>OY998231.1:7299942-8499942 GCA_963922035.1 Amblyjoppa proteus | reverse complement strand
CATCTTCGGTCGTCATGAGTACGCCTTTAGAATTCATCTAGGGGAAACGGGGACACCTGTCCCCGTTTCCCCTAGATAAGAACACCTTAGGTCTTCATGGGGACCGAAGTTGTACTCATGAGGACCGAAGACGTATATCTCGAGTATTTAAATCTAGGGGAAACGGGGACAGGTGCCCCCGTTTCCCCTAGATGAATTCTGAAGGTGTACTCATGAAAACCCAAGGTGTACTTATCTAGGGGAAACGGGGACAGGTGTCCCCGTTTTCCCTAGGTGGGGACCAACGCTGTACTCATGAGGACCGAAGACGTACATCGTGAGTATTTCAATCTAGGGGAAACGGGGACACCCGTCCCCGTTTCCCCTAGATAAGTACATATTGGGTCTTCATGAGTACACCTTCAGAATTCATCTAGGGGAAACGGGGACACGTGTCCCCGTTTCCGCTAGATAAGTACATATTGGGTCTTCATGAGTACACCTTCAGAATTCATCTAGGGGAAACGGGGACATCTGTCCCCGTTTCCCCTAGATAAGTACGTCTTGGATCTTCAAGAGTACACCTTCAGAATTCGGGGAAACGGGGACAGGTGTCCCCGTTTCCCCTAGATGGGGACCGACGCTGTACTCGTGAGGACCGAAGCTGTACATCAAGTATTTTCATATAGGGGAAACGGGGACAGGTGTCCCAGTTTCCCCTAGATAAGTACGTCTTGGATCTTCAAGAGTACACCTTCAGAATTCATCTAGGGGAAACGGGGACAGGTGTCCCCGTTTCCCCTAGATGGGAACCGAAGCTGTACTCGTGAGGACCGAAGCTGTACATCAAGTATTTTCATATAGGGGACACGGGGACAGATGTCCCCGTTTCCCCTAGATTTAAATACTCGAGGTATACGTCTGCGGTCTTCATGAGTACAGCTTCGGTCCCCATGAAGACCTAAGGTGTGCTTATCTAGGGGAAACGGGGACAGGTGTCCCCGTTTCCGCTAGATGAATTCTAAAGGTGTATTTTCAGTTTGAAATTTTTTAACTGAATTAAGAGTAGGTTAATGATACGCCATTGGATGCCCAAGCGTTAAACTCTCGGGGTTGTCGAGAAAAAAAATTAAAAAGGACCCTTGTTACTTTGGTCCCCGGTCTTCCATATACCTGTGTGTATCACGCACACTGTAAAAATAAATTGTAAATTTAATGTACTGCAATTTAAAATTTGTTTACATTCCCTACATTAATTGAACATTAATGTACTTTTTTTATAAAATTAAAATACCAGATATTAATATTACAATCCTTTTGCCTGAAATTTACAAAAATGTTCATCAAAAATAAAAATTCTACTGTAAAATTGCAACTGCACATGTGTCTGAAATTTCGGAAACAATTAATGTTGAAAAGCTTCTGATACTGTGGCATTAATTTCCAAACAAATTTTTTTCACTGTGTTTCCTGATAGCATAGTTAAATGATTGAGGAATTATTGTGGTTTAAAGCCGATCCTTAAGCAGGAGGCGGCAGGATTGTGTTGACCGAATGTATTTGAACTTCATGGCGGTAAAAGCGTATCGAGGTCGTCGTCATTGACTTATCCTCATCTCCGGACGTGTATGTACCCATGTATATACCCACCGTGTATCAGACACACAGATCACGGGTGCGCGAGCCCTCGCCGAAGAATCCGGCAAGAGAAGTCCGCTCGCGCCCGCAATCCCGCGATCTTATCGCGATGCATCGAGTCGGCAGATCGTCGCCGGAACGCCCTTTCGAAATTGCGCAAAGAATCTGGATCAGCGTCAGGAGATTCCAGAGACGGGGGTGGGGGTGGGGGGGGGGAATCTCGTTCGCTGTTGGATTCCTTGGCTCTGCCTGACGGTGTTGGTGAGTTCGCTTTTAGCTTCTTGAGTTCCGGGGCCCGCCCGCAACAAAACACAGGAGTCATTCGATCGAATCGAGAGTTTACAGTGGAAACGGTACAAACGTTTCACGTGTACGGATTCCGATTGCCTTGTCAATTCGTTTGAGTCAAGTGTAATTGGGTGAAAGTCGTGACTTATACTTGACGTTCCATCAATATATTTAGCCTTATCGGCTCTCTATCATAGAACTCTAACAGGACACGGTTACAGTGCACAGGTACAGAGTCCGAGCTATATAATCGGTGATATAAGTACAACCCGGAATCAAAGGAGAAACGTGTAGAAAGTTAATACAATATAAAAAAAAAAAATTTATTGATATCGGTTGTAAATTGACATGTTATGATGTTAATGACTTTTTCACAATGCCGACTCACTAAAATTGGTGGAACGGATTTTCTATGTACCAACATATATAATACGTTTTTCTGGTTTCGAACAAGCGATATAGCAATGGCTGAGGCGAAATTGATCAAAAACGAGATTCCTAGGGAAACAAATAAATCGGATATCCGATTATTTATCATTTGTGCTTCAACTTGGCTCTCGTCGTTTCAGCTAATGTGAATTTTCGCCAATTTAACAGCAGAATTCATTAAAAAAATCGTTTGACGAAAAAAATGCTCCATAGATACATTTTTCTTATCTCAGCCCTCATCGAACAAATTTCCTTAATCTGGATCAGCCTAAAGATTTCGATCGGCAATTTGAGGCACCGCGTCCGCGCGCTCCTTTTCGGTCTCGCGATCGAGACGCGAGATGCGTTTCGATCCTCTTCTTTCCTCGGTTCATTTGGTTCGTTATACTCGAGACCTCTGAATAAGCGGGGCGCGAGCGGGTTGCCGCAGTAATTAAACAGCATACCACACGGTGAGCCCCTTGGGACGCCCACGCCTCTCCCACGGTATCCTCCCTCTTGCTCTGGCCACCTTATCCTCCTTCGCTGCGCGATCCTCTTCGACTCGTTGGGTTCGTCTTCCCGAGCGCACGACTGCTTCCCTTCATTCTGCAAGTTCTCGACGCAGCAACCGCGGGTTCGTTTCGTTGCACGCGTTCGGTACTCCTTTTTTTTTTTCCTGGGAATAGAGAAAAAAACGAATGAAAACAGAGTACGAAATTAATGAACAATATTTGAAGTTGTTTTTACATAAAATGTTTCTGCAATTTCAAACACATTTTCTATTATTAATGAAAATTGTTCTCAATCTCAGGCAAAAGATTTGTAATTTTAATATCTGATATTATTACTTTAGAAAAAAGTACACTTATGTTCAATGTGAGTACTGTAGGCAAATTTCAGTTTCCAGTACATTAAATTTACAATTTATTTTCATAGTGAGGAAAAACGGAAATCTCGTTCGCGGCATTTGTATTCAATGCACTTATACAGATACATCGCTATTTACCTCGAATACGAGAGTTTCTCTGCAAGCCGGCGTTACGTATGAAGCAGCATTTCTAAGCAAAGAATACGATTCCGCAACAGCTTGAAAAGGAATGAAAAAAAAAAAAAAAAACTCTCCCCTGTTTCGTTTCGCGGTTTGCTTGTGCACACGCTATTAGCCAACTCGCATGAATGCAGACACCACGGTGATAATCCTGCGCCGCTTGGCTAGGATCCAGAAGAGTGACAAATCCTGTGAGCCATTTGCATTTTGTCGGACGCACGCGTGTCTCGAATCCCGCTACAACGAGACCACCGGCTGTCGTATATTTTTATTCCGCTTGCCAGATACGTGAGCAAAAAAAAAAAAAAAAAAGCATATAACAAGTCGGGTGTTCCTTGAATTTCGGTGGGTCCGTACGGAAATCTAGCCACATTCCTGGCGACGCCTTTAATTTTATCCTCGCGAAACACGTCGCGGAACAGGTCCTGTCGGGAGAGCCGTTTGTGTCCGGGATAGTAATCCTTTTAAAAAAACATACCCGTCGAGGCTTAGAAAGAGCGGCTTAAGCTGTGTTCTGCAGAATCACTCACGAGGAAGGCTTAGAGCTGTATGGACTTTGTATTCACGGCCACGAAGAGCAATACAACTATTCTGTATCGTTATGCTATATTTAGGCTTGCAGTATCATTGGGCTTTGAGGAAGTCGAGCTATCGTAATAAAAATTTGCTAGAATGGAAAGTTACAGGAACATCTTAGAAAATTCAACTCTACATAGGTCCAGCAAACATACAAAAAATATTTGGTGCTCAGGGGTTACCGTTTGTATCGTGATGCAGCTTTGATGCACCATGTTGAAACATGTTGAAAGAATGTTGAACAGGTTGATAGCATGTTGAAAGAATGTTGAACAGGATGGTAGCATGTTGAAAGAACGTTGAACAGGTTGATAGCATGTTGAAAGAATGTTGAACAGGATGGTAGCATGCTGAAAGAATGATGAACAGGTTGATATTATGTTGAAACATTGATGAAGAGGTTGATAGCATGTTGAAAGAATGTTGAACAAGTTGATAGCATGTTGAAAGAATGATGAACAGGTTGATAGCATGTTGAAAGAATGTTGAACAAGTTGATAGCATGTTGAAAGAATGTGGAACAGGTTGATAGAATGTTAAAAGAATGTTGAACGGGTTGATATCATGTTGAAAGAATGTTGAACACGTCGATATCATGTTGAAAGAATGTTGAACAGGTTTATAGCATGTTGAAACAATGTTGAACAGGTTGAAAGCAAGTTGAGCTGAGTGAACAGATTGACAGCATATTGAACAGGTTGAACAGCGTGAACAGATTGAACAGGTTGAAAATTGAGATTTTGGAAGCGACGTTTTCTCCCATGACGTCGCGTCCGGTTTGAACCTAAGATTTCAAAACCTGTCGGCAATAGTATTCAAATTTCGACAGCGAACACATTCGTAGTAGGAATGTTTTTCTGTTCGTAACCGATGTCCAAATTTACATAATTTGAACTGGTTCCTGCGCGGATCTAAAAGTATATTGCTGCTCGAAAAGAATTCAAGCTCGCATGGAGTCAAGGAAAATTCATCGACGAACCCAATAACGATAAGTCAGTAGGCTCCGATCCTTCACTAACGATCAACGTATACTCGTCGCTCGAAAGCACGGTCTTTCGCAGTTTGACATCTGACGAGAAAACCGCATGCCGTTTCGTCGAATAACCCGGACAGGAAAATCGTTTCGCCGTCACAATAAAGATCGGTAAATGTTCTTCGAAGGGAGATGCAAAAAGAGAAAACAAATTTTTTTAATTGCCTCGGGGCGCAGTGTTTATGCAAGAATTTCCATAGCCGCCTGCGACGGTGTATGGGGCACCTATGGACCTCATGCGGGGATCCGCCACTAGCAATAAGCTACGGCCGTCCGCCACTCTCTGTCACGGAGAGGAAAATCGGTTCGACAACCCCATAACGATCGGTCAACTTGTGCCCCGAGGCTCAGTACGCTGTTTTGCTACTATAACACCGAACTATACGTATATCGTTGTTCCAATGCCAGAAGGGCGTACAAGCAGAGCCTTGGTACACGCCTCACGCGCCCTTCTGACTTTAGGCCATCGAGACGTACCGCGATTGCGAGCCCCAGCTAAATCGGCAGAGTGAAAACACGACAAAGCTCGGTGCGAGCGGCATTACTCTCGTTGTTAGAGACAATAGTGTGCAATGTACGCAGCGGTGCAGCGTGGGTTGCCGGTCGCAAGAGCGGTTCGCTCTAGGGCAAAAAGGGCCGGACCACGGCGTTTGTTCGAGAGCTCCCGCCTCTCTTATTTTCATTCTTTCCTTCGCAGGTTATACTCCCCGTGACAGGCTAAACGCGTCGTGCAATTAACGTTGCGGCAATCGAAAAAACAAAAAAAAGAACGGAAAATTCCACAATGCGGCGTCTTGATGCGAACCAAGAGCGAAACGACCAATCGTTTTGCTCCTTCATGGAGGAAGCTTTGTTTTGTGATGTAGCGATTCTAAAAAAAAAAAATGTATTATTTTATGACAATTTTTGCACGATTACCGAGTTTTAGATTTTTCTCTTTTAAGTACAGTTTTATTACCCACAGTTTTTGCATCGTTTATGCGTGTGAACGAATCGTCTGGTCCTGCTCCGCTCGAGATTGTCGCTCAGGGCGCACTGCAGTTCTTATTGTTTTCTCGCAAGCGTACGAGCTGGAATGTTTGAGCGACCGATTTTTCTTGACGCACGCCGTTTCATGCGTGTCCAACAGTTTATGACTATGGCGCAACCGCTTCGCGAATGAACGGAGAGCAGGCTTTACGAGCATCGTAGACTAAATACCGAAGCTCGGCCCGCAAGCTCGGCCCGCACCGGTTGCATGCGCGACTCCAGTTTCAAAGGGGTATCACTCTTGGTCGCATTAACTTCGGGGATTTCGCGGTAGCGAAACTCGTTCTCGGGATCCGATAAATCTCTCGGCAACGTTAACAAACAACCGCGAAGTAAACTCACATGCGACTTATGCTTTCGAACATCTCTCGAGCGGTGAAAAAAAAAAGGGGTCCAAAGAACTGAATCCGGTGATTAAATTTGAATACAATCGAAACGATAAGATGCACGAGTTAAATAGACATCCGATACCACAGAGTTCATTTATGTTTCAATAGTATTGTTTATTGTGTCGGTTGAAATTTTGACAAAAAATCCACTGATTTTGTATAATTATAAAAACATTGTGTTTAGCTAAATAAACATTCTCTACTGACTAACGATTCATTTTTAAAAAATCATTATTTATCTTGCATCAAATCCATTACTTGTCGTCCGAGTTAAAGAGTCAGTGCATACTATAATTAATAATGAATAACAGTGAATAATTATAAAAACAGTGTGTTTACCTAAATAAACATTCTCTGCTGACTGACGATTCATTTTCGAAAAATCGTTATTTATCTTACATCAACTGCGTTAAAGTTCGACATAAAACCATTACTTGTCGTTCGAGTTAAAGAGTCAGTGCGTAATATAATTAATAATTAATAACAATGAATAATTATAAAAACAGTGTGTTTACCTAAATAAACATTCTCTGCTGTCTAACGATACAATTTCGAAAAATCGTTATTTATCTTACACAAACTGCGCTAAAGTTTCACAGCAGCCATTCTTTGTCGTTCGAGTGGAAATTCGGTGCACGGTATAATTAATAATCAATAATCATGTCATGTCAAAGTGAGCAATGATAGGAATAGTGTGTTCCATTCTGTCTAGACGTTCTCTTCTGACCAACGAATGAACTTAAAAAAAAAAAAAAAAATCATTACGCATCTTGCACCGACTCGCCAGGAGTTTCGCAGCAGCTATTGCTTGTCGTCCGTGTGAAAATTCAGTGCATCGAACGATTTTGCGCAGAGACCCCACTGACGACCTGACGCCAGTGGGCCAAGGGACGCGCGTGTCTCCGGAATTCGCAATGACGTCCGGCTGGTCCACCGTGAGGCCTGTGAACCTGGCCCGGCGTTATTTGCAATCTGGGCCTCCTTCGCGAGCTCACACTCGGCGGCGAAAATCGCTCGGGGCACGCGCGACCGTTAATCTACCGTAACGTAGAGAAACGGAGGCTGGGAAGAGCGGCGAAAGAGCGATGCCGATGGTGAGGGTGCAGGCGCTGCAATCTGCCCGATGGCTCGGATTCGCCTGGATTTTCTCCACTCTGTATAATACACGTTCGACTTTGGGCGAGCATACACGTACACGTTACGCGTACGCAATGCGTGCGCGAACTCACTTAAGGCCGATCGCCCGGACTCTCCTCCGTGGATCCGGGCGGGCAGTCGAGACGGTGGAGCACGCGAAAAGAGACGAGTCCGGAACACACACGGCCCGATGGCCGCTCGGTATTCGGGGACATGTGTGCGCGTGGAGGCCTCCTTTTTCGGCGACGGAATTGGGTCTATAGGTAACTCGGCTCGGGACCGCATTTGCGCCCGTTCGACTTCGCTTTACCAGCAAACAGGCGGACTGTGAGGTCCGCGGATGCTTGTCCGGAAGAGCCGCGCACCTTGCGATCGGACGCGAAGCCGGTACGCGTACGTAAATGCGCCGAGGAGACGGTTCGCTGGTCGAACGACATCGCGTCGATGATAATGCCGGACTTAAGTGCCCAACGCGACATGCCAGCCATCGGGAAATACTTTCGGGCGGAGCTTTCCACTTTCGGAGCGGCCGCGGAGAAGTGCCAGTGTAACGCGGATCTTTGGTTCACAAAGATCTACGATTGTCCTGGTGGAAATATCACAACGTTCGATCGGGCCCTGGCGAGGTCCGAAAATGACCGGTCAAGGTTCGGGCCAGGCCTCGATGTGACACCCTAAAATTCTTACCAGAGTATTGGCAAAACTGGGGAATATCAGCAAGATTCTTATAACCGATCGCTTTGATCTCGAGGCTAAGGTTTTGGAAATTAATGTATGAGGAAGTCTTGGGTTCTAATCCCGTGCCGTAGTCTCTTGCTGCCGGAAAAAAAAGTGGGGAGAGCGGGGCGAAATGAAACAGTTGGGCAAAACGAGACAGACAATCGAGATGCATCGATCGAACAAAATGGGACGTCCTAAAATTATTGGAAAATTGCGTTTTTAAAAACATTTATAAAAATTCAATTTTCCAATAATTTTGGAACGTGCCATTTTGCCCCATCGATGCATTCTGATTGTCGGTGCCGCTTTGCCCGGCTCTCCCCTACATATGTCAGTAGACGTTCAATGTTTATCGGCGGCAATCTACGTGACGCAGCTCCGGCGCCGTTCAGCGAACCTAGAAGATCGAATGTGTTACCGAGACCCAAAAAGTACAGTTAACGTCCACTCACGCTGAGTAAACCACAGAACGGTACGGTTAACTAGAGGAAAAAATAGGTCCAGTCACTAATACACCGAGAAAAAAAAATTGTTGGATTAACCAAGGTTACTTAGTTGGTATAATGAAAAAAAAATTTATTCGAATCGAAATATTTTGAATCGACTGAAGCGAATAAACGTTCATCAATGAATGATTTAGTTGCACCAACCAAATAACAGCTTTGAACATGCGTGACCGTGAATTTGGTTAATCCGACAATTCTTTTTCTCACAGTCTAACCATAACAGTTGATGCGACGTTAGATGAGAATAAGTAAAAAAAAAAAAAGATTCTTCCAGTTTCGGCCAAGAAATTTTGAAGAATTTCAGTCATGGAGCAACCAAACCGAAAGCAAAGTGGCCAAAGTTGAGCCTGGTCGAAGGTTGTTTCCTCCGTCGAGCTAATGTTTTTGGACGAGGCGAACCGTTGGAACTCTTCGACGTTCGAGAAATTGGATAAAAAGTTGCTCAACGCCCATCGAGCTGTCGAATAGCGATAGAGTGGCAATAAATCGTATCGGGAAAACTGCAGCGCGTGCATCGAAGCTCTCGGTTGAATGGCGCGGTTCGTATAAACTTTGGGTCGGTCTAATGAGAAGGAGAGATCGGTGGAGCAGTCGCTCCCGATAGTCTCGGTGGCTCGCCGTTCGCGAGGAGGATACGGTGGAAGGATCGAGCGAACCTCGCGCACTCCCCGGTTGTACTTCCACTCGATACAAGTACGAAACGTCGAGAGATTCGCTGCCGCTGTTGCTGTTGCTCGTTCCGTCGCGGCCGGCAGTACATCAATACCGAGATTCCCTATCGCCGGTTGTAAATTCCAGTCAGATTTTAATCGTCGGACACGAGAGTGCTGTTGCGTTCGGCCGCGATAGATCGAACGGGAGGTCGCGCGGCCCAGCATCTCTCCACGGCACAGCAACAGCGGAAGCCTGAGAGCCCGAAGCGAACAGGCGGGTGTTTTCTACACGTCTCATCGTCTCTTTTCCTCTTCCGAGCGGTGAAACTATCCTTCGCATCGGTGGGCTTCGCCGAGCGAGCAGCGAACTTCGGATGCCTCGTCGAATTATTTCCTGGGAACGCGGTCGCCCTCGATATTACTCTCGGGGAAACACCCGCTGAATAATTTCATATCGTACTATGTAGCGTCTACGATTTTTTTATTAATTTTTTTTTTTTTTTTTTTTTTTTTTTTTTCTGCAGGAATTACTCGATCATTACGAGGCACATCGAAGCCGAACGAAGTCGCTGATTAGTAAATTGTCGCCCGACGCTGCTCGTCCCAAATTTTTTTTGGGGTAAATTTATGCAAGTCATCGTAAATGCTGCGGCGTTCTGTGGTTCGATGAAATCTGTAAAAGTAACGATGGAATAATTTTTTTTTGTTTTTTAATTAATAACAAAAATATCGTACGAAACTAATGCAAAGGCCCGAGCCACAATAACCTGCCAGTTGTAAATATATAAACTCCGAATGGAGTCTGTGGTACCGGAGACGGGGCGTCTCGTGTTTCCATCTCGGGCACGAATTACGTTGGTACTTATCCGCGTGCGATTACATACGTAGGCGTGGGTGTAAGCAAACCTCGTTGGATACTATACTGTGTCGCACTTGGTTAAATATTCGACTACAGTTTATATATCTGTTGGCTGTATAGTAGACGTAATCCGTTCGCAGGATCGAGGCTGAGGCACGTTTGCGGTGTCGAATGCTCGAGGAACTTATCGCCATTGGGAGTCTCCCTCTTTATACTCACCTATGCACACTATATCAATGCTGTAATACGTTTCGCGAATAGTCGTCACGTTTTCACCATTCTCCTACCGATCTCCGTGTATACGAGATCTGTATAACGAGAATTACTCCGCCACGTCATCGGGCCTTTATTCGCGGAAATTTATATCGAGATTTAATCCCCTTTGCTTCCCACAAGCTCATACGTAACTGATCGGCTGAGCCCGACTACCTTACACCTTGATTATTCATCATTATTAACATTTGTTATTTATTTTTTATTAGAATTTTATTTTTCAACGCTTCATTTCGAAACCTCAATCAACGAAGTCAAATTAACTCTGCGTCAATTAATGCCTAATTTCAGCTTGACAAATATTTAATCTTATCGCGCTTCGACGAAAAAAACCGGCCATTCAAGATTCCATCGAGTTCGAAGAAAAAAAAGTCACCAACTATTTCCCGACCACTAGATTCGTTCACTATTTTTCCTTTACAATCTTTCGTTCCACGAAGATAAACGAGCTATCGCTCGACAGTTCCCGCCGCAGCTGAAAAAACACGAGTGGCGCAATGAGGATTGACTTCTATGGTCAATATGCGGGCATCCGTTAGAGGTCCGTGACTCCCACGCGGGACAGACACTGAGTCAGCGTGCGATATTGCTCGTTCGCTTTCTTCCTATTAGTCCCTTGTCTCCGGTATCCGTTGATCCGTGCCGATCACAAAACGCGATCGCGTGACCCGTGTGTGCACACACGATTATCCCGCGATCGTGATCCACCGATCGCCCGTTGATCCCTCGACGGCTCGGGATCAATCACGGGATCGATGGGCGCAGTGGTGGGCACGATCTCTCGTAAATTCTTGCAATTTATTAACAACGGACAGTTATATCGACGGCGGCATGTATCGATGAATTATCGTTATCGATATGTGTTTTCACCCTTTCCGCTTGCATGCACCGATGCCGAACTCTTTTCATTCGTGCACACGTTCGTGCATGCTGTGTCAATCAACGCCCATAGGCATGGCTCACGGCAAAATAATTTTCCATCCACTCTCTTAGCAGAGAAACACGCGCGATCCCTCGTTACCTCCCCGATCAATTCGAACTATCCCTGGAGTTTTTGCTAAACGGAGGCGTGCCGAGCAACAGAAGCACGCCGCCGGTAACTCGCCACCATCGGGCGGATCGGGCAAGAGTTCGTGTTCCCAGGCAGCAACGAACCAGAGTCAACCATGGTTATTGGGACTCTGTGTGAGCGTTCGGAACATTGTGGCGGCGACGAAGCGATATACGGATACCCATAAGAGTTTAACGTTCGAGTACATTCAACATGTCCCACTGCGCGTCGACTCAGCCAGGCACCGCGACCGGCTTCTCGGCCCACGCGTTTTCCTTCACTGTTCTTGATACCGCCGCTGTAAATATTTCATTCGTATTGCTCGAGTGCTCGCGGTTCTCAGCGCTCGGCCACCAACAGCAGCCCAAAAGTCAGCTCCCACATTTTATGAGTTTAACTATAAATAACTGACAGGTTGTTGTGGCTCGGACACTTCGCACTCACGCTATGGACTATGAAATTTCGAAGCCGCGAATTTAGATTTCCGAAGATTTGCCGGAAACACGTTTCACTTTTCGTTTGAAAATCTCATATTTCGGCCGGAAGTGACGTCATACCGGAAACACGTCACTTCCCGCTTGAAAATCTCATTTGTCGAACGGAAGTGAAGTCACACCAGAAATACGTCACTGCTGGTTTCAGAGCCTTATTTTTCAATCGAAAGTGAAGTCACACCGGAAATACGTCACAGCCGGTTTGAAAATCACATTTTTTGACCGAAAGTGACGCCGCATCGCAAATAGGTCACTTTCGGTCCGGAACATTCAATTTTTTGCTGAATACTGATTTGAAATCATGGGAACTGATTTGAAATTATGGTGCGAAGGGCAAAGTGTTATTGTCGTGGAGTCTCGACATGATTGGAGTGTTAAAAAAACGAGCACTGCAGCCTCTCCTTACGGCACATACCGAATGAATTATTCTCCGAACGAGGACAGCTTATGCAGATGAGACGAGCTGTCGCGAGGTCAGCATTTCCGTGCCTCTCGGGACAAGCGCATCGCGCCAACATATATAGCAAATCCGATCCGCCAATCGCGTTAGCAGTGCGTGTAGAGAGATGCGCTAAACTCGTAGTCGTTGGGTCGTTGCTATCTCAGCTGCACGCATGAAGGCGCACTAGCACAGGAACACGACACTACCGTGTTACGTCCAGTTATGTCACGACTAGTTATGCCAGTCGACAATTTTTTTTTCTCGATATTCTACTCCTCTCAATTTGTTTTTATTTTCATTGTTTTTGTTTTTGTTTTTTTTTTTTGCTTTGTTTTTACTATTCTATCGCAGCTCTGCAGAGTCCATAACGACCCTCTCGAGAGCGTAAGAGCCAGATACGCTTCTTCGTCGTGAATATTATATCTTCATGTACACTTGTTACGAACGCATGCCTTGCGTAACGGGACATTAATAGTTTTTAATTCGTATTTCTCGCGAGCAATGAGTGTAATGAGAAATGTAGAAATGTTCCGCGGTAACTGCAAACACGTTTATTGGGTAAAAACGTTTATTCAAATGAGATGCGCATTCCTGCGGGTGGATTACCGTTTTCCTAATATATTTCTCATCTCGATATCTGCTGTCGTATAAATATACGAGTGTGTATATATATATATATTTAAATAATTCTTCCAATTAGTAAGGACCAATTAAAACTCTGGAGATCTCAACATCCCGCTCGTACGATCAGCTATCATATTATAATGTTCAACCAGTAAAGTATGCGGTATCAAGCCCGTGGCGAGTAGCGCGGAAGATCTTTCCAAGCTGCTCCACCACGGCCACGGAGGATCTTTCTCTGTGAAAACGTCATCCGACACTGTGGAATCGATGTTTTGATAAAACCTTCGGCGTATCCGGTGACCGGCAGCAACAACGACGCGGCGGGTATAAATGACGACGATCGGCCATGGCAATCCGGCTCTCGCGCTCATAGTTCTTCTGTCCAGCGTCTGCGCAGCTTAGGTAGGAATTACAGAAGAACTTAGAGAGATCAACCCGTAGATACTTAGCTCCGTGCTGTTGCTACGCGCTATGCCGACTGTCGACCACATGTGAGTCATAATATTTTCCGATCTACGGCGCATTGAAGTAATCTGAGGAAACAAAACAGCGGCTTGTGTTGGCAAAGAGCCTCGAGCAACTCTTTCCACTGCACCTACGGTATGCAGGTTCATCGGCCCGTTGTTAAATTCATCAGTGACGCATGGATCGTTTCGAAGCTGAAAGTTCATTGAACAACGAACTCGAACATGAATTTGTCGCATGTGAGGCGTTGGAGAACGCGCGGATATAAGCTGTTAAGGTAGTACTTGCACGTTAGGCAGTCAAATGAGAGTTGTTTTATGACAATTTTGAAGTATCACTATTTAAGTTTTGAAAAAATAGTAATATAATAAGGCATTATTATACATGTTTACGACACTGCCTGATAGTATTCTTCGGGAACTGTTAAATATTAAGACAGATCGAATTTTGGCTCACATAGTATGACAGTGTGAAAAATTTGACACGTGAACGTACCTACAAGTTATGTATTTGTGAAACTCATGCATGAAAAGTGCTAGTTTTACTCACTTCACAGTGTGCGTATAAAGTTCGCTTTACCGCACTTGAATCGGCAATGACTATTGAACAAAAAGTTCATCACGACAATTCCACGGTCCTCAATAAATTTTCAAAGCATTGGTTATTTTTAGGTATGAGCCGCTTTTTTTTACGTGCAGTTGTTGATTGTTCGGTGATGTGCATATAGGACCTCAGATCCCAATGTACAATAATTGCCATCTATCTGCCTATCTACCCTAAGGACACCAGATGGGAACCAAAACTGTTTACCGATCTCCGGAGCTCAATTGAGAAATCTAACGAAAGAGCAGTTGCACCGCGGTACGAAAAGGATTCTGCCACTCTCTCTTTCTCATTGTGTCTCAGTGTCACACATAGAGTTTGTCGAGTTGCATGACTGGTTGGGGTGGCTGCGGATTTCTCGATTCATTCACACGGAACTATCCGCGTATCCGCCTGCGCCAGAGTTCCCTCGTTCCCTTCGACCCCAAGGGGATGACCCTCATCTGCAATAGCAACAACAGCGCGAGCAGCATCAAGCCGTGGTCTGCCGTGTGCTTCCCGGCATTGTGCACTTTCGTATTGCGCTCACGAATTGGGTCGTGTAAACTCGGGCTAGCGTTTGTGTTCACAGTGGATGGGTGGATATTTCCGTCTCTCACTCTCGCTCTTTCTCGTATCATCGCGCGGTGCCTCGAATTGAATCGTGTTGTACCAGAGGCGGTTTGTTGCCGCCGCCGCTGCTGTTGCTTCATGCGCACAGAGAACTCTCCGCGGATCGTTGAATGCATTTCTGTTTCCATCCAGACGCCCCCGCGTCTAGACGAGAAAACGCTCTGCACACCAACCACCGGTGGGTTACTCCGTTTCATCAGGGCTCACCACTGGTCATCCCAGGGCAGCGTTTCAATTACGAAATTGACCAAATAGGCGGGTGTTTCGTGCACCAAAACGCCAACTACTTCAACGCGGAAAGGCGAAGATGATAAAAGAGACCTATGCAAATAAACGAAGGTAAACGAAGTTTCCGGAGTTCGAGTTAATTAAAGCGTGTTATCTTCGCGTCTCTGAATCTATATGCTAGAATGTGATTGCGGTGATAATCGTCACTCGAAGAAAACCAGGATAACTTCTTCGTTACATGATCTCTTCGATATCGATATAAAAAGAAGACCATGACTATATCACCCGCTATTGCCCTAGAGACTCTCGAGCCATCCGCGCATTTCCGTGCCGGCGAGTCGGCTATTGCAAGTTTCAGTATGCAGAATTCATATGTTATAAGAAGACTTGAGAAAGACGTCCGGGATGCCAAGTGGCTGCATACACTCGGCTAACCAGGAAATCCAATCCCGTTTCTTTCGTCGTACGTTTCGCCGAGGCGCACTGTTTATTCGATATGTGCTGCATATGCATTGCCGTTGGTGACGACGGGGAGGAAGCGGACGAAGACGGCGACGATGAGCGGGTGAAACCGGCATTGCGATTGCCAACTTGTTTTTTTCTCCGTTTCACCGTGCATAGTTAGAGATGTGCTTCGACACGGACATCTTGTGCCGTGTGCCTATGCGTTCCTATCTCGGAGAGAGCAATAAAAGCCTCACCTCGAAAGTCTCTCACTGCTGGTTATCGCTCCTTCGCGGCTATGCCTCGTTCGCCTATGCGAATGACAAAATTCCACCACTTTCGCGTCGCAGCACTTTTATATGCAATCCGCGCACCCGTTGCAAGGAGCAGCGAGTGAATCGGACACCTTTGATTATAATATACTAGCGTGTTCTTGTGGCTTGGACGTCTCGCGCCCTCGCTACACTGAGAAAACAGAATGGTTGGATTAACCAAAAGTCACGGTGACATACGTTCAAAGCTGTTATTTGGTTGGTACAACTAAAGCATTGCTTTATTGGAGGATTGTTCGCCTCCGTCGATTCAAAATGTTTTGATACAATCAACATTTTTAGTTGTGCTAAATAAACAACGCCTTTGAACGCATGTCAGCGTGCCTTGGTTTAATCCAACCATTTTTTTTTCTCAGTGCATGGACTATGGAATTAAAAAAGGGGACATTTTAATTTCCATAAATTTATCGGTAATATCGTCACTTCCGATTTGAAAAACCCATTTATTTCGCTCGATGGGAAAATGGCGGATTGCGCACGGCTCGCGTGCGTAAAAACCTCATTTTCACACCTTGAGAAATAAAATTTTGTACAATACTCGTGCGAAACACGTTTTCTTATCTCATGTGATTGAACCACTCGCCTTCAGCTTGCGCGGCAAACTCACACTCGTCAGAAACATTTTTTTCCCACTAGTATCGTAATGTACTATTTTCGACCAGAATAGACGTCTTACCGAAAATACGTCAACTTCACCGAAAACGGGAGTGGTCAGCGCCAAAAGTGGGGATGGGACAAACATGCAAGCGAACAAACGAACAAACCCACGGTTTCTAGTAGTTTTGATACGAGTGCGAACATTTTTTCCGACGACTGTGAGTTTGCAACACGAGTCGAAAGCGAGTGTTTCAATCACACGAATTCAGAAAACGTTTTTCTCACGAGTATCGTACAAAGTTTTATTTCTGCAACGTGTGAAAATGGTGATTTTCGCACGCAAAGCGTCCGCAAAATCGCCATTTTCCCAGCGAGCGATATAAAATATATAATAAGATAAACGCGAGGTAGAATTTAAGAGCAACGAGGCAGAGGTAGTCCCGCTGGGAGGAGAATACGGAGCGTGGGAGTTGGTATATTACGGGAAGTTAAATCGAATTCGCTCGATTGAGATTCAGGAATGCGGAGCAACGCTTAACACCGCTCGAGCTCGGGAGTCGTAGGGCCCCTTTTTCCCCCCGGACTTATTGCCATGACAAATGCACACAGGTCTCGATGGCGCGCGGCGATCTTGCATCGAGAAATGCCTGCACGCACGGGCGCGAGGGTGATACGCAGACACGCACTGATAGGCGGCAATCTGCGCGATAGATAGGATATAAGCACGTCTCAAATCAACGCGCGCAGATTGGCGACTCGACGGACATAAACATATAGTGTTAACGAGTAGATAAATATTGTTTAGAAAAAGAAAAAGGAGAGAGAACAACGTATGCCCGGTTTGTCCCGTAATTTGCAAGATATACGGCTTCCATTGGAGACTCTCATTACGAGGAATAAGGTTTAGGCGCCGCTCGTGTTTACGATCGACTGTGCGAAACAAATTGACTCACGATTTCGTTACTTCCGTTAGGGTGATTCAGGACGATGCGGCACGGCGCGTGATATGGCCAATGGTTGGTTCTTCATACGATCCCCTTCATTAATGCCTAGACAATATGAATAGAACTGCCGGTAACATTGGTTGTTCGAGCCGGTTACAGGCCAATGACTGTAATCAACCGAAAATTTTACCGGAAACCACCGTTCGAAAAATGTTCGCTTTCACACTTCATCTCACACCGCTGGCGAAGTTAATACTAGGATTCGAACTACAGAGGAGCGAAGCTCTCACGAACTTGTGTAAACTGCGAAAAGTGTTTCCTAGTAAAGAGCGGTGAACGTGCGTTATAGCTGGAGGGTCTAAACTCGTCGTGGCATACGGAGCCACGGATGAGCATAAAGAGCGGAGAGACCGAAAGACCGACGTACAGACGAAGAAACTCTTCAACAGCGTTATCGTGACGGTCAAGTGGTGAGGGCCCAATATGGTCAGCCACGCGATGATCCTTCGTCAGAATTTTACATGTTCGTCCAAACATTTTTATGATATCCGGAAATCGTTAAAGCGGCTCCTCGTCCAAGGAATCGCGCACCATAGAAATTTTACTCTGAAGCCCGAACTCTTCATACCAGAAACGCCTAGGGATGAAAATCGTACGCATATTAAGAACCACAAATATTTATCACAAACATCTATCATCCGAATATTCAGATTCTTGAAAGCGACGCAACGAGAGCCGAAACTTCTCGACATACTCTTCTCGGAACTACCGGATATACAAACTCCGCGATAGTCACATGAGACGCTCGCGAAGGATTCTGATCGAGACAAGGGAGCTTTGGCTATACAAAGGCGAGCTGATGTGACTCGGAGGGCTTCGTCATCATCGATCGGGTGATCGATGGGCATTATTGCTTGAGACCGCGACTTGTGCATGCGTACCTCCACGCACGAAATATTATAAAACATATTGTACCAGACGTACTGAGATTTCTGTCAAATATACATTTCGCAAGAATATTTCTAACATCCTTTACATTTGGAGAAACAAAAAAAAATCAACCATCTCCTTAAAACAGGAAAACTCCAATGTGGGAATTTTCGTTGTTTCTTCATTCTCATTTATTTAAAAATAAAACATAAAAAAATGGGAACGATGCATGCTTTTCTCGCTGCTAAGAGATGAACGCTTTACCTCATCGCGGCGGAAAACGATGTCACCGAAGGACATCTCACCGGAGGTTCGTGCGGAAATGATTGCAACATCGCGAAAAAGACACGGCGAACACATCGGAAGACATCATGAATGGGTTCGCACGAACGCCGCTGGCGAACCTGCCAACAGATCAACGACCCCCGCACGACGGCCACCGCTCTCCTGAGACACACGGCAGCGCCTGTCTCCGGGACAGCGGAGACACACGCATACGTACCAATCGCGGGGTTTCGCCGCAACGGTGCCGGATGATGGCGTATTTCTCATTCGCACCTCGGAGGACACTTATGACTGTCTCACTGATAGGCGCGGAATTGTTTTCACGCGCCGTCCAACGTATTGCACAATTATGTTGTTAAAGTCCCCGTCTCTTATATAACAAGCCCAAGTTATTTTCGGCGTATCACTTATGATTAAAATGATTCGATAAATATATGCCAGCGCACCTTAATTCAAATTTTCAGATCGCTTTTGATTTTCTACAATTGAGAGACGTAAAATAATAATAATCTACATAACAATAAAGCTCATGTTATTTGGACAGTTCCACCTACACGCACAAATTCTCACACAGATACTCACAGCCGCTCACAGATACTCACACGGATACTCATGAATATTCACAGATACTCACGGATATTAACCCATACTCACACGGATACTCACACGGATACTCACACAACTACTCACACGGCTACTCACACCGCTACTCACGCGGCTGCTCACACGGCTACTCACACGGCTGCTCATACGGTTGCTCACACGGCTACTCACACGGCTACGCATACGGTTACTCCCACGGATAGTCACACGAATACTCACACGGATACTCTCATGGATACTCACACGGCTACTCACATGGCTATTCACACGGACACTCACAAATACTCACGGACATTCGGACAGATACTGCGCGCGAGCCGCTACTAATAATAATAAGAATGTGAGAAAAATTAAGATATTTACTACATGCATCGTATTGATATCTCGAACTATACGGTATCGTCGGTTCGCCACAAACCGCGCAGCCAAAGCCTGCGGTTACCATGGCAGGAAGACGCGCGTGCAGATTCAGGACACGTCGGCACGTAATCAAGGTGCATACCAGCACATAGGTCTATCAGAAATTTTACAGTACAACATAGTGTGCATCCTCGCAGAACGTAAAGCGAAAGGGGATTGAGTATGAATTGCGGGAGGGACAATGCAAGGTCTCTGCAATTTAGTGATATAAGAATTATGTAAGGAGACTCTCTGCCTCCGCACGTAGGTAGGAATTAATTTGTACACAGGTGACGAGGCGAGACTCGTATGAATGAAAAGAGGTGTGCGAAAAAAAATGGTGAATAACGTACGGAATATATTGAAGTATATATAGAATTTTTTTCTACGTTTTTTTTTTATCACGGTAGAATGTTTTTGTGGTCTCGAGTTTCGCGAGATTGTCTCCCATCTCCTGTTTCGATATTCCTTTCAGCGCTAGGTATGCAAAAATGGGACCCTTGGAACTCGGGTTTTGTCGATGACAATAAAGACATTGCGAGGCATCGATGACGCAAGCACGCATACATTTGGGATTCGCCTTCGAACGATTGCGTCAGCGGTCGAAGGTTTATTATCTTCTCGAGTAATAGGGACGTTCTAGTCTTCGAGGATGAGTGACGCAATTCAAATTCGCGTCGCAATTTAAATGACAATAGCTTCCAGCTCTTAAAGACCGTTGCCGAGCCGAATGAGTTTTGCCAGGCATAATCTTTAAAAAAAGAAAGCTCATCTCTGCTCTCGGTACGTACCGATGCAAGCATGTATCTGCATCGCTTCCGACTGAAGCCTCGATTCGATGGGATCTTCAATTTTATTGTCATTAGCCTCGATGTAAATGTTTTTTTAATATCCTTTCTCTCCGCGGGTCGTTAACCAATTTATACCGCTAATTGAGTGGAATTGTGTGGGTACATTGCGTGTGCGATACGCACCAGGGATCCGCGGACTGTAATTGGAGTTTAAAATAGATCGAAGTGCTGGTCTGGCCGGCTGTTTGTATCGTTGTTGCGCAATGTGCATAATACACATACAGTGCGGTATGTCGAGAGAACCGCCGTTGAGCACGGGCGAGCGTGAAACGTGTCGTTGATACGTGTTCTCCCCTCGGGCAGCAAAGCGGTCTCTCCAGAGTCTCTCCGACTCCATCGAGCCTTCGATGGTTCGGCTTCGTCGCCACTCTGCGAATGACACTCATTAACGAGTCCCGCCGCACGCGCTAATACCGCTCGTTCAGGAAGCCACGGGCCGAAGACGACGACGGACGAGTGTCCGCGAGGACGAGAAGACGGCGCGTTCGTTTCCTCGTCATCGCCCCGAGCATTTTGCACGGAGAACGCGTAGAATCGACTCGCCGAATATCTCAACGATTAGTCAGTAGACTTCCCGTTGCGCGTTCCATTCATGGATCTCGAACGCCGGGCACACGAGTTGAGAATTGCAAATTAAATTGATGCACCTACATCGCTTGGAGAAAATGAATTGGGTGCTCCAATCAACTGCGTGGTTAAATGCACTCCGAAAGGTTTACTTTTTTTTTGGCGATTGATCAATGTATCGGACGAATAAATTAATTGATTGCCAAACATTTGATTTGTTGGTTCAAGCAAACAAATCGCCAGAAGCGCATTTAAACAGGTTCGGGAAACTAATTATTTTCCGCAGTGCGCGCCCAACTAGACGAGCCTCGTTCAGATCAGTCCAGGTGGACACTGAGGAAATTCTTGATCACCGCTAAATCGATTTTCACCATGAAAGATCTCATTCTCTTTATAAGAAGATGCTTTCCACGAGCATCGAGATCCGGGACCTTCTCTTCCACTCCTGTATCCAAGCCGACAATCAACACTCTTTCGAGTTCGAAAGAAAGTTAATTGTACGTGCTCCGGCTCATCCTCCCCTAGATTGGCTTTCCAAGAAGTCGGGCGGAATTTCTTCATTCCGACGTAACGCTTAACTTAATTAACTCCTGTTTACCGACGAACGTGAGGAAAATTTGATAAGTCCCGATAGCGCGAAATCTCCGATTCCAATACCCTCGAACGATTATACAAAGTACGCACTGGCAAGTGCGCTATTAAAAGAGTATACCGAACTCCAACCGAGCATGCCGTGGCGAGAGCCCGCCGAAGACTCGGTAGCTCGCGGGCGCTGAAATAACTATCGCGCATGCGGGACCAATTAAGGCGCGTGCACGGCATTCCACGGGGATGCAAGTGTGTCGACGGGTTATATAAGGTTGTGCAGCATGGCCGGACTCGCGGACTCGGGTGCAATACGTACTCAGCTGGGAGCAGCATCCATGGTCCAGACTCGAAGCATACGCGAAGCTGATACAAAATAGCAAGAGACCGCGAGAGGACGGAGGCTGCGCTGAGAGAAGGATTTTGGAAAAACTACTGAGTCATAAGGTCAATTTCGACCAGGCAATGTGGCACACTAGCACCACTACTAGCGATGCGCGATTTTACAGGGCCCATAGCTATTTTTACTCAACCCATATGGCAATTGTTTCAAGAAGGCGGGTTAGCGAAATTTTACTTATCTGACAAAAAATTTCGGGCATAAAACAAAAAATTTCGTGGATAAAACTAAGTATTTTATGGATTATAATTGAGAATACCATAGATAAAATCTGAGAATTTCGTCGATTACATTTTTTATTTATGCAGAAATAACAAAAAAACAAAATTGATCGACATAATATGCCGGTATTACCTACAAACCTTAAACAAACGGTTCGCGATGGCGACGCCACCGATTACTATATTTTCCAATAAGAAGTACTTACATTATGGCACAAATTACGGGCTGTTCGGGTAATATCTACGATAGCGAAAATTACCATATTTTCTAGCACAATATATCAAGTTTAATACGAATGTTTACCAGGATATCGCTGTAGTTCTCACATACCTGAAAATTCTGTCGCTTTTTACCAGATTTATGGTAATTTCTATCATCCTTCCCTCAGCGTATGGATAGAAACTGCCCGAGTGCGTAGCTAGAGTGGCGCGACCCTGATGGTGAAATAATAAATTACCCATTGCAGAAATGTACAATTCATATGTGGCTAAAAACCCAAACGAAATCGTGGGTGGAAGACCAATTTTTTAAGATAGCTTTTGGAAAAAAAAAAAAATGATCCTTCACTTTAAATTGTGCGGCAAGACGCGAAGAAAATCTATCGAAGTTCCAAAACGAATCTTGCCGACAATGCCCGTCAGCGTTTCTTTTTCGTCGTCGTCGACGTCGAAGATCTCTCGGCACAGTTTAATCGTCGGACTCGCTGCCCGTCCCGGTATCCTTTCTCACGCTCGAGCCTCGTACTCGTTAGAGAGAAGGCCGCAGCCTATTTTGCGGGGGTATCGAGTGACCGAGGTAGGCCGCGGGCTGCGCCTCGCGCGTGTGGAAGACACCATGGAAATCCGGGTGTCTTCGGGACCGCGCGTTTCCGTGTATCGTGCGCGATGCGCGCGCACGAGGCCAAAGAACTCGAATTTATACATCGAAGAAGATTACTTATGGATGGAAAAGAGATAATGTACAGTGACCGAGCGAGCGACGGAAATACAGACGAATGCAGAGGTGGAATAAGGAGAGGATGAGGAAGGATTCAATCGAGTAGATTGCATCTGTGCGAGATCGTTCCTCGGGATAAACGCTCCGGCCGGTGGATAACGAGGATAAGAAATTATGTATATCGCGTTCGATTGCTTTTCCGTCGGCCGAAGCCGGGGGATCCTCCGCTCTGTGTGACCGTCTCTTCGCGACTCGGTCGTGTCCTTCCGGTTTTATCCAACCGGGAATCTGTCTCTCCTTCTTTTTCCTCATCGTCCCCTTCTCTCTCCCTCCCAGTTTGGCTCCAGCGATGACGCTGATGCAACGCCGCGCAGAGCGCGCAGCTTGAAACTAGATATCCCTCTTCGCGATAGGGAGTGCACTTGGTCGCTGCTTGGTCGAGCTCGTTCAGCGCTGTTTGACCGTTCGTTGCGGTGTGTGTCTATGTGTGTGTCCCGCTAATGAAATTATCGCTATCACCGAGGAATTATATCCACGGGCTCGTCCTCTACACGAGCGCGCCTATGTGTATCAACAGTACCGTGACGTCGGCCAGGTCGCCGCGACGAAGTGATGAGGAAGCGAGATAGACACACATAGACACACACACACATACACACACACACACACACACACCGCGAGGCTAAGAAGATAAAAAGGTTTGAAGAACTATATATTTCTCGCGGTCGCTTCTCGCGCTCTCGCAATGAGCCAATTATCGCCTAGGAGCGGTACACAAGAGGAGCCACGGCCGGGCCGCCTCTCTGACGTCTCGCCGTCGTCGTCGTCTCCTCTTCCTGTTGCCGAGACGCTCTAACCCGCGATATCCTGGACCGTCGCGGCGGGAAGAGACCTCCTGCGCCTCGACGGTTCGCCGGCGCAGGGCGCTAATGGCCACTCCGCGCGCGAGTTCCGTATCTATTGGATATACCCTTCCGTACGCCTACCTATGAATGCGCTACAGTTGGCACAATGATGAACCTCTCTCGCTCGCTCCCGCTAATAAACCGAACGAGCTCGTCGCGGCATGCCACCGTACGCTAATTAGCGGCTAATTAATCTTCCAAGTTCATCGGTCTACGCCCGGAGCGTCTCTGCCGGGTCGTATCCCGGTTGAACATACGTACAGCCGGCACGTTTGCGCGAAGCGTCGACGAGGCTCTCTCTCTCTCTCTCTCTCTCTCTCTCGCCAATTCGCGAACGAGGACTTCCGGCAACTTTCGTACTGAAGTCTCTCGCGTGACTTTCCACGCTGTGCCGCGGACAGATTTTCCTCGTATCGACGATCGCCGATCTTCGGCTTTATGCGCCGTACATACATTACGTTATATCGTTAATGTTTCGAGGAAGAGACGTGAGATACGCGTGTGTACATGTGTGTTGTTGCCGGTGAAAAAAAGTCTCGTGCCGATGGACTCTCTCGAGAGTTGGGCTCCGAGGATCCCATGCGAACTTGGATCCCTTTCACGTTTAATAATAATTATTTATCGAAAAGATGAGCAATCACCGGGAGAACTCCCGTCACGCGATACGTCTACTCGATAACCCGTCGCCCGTTCAATTATCTTATTACGCAAGGAGCTTCAATGATAAATCTCTCTCTCTTCTCGCCCGTCTTCCCGGGCTGCCGAGATCGCGCGAAAGACCGACGGATCCTTTGAGCGCCGAGATAAATGACGAACCACGCCGGGGCTCATTGACGAGCAGAAAGAGCTCCTCGAGCTGCGAAAAATAAAACCTCTCGACTTCGGCGCTGTGCACTCCGCTCGTCTCTGCGTCGACGCGACTCCGCGGCTTTTTATTTCATTAGAAATTCATTGTGCAACCGGTGCACCTCCTCAAGGATACCAGCGACGAAGCTACGACCGTATATCTGTATCTACGTGAGACCTCGAGAGAGTTATGCACAACGATCGTGCCGCTGTGCTTCTTGACGCTGCTACTGTCACCGGTGTGTCCGTGTGTGCGTGTCTCTGCGTTTGTGTGCGCCCGAAGTGCAAGCACAGCATCGGCAGTGGCCAGCAGCTTTTACCTCTCCGCATCTAACGTTACAGTAGCCTGGTTGGGTTACAGGAATGCAAGGTCCCCTCTGGCTATGGACCGCGTGCGAAACGCGCCACGCTGTCCCTCGTGTATTGCATTCACGTTGGAATTATTAATTCCCGATTGCGACGCGCGTGATCGAGATTCGATCGCGTCGGACTGAACATTTTTGGAGGCCGAAATTCCGAGCCTTAACCCTGGATCGTGAGCTCAACTTCTGCTGAATGACAATTGCAATGACAGATGTCATAAATATAAATCACGTTGGGATTATTCATTTCCAAGAACGATGTGCGCCATCGAGATTCGGGCAGGTTCGAATGAAATATTTTTGGAGGACGACATTCCTAGCCTTAACCCGGGATCATGAGCTGAATTTTTACTGTACGACTATCTCAATGATACACTCATAAATATCAAATTATGATACAGAGACTCGTGTAAATTGTAGCCATTCTTTTTTTCTTTGTCACTGGCATTAAATTTTTACAAAAAGAAGGATTTACCGTTAACATATATAACATTGATGTCAAATGGTAGAATAATATTAATATAAAAATAAATAAAATGGTGGCAAAAAACTAAAGTAAGTTTTTCATTCACCTTGGAAACATTAATTCCCGTGCGTGATCGAGATTCGGTCAAGTTCGACTGAAAAATTTTACAGGCCGTAATTCTTATCCTCAGCCCTGGATCAGGGACTGAATCTTTGCCGAACCACAATCGCAATGACAGACTCATAAATATAAAAGAATTATATAAAAACTCGTATAAACTGTAATTATTTTTTGTTGTCGCTTGCGTTCAATTTTTGCGAAACGTTAAACCGTCGAACATCGATGTAAAACAGTTTCTTTAATAATATTTAGATAAATAAAACAGTATCGGAAAAGAAAAGTAAATTTTTCCGACGAATCCACGCCACACATACGTCAATAGAATAGGAACGATGAAAAGTACCGTAGACCGTTACCCTGCGTAGCTCCGATACTTTTATAAATCTATTTTCTCGCAAGGTCGACCGGTGCGAGTCTCTATCTCGGTCTCGATGCACTCTATCGTGCGAGTGCCCCTCGCCACGCTAGAGAGTGTCGTCGCGGCTACGTGCGAGTCCCCGAGTGTGTGTCTCCCGAAGACCGGACCGGTAGACTCTCGGCTCTGATAGAAAGTCAGTCGTTTACTGTTTCCCTCGAGCGAGCACCAGCCAGTTCGTATCGTGTGTGTGCGTGTGTGTGAGCGCGCGCGCGCGCGCGCACGAGCAATTGCACTGCGTCGATATATTTTCGTTGTGCAAATACGGAAACTGTCGTCGTCGCTGCCGCCGGAGAGGGATGTATCCACGCACGTCGAAGAGGACGCGAGTCGACACGCGACAAGTCGCGGCTGGAGGAGCCGGCGAGAGGGACCCGCATGCGCAGGGAGCGCGGGAAACCGCGCTCGATGGCTTTCCGGAGCCACGGATGGTTACTTCGGAGATCGGTGATGATTTTCGCCGAGTCATCACCAGGGCCGCGTTGGTCCAAGACCGACGACGTACGCGACGTGCATCAATGTTCCCCGCAGCGGCGGCGGCGGCGGCGGCGACGACGGCCGACTCGTTGACGTGACATAGTCACGCGGTGATTAACGTTTCCTTCTGTCACGATGAGACTGGGCTCTTGTTGGGAGTCCGTAGCCTCCATAGACCATCTCATCTCGTCGTCTTGTGTCTCGCCGCTCGCGACCGCCTCTCATCCCATAATCCTAGCGAAGCGCTGTGGTCGTCGGTGATATGCGCGTTTACAAGGTGTTCTCACAGCTCTAATCAACCGTTGACAATGGGCATTCGTTAAACAAACCGTGTTTCCATGGGCTCATTGAGCGGCACGCCAGCGACGATGGGACCATTGGTTTTCCTCCTAAAGAGCCTACGATGTTCTCACTGTCAATCTCAGTCGATCGTTATTCGCGATAGGGAGATTCACTTGATAACTCATGAGACGGCAATGCAGGGAGTGATCGCCTGAGTCGGCATTAGCGGCCCACGGTGGGCGGGTATCGTCCTTTTGCCGAGCAAACTAGAAAGTCCTGTTAGAGACTGCACGGGAGTCTCTCTCTTTCTCCTGTTGAGCCAGTCCGACAGCACACGGCATACCGGCATGCATTAAAACCGGGAATAAGCTCCGGTGGGCACAGTGTTAGCGATTGCGCGCGCTGCAAGTGGGCACGTAGGTTTAAAAGGCGTCGCGGTTCGATCGCGACTCTCACACCTATACAGTTGACCCTCTCGCGCGCTCCCTCATTCTCTCGATACAGGTATTAACGGCATGTAAATTCCTCGACCTCTGCCACGCGAGATCATATATTTCAACCCTTAAAATCATTTGTCAATGTACACAGAGGGTTCAGATTCTTCTCCGTGCGGGAGAGCGGGCCTAATCGTGCGACTTGTCCTCCTCGACGATGACAAATTTATTTTTACAATTATAAACCTACCATGGGAATGGAGTATAACCGTTTGGAAAATAATAGAGTTTATAACTCATAACTATCGTAACTGTATACGATGGTATATACGATTATTATATTGCCACGATAGGCAGACTCGCCTCTCAAATGCCCTGTCCACGATCGCCGAAACGGGGTTTTCAACTGTCTACGGTATACACGGTCACGAAGTAATACCATCGCCCCGGGACAATCGCGTGTCATCTTCGTCATCGTTGTCCCCGTTCACGTGTATCTCATACCGTGCCTCTGCCTCCTCCGTCTACTCGCAGATAGATATACGGTGGTAAAAGGTAAAGTACCTATACGTATGCTGAACGTTGCACCCGCGCATTCATCCGAACCGTGCACGTCGGCAATGTGCTCGGGGGGGCCTCGGCGAGCAACTAACGTCAAGGAACTCTGACCCCTTTCTCAGAGTAACGTCGCTCGTGTACTGTACATATACTGGAGCCTCGTGGCTCTACCGATCGGAGGCAAAAGTCAGCCGGTTCGACTTATGGAGATGATGTTACGTACCTAAAATATCCTCGATTGCGTATGCTCCTCCCGACAACTGCAGCGCCTATCCGGTAACTCAGTTTGGACATCGCCTGTAACATTGTTGCGTTAAATACTGGCGTTGTTATCAACAAGTTTTATGTGACATTGGAGGGTTTTCGGAAAGAGTATGTGATTGGTTCCTATAGACTACTTCCATATTCTCCCAGCCTCTGACTATATTGTATCCCAGACTCTGGCCATACTCTATCCAAGAATCTGGACATACACTATCCAAAGCTCTGGGCATGCTCTATGCCAGACTGTGGCCATACTTTATTCCGGACCGTGACCATACTCTATCCCAGACTCAGGCCATACTTAATCTCAGCCTCTGACCGTACTCTATCCCAGACTCCGGCCATACTTTATCGAAGACTCTGGCCATATGCTATCCCAGTCTCTCTCTCAAACATTTATTTCATCGCGGATCAGAAAAAAATCTAGAATAATGAGTAATAGTAATGTAAGTCGCTGTGGAGGAACTCACGGCAGTGTCAGGGATCAATAATGAGAAGCTCACGGTTCCGCGATATTGTCTCGTGAGCCATCAACAACGTCGAGTATAGGAGAAACTCGACTCGTTTGGCGAAGCCTACGTTTTCAGAAGCAATTACCCATATCGATGCACTGTATCGAAGGTGGCAAGGGGGTCACAGAAGGCGACGACGAGAAGAGAGTCGCGAGTTGCGCTGATCTTCAAAAGCGTTGGAGACTTCGGTATTCCGCCAGTTAGATCTGGAAATCCTGCGAACTTTACGGAAAACTTAGGAGAAGCGGCGGCAAGCGTTCTCACAAACGTCGGCGAAGTTGGTTTAACGTACGCGTCTCCGATATGCAGGTAGAAAGTAAAGTAACGGATGGGAGAAACACTGAGCGTAACGCGTGCAAGGAATTACCCCGATCAATTAGCGTGTGATGTTACCTCGTTGCATGTTATTTCCAGATCTAATGGACGTTTGATCGTGCATTTCGAAGGGCTTCTTTCCTGCAGACGAGTTTCCGGAATTATTTCGATCACGGTTAACTCAAATAGAAAAATCAGTAATCGATATTTATTTTAAAAAATGGTTTAATTTCCCATGAACGTGGATATAAAAGTCATCTCGGAAATGAGCGTGATTCTCACGGCGCAAAAGTTTCCCAGACCAGATTCCAGAATATTTCTGAGGTTACTAAATATTTCTGGGCGAGTGGCGCGATCAGCTGCTTCCCATCTCATACTCCTCGTTAGTTTATCTCTTCGGAGAGAAGGATTTTCGAAGGAATCTGCGCGCAGCTCTCGCTGCCGCCGATGCAGTTGAGTAACGTGTGCAAGACCAAGTCCAGTTTTCTGTTTACACGCAACGACCAGTAAGCACACTATACCGGTATACCCCGTTCTCCGTGAAGCTGTATATGCTCCTGTGCTCTGGGTCCACAGACCCAGCTGCGACCATACTCGTGACTCGCCCGCGGTACGTGCGCGACTTACAAAAGAGTATTTTTAAAGGGATCCGAACGGATCCTCTTCGTTGCAATGAAAATTAGCTGGAGAGATGAGAGAGCACTCCATTAATCTCCCGCAAGAGATCTCTAATATTTGTCAAGCGCCGTCGTCGAGCATCGATTGCTAAATGTCTCGAACCCCTCGGCGATCGACCAGCTTCGAGAAATGACTATTTCTTCAGACGACAACTTTGCAACTCGCCGTACTGCACTCGGGATTAAAATTTAAGGAAACGAGTATCGAGAAAAAGAAAAAAATTAGGTTGAATGGCCAACGCCCGAGGCAACGAAAAAATTCATTATACGAACAAAAGATTCTTTGTACCAATTAAAAATTCATTGTACGAACTAAAAATTCATTGTACTAACTATAAATACATTGTACCAACTGCAAATTCATTGTACCAACTAAGAATTCACTGTACCAATTAAAAATGCATCGTACCAACTAAAAATTCATTTGAACGTCCGTGAACGCAGGCTTTGTTTTCTTTCTCAGTGCATCTAAAAAAAATGCGTACAGCATAGGTGCATTAGGGGGAGGTATGCGCGGCACAAGCGCGAACACCTCCAGCCACTTCGAGGCTCGGCAAGACCAACTCCAAGAATGCAAATTTCTTTCAAACGGGAGATTTATCTCGCAGCACATTATAGTAGCTTGCACCCCGATCGATCTCGCGTCGATCGAAATGCAGGAGTCGCGAGTGGCCGGACTCGCGGCGCACATTGCGCGTTAAAGTATAAACCTCGTTGCGCGCAGTTGATATAGAGCCGCGGGCATCGGGCGTGCATTATCTCTCGTGGGCAGGAGCGCGGCCGCGACCGGCCGAGTAAAATCGGAATGTCGTAGGAGCGCGAGGCCGCGGCGCGGCTCTTTTTAAATCTGTGCTAATTGCCGCAGGGAGTCGTTTGTCCCCGATGAAAAGATCGGCCAAGACTGAAACTGCGACCACTTCGACGAAGCATGACTGTTTTGTCGTCGGTACTCAACGCTCGATCGAGACGTGTATATTATCTCACGTGCGAAGTTGTCCGCGCCAGCGCGGACACGAATAATACAGCGTTAGCAGCGGAGAACAACGAATAATGTCCCGGCAACAAAAATCGCTTGGGCTTTCTATCTATCGACAATATCGAAAGCTGTCGTCGGTTTTCCGCCGACCGGTTCGTAAAAAATCTTCGTCGATTGGTTAATTTCAAAATACCAACCGGTGTCCAGGTGTTCGCTGGACGAGAACTCAATAACGCGTGCGCTCAAAGACTTTTGCGAACCCGCACGAAAACGCAGCGAGACGAACGCGGGTCTCGCGAAGCAGAACCAGAAACACTGCGAACGCGACTGCGCGATAAGTTCTCGGCAAGGACTTTTATATTTATTTTCACCCTCCGACCGCTGCGATATCTCCGCGCCTTCGACGGGATTTGGAATCTGCGCGCAGTGCTTTCTGGCACACTGTATGCATCCTTTTATGCATCTCGCGAAAGTCTCTTCCGTCTTCTCGACGCTTCGGTTCTCTTCTCGTCGAGGAGCGATATTCCTCCGCGCAGTATCTCGTTACGTCGAAGTTACGTATCATAGCTCGGCGGCGAACACCAACCCGGTTGCATTGCAGAAGGAAATCAGACTGTTGAATCCAGTCACCACTCGCGAAACCACACAGCATCGATGTACTTCTCTCTGCATGCAAGGAGCCATTGTTCGCCATCAAGGCACCTCTTCGTCCTCCGGCCCGTTTGACCTTTCGAGGGACTAGAAAAAGACAGACGGAGGGAGCCAGACGAGACATCGACGGCGACCCGATGCATGCTCATGCATCGACGATATGAACCGGGATGGAGACGTCGCGTCGATGAACTATATAATGCGGCTCTCACAACGCTCTCACAAGGGCAAAGCACTCCTCGAGTCATTCTGACCCTCCTCCTCTTTATCTCGAATAAGCAACCGGGAATAGAGGCTCTTTTGTCGTCGTCGCGATTTTCTCTTATGTCCGGGGAAAAATATAACGGCATGTAAAGATATATGAAAGTTATACTCTTATATTATAGTAAGGTCGTGTTTCAATCGTCATTTACGTTAGACGTCCCGACCACGATTAAGTTTAAAACATCCGACTTAAAATTTTTTACAGACATGCGTTTTTCTTTGGCAAGGTAAAAAAAAAAAATAGTAGCTTAAAAAGTCATTTTCTTTCGGTAGGTAAAAACTTATAGTAATATTGAGAAAAGAGTACATTTTTGCAGTCTAGGATAACACTCTCTACCGTACTGTATACTTACCATAGAACGCCGTATACTCATGTAGAATATGAGATACAAATTGGAACACGCAGTGAGCTGTATTCGGCAAACGCGAGCTCGTGGTTGCGCACGAATTGCGTTTGAAGTAAGTATATTACGGTACAGCGAGTTAGAGTTAATACGGTACATTTTAAGTGTTTTTCCAACCGACAAGCCCACCACAGAGTCTGACCATTCAGCAGGATTCACCGTGCGAACCGCGCATATCATTAAATACGCTTCATATCTTATTTTCCACTGGTACTTTCGCCCTCTGCCCTCCTCTCAATGCAAAGCCGCGACCGACACCATTCCCGATTGCGCTTTCATCCGTTTGTTCCCCCGGAACATCACGAGCTATTATGCGTAAAATAAACGGTAATCGTCCCCCTGGATCTTCGAAATCTCTTCCTGCGATCTTTGACTATGAGCTCTCGCGCGCGAAAGCTCACGCACGAGAAATTAACGCGGGGGCGTTTCTGCACTCTGTGTGTCTGCGTGAATCTTTTTTATCTTTTTTTTTTTTTTCTTTACAGCAAGGCTCACGATGCAAGTTGTTCTCCGTGCTCGTACCCTCGTGCCAGGCCGCGTGTTCCTATTTCCGTGGCAGCAGGGGCGTTTATGACTCGCGTACGAGGTCAGTCGGGTTAGCGAAGTCGTTCTTCGCGCACCGCTCGTTCATACCATCCATACTATCTCAGTCGAGCTCGGGCTACGATGATGCTCCGTCTAGTGAGGCAAGCGAAAGGGATTCTCCGAGGATGAACGCGCGCGCACCGCGAATCCATCGCGTCCAGCTCGCGCCTCTGGTGCATCGTTCCACCGGGTCAAATCGCGATCTTGTCCCTCCCATAATAACTCGTGTACAGCACTATCCTATTTACGAGAAGGAATAGATATAGACACTCCTGTACCATACTTACGCGCGAGGAGTTAACGTCTGGCTGTACCGTGCCGATTGCGCGAAAACAAAACATTCACTGTTTACGCTCTTCGCTGTTTTTATTTAATTTCTCCATTGTCGGTTTATTTTTTAAAACCAACTTGACTCTTCTTCCTCGCTTGGGATTATAATTTTCGGGGAGAACAGTACATGTAACTTATTCCGATTGCAATGAGAATAGAACATTTATGACGACGGCGATAAATTCCCAAATCACAGAATTTGAGGGGTACAATTCTTTTCTTCTTCGCTGTAACATGTTATGGTAATCATCATTAAATCTTATGTGTTCTCGATTCTCGACTTTTTAGAGTGATTCGATGTGATCTCTGCATATTTTATTTGTCATTTGCTTCGACATTATGTTATTTATGTATTTATGTGTTAAACTTCCGGGCGTTAAGAACCAGGCGAGGCTATCTGACCAAGAGCACCGACGGAAAGGCAAAGAAACAACAACCGATAGAACGATCTTCTGACCGTCATGATCTGTGACACAATTTAATTGTTGTCCTTTATCTAACGCCGGGTCGACTTTTATGTTTAACCGAGGTAGAAACCAAACTGACCATTCGCTTAGTTTACCGCTCCGACGCGATCCAACTCCGACTACTCGCCTCTATGTTATGCAATATTGTCCCGCGTGACATTCAGTACAATAGACTGGACCGATCGTTGCTACTTTCATGTTAAAAAAAAAACATGTTATCAGATCGCGGACGACTCTATCGCCGGTTCATATATCCAACTATTATCGTACCTATTTTCGTCATAACGTATTTCCATCCAATGCAACATTGTAGAATAGCCACTTGCCACGAGCTCGCACTATCCGCGCAGCTCGATCGCGGCTCCGCGTGGCTCGCGAAGCCGACAGAGCGTGGAAACTAATATCTCGGGGTTAAGGCCAAGGCCCTGGTAGTGATGGGAAAATAAATGTAGAAAAAGTAAAAAAGAAAATAAGAAGTGATCCCTAATCCGCCCAACCTGAAAGACGAGTTGATGGCGCGTACTGCGCGCAAAGTCCCGTTCGCTAATGCTTCTGGTGTCGGTGCAGCAGTGTCCGCGGGTCCGTGGGAGCAGCGATGCAAAAGAGGCGGAGAGAAAAGAGCATCGGTGCTGATAGAGCAAAAAGTACAAGGGAGATAGAAGCTTCGGTGCTGATAGAGCAAATGAGAAGGAGAACTTGGAATCGAAGCCACGCTCCACTCGTTCGTGCCCGCGTGCATACTCGTGAATATGGAACGCCCGAGAAATATATATATATATATAGATATGATTATGAGATGCACCTTAGTACATCGCAATTATATTGCAAAATTCTACTGCCCCTGTTTTGCTGCTTATGCTGTTCCTTCCCGGCTCGCTCAGGAGCGCCGACGAGTCACTAGGGCTATGGTGGAATACTATAATGTACTCTGTTACGTTATGTTTTCCTCGGTAACGGGTGCAAGTACGGATACCGTACACGCGAGTTGTATTCTCTTATGAATTATATTACGAGCCACTGTGCCATTGGAATTTCATAAAATCCCGGTCTCGTCATATTTATAGTCGTCGTTCTGATGGTTACATCGTGCGGTTTTTTTTTTCCTCGCTTTATGAGCACGACGAAAAACCGAAAGTTTGTACACCGGTTGATTGCATCCCTTCGCACCAGAACTCACGAGGGCTGCCCTCTCTCGAACGGTGCGCCAAGCTGCGAGTCGCTATCAGCTCGTCGTTTCGCGGATCGCGGGTAGATCCGAAAAATAAATTCTTCTTCAGATTCCCCTGATCGTTGAGATCTTTCCTTTAGCCCCGACGTTCAATTTAACCGCGGCTCTCGCTGTACATCGTAAATGATTATAACGATCGTCCGAAGCCCCGTCGCTCACCGTGATTGCAAAAAGTTCTGCCGCACACAAAGTACAGCTCGGACTCTCGCATCCTTTCGTTTCCTAACATTTTGGATGACCTCGCGTGCAACTTCGAGACTTTCTGCAACGATTGTGTAATTTTCTTTAAACATAAAAAATAAAGTAAAAAAAAAATAAGACTAAAACGAAATCCGTGATTCGCGAGACACTCTAAAGAATTTGCGAAACGTTGGGCGTCGTTTGACGTTGACTCATCGATCTTCGCTCCGTCCAGTTGAGCGGCGTTTCGTTTCGATTTTTTTTTTTTTTTCTTTCTTTGCCTCACTCCGTTTCACTCGCCTATCACTGTTCTCATCTCCATGAAGCGAGCACTAGCGCGCATGCGCGCGCGCGCTCATTCCATTTTCGCACAGTGTCTCTAGGCTCGTTTCTCGGAAACGCATACACACATTCTCGTTTGTTAATTGATCGATCGTTGCGTGGTGTCCGATACCGGATTCAGCCGTAGCAGCGACGGAGACATCGTTGACGTTAACGAGGTCACTATCCATACCGCACCTGTGCCGATACGTGCACAGCTGAAAAGTAAAAGACAGCGAAATTTTGCGCTGAGCGACTTGGCGGTGGATCGCGCGGATCGCACCGAGGATTCCTTTCTCCTACTCCTACATCACCGTGTCAATAAAATATTCACCTTCTGACCCAATCCGGGCGACCGACGGCTAAATGCAAACCGAGCGCAGCAAAGTGCATTGCCGCGCCAAGACCATTCATCATAGGCTGAATGTCCGACATCCCGCATCGATGCACTTTGTACAAAAGGGCCTGCGAGTGAAAACCATTGGCATCAACGGATCGCGCATCTTCGACTGCCATCGAAGCTCTTCCTGTCGTCTCGAAAGCGAGGAAAATTCACCTCTTCGATCCAGCGATCGAAAAACGCGTACGGATGGGTTTATTCATGTGGACTTAAGAGACGCTCATCGCCGGATGACCGATACGAACTGGCTTCGAATTGTCATGCATAGCAATACATCAGGACACTCGCCGGTAACTTCTGACCGTACGGATCTATCAGATACGCGAAGTAAACAGAAAAAAATAAAAAATAACGACGAAGCGTCGAATATAATAATCCTGCGATGCGAGGATATGTAGATAAGCCTATAAACAAAACAATTAATCATCGTAGCTTCGGAGCATGCGAACGTACAGTCGAGCCGATGTCGGCAATAAAACATGCGTTCGCGAGAAGCAAATCGCACCTATTGAGTCGCACGTTCGGATAAAGCTTCCAACTTTTCTTATTTCCTTTCTCTCTTTATCCGTAATGCACCTTCAGGAAACGAAGAAAATTCACCTCTGATCCTGCGTACGCGGAGGATTCATTGGAGACATTATACGCGCGTACTCACTTCGCGATACACGGGGAATAATAATGTACGACGCGCATGTGGAGGAGCCGATCAGCCTATCGGGTTATCGCTTCCGAATCGGTGTGTACGGATCTATCAGTGGCGCATGTGTAAAAGGATCTTACGCCGTTTGTAATAGGGAGCTGCGATATCGTCGGCGGAATGGCTCTCTCGGAGTTGCACTGAGTCCATGAATTTACACTGCGGGGGAGAGTGTGTGCGAGGTGGGTTTGATATATCGATGAGCGCAAATGCCTGTGATCGCTCGCGGTGGGTCGGTGCATGCATGCATCAATGCGCGGCTCCCGTGCGTGTGTCTTCCCGGTGTGAGCGAGGAGGCGAGCCGACTGTCAGGAGGACTAATGGAAATCACCTTTTCCGGAAGACCTTGCCTGGTATCCAACCTACATAACCATGGGGCATCACTTTCGTGGGGGATAACGGGGTAATCGGAGTCAACGGGTAATGCGGCTCACCGTTATTGCGAAGGATCTGGTAGGCGTGCGTGGGGAAAAGTAAACGAATGGAGACCTAAGGCACCCTGTGGAACTTGTTGCTTATATCCTGGCGCTTCGATTTCACTACAAAGAAGCCTCAAAAAATCATTTCGGGCTGAGGAACGCCTAGACGAAGTCGGGTGCAACAATTTTCGAGGTGTTCAGGTCAGAGTGCAACCTACGGTGCATACACCGAGAAAAATAATTTATTTAACGGCTAACGTTTATTTAGATTAAGTAAAATATTCATTTGATTTAAATATATCTTTATTTCATTTAAGTAACCGTTTACTTAATTTAAATCAATATTTTAGGGCTGAAGGACCTTGGCCGTTGCCCCATTGACATTATATGTATTACATATCGTTCGTAAATGTCTCACCGCCATCATTGTAAACACCGATGTCAATAAATACATTTACTACCACTAAATATAGTAAAAATATTATTTTACTTAAACCAAATAAAGAGTATCCGTCAAGTAAATTATTTTTCTGGGTGTACGGAGGACATTCGTGAAATACCGTTTTTGTCACTGATGGACCATCGTATGCTTGGTATTGTTGTTATTGTTATTGCGATGCATAATTTTCATAAGCGCAATTCAAGATCCTGACTGACAATCGAATGTGCCGCTCGAAATGGACGCCGTGAAACATGTTTCTTTTCACCGAACTCACGAATTCCATCTTAGATGACGCGAATTTTCGCGTCGCTCCTTGGAACATGCTCTATCAACGAGGAGGAACGTGCAACTGTGAGCTTCGGAGGCGGCGTTTTGTGAGCTCGGCCGTCGACGATCCTGGCCACTTTCGCACGCTCGGAAACACGGCTTTCGGCCTCGTTAATGCGAGCCAGCACCTAGCCAGGCTTATCCCAGTTTCCCGGACGGCAAACACACGGACGGGGAGACACACACCGTTTTGAAAGAGAGGAGACGGGGGACTCGAGAACACGGCGGCTTCGCGGTGAAAAGGTCGTGCGAGACTCGATCGCTTTGTCGGCCACGAAGCGTTACTCCGATCACTCGAGAGCGCGGGCGCGATCGCTGCATGAGCGTTTAATAGGCCCGAGGGTTCGAGGTCCCCGTGTCTATACGCCGACGCTTTAAAAACGATTACGAGGCCGGTGCTTTTTTCGAATAGCTACGCAGAGAAAGAGTCGAAACCGCCGTCGAAGGGTAGACAGGAAAAACTGGAGCACCTTAGCACACAATCGCGTGTCCGCCAACGATTTTTCCTCGACCGAAAGCGATTTCGTCATGAAATTTATGATCGCGAGGGGCGAACTCGCGAACGATCGGCTCAATGCACCTCCCGATCGCACGAAAAAAAAAAAAAAAAATCTTACTTTACATCGGCTTTCTATCGACCTTCCACGATTTATTACCTAATACCCTTTCACGTAACGGAGGAGAAGTCGTGATCGCGTATTAACGTTCGCGTAATAACCATAAAAGGTTTAATCGCGCGGCGTCAAGTTCGAGGTCGCGGTGAATGATTACCCGTGGCTCATTGCGGCTACGACTGCTCCACCTGCGTCTGTTGGTACACGCCGGTACTGATACATAACAGATATACGGGGGTTAAAAAAAAAAGCTGACTGACGTCCAGCGAAAAAATTCTAATGGACTCGCAGCCGCGATAAATCAGGTTTCTCACGTTCTATTTATGCAACTTTTAATTACGCTCGCCGATCGCCGAGCTATTTGAGCGAGCATTAAATAATTTACCGGGGACACACTCGTTGTTGTACGCCGGAGTGATCCTGTTCGCTCGAAGACGGTTAGTTAGGACGTCGCGAGACGACAATCAGTCGCGAGGAAAAGTTCGCTTAACGAGGCTCATCCCAGTTTCCTCACAAGGAGGAGAAAATCGACGATCCGCGAGCCAAACGAGCTGGACGGCGGAGCGAAGAAAAAGGAGCGATTACACTTTGTCGGGACCGAGCGGCGAGGACGCGGACACGCTCTCGATCGTCACGAGGAGCGTTCGTTCGATCGGTATCTCGGGCTCGAGGTCGCCGCATCCAAGGGTCAGAGTGCAATCATGAATGAGGATGAAAAAAAAAAAGAAAAAAAAAATGATGCGCAGGAAAAAAGATTCGCGGCATTCGCTCGCTTGCCGGTCTCGTGGCAAACGATCGTGAAGCGAGCGACGACGGACAACTCCGGCAGTCTTCCTTCCTTTTGCCACGAGGCCGCACGAGATCGCATCTCCTTGCCGGCAATGGTAACACAATATACTTTCCAATAAATACAGGCTTCGAATCGGTGACGGGAAGAATGAGTCACGCAGTTTCATACGCACTGAGCAGAGCGAAGTGACACGAGCACCACGTGCCGGGTACGTATTTCTCGTCGCTCTCGTCCAGTGGAAAGGAGAGTCTTGCGGGCGTGCGATGCATCCCAATGCGGATCGAGACGAGGACCTTGACCTCGAGGTTCATTCGCGAAATTCGCGGGGGATACGCCGCTATCCTACCGTTTAACGTGTCCGGCATGAAAACGAGACGTCGCCTACGGTCCGGTCTCGCGCGACAAATGTAACAAAATATTACTCGTCGGACGAATTTTTAATATGACTGTATTTTTGTTTTTTTGTTTTTTCTCTCCGCGGGGAGATCGAGATAAAGTTAATGTTGCGAGGTTAATGATACTCGTTCGTGCTGCGGGATGCTCTTTAAAAAAAATTGCTGCACGTGCGTGAATAAGTTTACCAATCTTACTTCACAGCGGAAATGGTCTTAGAACCTTGTGCGCATATTAAAAAAACATTTCTTCGTACCAATTGTTTAGATTATTGTCAAGAATTTTAGCTCGATGAATGCCGTTCTGGGACTCGAGGAACGTTGTTGCACTTTTTGAAATCGGAGCGAAGCTGGAACATGCAGGATTGATCGGGAGAAAAAAAGTGAACACTCGGATGCATGATTTGCCGAAATTCAACGAATAATAGATTTGTTCTCTAAATAAATATTTATTTAAACCAAATAAATATTTATTTAAACCAAATAAATATTTATTTGAACCAAATAAATATTTATTTAAACCAAATGAATATTTATTTAAACCAAATGAATATTTATTTAAAACGAATAAATATTTATTTGCGGGCGCCCGTCAAAGAAATTATTTTTCTAGGTTCATATTTGCATGTCCATCGAATTTTGATTTCCATGATTGCTCGAGGACTCGAACCCCTCGAGTGCAATAAAAATGTCTGCCCGTCTGCCCGTCGGCCGTAAGATGTTACGGGAGCGAAAGTGCCCTCGAGCACCCAGGACACATAAGTCCACCCTTATTTATCCTTTGATCAAGAGGGAGGAGAATCCCCCTTATCGATTCGAGCTCGGCTCCGACGTCTCCTCTCGTCCGCGCGTATGTTTGTCCGGCGGGCAGAGAGGCTTTTTCCAGCCGACACGAATCCCGGATGGGGAACCGAAGCTCCGGGGCGCTAGTGTAATCCATCACGTATAGATTCGAACGTGAAAAGTATTCCAGCACGTACGTTCCGGGTGCGTGCAGCCAGTTCATATATACACAGTGTAGGGTGTACATACACATCGTCCGAGTAAAATTGCAGCGGTGTGTACTCTGCACGGTAAAAAAAAAAAAAAGGTTTGTACATTTAACAAACATTACTTGCAACCAAAGGTCCACAATTTTTGTTTCCCGTTAATTTCACAATTTTTTTTCTGTCAACGAACTGTATTTTTAACAAAAAATAAATATGCAAAATTAACAAGAGATGTTTTACTTTAATATAAAGTCTTTTCGTTACCGTACATACACATCGAATCGCGCACTTCTGTTTCTTGTCACGATAAAGACAGGTTTGTACATTTAACAAACACTTCTTCCGCCCAAAAATCAACAATTTTAGTTTCCCGTTGATTTCAGAATTGTTTTGTCTGTCAACGAACTGTATTTTTAGCCAAAAAAATGTGAAATTAACAAGAGATGTTTTTTTTTTTTTATATAAAAACCATTTTTACTGTGTACACTTACATGCACATCGAATTGCACCCTTCTGTTTTCCGTCACGGTACAAATACATACTCGTATGTTATTCCGCGATAGTATCGAATTTCAGTATTGAACCAGGAGAGCATCGAGTGCACTCAATTATCCGCGACACGTGTTTCGTCGAGCAGCAAATTGCAACTGAGCTCGTTTCATAAAAGCCCTATGCGGGGAGGAGTCGTAAAATAGCGCAATAAAATCGATACCGCTGTATTCACCGGACTCGGAGTAACGCATGAAAAAATAACGCGACAGTATATCGTTCGCGCAACGTCACCTGTGCGATCCGGCGAGCCTCCCACACAGCTTCCGAGAATTCGTACCAATAACGCGGAATGCTATACCATATGCTATATGTGTATGGTTTACCCGGAGAGACTGGCGCGCAGATTCTGATCGTTCGGTCATGTCTCTCTCGGGTAGATGAAGAAGAAGAGGAAGAGGAGGAGGAAGAAGAAGAAGAAGAGAAAGGGTAGAAGAAAGAGAGAAATCCCAAGAGTCCCTTGTAATCGCGGGCGTACGGCGACGACGATAGGCGGAATGCAGCGAGGTCGGTGCGCATACAATGCTCTTGCATTTCTGCATACAAAGAGCATACAGTCCCCGCGAGCCCGCGGCAAATGCGGCGTCCCGTCGTGGCGCACGGAATTATCCCGCGTCCCTCGTAGGTGGACGTTCACGGTGCGTCATCGTTCATTGTCTAGGAATCTAGAAGTTTTTTCATTTTTTTTTTGTTTTCTTCTTTTTCGGAAATCTCGTACAGACTTCCTCTCATCTCTCTCTCCATTCTTCCATACTTTTTTATTTGCAGACTCTCTGGGACACTCGTTGCGTGAGTTTAAGCTGCAGGCGCTTCGATAAAGCTATACTTTCGTAGTAAACGTTTTTTCCCGACTTCGCTAAAATAGCCACATTCCCTACACGCAACATGGATGGAAAACGGCTCCAATAACTTCTGAATGGTGGCGGTGGTGAGGAGTGGGGCAAAACGGGGTAAAAATCCGGATGTGTCATTAGGACAAAATGGACCATTCAAAAATTACTGGAAAATTGCGTTTTCTCCAACTGCCCCATTTTGCCCCGTTCTCGCTTACTGTTTTGTTACTCCTGGGGGAGTAATGGTCATTGGCGAATATGACGATTTTGCGACGCAAGGAATGTCGTTATTTTAATTATTACCTCCGTCAAATGTTTCAGATGCAAAACTAAAAAGAAAACGGTTTTACCGGCCATATCACCCGAAAATTACGAGGGATATGGTCACATGGCATATCGTACTGACCCTTGCACATACGATCTGATGATTTTCAGCGCAAACATATTGTATCCACATATACTAAAAACTGTGCAAACGGCAGCGCCATTCGTTGGTTACGATATTGCGGATGGCCATATCACCCGCGTCGCCATAATCTTCCTGACTTACAATACTACAGATCCAGTCCCGTTCAATCAGGACCTGATTTAACGGTCAACAAATGTGTAGCAAGTTAGAAATGAGTACTCAGACGGTTATCTCAAAAAATGACGACAGCTTTAAAAAAAAAAACAAAAATTCTAACATACTTTTTACCCGGACCGAAGGGTCGAGCACCCGATCGGACCTGAACGATCGCTGATGCATCCAGCAGTATCACTGACGGATATGAATGGCCGAGAGGAAAGCGATAAAGTCGCCAACGTTTGCAGCATCAACGTCGACGGTCAGTGATATTCGAGCGTCGTTCCGGGCGCATCCCCGTCTCATCTCGGAATCCTCTTCGAGTGATCGACTCCGGCTGTGCGATTAGTATCGCGCTGGCGCCTCTCGGCCCACGCGAGAAACGCCAACAGCAGGAGCAGCATCAGCATCCCGCAGCTGTCTTCTTCGCGTGAGAGAAAAGCCGACGCCGGCGCGTACCGTGGCGCTCTCGCAAATGCACATAATAAATTGCATGGATACAAGTCCCGAGGTACATAACACTCCGCCGACTCCGCTCGGCGTTTTATACCGGTCGGTATTATGCCGATTGTGCCACGGGAATAGATACAATGTAGATTGAATAAAATTCTGATTACAGGCCTCACAAGAGCCGATCGATTTTGTCCGCTGCGCCGAGTTAAAGAATAATAAACCTGTAAAACGATTTTCATTATTTATTCGCCTGTCCGACCGGGTTTATTTATCGCATGGCACATTGTTCGGAGCCGCGCGCCTTGCGCCTTGCTTAAGTATTTCTTTCCCTGTTCCCGCGTTCTCTCGCGGACAGACCGAGCTCGGTGTTCACGGCGAGGCATGTGCATACGCGGACCGGCGAGGGTGGTACAACGAGAGAACAAGGCAGAGTAAGTAGGCAGGTACTTTGTCGCGATACCAGTTATTATTCACCGGCATATTACGCGCGGCTCGGCAATTATGTAATGCCGGTTGGAAAACGTAAACTCGGCTATTACTTGCATTACAAAACCCACCGGTCGCCTCGTGTCGTTCGCGCACCTGGGGAGGCACGATCGAATGCGCAGCACTCTTACCGCCGACTCGAAAACAGCGTTTGGTACGTGTGTATCGCGCGTTAACTCGCGAATAGATGGATACGAATGCCTGGGAGTGAGTTAGACGTCGGGGAAACGGGCGTCGCGACGCACGTATACCGTTCACGGCGAGGCACGTGAGCTCCGAGCCGCGTTGCGACACGTGCGTGCACGTACGCAGAGCGATACGCGAGAATACGCTGCGACGCGATTACCGCACCTCGGCGGAAATGGGATTGTTCCAAGTTCTCGGGCCACACGATCGGAGAACGTATGCGCAAATTTGAATACCGGTATTCGTGGGATATTCTTCGGGGAAAATCGTCAATCGGAATTTAATCGGCCTGCACAGGCCGAAATTCTAGCCAAGCGTCGGAACAGATCGGTACGCGTAATTCTATCGTGTTCGAGGTTCGCGCCGCTCTTCCAATTTCAGGAGGCGGCGTTGGCGGCGTCGGCGGTAACCGTCGTGAAACGAGTTTCATTTAGTTTTGCGGTCGGTCGGTCGGTCGGACCATTAGGCCTGATGAACGTTTGCGGTTACGTCATCCCCGCTCGTCATCAGTGCGATATTCTTTCAGCAGGACTTCCACTCCGCCCTGGCCTTAACTCCTGCGCCATCCGCTCGTTCTCTTTCGCGCCTCACAACTCAGCTATGACCATCCCAGCAAAAGTATCACAAAGTATGGCCAATGACTGTGGTTACCGAAACGCATCCCTGTGCGTCGTTTCAAGCCAGAATCCATTATTCATCCCTTTAGACGGACGAATACTGAACTTCCGGTCGGACACTCGACATTTGGAAAGTCCAAGCCCGCATTGACGAGCTTGACCCTCGACCTTTGGTTATCCAGCATGACCCTGAAGATATCTGCATGACATCAAATTTCATCGTTAGCAAGTCTCAATTAATGCACAACTTTGGGAAGAAAAAAAATTGTCTTGTAGAATTTTGTAGAAAATACAGCCGTTATAACTTGATGAAATTAATCTCACGCAGATATCTTCAGGGTCATTGTCCAGCCTCCGGCTAGGCAAACTGGACTATTACACGCCATGAGAATCGATTAAAAAAATGTCCTCGCATGAACTTCGTCGGTCATTTACCGGACAGATGCACGTACACATCATGATTTCGCGAAGCGTTAAATTCTACCCGCGTAACCGCGGGCGACTGGATGGTAACGCGATTACGCTAGCTGTTCCATATGTGCGCGAGGACTCGCGATGAGAGGAAGCGAAGAGCTGGTCCGCGTACTCTGCCCACGCTCGATCTTTCCGCAAACGCTCACGGGGACGTTTCAGCGGATGCCCGTGTGTCCAAGACTCCAGCGTGTGTACGTGCGCCAGCGCCATATGCGAATGCATGCATGTGCATTAATGCCTCGGTAGATACACTCAGGTGAGTAAGACCTCAGGAACAATGGACTCTCTCGGGCAGAATTGCATCGGGTCGTAGTATATGGCTGCATGCCGCTCGTATGTATACCTTACCTACCGGCGTCGTACGACTACGCTGGTTCCGCGTAATCTCTCCGCGCTGACTGATAAACAACGATATTGTAGTTCAGGCACACGAGCAATTTCATGGTTGGATAGGATTCAATAACGATTGTACCGGTCAAGTTTATGTGAATTTCATAATAGTATGAGACCCCGAGTGAGAGATGAGAGAGATTACGATTAGGTTTGAGCTATCCGCTGCCTTGAGGCTCTTTACGAACGGTAGGTTATTCGCTACGATCAATCATCGAGCGTGTCGCGATGTATCAATGATTAGGATCAACCTGTTAATTGTTCAAGTACGAAATAAATCTTCACCCGGCGCGCTGTTATATTTATAGCTTCTGCCTACGTAGCCGGTGTACACGACCGTTCTTGAACCTCCGAGAGGCCTTGAGGGAATAACAGGCCAGGCAAGGTGTATCTCGAAAAATCCGTGAACCCCGACGCTCGAAACCTTGTCCCAGTTCATCGGCAACTCTACGCAACATATTTGGCAAGCGAATAGGCCGTTCGTGCGTGCTTATAAGTTACTTGGTAAATTAAACGTCGTTAATTTGTCGATTTGGAAAGGTTGGGAATGTGCCTACAAGGGTATAACGCGTTTGTATTGTACATTTCGCGAACGCTCTTGAACCTTGTGCATTGGACAATCTTGAACCTTCGTGACGCCAGTAACCTTCGGTATTCGTGCAGGGCGAGTCTTGCAAATCCGTATACCTCTGCTAGAACCTTGTCCCAATTCGTCAGTCGTTCGTCACAATATGTATCTGACCTTTTGACGATAATTATTAACGATCCAATCGGAGCGGTGCAAATACCTCAAGTACTTTACGCGCGTATTCAAGAATGAAATGCTTTGAGTCAAAAGTACTTTGAGGAACAAGTACTTTGAGTAACACGTACTGTGAGTAACAAGTACTTTGAATAACAAGTACTTTGAGTAACAGGTACTTTGAGTAACAAGTACTTTGAGTATCAAGTAATTTGAGTAACAAGTACTTTGAGTATCAAGTACTTTGAGTATCGACTACTGTGAGTATCAATTAACCGACAACCAATCCTCAGGTACTCAACGTCCTTGCCCAGTTGCGGTTCGGATTCACTCGAATCGGACGTCGAGTTAGTCGAGCGGATGATGCGGGATAATCCATATTAAATTGGTGTAAGAAATAACGTTTTTATAAGTACTATGTATCACCTTCTCCATTGCACCGTGGCGAGATGCCCGAAGCCCGCGAAGCGAATGAAAGCAAACGCGAGCGAGCGAGCGCGCTCCCCCGTTACCTTATACGGATTTAGCCTAATTTCGCATCTCGCAATGAAAGGAGTGACACGAGGAGAGGGATATATATACCTTCGCTCGGCACCTCGAGAAATTCTCGTCGGCGAGCGAGAACGTTTTGCAACGATGCCGAAGTATTTACTCGGCTCGGCCATCACTCTCTTGCCTTACCTTGCCATCAGCGCCGGCATCGCTCCCTATGGAAGGTAGTAGGTCGCGATGATGATAATTGTGTTCGTCCGAGAGATTACTAGTGACACAGCGTATAGAGTCGCTATCGTACGTAATTCTTCAAAGTGAATTTATGGAGCTCCAGATAGGCGGAGAGTTTCAGTTTCTCGTAGAGAAAATATGTCATCCGGCAAATTGTCCATCCGTCACACTATCAATGGAGACTAATTATACAATTTTTTTTTCTTCTGTCGTTTGCTTTTCCACTACAGCAGCTGGGTCGAGACTCTTTGATTAGGTGTTCCAGTAGCAATATGCCAATTTCAACAGCGCTACGTTTTTTTCACAAAAGAAAAGGTTTCGAGAAAATTGATCACGAGACGTGCGGTTCTCGCGGTTTGTTTGCGGATACGCCGACGTTAGCCACCGATGCGTCTCGTCGTTTGAGCTATCGATCTCGCAGTACATAAGTTTCAAAAAGTCCACTTCGCATCGTGTCTGCGACGCGTCTCGGGGAATATCCCGCTCGTCGAGTGATGCATTGCGGCACTCTCGGGGCGTTTACTTTTACCATGCCCGAAAGATCCAGCGGAATCGATAGAGAGAGAGAGAGCCCGGTACGCTCAAACATGGATATAGCACGAACTTGCCGGGAAGGTGAGGCGAAATACTCGATTTTCTTGCTTCAACCTCTGCGTGCACTGAAAAAGGAAATAAATCCGCGTTTCAAAGGCTCGGTCGCTTGGCTCTATCGCTAGCCGCAATACGGAGCAAAAGTATCGGTGCCCGCGCCAGCCAAGTCCGATTCCCGCTGCGGTCCACGGACACTGACGTTCGATTAAATTCGATTCGGTGATTTCACGCTCGACTTATCCATTTTCCCGGCGTCCGACAATCGCGATTCATCCTTCCTGAGCTTTGTTTCGCGGCGTTTGTTCGCGACTGCTCTATCGAGGCGACGTTACAGAGAGATTTCCGATTCGGGAGTTCGTGTGCACGATGAACAACACAGCTTCCGATCCCGGACCAATCACTGGCTCCGGAAAGGTACATTAATGTGTCGGAGATTGATAAAATCGTGGCTTCGATCGCAGCGTCAGAAATTGTGCTTTCAGATACTTTAGATCCAGGGGGTGAGAAAACTGCGCCAGCAGTATCAATGGAACGAGCAGAGGAAGAAAGAAGTTACGTATGAAAGCATGAAATACCGACGGACCGGACGTTCGCATAGAAAGAGAGGAAATAAATCGTTCCGAATGCCGGTGCTGACGGTATCGCGAGCCGAGATAGCCAAACTCTTTCTTTTCCTCGGTTCTCCAATGGTGGTGTCTGCGAGACGCACTCGGAGTCTCGACGGGTCGGCGAACTCAAACTGCAAGTGCAGTAACACAGCATACCCACGGTCGTTTAATAAACTTCGATCGGGTATTCTCGACTCGGGCCAACTCGATTCATTTTTTTTTTCGTTTTTTTTTTTCATACTCCATTTGGAACATTCAACGTGTTTGATGCAAGTGTACGATCGCCTCCTTCTTCTCCGTCTCTCTGAGTTTCAGCCGTAACCGAGATAAGTTGCACTTGGCAAGGACCGAAGTTGGTCATCGACTCCGGGCTTTAGTTCGCTCGTATCGCGGCATGATTTTTCAGCCAATATCTTCGTGCGGAGGGTCAGTGAACCGCGACGACGTTTAATAAAGTTTCTTTCGAGATACCCAATGCGGCCCGACGCGATTCCGTAACTCGGCGAGTTACGCGTTCGCTTCCTATCGTACTTTTCATTATACTCCTGTTTTTGTCCAACCACATTGTGGAGCCAAGGAATAACCGCATCGGAAATGATATTACGAGTGCCGAGTTCTGGACGTTACCATTCTTGAACTCTTCTGTTTAGGAGTTTTTTTTATTTATTTTTTTTTTAAGTGTATAAATACTTTCTAAAGGATCTTTTTTTGGTCATGACATAATTGATGAATACGGTCAAAAGATTCCCGGAACAGTGGAGGGTCCTTGGAACTTCTGGTAACTAGCTGACGCGGTCGTTGCTACATGTGACGCGAGGAGTGTCGAGAGTCCTTGAAATTGACGGCGTACACCGTACATTTTGTGAGAGAAATAAAAAATAAAAATAAAACAAGTATTGAGAGTGCTTTCGAGGGGTTTGCGCTGGTTTTGTATGCCGAGTGGCGGCCCACGCAGAGACTCACGGCAGAAATGCTCTCGGCAATACCGCAGAAAGAACGAGCTGACGTGAGCATACGAGAGCGATTAACACGCGAGACTCGATCGAAATTTGCGAGATATGAACGAGTACTCGGTGCACGAACACGCACGGGCGTTTCTCGGAAGTCCCGTGCCCAAAAGTTGCGGCTGACAAATGAATTAGGGGGAGATCGGGACAAAATGGACTACCACTACGAATTCTTTTTGTTGCGACTCTGGCACAGAGTCCAAAGCTGAAATAACAAATTAAACGTCAATTAAAACAAAAATCGGTTAAGCTTCCACAGAAAAAAAAATTCTCATTCACATGTGTAGGGGAAACCGGGGTAAAACAAGACATGGGGCAAAATGGGGACCTGAATTTTCATGTCGACGTGGGACAAAATGGGGTACCCAAAATTATCGAATAAATCGATTCATGATAGCCAACAGACCACGGAAACCGGAGCAAATGTAGACATGAAATGTCATATCGACGCGGGGCAAAATAGGATAATATTGAAGCGGTAACGAAAGTTGCCGCAAGTCAAATCGAAGGGTACCCCGTTTTGCCCCAGATGGTTTTTTTTTTTTTAATATCCTTTCAAAACCGGTACCGATGTAATTTTGGTGTGAAAAACAATAGATCTATGCTTTCGGTATCGTTGCAGTACGTTTTATTGCTTAGCGTCCCCGTTTTGCCCCGGTCTATCCTACGAGGTACGAGATAATTTACATGGCAAGTCAAGGGGTTAAAGTCCATTGCGTTAAAATGCTCGGGTCTGTAAAAAAAAAGGCTGTTTTTACCCGCCTCGTTAAACATATCTTGCAGCAGGCCAAGTACTGCTCGCCCGCGTGATATATTTTCGGGCCGTACGAGCGCGTGCGCTCGGTCATCTTCGCGTTACAGCCAAAAATCGCGCATTCCCCGACGATGGGGATGCGCGAAGATCCTTGGGAGGAAGCGAGAGGGCAAAGCCGCGCTCGCGGCGCTCCGCGTTCGGAGCGTTCGTTAAGCAACTTTAAGGGCGTACAGGCCTGAACGCGGTATACACACGTAGACACGTGTGCTCGACCATACGTACAGGTATTTACGGCTAGTCGTAAAACGTCTCTTCACGGCACTTGACTTTGAGAGACTCGAAAGAAAGTGGAGGGGGCTTGCTGGTCCACGCGGGTCGCGGGAACGAAAAGGTCTACCCTCTTCCTCATGCTCTCGTGAGTAATTTTCTCTCGTGCGAGCGGGATGAAAAGAACCCGACAAGGCAACACACGAAACGAACCGTAAAAAAGGATTAAGGATGTGTCTTGGCTGTGCCATTTAATACTTTTCGATTTGCAATTGTCTAATCGTACAAAAAAAAAAATACTCAACATATTTTTTTGAATAAATACAATAAAAATATTGCCTACATAGAGCAGAACTATTAGCGCCACTTTTCTTAGCTCACTAATCCTGTCTAGCGGAATTTGAAAAGAATCCGATGAGGCAACACACGCAACGAAGCGTTAAAAAGGATTAACGATGTGTGTTGGCTATGCCATTTAATACTTTTCGATTTGCGGTTCACCGATCTTAATAAAAATACTCAAAATATGTTTTAGATGAAATACAATAAAAATGTTGCCCCCATAAATGCAGAACTATTAGCGGTACTTTTTTTAGCCCACCAAAAAATATTCAAGATATTGTTTAGAAAAAAATACAATATGAATTTTGCTTACATAGATGCAGAGCTATTAGCGCTATTTTTATTTTACCTGATTAGTCCTGTCTAGCAAAATCCTTGAGAATGATAAGAGACGAGTCTATGATCATTGGAACGAGGAAGCAGAATGAAAATGTGTCCGCCAGCCTCGTCCTCGTCATTCTCGTCTCCGTGAGTATAGTCAAGCCCGTACGTTCCTATTTTTTTTATTTTTTATTTTTTCTCGTGAGAGATATCCTCCGCTCGTTCTTCTCACGTATCTACGTCGGGCGCACGATAGTTACCGGACAGAGTTTATACGCTCGTTGGTCATCAGCAATCCCGGTGGAAAGTCTACGGCCGACGGCGCCAGCGTATCCGAACAAGGATCGCGCGACTTTTGCGCAAACGAGTAATAAAAATACTTGACCACTTTTGGTAAAAGGGCTCCGTCGTTTAAGATTCATTGGGACACGGAGGAGAAGGAGAATGCCCGTGATGAACCGCGAGCGAGTTGTGTTAAAAATAAAAAATTAAAAAATAAATAAAAGTAATCCCTCGTCTGGTGGGGTCGCTCGGAAGAGTGGACAACACGTCTTCTTCCTCTTCGGTACCAGCTCACGTATACCGAAGTGGTGTACGCGCGAGAAGACTCTTGTATACCAGGTAACCGTATACCCTTTTCTTTTATAGCGTCGGCGTGATTCGATTGTTGGCTCGGTACGCGTTCGTTCTTCCCCCGAGGCGAATAGTCCTCGAGAGTCTTCAAGGAAGACCACGGTGCCGCTGTTCCTCCTCCTCTTCTTCTTCGCTCGCACCCAAAATGGACTGGCGTGTCGAACGAGTTTTAAAAATACACTTTGCCCGAACTCCCGGGCGCTTCGTAAAACTCCCCGATGCTTGCAGTAGTCCCGAAACTTTTTGCGATATTTGGCGCCAGTTTAACGAGAAAATTCACTTGGTCCTTTGGCCCTTCGGCCTCGCGACTTCTACATCGGGCTTGGCGCCCGCTGTCCGAAGATCAGAAAACGACCACAGTTGTCTCCAGCTTTTTGCTGTGTCGCTTGTTGTCGGTAAAAAAAGATTTTTACATTTTACCCCAATTTAACCCCAAAACCAAGCATTTTGTGGATTACAACTGAGAATTTCATCGAACAATTTTTTTTATGTATGAATAGATTTTTAAAAAAATTCTCATCATAATATGCAGGCATAACCTGCACACCTACACCAAACGGTTCGCGATCACGACCCCATCAATTACTATATTGTCTAATAAAAAGAACTTATATTCTAGCAAAAATCATGAGATATTCAGGTAATATCTGCGATAACAAAAATTGTCATATTTTCTAGCAGCATTTTTTAAGTAATACGAATGTTTGCCAGGATGTCGCTATAGTTCCCAAATACCTGAAAATTCCGTCGCTTTTTACCAGATTTATAGTAATTTCTATCAAATCCCTCCCTCAATGTACTTTAGTCACAGAACACTATTTCTACTCTGAGGGAAGAATCTAGTAACTATCGATATTGATCCTTCGAGACTTTTTACTTAAATCTATCGGACGGTCAGAAGTCCCTAACTCTATATCGCTTTCTCGCTTGATCGATATTGATCTAGTAAATATCGATATTGACTATATCGCTTGAGAGATATTACCCTTGCACATAGTAGTAGGGAACTAGGGTGCCACTTAGGGTAGAAAGTACAGGATTTATAAGAATTTTTCGTAGATATTATGGTAAACATTCTCGGGAATCCTGACACTTTCCGCCATAGGCGACGCTCTAGTGCCCTGATACTATGTGCTACGGTAATTTTTCTTAGATGATCGACAGTTTTGACTAGATCATTCTTTCAGTGTATAAAAAAAAAAAATTGTAAAATTGTTTGCAAAGACAATAAAAATAAATATTTTCGACAATCGCGAACGAGAAATGTTTGTCAAACGTGCGAGCCTTTTATTGCCCGCGGTATCCGCGAGCAAGTGCAACGAACTCTCGATGACGGCGTCGGCCGCAAGCGCCTTCGGTGGCGAACCGGCGGTGGAGTGCGTCGCGCGGCAAATCGTCGCGGTTGCAATAACATTACCGAGTCCTCGTAACACCTACCGACGATTTGTGTCCTCGTGAAACGTCGTTTCCCGGGCAAACAAACCGATTGTGGTTCTTCCGAGCACTCTCGCCGTTTCGCCGTCTATCCCCGCGAAACGATGTTCCGCATTGCTCTCGCGCGGCCGAGAGTGACGGAGTTGTCGACGATAATTGCACACGAATTCAATTATATTCATCGTTTTCACTCCGTGATTGCCTCATAGCTTTATTGTGTTCCATATTTTATCTCCCGACTGTACGGTCGGGCGCGACTCGACTCAGATCCACTTTGCACAGAGACCACTTTCTATGGCATGCATCATAGATTTTCTTTGGATTATGTGGATCTTCACCGAGTCGTGTCGTTTGTGACCAAGATTTTCATCGGCGCTATTAGATCCGCAATTTCTCATTATTATAAGACAGAACGAAACAGCAGAACTTTTTGTTAATGCCGTCCAGCGACTCGGTACTCGGTACCGCAATTCGTCAGGAATTCTGCAAAACGACACTGTCGTCTGGTACGAGAGTCGCAACCCCCGTCGACGCGGACTCGCGGTCTTCCCCGCGGGACGCGCGAAATGATCTTTGCCACTTTGCGCAAAGTGGCTCTGCGCAAAGTGGATCTGGGTCGCGTCGCATCATAGATTTTCGTTGGATTATGTGAAGTCGCATCATAGATTTTCTTTGGATTATGTGGATCTTCACCGAGTCGTGTCGTTTGTGACCAAGATTTTCATCGGCGCCGTCGAATGCGCAACTTCTCATTATTACAAGACAGAACAGAACAGAACTTTTTATTAATGTCGTCCGGTGACTCGGTACCGGGGTTCGTCGGAAATTCTGCAAAACGAGACTGTCGTCTCGTACGAGAGTCGTAATCCCCCCCGACGCGGACCCGCGGTCTTGCCCGTGGGACGCGCGCGATGCCACTCGAGATTCGAGCAAGGCAACCTCTCTCGGCACGTGTACATCGGTGAGCGCGGGTAAAAAGAAGGGATTTAACGGGGAAGAGGGTAGAACGGAAGGAGCGAGATCGTACAGCGAACGCCGGATGATCCCGGAGGCCATTCCCCATCCGCATGCACCGGGCTCGACCTCGCCGTCGTCGTCGTCGCGGGTCCACGTCTCACCGCACCGACGGTTTGCCTCCGCATTGCGACAAAATCCTGCTTCCGCAAAACGAGGTAAAACGGAGTGGCAGCGCGAAAGGACGAGATCGCACCCGTGATACAGTTTATATTTAGCAGAGGAAAGTGCAGTACCGCACTGTACACGCCTCTCGCGACTTGAATTTCCTTGAATTATACGTGCACGCGAGCCTTTATTACATACGCGGAATTGTTAATGCGACTGTCGCGCGTGTTCACTCGCACGATATTGTTTTACTAATTCGAGTATCGCGTGCGATCTCCGGCTTGCGTAAACAATCCAGTGTGGACCTTTATTCTTGAACTCGATTTAATTTTTTTTTTTATAACTCATTTTCGCAGAAATCAAATCTAAATCCCAAAAAGTTACACCGAGTAGCAACCGGGTGAGGATCGGGTACGTCCTCAAGTCGTAGGACTTGACAAATCTAAGAGTCGAATTTCAAGTCATTAGTTTGAACTTGAAATCGAACTTAAGATCAAACTTACGTTTGAACATAAGATCAAATTTAAGTTCGACCTAATATCAAACTTAATTTCATGCTTAAGTTCGAGCTTAAGATTAAATTTAAGTGCGAACTTAAAATCAACCTTAAGCCCGAACTTAAGAACAAACTATGAGTCCACACTTAAGATCAAGCACGCAACGAAGTTAGTGCCAAACTTCGATGACAAGATCGAACTAATGTCTTTAAATTCGACCCTAAGTCACGTAATTTTTTTTAAGTAAAAATAAACAATAATTATCGATAATCGATTATCAGCTGATGAGGACCGCGGAAGTGTGGCATTCATAGCTTAATTTTTAATTAAAACCTTTGCTCCGGCAAACTTCATAAAATTATTCTATTCTTTCCATTACGCCGCACAATTTTGATGCTAGACAAGTTCCATGATATATGTACGTATATTGTACGATCCACTTAAATGACCCGCAGCGCGTGTGTGTACGCATAAGCCGAGCACACTCGATGTGTACTCTGTGACGAGAGTCTCATGCCCGATCCGGGAGATTTACCATAGTATGCTGGCTGTACTTGTAAGCAGCGGCAGATTGGAGTCCCCTTTTTCTTCGCCTCATTCCCTCGCGGCACGACGACCCTCCTCTTCAACGGCCGCAAACAGCGGCAGCGTATTATAATTCAGAGACGCTTACATAAGTAGTTTTGAGTTACATCTCGTTAGGCAAAACGACGACGACGCTGACTTGAGTTACTACCGGAACCGGTGGAATCTCCCGCCGCTCCCCCTAACGTGAGTGTCTTCTTTCTTCGGCGCATGTTCTCACAGAAGTACGTATCTTTCGTGCGTGCAGCAACCAGAGGGGTGCTTCTTCCTGTTTGCCGATGAAAGCGTGTTTACCCGAAACCACTTTCAAACTTCAAACAGAAAAGTCCCAGCGATCCTCGATCATTGTAAAATACCTGCTAATCTCATTCGTAACATCAACACCGATCGCAATCAAGCTGTCGATAAATCCGGATAAAATAGTACATTATGCTACTAAGGCGGAAAGTGCGTGATTTTCACCGACCGTAAGGTTTGGCTGCCCGAACGAAGCGAGGGCAACACTCACACGAGGTGAAAATCCGTTTCGCCCGTGTTGCATACTATGTTTTTCTCCGATTATGCTAAAAAGTGGCTATTTTTCTATGCCTGTAACGGGGATGGAAAATCGCCGATTCTTGACGAGCGGGAAAAAAAGTGAAACCTTTCCTCCCTCTAAATCACTTTCCCTGCCGCTCGTTAAGAATCCGCCACTTTCCACCCCTGATGCAGGCATGAAATAAGACCGTTGTAGCATAGTCGGAAAAAAATTAACGAAGTCCCGACTAAATTGACGCGGATAAAAAATGGTCCGTCAATAATGGCGCCCTCCTACGATCAGAAAATCGTAGGCGACTACAGTAGGAAGTGGATCACCGACTTCCCCATTGTTGTTCCAACGAGTGGCCCACACGTGAGTGCGGTTATTATCCGACCATGGAACTCCCGCAGGCTACTTTATTCTGCAATGAAGTGGGCGATAAGGCAATTCTGCCTTAAAGTACGTATCTCGCGCGCGCGATAACCAGGGAGGTGCTTTTTCCGTTTGCCTGTGCGAGCGTGTTTACCGGAAACCACTTTGAGACTTTCAATAGAAAAGTTCCAGCGGCCCTTGATCATTGTAAATGATCAGAGATTAGCACTGAAATACCTGCTAATCTCAATCTCATTCATAACATCAACACCGATTGTAATCAAGGTCTCGAGTCATAAATCCGAATGAAAATTAACATTTTCAGCTCGGTACCACGGAATCCCGACTCCATTGATGAAGACAAAAAATGGTACGTCAATAATGGCGAGCTCCTACGATCAGAAAATCGTAGGCGACTACAGTAGGAAGTGGATCACCGACTTCCCCATTGTTGTTCCAACGAGTGGCCCACACGTGAGTGCGATTATTATCCGACGATGGAATTCCCGCAGGCCACTTCGTTCTGCAATGAAGTGTGCGATGAAACAATTCTGCCTTGAAGTACATATCTCTCGTGCGCGCAGTAACCAGTGGGGAGCTTCTTTCTGTTTGCCAGTGAGAGTGCCTTCATCGGAAACCACTTCGAGACTTTCAATAGGAAAGTTCAAGCGGCCCTTGATCATTGTAAAATACCTGCTAATCTTAATCTCATTCATAACATCAACACGGATTGCAATCAAGGTGTCGAGTCATAAATTCGAACGAAAATTAATATTTTCAGCCCGGTACCACGGAATCCCGACTACATTGATGAAGACAAAAAATGGTCCGTCAATAATGGCGAGCTTCTACGATCAGAAAATCGTGGGCGACTACAATAGGAAGTGGTTCAGCGGGTTCCCCATTGTTGTTCAAACGAGTGGCCCACACGTGAGTGCGATTATTATCCGACCATGGAATTCCCACAGGACACTTCATTCTGCAATTCCGTGTACAATTTGTTCGGCCGCCGGTTGCCAGCGAGCCCGCGCGATATGGCGTGCATGTAACACTGGCTTTCGCCGCGTGCAACACGAAACGACACTGGGGGAGCCCACACGGCCGGAGCGCGAGAGAACTCCGGAAGAGTTTGCTGACTCGGGAAGAATATAAAAAAATGAATAAGAAGAAAAAATTGCCGCGCTGCTGTGTTCAACGAGCGAATTATTCAGCGTCGTCGATACTTTCTAAGCGGGAGACCGTGGAGCTTCTCTGCGTTTGCGTCGCGTTTCTGTATATCCTTCTTTGTCCGTTTTACTGATGTCGTTGCTACTGCGTGATGTCGGGTCGGCCGCAGCGCGGAGGCACCAGGAAGGCCACGGCGAAGCGATGTACGCATCGCGACAGAAGCGTGTACCAAGTGCACCTTACACCACGGGTTACGATCTCTCGCGAAACGACCATCCACGCACGTGCTGCACGCACCCGTGTGCGTGCAAACTTGAGGCTGACTCGCGGGTTTCGTTATATGGACTTACCGACGAGCGGGCTTAGGCGAGTCAACGAGTATGGTGGCTCACTTGTTAAAGACGATTGAAAAATAAAATATTTTTCGATTATTTTTAGGTCAAACGGTTAAGGGACCATTCAGTACAGGTTGTGTACTTTGATTTTTTTTGTGCAAAATTTTGAATGCTCTATGGATTTGGCCAAATAAAATTGCCTCTGAATCGAGTGACACCCAAGTTATCTGTACGACTATGTGATGTACAGAACTAATTCACACGAAAGCACAAAACTACGTCACGTAAATAATCCACTTCATAATCCCTCAAACCAAATGCTCTATCAGAAAAATAGAGTAGAATAATAGAATAGAAAAACTTAGTATAAACTTTGTACAGCACCGTCTCGAATCAATCATACTGCTATTTAGAAAGCTCCCGACAAACAACGTCCCCAAACGGAGATTCCCAACTTACACTATTTTTGAAATAATCTTCGCACTAGAATAAAACGAAACCGAGCTATACCAACCCACCAGCTTAAACTATTAGTGTAATATTCTAATCGATTGTATCGTCGTTTCCACTAACAAAGTTTTATGTTATATCTATGAGGTAATCCGTAGATAAACACAAATATACGGGCCGAACGATCTCGGTCGACGACCCATTTGTCTGACGAAAAAAAAACATACGTGTAGACACCTAATACCACCGAACCATGTATGAATTACTACGGTTAATAAAGCGCATGCTTCACACGAAAGAGTAATTTGTACACTGACAGAAGGAATTCGGAAGAACTATTAAGATATGCGGTAAATTTCGACCAGGCAACATGGTACACCAGCGCCACCATTAGTGAAATTTGAAACATTCATAGAGGCCACTTTGTTGGCAACATGTTGTGTCTGGCGAAGCCTGGCATCTAGCAAAATGTGGCTAAGAATTTCCTGAATCAAACTAAGAATTTCGTGGATAAAACTAAAAATTAGTCGTGGACTAAGACTGAGAATTCCATGGATAAAAACTGAGAACATCGTCAATCCAAATGTGTTCATATTAATAGGAATGTTTGTCGGAATGTCGCTGCAGTTCACAGATACCTGAAAGTGCCGTTGGTTCTTATCAGATTTATGGTAATTTCTATCAGAGCGTTCCCTCGGTGTAACTTCAATGAGTCTATAAGTGCTACATTTTCAAACACAGGGGCTTCAACAAAATATGCGGATCTTGAGATGCCTTGAAAGAAAAAAGAAATGTTTTTCATCGAAAGATGTTTTCGTTTTCGCATAAACTCACGGTTTCTCCGTTGGATGACCCTCGTTACCCCGTTCATCTTCGACGGTGCACTATACGCCGAGAGTTCGCAATGTCCCGTGTAGGTGGTACTAAAATGGGTGAAGGCAGCCAGCACCTCGCACAATGGCCTTTTCCTCGACGCAACAAGTGTTAGCCTACGCTATCCCGCAGCTTTTGCATAAAACATTAATATATAAATAAACGTGACAATGCATTGCCAGTATATAAATATATACATATACAGTATACGTAATCCCGTCTTCACACAAAGTAGAGAGTCGTACGGGATTTCGCGACTCGGGGATTGCGGCGAGACAAGCGCTGCGTCCCCGTCGAAGAGTCCGCAACGGGTGCATATGCATCCGCATGCATACTCGTATAGGAGTTCGTTTTCGACCGAACTTGCATATCGTCGTTCCAGCGCCAGAAGGACGGCGAAGCTACGCACGCACCCGCATTCGCTACGCCCTTTTGGCTCCGAGCCGGCGATGAAGTCGCGGGGTTTGTGTTGAACCACGTATCGAGAGATAGCCATCCATGCACCCGGAATTCTTTGACGTACATCTCTCGCGCACACAGTCGCAGTTTTACTCTCGAAACGGACGGAGAATCGTCTTTCGCCGGAGCGCTCTCGCGGCTCTCTGGAACTCTCAGATTTCCAGGTATGCTGATATCCACCGATTCACTCGTGCCGTCGGTTTCTAAATACGTTACCGCGGCATTTCCACGTTCCGCCGTGCCTTAATGTCCCATAACATAACCTTCCCGCCGCAGTGCCTCGGATCGGCTTGGCCGATCCGATCCTGCACTAAAATTTTCACCGGTGTGCGACGGCGTACGTGCAGACGCACACCGGACGATCCTCGCAGCGGGCAAACAGTTTCGCGAATATTCACTGAGAGTCCTATCTCTCAATTCCTTCGATACTTTACGATACAATAAAAGCGGAGGGTATCTCGGTATGTAAAACAGATCTCGGGCAAAATCAGCAGGTGGAATCGCGGTTGCCGGGTACTTATGGACTTCGCGGGACGCTCGGCCGCGGAGGATAAGGCACCGGAGTGAGACTGCGATTCTCATTGACAGTCATGGCCCTCCGGAATATTATACTGGTATTGCCTGTCTCGACAAACTTTTCCCTGAGAATCTCTCTCTCTCTCGAGGCGGAGGAGGAAACGCGGAGCTCTTGCGTCGCGGATGCCGAGAAGAAGAGGCCACTTCGAAGCTCGCGAGGCACGTATAGGGAAGAAGCCACGACGATTCTCCTCGGCTTCATCAGCATATCGCACGATTTTCCAACTCGGCGATCCCGCGATTTCTACGTCGGTATTTAGGTACACAGGCTGTTTCACTGTCCGCCCGAGGCTGTTGTCCTGTGGCTCTGTGCGCGATTCTCCGTCCGGATAGACCATTATCGTGCGGGGTAATCGATGGCGATACGGCTGGCCAGGTGATACGGCCGATCGTTGTATCATCCGAACAGGCTCGCTTTTAATGCCGAACACTTCACTTTCATGCGGGACACTTGGGACTCGCGAGTGCCGCTGAAGATGTTCTACCATAACGTTCCTTTTTTGCTTTCAACCATGGTATTAGGATGAGCAGCGAGTTCCGAGAGTCAGAACGATATTTGCCGAGGCATAGGAATCTGAGCGTCGTGAAATTTTCTCTGTAAAGACAGGAATCATCGGCACGTCTCAGAATTACCTTGCCCGACGCCTCTAACGTCAAGTTTTACCCACAGGTTCGCCATTACCCTGTTATAATGTTGCAAAGAGCGGTCCAGTTAATTCCAATCCCTTCTCACTCTCGCCACTCACGATAAGCCTTTTCCCTTTCTACCTCAGCTAGCGCTTACCTAACTCCTCCGTCAAGCCTCACTTATCCAATTACTCAGCGTATAAATATCAAGTCGGTACAGTTAAAGTTGGTACGGATATAATATAACAGCATCATGGGAGCCACCACGGGGACCGATGTAACGCGAGGTAAAGGTGATGATACACGATATTCCAGTGTAATTTCATCGTGACTCTAAACTGCCGTACGGAACCCGCGAGATATCTCGCGGGTCCCATAAAATATCACATTTACGTATGCACACTCTCGATATGCTTTACGTTCGAGGCCCGAACGTCGTATACTTCGTATTATTATAATGTTAAACGCCGGAGTATCGCGACGATCTGCCACGGTTCGCTGAAAATGTATTAGATTGAGGCGATAGTTGCCTGTACACATTGGCTTAACATGCTGTAATGCCGTCTACAAGGCACGGAGGAACGAGCGGGACGAATGGTCCGTACGCTCGTTGAGAGATCGCGGGGAACTTCGTGATACAGACGGGACGAAGTTTCGCGGGATCGTTGGGTCACGATTAGCCCCTCGGCTCGTTCGTTCTCTCTTTCCCCCCTTTTGTTTCATCCCTTTTTTGCTTCACTAAAGAGAGGGGGACTGCCACCTCCCCGCCGCCCTTCCTTTACGACATCTTTATTTGTTCGTCGACGGGCGAGGCTCGCGCAGAGCCGACTCTGCGCAAACTCTTCGGCTCGTCCAGCCCCGCGACTTCTCGGCCTTATCAATTTAATGACCGTACACCGGATCGTTCCTCTGGCCGGCAGTCTTCACCTCTGTTGGCTGTAAATCCTGCTCGACGATAATCGCGCTGTTATCTCCACGTCACGCTCACCCCGCAACCCTCGAGTGGGAGAGATCGTAAATCACGAGGGTCCTCGATGATCGCTTCGCCACGCAAAACCCTTCGAGAGCTCACCGCGTGCTCGCAACTGATGACGATTAAACTTTTGATCCTTTTTTGTAGGCTCGGCAAATAGAATTGACGCCGGCACTGGAAAAACGTCGATAAGGGCGAGGTCCAGAAACGTACCTAGATATATTTTTCTATTTTTTTTTAATCGAAAAATTATTCATTTAAAAAAACAATGAAAAATGAGAAAATAAGGCTTTCGACTACGTTAGGAGACATCGATCGAGGGGTGTGAACATTGAGAAGTCATATTTCCGCATGCGCCGTGCTGGGTTCATGAGAACTCAATTTCATTCTTGAATAGCCCATTAAACTCTTATAATTCAATTCGCATTCGAGATAAATGGAGCGCAGACACTCTGTCTACCAGCGGCACAAGTATACTATACAAGTACCTACGATCCATTCCTATCTACAGCGTAGGAGCCAATTCACTCGCCTCCCTCGTCAACTAGCTCGATTGTCTCACGCTGTCTCACGCCTCGTCCTCGTCATCGCCCTCTCGCCGTATCCCCCTCCGGCTCGTTTCCCGTCGGATCGCTGAAGCAATATCTGCCGCAGACCGTAAAACCTTCGTGAATTTCTTGCAGCTTGCCATCATTTTTATCGCGTAAAACGAGATATTCATTCAAACTTTTTTTTTTACCGAGAATTCATTTTACGAACTAAGATCTTAAGGTTCTGCCTCAGTTGACCGGCATTCACCTGATCTCTCCTATCGAACGAGACGCTCCGATTTCAACGGCTCACTCAGAGAAGGATCTCGGAAAAACTACCAAGTCATGTAGTAAATTTCGACCTATTAACATGGTACATCAACGCCACCACTGCCTATATATAGAATCTTGACAGGGGTCATGTAAATTTTGAGCCAATACACATGGTCAAAACAATGTGTAGTTTTTACAACATATTGTCCACACACGCCCACCATTTTTTTCGGATCGGACCATGCGGCTCCAGTTTAACAAAAAAAAAAAGTACAAACTGAAAATGTTAATGACTCAAGAAATGAAAGGACAGGTTTGTATATTCAAACTTGAACATACGAGTTTGACACTTATTTAACAACATTATTTTTACAAAATTTCGACTTCTGCTTTTATGATATTATTTTTTACTGTGCATATGGTAATTTTTCTCAGGCGGGTTGGCAAAATGTTGCATATTCGGTTAAGATATTCGTGGATATAACTTAGAAGTTCGTTGATTAAAACTAGATAAAAACTGAGAATTTGCGTCGATCAAATGTTTGCTATGAATGGATACATAACAAAAATTTGATCGATCTAATATGCAGATATAGCCTAAAACCCAAAATAGACGGTTTGTGATCGCGTCATCACCGATGACTATATTTTCTAGTGAGAACTTATATTCTAGCAAAAATTACGGAATATTCAAGTGATATCTACAATGGTGAAAATTACCATATTTTCTAGCAAAATGTGTTCAGTTTAATCACAAATGTTTGCCAGCATGTCGCCGTAGCATTCGTATCCCTGAAACTTCTGTCGGTTTTTACCAGATTTATGGCAATTTCTAGCAGATCCTCCTCTCACTGCACTTTTAGCTGTACAGCCATAGAGAAAGAGGATTGAGATAAAATATAGTTATTTCTACTATACGTAGTAATTCCCTAAGGGAACGTCTATACATACAATTCCTGTTGAAAGATCGTTGATTGGTTAAACTATAATTATTATATTTACCATTATCATTGGTGGTTATTGTCCTAACTATAGAATATAGACGTTCCCTTAGGGATTCATATGTTATATTAAAAAATTACTATGGTCGCTTTATGTACTTTTTTCTCAGTGAGTGTTGCAATGACCCAAAGGTGAAGAAACCGCGCCTTAAAGATCTCATGAAATTGGTCGCTGAAGTTCTCTCTCTGGCGACGAGGAATCAAATGGAAAATCTGAGAGTACAAGTTTCCGGAGCGATGCTTGACCCCGTCGGGCGTTTAGATACACTCCACACTGGTGCAGTGTCCGTGTACCATCGAACAGTCGTTGATCCGTGAGCGGCGTTCACGTCCCTGTTTCGTTACATGGCGAATTGCCGCAACGAGACCAGCGCTTCTTAACAGCGGTCCGAGGATGTACGGTTTCGTTACAAACAGCAACACTCCGGAGCACGAAGGACCGTTTCAGGGTCAGTGTCTACTTGGTCCACGGCCGAACTCGTGACCCCATGAGGAGACTCTTTGTGGTACCAAAAACCGTTGCCCTCGGTTGTGATTGCCGTCGATGCCGATGGTAATGATGACTCGGGCAAAAACAACGGCTAGCCGTACGTGTTGAGACAATTTCGTATTGTGACCCGGAGAATCCGTCTCGCATAATCTTCGGATCCATTGTGCAATGTTTATTAGAACGTCCGCTCGGTCCTCGGTGATTGTACCGTTATCATATAGATTCACCGGCGATTATTCTTCGGAGAAGTTTAACTTTGGTATTGTTGTTTTGGTATCGATCTCGGGGGAATGTTATTCATCGACGGCTTCGTTTGATCGCGGTTTCGATCCAACGAGAGATTTTCTTCTTAATGCGCACCGGATACTCTCAGCGCCCGATGAATAGGTGGCTCGATCGGGAGGTCATGATTCGCCTTCGGTAGCTTTGTCCCTTTCTCCTTGCACCGTTGAACCCGACTGCGCTTGGGCAGCTCTCGTCGTTTCGTCGTCCTTACCCGATGTACTCCGAGCCAGTTGCGTCGTTGACTCGAGCAACGACGACGCAGACCGGCTATTACGACGGAGCGGGAGGACGATAAGCGATCAAACCGAGCGCGCGGGCACGGATCCGCCGACGGAGCAAGAACTGCGGCAGTAAAGCAGACGAACGAGCATCGAGGGAGAAAGTTCTATTAATCGTATGCACGATACACACGCGCGCGTATTGTGGAAGGAAAGGGGGAAAAAATGTGATTGCACGACCGATGGTACCCGGTAAACGTCGCCGAGGGGACGCTTCGGCATCGCCACGACAATGGATGCGGGTGAAGCCGCGAGATGAAGGCACGAGAGGAGATCGAACGACAAGATCCTCGTTGTCGAGGTATTTTTTAACGCAAAGCTAAATTTACGAGGACTAAAGTTTTTTTTTTTTTCTTTCTTTTCTTAAACGTATGAGAGCCATCCGAAAACGGTGAACCATATAATGGAATCGCTGATTTGGAAAGATGATTATTTGTAATCAACGTTATCCTTCCGTACACGATTCTCTTTTTATGCTTAAATGAATGGAATACTTGAAGATTTTCCCTTGACCAAAACATGCTAGCCAAGCACCTGCTCTTGTAGCCTATCTATTCGGAAATAAAAATTCGCTTAATGACTTACCGCATCGCGATTGCTCGTTGATCAAGAATCCGAGAAACAAAAGTCATCCGTTGATGCAGTCGGTCAAACTGTGTAGTTCCTTTCCTGGGATCGTTTCCATCTGAAATCATTGTGCATTCGAGGATTTTTTAACGCAAATGAACATTTACGAGGACTGCATTTTTTTTATCGTAGGAAAGTCATTCGAAAACGTTTAACAATATAATGGCATGGCTGATTTGGAAGAATAACGTTAATTGTTTGTAATCAACGCTATCCTTCCCTATATCGTTGTGTTTGTAAATCTTAAGAATGGGAAATTGAACATTTCCCTTGAAAAAAACGTGCTAGTCACGGACCTGCTCTTATAACCTATGTACAAAAAAAATTGCTTAGTCTTTCATCAACATCCGAGAGACAAGAATCGCCCTTTGATGCAGCCGGTCAGACAGCGCGGTTTCTTTCCCAGGATCACTTCCATCTAAAATCATTGTGCATTCGAGACTCCAGCTTTACCAAATGGCCATAATTTATTGTAACTGGAGATAGGTAAATGGATAAAATAAGAAACGACAGATAATATCTATAAACATTACGCTGTCAAAGTCAAGATCAGCGATAAAACGCTCGATGAGAGATTCCATCACGATCGGCCGATCCCGACGACAATGATCCGAAACGATCCAGGCAACGGCGAGATCGTGTCCTATCGATTCGAAGCTCGGACGGCCATTCATTCTCGGAAAGTCTTCCACAAATGTACTCTCAACGAAATTTAGTTGTCCACCGACTGCGACGACTGCGCGCGGATGGGGCGTTTGTGTGCGCGATCGCCGTGCGCCGGTCCCCGAGAACAGAGCATACACGGTACATAACTCATATCAGCTCACTTGTATGGCAAGGGTCAGGACCTCTCTTCCGGTCGACACGCGATGCAGCCACGAGCTTCAACCGGGCGAATATAACCGGCGTCGTCCCAAGTCTCCCGGTACGTCGCATACGTACGCCCGTTCGCTCGCTCATACGGCCGAAAGACGGTCGCGCGGGTGTTCGCGAGTACGAAGATTAATAACCGTAGCGTGTGTTCTGTGTGCAACGAGCGACCGCCTCGTGCTGCTACGGGGCGACGGGGCTTCTCGTATGTACCAAACGAGAATGGAGAGATCGACGATCCCGCAGCGGGAAAACCGCACCGGAGGCATACAGGAAACACGGAGAACGTCGCGCTGAGGCTCTAGCTGACTCTCGCTGCGATGTCGCTCGATCCTGCGGACCTCCCCCCCCCCCCCGTACCATTTGTGCCCGTGCAATTCTCATTACTCGATCTCGACGTTGACTATTACAATCACGCGAGGTTTACTGTACCGTGTCGCGGTGCGTAACCGGGGAGCGTGGGCATGGACCGACCGCCCAAGGGAAAATCTTAATATCTTGGCTGCGAAGTGAAACTGCGGCAAAAAAAAATATCATTAATAAGTAGGCCGCTAGTAAAGAGATTCCAAAATAAAAATCCAATCGGAGGAGTCAACAAAATGTGTATCCCAAAAATATATGTAATTTTTTTTTCACCCAAACTTTAGAATAGGGTAAAAGTGATGAACACGACCCATCCCGATCGATACATGATCGGGCAATATTCAGCAGCTTTACCCTATTGACCATGTGGTTGAAAATTCTATGTCTATGGTTTAGAGAGTTTTTATGGAGATTTAGAGAAATTTTCGGAAATTTTCAGAAATTCGTCAGATCTCTTTACACTCGCGATGTTTTTTTGTTTAACCAAGATTTGGAATAGGGTAAAAGAGGTGAAGCTGGTTCATTCCGATCGAGAAGTGAATCAATGACCCATCAACCGGCAATATTCGCGAGCTTTGGCCAATTTCTCTCGCGAGACCATGTAGTCGAGAATTGATTAATTTTCAATGATTCAGAGAATTCTGATGCGGATTAATAGAACTTCCGAAATTATCTTAAATTTTCGGAAATTCACCAGATCTGTTCACACTCGCTATGGGAAGGTCTTTCCGCGACACCTCAAGGATCGCTCTCTCGTGACGCATGCACCGAGGGAATTATCTCAATGCGTCGAGCGTCGAGGGGGAGAAGCGGAGGGGGATAGTCCGGGGTGTACCGGTAATGCCCGAGCCGTACAAGAGTCGTGGATCGTGCAGAGAGCGCGGTTCGAGAGGAGCTTTTGCCCTCCCGCGCACACCACACGTGGACACGCCGCCTGTCCGGCGAATCTGCTCGGTGAATTAATGAGCCTGCTCGTATCATTTTCACGACGAAGAGAAAAAGAGAGAGAGAGAGACCGAGAGAAGGAGAGCTACTTTCTCCACGGTGAGCGCGAATCTCCATCCATGAGTACTACATGCTCTCTCTGATGTTTCTTGTATCCTTTTTGCTTAGCGGTTTCTCTATCGCCCCCTTTGTTACGGTGATCCTTTCGCCTCTGTACACGGCTCGGCGAAAACGCGCCGGGTGCCCCCTCAATGCCCCCCTCCCTCCCCCCACCCCAAAGATTCTCACGCACGGTGAATTTTCTACATACTAGAGATACTAGAGAGTATGAACACGAAACACGTATTCTCCTGACTAACCGGGCATAAGATGTATACTCTCTTCGCGGAGTTGTTTCTGCGCGCGAGGTTCTTCGAGAGCTTGAATCGCGCGAGCCGTGCGCTCACGAACGATTCTTCCCCGTTGGCCCCTTTGTAACTTTTGCACATACCTGCGTGGATCTACTCTGCGTATAATAGAGCGTGCATATATGTGGAGCTGTTCTCTCTGATGCTATGAGCGTTAACGGCGGTTCTGTACACAAGCGGAGGCCGCCGTATTAAAGAAGATCGCGAGTTTCAGATAAGGGCCTAATCTCTCTGTGATCGGGGATAGGAGAGCCGCGCCGGGAGAAAGAAGCCGCGTGTATAAGGCCGGCACGACTGGCTCTCGAAGGCCGGCTATTAAATAGCTTATATTATAAATCCGGAAATCGCGGGGCTTTCGCGGTATCCAAACAAAGTTGGTATTAGATTAATTAATCACATAATAAGATTATACCCGGTGTTTGCTGTGTGGTGTATCGTGTGTAATATCATCCCCGCGACTCGCGCGAGGCCGAGGTTGCGCATCGAGAAGCGAGTGGGTATCTCGGTGGGGAAGGTATTTTTTATCGTAGGTGATATATATATTTTTTTTGTGTCTCGTGTTCGAGCGTTGCGCAACAGTTGCGAGTGTCTCAAAATTCGATGAGACTCGGATGATATTCGGGAGATTAGGAAAAATAAAAAATTGTATAGAATGCGCGAATTGCGGGGGTCGGATTAAGTGATCGACGAACTTGTACGTATATGGTAGGTGAGATTCTTCACGGTGTGTCGATACTGCGGCTGCAAAAACTAGCGGTCGTCAATTTCAGTGTGCTAATAATTGAAGATTAATGCACTTTTTTGTAAAACAAAAATACCAGGTATTAAAATTACAAATCTTTTGCCTGAAATTTACAAAAATGTTCATTAAAAGTAAAAAGTTTAGTGTAAAATTGCAACGCACATGTGCTTGAAATGTTAGAAACAGTTAATGTAACTAAAACTTCTAATACAGTTCATTAATATTGAAACTAAATTTTCTTACAGTGTATAGAATGCGTGAATTACGGAATTATGCGTGAATTCGGATTAAATAATCGATGAATTTATACGTATCGGTGGAATTATTTCTGTTGTATCGATACTGCAGCTGCAAAGACTGGCGAGTGCCGATGTCAGCCTGTTATAACTGTTTCGCAACTCCTTGTTGAGGTATCCCAAAAATAAAAATTGAAAATTGTATATAATGCGCGAATTACGGGGGGTCGGATTGCATAATCGATGAACTTACACACTTATTTGGCCTGCAGTGAGATTCCCCCCGTTGTATTGATAATGCGGCTGCAAAAACTATCGAGCGCCGATGTCAGCGTGTTATAACTGTTCCGCGACTCCTTGTTGAGATTACACGAGTTAATGCTTGTACGCCCGGCGCAAACTCTCGTCCCGAGGGGAATCAAGAGCCGACTCGTCGTTCGTCCACACCCATCGTAGGGAATTCCCTCAGTGATTTCGATGCCTCACGCTAGTCGGAGCGCCTCGTCCGGTGCGTTAATTTTCACCTGCCCCGGAGCGCCGCCCGTTCGGCGAAGAGCTCCCGCGAAGCATCGCCGAAGGAGACGCACCATCGCAGCTTTTCCGCTACGTCGATCGCAATTATCGAGGTAAACGCGGAACTATGCGGGGATGTCGCGCGCGGGCGAAGGCCTCTGCGAAGCCGAGGCAATCGAGTTGCCGGCGCTTCGATAAGATTCCACAACGGTAAAAAAAAAAATACCTATACAGGTATCTTTAAAGACCAGGCATATACTGATAGGGAAGAGCGTGGCAAAATGGGACAGCGGGGCAAAACGGGACAGTCGGGCGAAAGGCGATTTTCCAATGATTTTTTGAGAGGAGAGTACCAGAAAAATTATTCATTTGCCGGGCAACTTTTATTTAAATTAAGTAAAATATTTATTTGATTTAAGTGAATATTTATTTCATTCAAGTAACTATTTACTTAATTTAAATATTTAGTTAAATAATATAAATATTTCACTTAATCTAAATAAACAATGGCCGTCGAATAAATTATTTTTCTGGGTGTAGGGAAAAACGGGCAGAAAATCCGGATGTATCGATGGGGCATAACGAGGCATCGAAAAATTATTGGAAAATTGCGTTTTACCCCACTGTCCCGTTTTGCCCCGCTCTCCCCTTTATATATCCAGCGAAGGGTATCTACAGATTCGATAACCGCAGATTATAAATTACCGGTCATCCGGTACAAGGCAAGAAAGAGAGATAAAAAAGGGGACGAAGCTCTCGTCCTCTGACCGTTGCTTCCACGAACCTGATTTCTAATCTCAGCATTTCCCGGCCGAGCGGAGTCGCGGCCGGCCCCGTGGCAGAAAAGCGACCAGCTCGGCAGCATCCACGTATCAGTAGAAACGGGTACCGCCGTGTGAATTGCGTCAAGGAACGACAAGGAGGAATCTGAGCCATTAGCGGCGTCTAACCGCGTGCACGTTGCGTGCGCCGCGGACTTGGCGAACTATCCGACACGTTCGCGTTCGGTGAATGCGAGAGTCCCGAGAGATTATAATTTCACAGGACACAGCAGGCGCCTCGGCGAACGGCGGACGAACACCCGCGCTACTATCAATTATTAATAGTTATTTCATTAAGTTCTGACAGGCTCGACGTTCGCTCGGGCGCGAACGAGAGGGACAGGAGAGTACCGCGGCGCTCTGCGTGTCGCGATAAATTTTCCCTCGGCCGGCAATTTACGGTTAATTCCGCTAATTGGTGGAAAATATCACCCTGACTGTATTTAAGTAACTGCTAAGAGACATCATGAAGACGCGGTTATTGAAAAATGGGTCTGGCTCCGGTAATTACCGTTCAATCACGAAGTCCCGCGGACCTGTTTTCAGAAATCATCTCCGCACTGGCGCGTATTTAGATATCGTCGCTCATGCGGTTAAAGAGGATCGTGGCTTTAATGATAATTTCTTAACCACAAAGACGCAAGATTTTTTTTTAATTTATTTTTGATCGAAAGATTGATCTAAAAAAAATAACTAAAATTAACAAGAAAAAGATCGTGAACGTTTGTTGACCATTTTTTTTGTTAAATGTATACATTTTTTTTTTTACCGAGTCACGCACGATTTTTTTAAATTGATTTTTAATCGAAAGATTGACCTAAAAAAATTAATTAAAAGTAACAAGAGAAAGATCGTCAACGTCTGTTAATCATTTTTTTGTTGTTAAATGTACACATTTTTTTTGTCGTGTATTATGAATATAGTATCGTTTACACAACCGAAAAATAATTCCTAAACAGCAATGTCACTCTCGGCTTATCCCTCGTATCTGTAATTTGATCACGAACCCGCTAATTAATTAAAAAAAAAAAAACACATGAAAGTTCTATTGCTCAACTCCTAATTCATCTGCCTAACTATCTCCGGAGAGTGCGCATTGCCGCTTATGCGCGAGAGTGTGCGCTTCTCACTTTCTTTTTCCTGACTCAACTAGAAAAGACTTAACGCGCCCGGCATAATCCCATCCCCCCCCCCCCTCCCGCTCCGCCGCATATCCGCCTAACGTGTGATTTTCCAAGGCGCCCGTGTGCCCCGCGTGTCTAATTGGATCTTAACGATCTCCCTTTCGGAATGTAAAAACGTCCCCGATTTCCGTCCTGGGAGACAGCCGAGAGGAGTTCTGCGACTCACGTCAAAGCCAACCAAAGAATGACCCCCCAAGGCTCACCCAATCATTGAAGGAGGGGGGGAGGGGGGTGATTTTTAGGCGTGACTCGAGTTCCGTGAAGACCGAATTCAGCTTTTCGTTGACGATCGCGACATCTCTCCCTCTGATCCTTTACTTTACGCGACGTTGATGAGGACTTAAGACTGTGCGGTCAAGTCGACGGGGAACCGCGGCGCATCGACGTTTCTCCTCGTGCGGCGAGCGGTCAAGACCAAAATGCGGCGCATCAAAGCAGCGAAGGCGGTACCCCGGTGTGTCTCTTCGTGACTGCGTGGATTCGGCTCGTCGTGCAAGCGAACGTGCCCAGGGATAAAGGTATATTGCCGCTCGAAATCTTACGATATCGTGTCTTTTGTATTCAAAAGCTCTCACGAGATATCACGATCGATCGAGTCGGCCGGTTCGGTACCACACTGGCAATTAATCCGAGTTCTTCGGAGTCGGTAGAGCTCTGACTTTCGGTCGTTGGATTCTGAGGTCAACGAAGTCATTCGGGAGTATTGCGAGCCAAGGGAAATTCATCAATTTCTGTAGATGACAAATTAGGAAAGGTCATACATTCTTTATCTTAACATTATGATTTATTGGAACGATGGTTCGAGCATGCGCACGAATCTGACGAGAGACGAATGAAAATGCTGCAGTTTCGTAACGCTGACAACGAGATGGCGATAAAAATATCTATTTCTGTTAGCACCGCGAGGAAACCGGCGGATAGACAGGTAACAAGTTTTATTCGGCATTCCGAACGAATCCTACGATATTGTGTCATTTCTATTCAAAAGCTCTTGGGAGAAATGACGATCGATCCGCTCGACTGGTTCGGTACCGCACTGGAAATTACTCCGTGTTCTTCGTATTCGGTAGAGCTATGACGTTCTTCCATACGATTCTGAGTTCAGCGAAGTCGTTCCGAAGGATTCCGAGCGAAGGGGAATTCATCAATTTCTGTAGATGACAAATTGGGAAAGGCCATACATTCTTTATCTTAACGCTATGATTTATTGGAACGATGGTTCGAGCATGCGCACGAATCTGACGCGAGACGAATGAAGATGCTGCAGTTTCGTAACGTTGACAGCGAGATAGCGATAAATATTTCTATTTCTGTCAGCACCGCGAGGAAGTCGGCAGGTAGACAGGTAACAAGTGTTATTCAGCAGTCCGGACGAATCCTACGATATCGTGTCTTTTCTATTCAAAAGCTCTTGGGAGAAATGACGATCGATCCGCTCGACTGGTTCGGTACCGCACTGGAAATTACTCCGTGTTCTTCGTATTTGATAGAGCTCTGACGTTCTTCCATACGATTCCGAGTTCAACGAAGTCGTTCCGGAGGATTCCGAGCCAAGGGGAATTCATCAATTTCTGTAGATGACAAATTGGGAAAGGTCGTACATTTTTTTTTTTTTTTAACGCAATGATTTATCGCATCGACGGTTCGGGATCCCGAGCGATTCTGACGAGAGGCGAATGAAGATGCTGCAGTTTCGTAACGTTGACAGCGAGATGGCGATAAAAATGTCTATTTCTGTTAGCACCGCGAGGAAACCGGCGGATAGACAGGTAACAAGTTTTATTCGGCATTCCGAACGAATCCTACGATATCGTGTCATTTCTATTCAAAAGCTCTTACAAGATACGACGATCGATCCGCTCGACTGGTTCGGTACCGCATAGGAAATTACTCCGTGTTCTTCGTATTCGGTAGAGCTATGACGTTCTTCCATAAGATTCTGAGTTCAGTGAAGTCGTTCCGGAGGATTCCGAGCCAAGGGGAATTCATCAATTTCTGTAGATGACAAATTGGGAAAAGCCATACATTTTTTTTTTTTTTCTTAACGCTATGATTTATTGGAACTATGGTTCGAGCCTGCGCACGAATCTGACGAGAGGCGAATGAAGAGGCTGCCGTTTCGTAACGTTGACAGCGAGATGGCGATAAAAATGTCTATTTCTGTTAGCGCCGCGAGGTAGCCGGCGGATCGACAGGTAACAAGTTTTATTGAGCAGTCCGGACAACTCGAGACCGGACTCATTTAAGAGGCGGCGACGAGAGCCGCGCGATCCTCGCGGACATCGCGACTTAGACCTCGCGCGTCTCGTGTCGGAGACTCTTCCGCTGCCTCGACGTCTAGCTATATTTACATACTCGCCTGGGGCATTAATGCCCCGAGACTAATCGCTAAAGGTTCTGGATGGATTCCGTACCACGCTTCGATGCGAATATACGTACCGATGGCGGGCTAAACGGCACAGCTGTCGGCCGGCCAACGAAGGTTGACCGAGCTTGTGTCGTATTGTTTGCAGCGGATTAAAAATAAAAAGAAGAAACGCAGGACAATAATCGTTTCTTCGGGCCATCCTTGGGTGGCCAATCGCTGCACTATTCGCTTCCTGCAAAAGTACTATATACTATCAGATATAGTCTACCAGAGCTGGGCAGTACTTGAAGCACAAAAGTACTTGTTGGTACTTCAAGTACCAAGTACGAGTACTTTTTGAGCTCAGGTTCGCATTACGGATACTCGATAAGTAGCATGACATCCTATTTTTATTAATATATGATTGTCTGTTGTTTATTAATATATCTTGTCTAAATTTTTCGATAAGTATAATTTTATCGAGAATTTTTTTTTTTATATATATTTAGAAAAAATGTAATTAAAAGAAAGTGAAGATAGATTAAAAATAGGTTAGAAACGACGAATTACGAAAATTTCAGTTAGGGATTTTTTACAATAAATTTTGCGGTTAATTTTGACCGTTTAAATTTTATGAAACGTAAACATTTTTTAATGTTCCGAAAAAAGGTGCAAGGAAATTTCTACATGGCTTGCTCATTATTATAACTTTGCGCGTAGCTATCTCTACGAGGAAGTTGAAATCGATCAACGAAATTTCGCATAGAGAAAGTTATACGCAAAATTGTAATAAATGCGGAAGTAATGTGAAAATGACTTTGCATTTTTTACTCAAAGCCTACATTACGCTTAAAGCTACGAACCTAACTGGACATATGGACATAGTACTGGGAAAAAGTACCTGAGAAATCCTTCAAGTACAAAAAGTACTTGATAAGTCGACTACTTGTGATATTTTGTACTTTGTACGCGAGGCGCTTTTTAAATACTTTTCCCAGCACTGCTATTTACTGCACAGGCAAGGCTTATGCACGCAATAGCACGCACGCTCGGACGGGCACAAACGTCTTCATAGAGTTCTAGCACTCCTCGTCCTCGGCTCCTTGCACGCTCCGTCGTTCCATTAGCATCCTCCTTATCCACCGATAATTAACGAAGTAATTTTTAACCACCTACCCGTTGCATCGAATATCTCAATTATAACAGAAAAAACGCAGCAGATCGACGAGCATAATTGTCGATGGAATTAATTAATATCATACTATCCTTGCGCTATTTAAAAAGGATTATAGAACGAATTTTCATTTATTTTTTTTTAATTCACCCGTGTCAGCGAAACATTATTTTTAAGAAATGCAAATAAAAAACCTGGACGTTGAAGAGATGATTAAAAAATAGTAATTCTCAAATCTGTCTGGTCTTCGAAGACAGTAAAGCAGTACAGTCAATTTTTCTTCGAAAAGTATTTCGTAAAGGTCACCGAGCCCCGATATTTTCGCGTTTCTGCAGCGATTCCAAGACCGCCTTTCACATGCCGTCAACTTTCGATTTGCCTCACGGTGAATTGACAAATAAGTGAAAATAAAAAACGAAAAAAAAAAAAACAAATAAAGAAAGAAGAAGAAAAAGAAATGATTATCCAAACCGTCGAAAGCGAAGTTGCGTCGCCGAGCCCGCCCCAGAAGGAGCCCGGGGTCCTTCATCACCACATTTCGTAGCCTCTTCCTCTCGTACGGTGTAATAATACCGCCTATACAAATCTTCGTCGTCGCGTCCTTGCGCAACATTCGGTCGTTCGGCGGATCGTTTCGCGGGCACAACGCGGTTTTTCCCCCTGCCCGAAAACGAAGTAGAGACAGCGAGCCGAGTGCGCCCGTGATAGCGTATAATTCCGTGATAATTCCACGGTGTAATTCCAACGGGGCGCTCCCCCTGGCTCCGTTATTAATCGGCTCCAGTCGGGGCTATCGGCTTTCTTGTCGCTCTCAGTGACCGGAGACCTCTTTGCCAGATGGAAACTTTAACGCCCGACGCACACGCTCCTCCTTCGCCCGCGATTCCATTACTCTCTCGAGTTTAAAGTTTCAAACGCATTAGCTTTACCGTAAAGTGTATCCGCGTACCCGTGTTAATTTTCCGCAAAACATAGCGTCCGCCGATGGGAACGTGGGAAACTGGAGATAACACGCTCCACGGAATAACCATATCGCACACTCCTCGCCTTATTTCTTTTGTACTTGCTTATTTTTTTTTTTTTAAGTTTTTATACTACATTCCTTTTTCTTTATTTCGTCCTTATTTAACTTTTACATGATGATAATTGAAGCCGCGAAAGGCACGACGCGGAAAAGCACACGATTCCGCGGATCGACGCGAGAGAGTTCAAGGCGCGCGCCGTGCAGAAATAGCCGTTTGCCATTTAATCGGAAGAGCACACACGATGGCTGGCCCCCTTTAACGAATCGAGAAACTACGATATATATATATATATATATAATGGACTTTCCGTTCTCATCGCGAGCAACGCCGGCCTCGCCGGGCCCGGGGGGTGGGGGTGGGGGGGGGGGGACGAACCGCGGGAAAAATCTGCACCCCTCGCGGCGTTATTACGCACGTGCAGACTCCTTCAGTAGTCACCGGGTACACATAAACAATTCGAACGAGTTGTATATACCCCGCGATATAATATCTCTGTATCCGTCCGAGAGGATAGAGGCGAACCGGTTAAACTCCCGGGCGAGAGATATTAGTTCGATTCCTCGATGCGCACCTCCGCACACGCGCCTCGGTTCTCTCCACCGTGGTCGCTCCGCGCGTTCTCGTTTCTAAGAGATCGCCGGAGAATTTCCGAAGCTGTGCCCGACGCTGAACGCCGCTACGTCGACTAGCTAATAGAGTGTATAATATACCCGCAGTTCGAGATATATTAATCGCACGATATTTTTTTATATATATATTTTTAATTTTTTTTTTTTTTTTTTTTTCAATCTTGCACGTTCTCTCTTTCTTAATATTAATTATTGTGCCGAAGAGATCGCCGAGCCTCGAGAGGATTGGTTAGATCTCTCGGTGTGTGTATATATATATATATATATGTCTATATAATATGCTGGCGGAGCTCTTGTACGTACGATCATTCGCAAAAGTAATATCACCTTTCTATAAAGTACAAGCGTGGCGAGCAACTTTCCCGCCCACTAGTGTACCCCGCACTCGCGCATGTAGCGGTTAATACGGATAGGTGGTGCACGCTCGTTTACCCGTCGTAATATCTGCCAGAGCCAACCGGAGAGAACACCATCGGCTGGCGGCTCTCTCGATGGCAAGTCGACACTTGCCCGTGAGCACTCTCCGCCGCGGTAGTAATCGAACGCTATATTCGAAGCAGGTGGACACGGAAACCGGGAGAGTGGGAGGCCGATTTCACGAGCAACGAACGAAACGATCATCGTTCAGTCGGTGTAATTTTTTATGCAAATTATACATTTCGGCCGTTCGGTGCCGAGTGAACTTGAGCCGAGATAAGAACGGGGCAGCGTGTAATTACCGGCTGGTTAGACCGAAATAGAAACGAGATTGATATCCTTTCGAAGGTAAAACACGCCCGAAAGAAATGGACTCTCGATGCCGTGAGGGACAGCTGGAAGGCCGGTAGCGCTATTACGATATTACCATTTTTAAGGTCATTTCCGGTTTTAAATAATAATTGTTTTTTTTTTATTCTGAAATTGTTTGGAATATTTAAAAAATAAAGCATACATTACTAGTTTCCGATTTAAAACAAAACTTGGCCCCTTCACCCGTAAGCAGCCCAAGTGAAAAATCCGCTCGAAAGAAATGGACTCTCAATACCGACGAGGGACAGCTCGAAGGGCCCTAGCGCTGTTACGGTATTTCGAATTTTTACACAGTAAAATAAGTGCCAACACAAACGTTCACAATTCTTTTCACCGTCATTTTACAAAAAAAAAAACAAAGTCTATTAATTTCGTCTACGGACGTCTGTGGACAAAACAGTTGGTTAAATGTACAAATGTTTTTTTACTGTGTAGGCTCTTTTCTGCTCCAAAATAATAATAATAATAATAATAATAATAATATTTTTTCAATTCCCTTAATTATTTTAAGTATTAAAAATAAATAATAAATAACCCTTTTCCAATTCAAAAGAAAACGTATCTACTTCGCCGGTAATCAGCCAAAGTGAAAAACACGCAGCCCGATGCTCAGTGGCAGTGATAGATCATGAGCATCGAGCATACGAGCCTTATCCACTTGACACTGTTAACAGCGTATTTTCATTCGAGATTAAATCCAACGTTTCAATAGCGAGCCTCTCTTGATCCGCGAGCGACGGCGAATCCTCGCACGCTCGTGTTTGTAGGTTGCTTTATTAGACGCCGTAAGTGCACGTTTCGTGCGGAGCTCGGCTCCTCTCAGAATTCCGCGCAGCCGGCACGATGTAAGACACGAGGAGATCTCTGAGAAACCTCATGAGAGAGTCCCGAGGCAAGGCTGCGCCCGCGTGCGCGCGCTCGTTCCTCATCATCGACATCTAATTGGTGTGGCATGCATTTCCCAGTTATTAAACATTAATTGGTCCACCCCGTTGCCGTTCCCGCTGATGCGGCTCGTTCCCCTGTCCTCGTTCCGCTGGCCTACTCGCCGGGAGCTCCCCGCTCGCCACGTAACTCCCAACAACGTGAGATATCTCGACGCTCGTGAATTCTCCAAGGAACAAACGTGATTGTATGGTATTATAATAATTTTTTTTTTTATTGTCGTAAATTATTACATATTATTGTTGCGCATGATTTTTCTCGTTTGTTTGTTGTGTCCCGAGCCGAGGCGTTCCTCGCGAACGCCGTTACCGGAGCGGGAAAAGAAGGATCGAGAAAATCCGACGAGATGAAGGAAGCTTCGGAGATGAAGCAGCTTCGTCGTCGAGTCACGGCGAATTTCGTGTACCTCGTAACCGGGTCTCGGAGGATCGACACCGTAACCGCCCGTGTTGTCCGCGATTATGCGGCTTGTGCCAATTCATGCGTGGATAATTGGGCGCTCTCGTCGCTCGGGATCGGAGCCTTTGAGTCATCGTCCTCGTCATTCCCTCATCTTCCTCCCGTCAATCGCCGCGATCCAAATAACGAAAGTAGAAATCAGTGGCGAAACACATCCGTCCGAAGAATGTCTTTTTTTTTTCCTTCATCTCGCTACGATTGTTCGTGCCTTAATAAGAAATTTCTTTTTTTAATTGACTTCTCGACTACATGTTCGTTAGAGAATTCATCCGCGTCGACGAGTGTTGACTTAGAAGGCGTGTTTAATCGCCGAATGATGTTATTTTTTAATATCGCCGACAGCGATTCACGGAAAGGATTTTTTTTTTAATCCTCGACCAAATCTATCGTACGGAATTACTCTTTGCACATAACATTGCCCGTGCTTTACACTGAGAGAAGGATCTGACAGAAATTATCATGAATAGACTATAACTTATACCTTTTCTGTAAAAGGGTTTTTCCCGTCGAAAGAAATAAATAAATCAAACTGGCAGAAATCGACGAAACTTAATAAAAGTAAGTTCCGTCGGTTTTCACTGTGCTGAGTTTACGGATTAAACTCAACACATTCGGCTGGAAAAAATTGTAATTTTCGCTATCGCAGATATTATCCAAATATCCCGTAATTTTTCGTAGAATGCAAGTTCTTCTTACAACGAAATATATTAATCGGTGGATCGCGAACCGTTTGTTTTAGATTTGTAGGTTGTAACGGCATATTATGTGGATGAAATCTTTTTTACGTATGCATACATAAACAACATTTGATGGGCGAAATTCTCAGTTTTTATCCACGAAATTCATAGCCGGATACGCAAGATTTTGTCGACCCGCCTTCTGGAAAAAATGTACATACGGTTTGCGTAAAAATTGGCCATCATGGCCACTATGAAAATGTCACATATCGCTAGTGGTGGCGCTGGTGTAACATATTGCTTGACCAACATTTACCATATGGAGTTATTCCGAGATCCTTCTCGTAGTGCAGACTTAGTAATTGTTATTTTAAACATTTTTTGACAAATTCGGTACCAAAAATTCGTTCCAACTTCCGAAGCCAGAAATAGTGTTCCAACGAATGCCGGAAGAACAGAAATATGATTTCAAATGATCATAAACAGTTTCGTTCACCTTGAGCCAAATAATTCCAGAGCATTCTCCGACGTTACAGAAGGAAGAAAATAAACACCGGAGAACCTACGCTGGTTCGTGGAAAAAAAAAAATTAAGACTCTTCGTTAGAGCTATTCAAAGTTTTTCGTACGTTAGGATCGAAGCGAATTTCAGCATGTTCACCGGCGTTGGAGAAAGTACGAAAAAAAAAAAAATTGAAAAAAAAAAATTAGCTAACCGGAACGTCTTCCCGTTGTCCCCTTTTCGTCGCCCTTCGGCCTTTCTCCATTTCATCGCTGCCCCTTTCCGTTCGTTCGGTGCTCGGTGAAGAGAAGTCCCGCTCGAGATATATATCGGAAATTGGAGACTCGCGGAGGGCAAGTAAGAGCGATGAGGGTCCCGGAGGCGTCGGGGCTTAATGTGTGGAGTGCGTACACACATGCGGAGTCTCGAGTTTGGCCCGACTGGATGTTGATGGGAGAACGAGGGTAACGCGAGACTACGAGGGCACAAATGTCCGACGTACGGTTTGTCGGTGGATCGGCTGTTTCTCTCGGAAACGGCGAGCATTAGTGAAAATCCCGGAGAGGGGTGATTATCGGACGATAAGAGAGGCGCGTCCCACGGAGACGGGAGAGTGTCGCTCGCTATAAAATCTCCATCGATCACACCCCTCTCCGGCGGTTCGATCGTCCAATCATCTATCCGACACGTTATTCCGTCGAACGGATGTCGAGCGTTCGTGACGCAATTTTTTTATTACTCCATCCAGAATTCGCGTGATTTATCGCCGACGACTTTTTTTTTTCTGCGATCGCCCGCTGCGCCCGAATGTGCCGACGGGTTTTTTTTTTTTTATTCCCACGAAACGCCCATGCTTTTTCGTCGTCCGCGAAGGAACAACTCGCTCGCGATAAATATTTGTTTAATCCGCGTCCTGCCGACATTTTTATTTTCAGTCGGCAAACCCGGTCCACTTCGTAACGCAGTCCAGAAAAAAAAAAAAAAAAAAAAAAAAACTATCGAGAGTATTTTCGCAATAAAATTTTAAAAAATAAACGAACTTCCTACCGTGATCCAATAATTATCGCAGCCGGAGACAAGTTTGCGACAGTGAAAGTACTTTCGATTGCTAATCTCCTGAAAAAAATTGTTACATCAATGAGGAATAAATATCATCGCCGTAATGTCAATTTGCAAGTTGCGTCGCCGATGAACTCTTAACACCATGACGAATATCTCGAAGAGCGTCTAACTGATTCGCGATAAATATTTCTTTAATCCGCATCCTCCATACATTTTTATTTTCATTGAGCAAAGCCGGTTCATTTCGTAACAAAGATCCAAAAAGAAAAAAAAAAACTATCAGGAGTGTCGTTGCAAAAAAATTAAAAAAAAAAATAAACAAACCTGCAGTGACCCAATAATTTTCTCAGTCAGATAAAAGTTTGCTTCAGTGAAAGTACTTTCGACTGCTAATAATATCCCGTGAAAAAACAACGACAACAAAAAAGAAAAAAATCCTCACTGAGAGGAGGAGTAAATATCATCATGGTAATGTCAATTTGCGCGTTGCGTCGCCGTTGAAGTCTTAATACATTGGCGAATATCTGAAAGAGCGTCAATCTCTCCGCGGAGATAAATCTGGAGGCGTGATACCAATTAACCGGTGACTTAACGCCGGGTCTTTGTGATTCCCCGTCCTGACGTGATGCATTGAGTACCGTGTGCCATTACGGAGAGCGCATAGACTAGAGTTAGGAGTGCAAAGAGAGGTGCGCTGAGGCGCCTTCGCTCCGAGCATCGCGATACGTAGGAGCGAGACTCGCGGTGCGGATAGTTGCTGCACTATGGAAATCTTCGGAGGATTGACTCCTCCGGCGTCCAACTTGTATCAACAGTCGCCGGGAGAGACGGAGAGAGAGAGAGAGAGAGAGAGAGAGAGTGTGAGTGAGAAAGACGCCTAAACAAGATAATAACGCGACGCAATAATAAAGAGAGCCTCGGCGTTATTGCCGTCTCACAATCAGAAGCGCGAGGCGAACGGGATGGAATTGCGAAAATTCTCGACAGAACGATGTTTAGCAATACCGCCGTTTTTTTTTTTTTTTCCCCCCTCTTCTTCTCATAGGGCAACGCGAAAAGCCGGCAACGAGCAAATATTTAATATCAAATGTTAGATATTAAATAATACCGAAGCGAGGAGTACGAAGGGTCGTTTAAAATTTATTTACGGACTATTTGTATATATACAAATATAGTGAGCGTAATATTATACGAACGTTGACTGGCCGCCTCTGACAAGACTCACGGGTGCGTCCAGCACCGCTCTCGCGGGCACGATGCAGATAAATGAACACCGAACACAAAACATTTATTCGAGGCTCCTCTCGTCGGCGGTTTGTGCTCATCGTGACTGAGAGACTCTCCTTCTCGCTCTTTGACTCTGCGGCGATGGAACGCCAACGAGCTCAATGTGGAAAGTCTCAGACTTCGTAAGAAACAGAACAACCGAGTTCGCTACCAGATAGACACAGCTTCGCGGGTTGTGTGAGTCTCTTCGCCGACCGGGAAGCCTCCGCGGTCTTTCGGCATAGAGGGTAATACGTGCGGTATGTGTGTGCGTCGTGTTCGTAGGATCCACGGACACGTAAGTGTGTGTGCACACATAGCGGTGAGCTCGTCGTGACGGGGGTATCCATTCCGGAAGCTCGGGGGCCCGCCGCGGTGTCGGGAGTTACAACGTCCGAGATTAATCGTCGGCATTAGTGGGATTTATCGGGAGTGCGCATCGCGAGAGTTCACTCGCTCGCTCGCGCACGCTCGCTGTGCCTCTTTCCGGGCGAGCGTGCGCGTGGCTAAAAAGCGCCTTCGATATTTCAAATCGAGTCGTCAGTCGAAATGCCGCGTTTTGGGAGGTTTTCTCGTTGGAAAGCGGCGCCAAACCGTTCGGAAATTCGGTTCTACCGGTCTTATGGAGGGGCAGGTGGTTGGGCTGGGAAGATTTACCGATGGTCGGTAGACGAAGCGATCTATCGAATTTCCATCAATTTTGTCTCGTGAGGAGGACTTGGATTGTATAGAGAATAGGGGAGAGCGGGGCAAAATGGCACAGCAGGGCAAAATGGCACAACGGGGCAAAACGGGATAATCAGACAAAACGCAATTTTCCAGTAACAAAGAGGGTTTAAAGAACCGGGCATATCGTTGGGACAAAATGGGGTACCCAAAAATTATTGTAAGATTGAGTTTTGCCCTCACTGTCTCGTTTTGCCCCACTGTCCCACTTTGCCCCGCTCTCCCCTACATGGAGAAGCGTCTTCGATATTTCAAATCGACTCGTTAGTCGAAAAGCCGCGGTTGGGAGGCTTCCTCGATGGAACGCGGCGCGAAACCGATCGGAAATTCGGTTCAATCGTCTTATGGAGTGGCCGGCGGTTGGGCTGGGAAAATTTACTGTCGATTGGTAGTCGAAGCGATCGACCGAATTTCAATCAATTTTGTATCGTGAGGAGAACTTGTATTCGGTATAAGAGAGCTGGTCGATGGATGGGATAAATCGAGCTCGACTATCGAAGTCGGCGCCACGGGGAGAGGAACTTACTTTCGCGAAAGTAGATTGAAACCCGCGGGGAATCGTTATTTCGTATATATATTACGTAAATAATTTTTTTGAGAATGAAATTTAACAGAATTCATCGATTTCCACGGGGAGAGAAACTTACTTTCGCGAAGATAGATTCAAACCCGCGGGGAATCGTTATTTCGTATACCTCTTATGTATCGTTGGGACAAAATGGGGCATCCAAAAATTATCGTAAGATTGAGTTTTGCCCTCACTGTCCCGTTTTGCCCCGCTGTGCCATTTTGCGCCGGTCTCCCCCAATCAAGTACGTGCTCTTAGGGTCGAATTTTAAAACGTTAGTTTGAACTTAAGATCGCTCTTAAGATTGAACTTCATTGCATCTATCTTAAGTTCAAACCTAAGATCGAATCTCAGTTCGAACCTGACTTCGTGCTTAAGTTTGGTCTTAAGTTCGACCTAACAAGAAGCGATGAGATATCCTAAAGATCTTTTTATCGCCTTCAACGTACCGTTGTCCACCCATCGCCTTATCATGTAATTGATGAGGACAATTGTTCTCCAGCAACCATTCCATAGAAACGGATTCAAGAAATTCGTTTGCCAAATCACCTATTCATGACAGTACAGTGTCATCAACGGTAAGCGCATTTGGCATTCAGATAGAGATCCCACTTCGAAAAAGCGTTCAATTTCGATCTTGTGTTCGAACTTAAGATGGAACTCGAACTACAATCGAATTTGAGTTCAAACTTAAGTTCGATCTTAAGATAGTTCGATCTTAAGTTCTATCTCAAAAGCGATTTGAAGTTCAAACTAACGTCTTAACATTCGACGTTACACTGCCCTTACACTAATCCCTGGTCTCTCTCCCTGTTCGGACATTAATGAAGGGCATACTTTTCTCTATCTCGTTAGTCGGGCTTAATTAAAAATGTTCTTGATTTTTGTTGAATACATAAGCTCGAGTGGATTTCTGTAAACGCTACTGATGCAAAATTTAATGACCATTTATTTTCTCCCTACTGTCCCTCTACTGTGAGTGAATGAGAAGCGTTATATATATATATACATATATTAATTTTTTTACCAGGTATTTGAACGGACACGCATCGGTCCGACTTAACTCGCTGGGCCATATTTACAACTCTTACACTACCTATATTTATCTCGAGCCACTATGACTCTAATAGCATATTCCACGATGCAGCATTATTAGCCCAGTCAGTGATCCGGCTGCATCGCCGTATGACCCCCGCTCGAGATCAGGCAAACGGTCGAACGAGCTTGAGTGAATAGAAATAGATATATGATACACGGTTAATAGAAGTGGTCGTTAGCCAGGTATACCGAGCTAAAGATCTTCTGGAATAACCACACGTGAAATTGATTGAATGCGTCGATAATCATTACCATCATTCAAACTATCTCTCCGGCTATATTAATGTTTTTTTTTTTTTAATTTATATTATTTAATTTTTATCCTTAAATTAAATTCTAAATATACCTCTTACCGATATCTCCGGAGTTCTGCGTCGGGTCTCGGAGGGATCTCGCGCCTCGCCGTAATCTCGACTACACATCATACCCCCCCAGAGTCTCTTTCTCTCCGCACGACGAGAGGACAACCCAACATCGTATGCCGATCCGCTCATCGTTTTTTTTTTCTCTCTCTTAATATCATACTTTATATTATTATCAAAAAATCCTCCGTACTCGCACGATTCCTACGTTCTCGTCGTAAACAACTTTGCAACGATTTTTCAGCAATAAAATTTGAGTAGCGACGGTGGTTATCAAGCGAACGCGGATTATCATTTTCACGAGTGAAAATACGCATGCACCGTGGCTTGTAATTCACATCCCAGCGCCGGAGTCCCCTCGACGCGGCGACCGTCCTCCTCTTTCTCGTCATTATCGTCACCGGGCACGAGCCATTTGTCGCAGAAAAAAAAATACACATACATGTCCCTACATCGCCGGAGGTGAAGATGACGATACGCAAGCTCGGCTGACCTCGAGCAACCCGTTCCCCCATACTGCGCCAGGAGAGCAGTCCTGGAAAACCGATCGTGTCGTAAAGGGTGCTCATATAAAAAAAATAAAAAAAAAAGAAGCATTGCCGGAGAGACGGGGCTAGTTCTGCAACGTCGGGCGTCCCAACGTCTCGACGTCTCGGTTGCCTCGCGTGTCCTCCTTCCTGTTCCGCGCCTTCGCTTGCAACGAGAGAGCTCTCGTTCCAGTACGTCTAGCTAGTTCCTCAGCGCAGTTCTATATACACCATCAATCCGTGTACATACACTTATACATATGTGTATACACATGTATGTATAAAGTTCTACGACGCTATACACAGCTCGAACTCCCGGGGGCTCGTGAGTTCTCGCGAGACAGAATGCTCTCTGGGATCTACGCGTAGTTTAACATCGTCCCCGTGTACGCGCACGGGCGCACTGACTGCGGTGCGACGGGGCCCGACAGGCTCTATCCTCTCTAGGCAAATGAATGAGACCCCGACGACCGAGAGCGTTTCTCGTTTCCCTCGGAGGAGAACCGCGAGCCGCCGTCGCCGTCGCCGCCACCGCCAGCAAGTCCAATGCCAAGGTTGTGCGCAATTACGCTCACGCAAACTCTCGGCCGCGGGTAGTCGCCGGATTGCGCGGCGCTGCACTCTCGAATTGGAACGATGCACTGCCGAGCGCATGTAGACACTGCGCGCACTCGGTCACACGTAATGCGCATAGGAGGGTACACAGAGATGTCGCGCAGTTACTCTACGCGCATGTCGCTATCTCTCATTCCACATTTCTTCCACACGCACGGGGACAAATTAACGAAATCGCGACACGCACATGCCAGAGACTTTCCGACCATGCGCTTTCGTGGTAGCGTAAGGACAGAGTGCGTGTATGAGGCGGTGGTGGATCGGCGAAGTCGTCCTTAAATTTGGATCGAGACTCGGAACGAAGGAATCTTCATATTGGAAAATAAAATCTACTTTGGCAGTGAAGTATACCGCTAGGAGGTCTGAAACTGAAAACCGCATCTTTTTGATGTTGAAACCTTGAGGAAATTGGAAATATGTCAAAGCTGTTCGAATAATCATAATTACTTGAAATTTTCACATAAAATTCCATACGTTTATATCGTTTATTTTGCCTACGTCATGTACATACGAGAACATTTTATCGCAGAGTTTTTTTTATTCTAGTCAAATTTGGTAATACCGAAGTTCGAAAAAATCTACTTTGTCAGTGAAATATACCGCTAGGAATCGTCATACTGAAAATCGTCTATTTTTGGTGTTAAAACCTTGAGAAAATTGAAAATATGTCGAAGCTGTTCGCATCGTCAAGCCGACTTGAAATTTACACATAAAATTCGGTACGATTATATCGTTTATTTTGCCTACATCATGAACTTTCGAGAAAATTTAATAGCTGTCATTTCTAAACTACTATAAAAATTTGGCAATACCGAATCTCGAAAAAGTCGACCTTGTTAGTGAAATGTACTGTTAGATACATTAAAACTGTAAACCGTCTATTTTCGATCTTACAACCTTACGAAAGTTGAATACATGTCAAAGCTGTTCGAATAATCATGATTACTTGAAATTTGCGCATAGAATTCCATACGATTATATCGTATATGTTGTGTACGTCACGAGTATGCGAGAAAATTTAATAGCGGACATTTTTTAATAGCCATTCAAGTTTGGAAATACCGATTTTCGACTCTACACAGTGTTCACCTTAAACCCCCGACTAATTTATTCATCCGTCGTTTCCGAAACAAATTAGCGACTATAAAAACGTGTTTGCCTCCGCAGACTACGCAGCGTACAAAGTACAAATAGGAGAAATTACAATATACAATTATCCCAGAATTCCCCTGTTCGGTTGCATGTGTGATGCTCGCCCTCGTTAAGGCCAATGTATGTTCCCCTGCGCAAAAGCTTCCAAGACAAAGGAGCAACGATCACCCCGATATCATCAAACGCATAGTTTCACATACACATGCCGAGCAATCAAAATGCGTATGATCGAACGATTAGATGGAATCGCGCCGAGTGTTTTTACGCCGTGCCGAGGAAAGCGAACGGAACTTGGATGTTTTCCCTGGGTGCGTAATTGAAACGAACGTCCTTGACTTCTCGAGTTCTCGTCGTCGTCTGGCAAAGGGGGTTAAAAAAAAAAAAAAAAAAAAAAAAAAAAAAAAAAAAAAAAGTGCCGGAGTTAATTAACTCGTCGACTGAACGTCGGCGACGAGGAGAGTCGTGCACTATATCATGGGGTCGGAGTTCCCTCGGCTTCTGGTTCGTGGGTCGTTTGCATTGTGCCACCGTTGGATTCTGCTTTGCTTGCTGTATTGTACTACAGCCATCTACCCACAGCCCGCCTGACTCGGGCCTGTGCTTCGAGCATTGTGGGAAAATTACGCGCCGGAAGCTTGTGCGATGCAGCCTACCGTGGATCGGTTCTCTTATTATAACCGAGTCCTTCTCGCTCGCTTTGGCTCCGGCTTCGTGCACGCGTTTTCGTTTCTTTCTCCCGTCGTCCAATCGTTCAACTCGCACGCATACAGCCTTATCCGGCCCCTGCGCTCACGCTCGTACAGGTGGTTGTCGAGCGCCTCGGCGACGCGCCGCTGTCGCAGGTGCACAAAACATACGCACACGCACGCGCCTGCGCGAGTATCGGCGATCGTATAGTCGCGAATTTATTCGTACGGGAAAGAACACGAGCGGTCATCCATATGGATTCAGCGTTGTAAGCCGAGGCGTACGGGTTGAATGCCCATCGTGTGTGTATACGAAACCAATGTATGTACTACGCACATATTGGATGTGCAGACCGTTAAACATTTTTTGAAAAATTAATTCCCCGAAATTAAAGCTTTTAGGGATAAACCGGTATATTGAGATTTAGTGTATGTAAAAAATGTATAGATAAACAAAATTATTATTCTAAAATCATAGTTCCTTGTGAACAAAAACAATCTAAACACTTAACTATTGGATGTATTTTGTATTGTTTTTCAACAATACAATTTGTATTCATGCAACGTCATGCGAGCTCCGAAGTTCTTAAGCTAATCAGTCCCGCTTTTTCGGAAAATTTTCGGAGAATATGTTAGTAGTAGTAAAAGAGATTTATTGCTAATACTGATATTTGCACAGTCATCTTCTTATACCAGTTGTACTCATAATGATATTGATAATTATACACTTCCAAAGGACAATCGACCGAGATCTTCAGCCCGAGATTTTCTTTGCTATTTGGAAGGTTTTTTTACGTTCCTTACATCACGATTAAAGGATTTGTAGGTTTTATTCCGTGATTCGAGAATATACGATTTTTTATAAAAACTGCATAAAAATTGCGACGACGAATCCATTCGCCGTCTTGTAGCGAAACTGCTCTCTACAGCAGTACAGGGGAGAGCGGCGCAAAATGGCACAGCGGGGCAAAACGGGATAATGAGACAAAACGGCAAAACGGGTTTGAAAATCCGGATGTATCGTTGGGACAAAATGGCTCATCCAAAAATGACTGTAAGATTGAGTTTCGCCCTCACTGTCCCGTGTTGCCCCGCTGTGCCATTTTGCCCCGGTCTCCCCTACTATGTAAGCGTGCATACAGCCGAGCCGATTATCCGTGGTTCGTGCATGACACAGTTTCCCGAATCGAAGCCACACACCGCCGAGTGGCTGCCATTGAGCCGGCGCTCGCATGGCAGCCATGGGAATCGTCAGTCTCGATGTAACGTTACACAGGACTATCGGGCGAGCCGGTTTGCGCGGGAACTACGGCGCAGCTAATTGACTATTGGATTCTGCCGGATCGGCGTACAATATTCCTCTGTTATCGCCGATATTTTTGTGTTATTCATCGATGTCTCGAATTAATTGACAGTATCGGATAGTAAATAAAGCGATTTTTTGCGAAGCTCGCTGCCTAGAATCGCGGCTGAAATAAAAGAGGTGCACAGATGAGAACTGTTAGTTATATCTATTCCCAGTGCAAATAGCGCGCCGGGCTTGTTAGCTCGACGAGTCGCCAATCGGGATTTATTTTACGACGGGAGATCCACGTGGTCGTGAAAGGCAGACATGTACAATGCACACCCATGTAGCCGAGGAATTCTCGCTGAACCAATTTGTACCGGAGCTTATATCGCCGTCGGTAATCAGGCGAGCAACCCGGTGAGACAGACTCCTCGGCCCTCGGGGCATTTCCCACTTTCATTCAATAAACATCTTTCGATATTCATTAGAGGCCTCGCAGATCGAGGATCTCTAGATTTCTCGTCCGATCGGGTGTGCCGCGACGTTGTCACGAAATCGCGGGTTCGAACGCTCGCGCGATTCCTTTCGCGTTGTGCCCGAATCGCGACTCCCGACTAGGCCTCGCGATCGCGGGCGTCCGTAATCAGGAGCAATCAATGCGATACACCTCGCCGCAGCCGAAAAGAGACGGAGCGAGGAGGGAAAAAAAGGGTTAACGAGAAACGGAGATGAAAGACTCGGCGAGAAGAAAGAGCCGAAAAAAAAAAACGGTGGAGAGACGCGGAAGAGCAACGAATTCGTACAACGCGCTGTGCCTCGGACTCTTTCGTGGCATGCCAAACCTTAATGATGCCAGCGTGCACAAAAAAAAAAGGAGCAACGTCAGGTCGCCCGCGCACGATGAACGAGGGAGAAAGTCGTCTCTTTCGAGACGAGGATCGAGCTGCCCTCTCGATCCTCCTCGACTCGCGTTTCCTCGGCAAATTGTTCGGAGGCGCGCTCCGAGTGAGAACTCTGAATTCAATAGATCGATCTGATCCAGATAGTAATAGAGCACGCTGACGAGCGACCGGGCTCCTCTAATAGATCTCGCGAGATCGCTCGGTCGTTCTTTCGCAGGACAGACGGTAATCAACGGCGACAGATCCAACACGCACCGCGACCGCGACTTCGGCATGTGTGCGATCCGGTTCTCCGCGGAGGCCTGGATCGCGTCGCTGATGGAATTTGGGTCGAGCATCGTTGCTCTGGTAAAAATTCGCCGATCTTTTTTTTTTTCTACATTCGCTTTAATGATTTCGGCACGTGGCACTCGATCGATCGAGACAAGTAGATGATTTAATCTACTCGGATAAAATAGGATGTTATGCTGCATGCGAGGAAAGTGCGTGGTTTCAGCCAAGTGTGAAGTTTACTTCACACGAGGTGAAAAATCAGGTCCGTTAAAATGGCGAACGAAAAATAGGTGGCATATATCGAAAGCATCTAAAGTGCGCCCAATTTTTATGTAACGTTTCATTATTTATTTAATTATCGAACCGCTAGATTCGGGTCAAGACCGCGGTTCTTGAAAAAAATTCATATTGCGGTGCGACCGGAAGAACATAACAATTTTTTTACTCAGTACCTAATCAGCACTTATATAGCACCTGAGAGTGGTATGTTTTAATTTTAGTTTGAATCGAAAAATTGATTCAAAATTTCAGCTCTGTCTCTCTCGCGCTCACACGTGTTTGGCCTTCCCTTAAGAACCTCAAGAGCAGCTCGTGGGAAGACAATATTTGCATCGAGAGAGGCAATGATCAGCTAAGTCCTGGACTACCCTTGACATAAAATGGCAATTTTTTGTTTCGAATTCAAAAGCCGTTCGGAAAATCTTCAAACTTGAGGCACGACTATGCCGTCGAAGTTGAACGATTCCGACACGTGCGAACTTTCAATAAGCTTCACTAGATCGACTCGTGAGAATAGGCGACGAAAGGCTCGCGGCGTTTTATTATAGTCGCGAGGGTGGAAGGAAGGGGCGAGGGCGGTTGGTGAGGAGCACGGCCGATTGACCGATCGCCTGGAGGTAATGAGGCGTAGTACGAGTCCGGCGAGAGGCCCCGAGGAACAGGAGGCGAAGGAGGTGGCGCTGACGGCAAGAAAAACAGCCGAAGAAGACTATTCACTGTTCTCGTGCCTCATCTTTTCTCGTCTCGCGGTCCAGAAGAAACCGAAGAACTCTGCTCGACCGCGGCTTCTACCTCGCGGCACGCTGACTCGCGGAGCTCTCAGTGCCCCCGAGAAAAAAAAAAGGGCATTTCATTCACTATTCTCCGTTCGTTGAGCGGCTCGCGGGGTCCGCCGGGTTACCTGTAAACCATCGTGGAACCGCCGCCGAGCTGTTTTGTCACGATTAGTCTCGAGGATCGCTGGAGTAGGCGTGTTAAACGGGAAGAGCCCACCGGTCAGCGTTACCGGTTAGTTTTATCTGACTTTCTATTCAACTCGGTCATTTTTGCGTTTTCAGTTTATCTTAGGAAGAAAAAGTGACCGAGAGCTTAAGAGGTATTACCGATAGACCGTTCTTGTATAACCGAGGCACGGCTTCTTCGACACGGAAGCCGATCGACACTTAATTCAGTAAATGGGTCAGTTTTTTGTGTGCGTTGATTTTTATGTGTTTTATGTGTTTCATACTGTGTGATTTTTGTGAAAGAAAGACGATGGAAACGGACAGTTGACGTGGTGTGCATAAGGCGGTGTGATGTACTTAGACATACGATAAGGTATTGTCATTATTGTTAAGGATGGTTTTTGTAAAAGACGCAGTACAGTGAAATAAATACTATGTTTTACTACTATGTGATTTTTATGTGTTTTATGCTTTTTATACTATGTAAGCTTTATACTTAAGAAAACAAGTGGTTGGATTAACCAAAAGTCGCGGTGTCATACGTTCGAGGCTCTTCTTTGTTTCGTACAAATAAAGCATTATTTTGTTGAATGATCATTTGCATCAATCGACTCAAAATTTGTAGATACGAACAAACATTTTTGTCACACCGACCAACATCTCAGAACGTATATCACCGCGCCTTGGTTAATCCAACCATTTATCTTTCCCATTCTCCTCATTGCACTTTAGTATTTTATTTGAGTCTATTCCTTGTTTCACGTTAGTTCAACAAATTCGAAGTCCTTTATCCAATGACCATTCTATAAAAAAAAAACGCAAAGTCGTCTCGACGTCAAGAAGCAAAAAATGAAAGAAAAAAATAAAACGGATTACCTAACTTAGCCGTTTTCTTTTCCCCAAAGTGAACCAAGTTGGACTCGATAGCCTCTCTGTGCGTCTCCCTTTCTTTATCTCTGCCGCTTGAACACCTCGGCCAGAAACTGTAAACCCTAACCCCGGGCTATTCAATCTTTCGTAGGCAAGAGCAGGCTAACACGCCGATTCTCGGGCTTATCAAAGGGCCTCTTTGTAAGATACGGCAGAGGCGAGAATAACCGCAGGCGAAAAGCCGAAGCCGAAGACCGCACTGCGGCTCAGAAATTCGTTGAGAGTTCGCCAGTTATAGATCTAAAAAATTTAAAAAAGTAATAATAATAATCAACGCCACATTCCGCATCGTGATACGAACAATCCGCATCCCGGATGCTGCACGCAAAATGCGGAAGATTCGTAGTTCGAAACGTTAGTAAGAGTCTTTCAGGAATCCTCGCAATCGGCATTATTAGCGCGCATGCGCAAGTCACCGACTTACTGCTATTCGAGCCGCACGCTCCACGTGCTTCGGTAATCTTTGAAATCTCGAGTCTGTCTCGTTTACCTTTCGTACGACGATGTCGATGGCTCAATGCCAAAACGCCACATGTGCATGCGCACGCGCGCAAATGAGCACGGCGCATGCGCCCTTTCGGCGTCAGAAAACCAATATATATATATATATATATATATATATATATATATATATATATATATATATATATATATATATATATATATATATATATATATATATATATAGAAGAGAGTGAAAAAAAGAGAAAAACTTACGTATCGTTAAACGGGATGCAGCATGCAAGCGGAGAGACACTGCGGCTAACGGTGTAGATCCATTGTACTTAACACCCATTGTGCTGTATAGATTTTCCGCTGTGAAAGCAAATATAATGCCTCGTAAAATACTTAGTAAAATGTTGATGCCGCTCACTATGGTGCATTACAGTATAGTAGATTGCAGTCCGGTGGTGCTATATCGATCACAATAACAATTTTATTTCGCTTAACAAAGGTTGAGCGATCGATCACAGTCGCATGCGTTTCGCGTGCGGCCAGTTAACATAAAACGTTTGCGGGAATAAATCCGCCTGCAACCGACATTCGTACAGTGGAACTTCGCGCAAGTTGTCCGGCGCTCGATCATATCTCCCTCGAACGCCGTGTCAAAACAAAAATCGCCACAATTATTCGAAACAGCTTAACAAATTAATTGGCGTTTCGACTTCCAGAAACGCTTTCATAGCACTTCAACAACAACAAAAAAAAAAAACAAAATTAATTCTAAGAAATTTTTTCAACTGCTGTATTTTTTTCTTAAGCGGTGGAAGTTTTCTCTTCGCCTTAAGAAGCCAAACTGTCGATTATCGCTGGTCTCTACTGTACTTCGCGATACCTTCACCAAAAAAAAAAAAACAAAAAAATTAATTCTAAGAAATGTTTTCAACTGCTGTATTTTTTTCTTAAGCGGTGGGAATTTTCTCTTCGCCTTAAGAAGCCAAACTGTCGATTATCGCAGGTCTCCGCTGTACTTCACGATACCTTCAGCAAACAAAAAAAAAAAATTAATTCTAAGAAATTTTTTCGACTGCTGTATTTTTTTCTTAAGCGGTAGTAGTTTTCTCTTCGCCTTAAGAAGCCAAACTGTCGATTATCGCAGGTCTCTACGGTACTTCGCGATACCTTCAGCAAAAAAAAAAAAAACAAAAAATGAATTCTAAGAAATCGTTTCATCTGCTGTATTTTTTAATTTAAGCGATAAGAGTTTTCTCGTCGCCTTAAGAAGCCAAACTGTCGATTATCGCAGGTCTCCACTGTACTTCGCGATCACCTTCAGAGCGCATGCCTCTAAATCGCCAGGGCATTAATAACCGCGAGGAGGATCACGCTGGGCGCATTCCACCGATGGAAGAACGAATCCAAGGGGAGGTGAGCTCAGGAGGGAAATCTGCATTCTGCAGAATCCGCGCTGGTAGCATACATGCGACACGGCGGAGCGCAACGTCGTCGTTGTCGTCGTCGTCGTGACGTCCGCCTACCATCGAGTCGCGCACCGTGATAGTAACATAGGTCACGCCTCTCTATGCTGCCGCGGGATAATGTCGAACGATCGTAAATTATGGCGAGAATTCTCGGCACCGTGGCTCTCTCGCTGGCTCGCGAGAAAGAGCTCCTCGCGAGCGATACGATAACGTGGGAGTCGCGTAACCGTGCTCGCTATATCGCTCTTTTTGCGCTGTGCGCTCTCGCCGCCGTCGGTTGCATCGTCGCCGCGACCGGGGGGGGGGTTGACTCGTCCGAACTTTCCCCGCACGTTCGTTTGTTCCTTCGTTACTTGGCCCGAGGGGGCCTCGCGCGGGTGTCGATTCGACCCGGCCCCGTTCGCGGTCTCGCTTGCGAAACGACCGAAATCGAACAGCGCCGCGCATTTCTCGCCCCGACAAGCGCATCCGCGCACCCGCGAAATTACGCCGATTGTTTCGGACCGGAGGAACGCGCGTACCGAGGTTCCCGCCAAACGAAACCGGACGAGGAGGCGTCTCAGCGCGGATGAAAGATCCTTTAATACCTTTCTTATTCCAGCAACGCTTTCACCTCTCTCCCTTAACCGCTGACAATAATGAAAAAAAACAATTACGCACATATATATATATATATATATATATATATATATATATATATATGTTAATATGTATATAATGATTCGGAAAGTGAAAGGTCATTGAACGACCGAAATTGAGATTCGCAAAGTGATTTCCGCTTGCCGATTGTGTCGAAGAAGAAAACAAGATGGCATTGCGATCCCGTTGAGTCATTCCTAACTCGGTGTAATTGGCGAGATACCTGTAATCAACGAGTTTCGGAAGTTCCCTCGTAGGCGTAATAGCGCCACTTTTTTTTTTTTTATTCTTCCTTTTCTTTCCTCTCTTTTTTTTTTTAATACTGTACTCGTCGTTCACGTTTCGTCGCGCCTGTCCGCGCACGGAGGCGGGCGCGTACGCGCGCGCGCGCGCACTCTCGTGCGCATGCGCATACACGAATTTGTGTACTATGTTTCGTGGAGGAAAAATTTTACGAGCGTACTCTATAATCTTCGGAGGCCATCGTACTCTCGTCGCGGCAGGTATAAAACTCACTCCTCTATCTTTCTCCGTTACGGATATATTGCTCTTTCTCTTTCTCCTGCTATTTCTCGGCCACCGTGCGTGACCCCGGCGTTGCTGGCCGAGTCATGGCGATCGGCAACCACTCTCGACTCGTTCCTCCGCGTATGTGTATTTATACGAAGGATACACACTTATATGTACACATGTGTATATACTGCGCATACATACGTGTAGACATTCACGAAAGATCGACGTATGGCTTATAGTGTGTACATCCCTTCTACGGGATTCCTCGAGTTATTAGAGGAATCGCTCGGTGTGAAGAGGTCGTTGCTACCTCGAATGTAGACGAAAGTATCGCACTTTATACGCCGGTGGATACACCGAGAACTCCTCTCGGCTCGTCTAGATCGTCCTGAATAAGGAGATCTCGCCCGCGCGCCACCACTGACAAACGGGAAATATCTCTCACGGGAATAATTTATCCACGCTCGGTAAAGATCGATACACTGGACTTTTCGACTACACGCTCGTTCGCTACGGGCCCGACCGGTACGGTGGGAACTGCATTAATTTGTCATTATTTTTTTCGCCGTACGGTATGCACGATGAATGGCAATAAATTCAACACAGATATTAACTGGTTTATGGCAATTTTCGAGAAGGGACGTTTTTTTTTAATTTTTTCCAGAAATAATCCATATTTTATGCTCGATTTTTATTTGACCATATTTTTATATGACCATAAGACATTTTGAGTAACAGCCGATATTATTGTTTTCGCCGGAATTCAATAATCGCTAAAGATTATGTAATACTAGCGGTTATGTTGGCTCGCGCGCTTGCAGTATCTGTCCTGCAGCAAGTGTCTGTGAATACTCGTGAATATCCGTGATTATCTGTGTGAGCGTCTAATCGACATGAACCTTATTATTATGTATAATGAATATTCAATATACTGTTTAAATTTTCGAAAGATAACCCATATATTATGGTCGATTTTGATATGGCCATGAGACATTTGAAGCGACAGCCGATATTACTATTATCACCGGTATCTCACAATCGCTAAAGATTTTATAAATAAGCATTGAAGGGTTGCATTGCAATAAGCATTCTCAGTATCGGTGGGTATCCGCGAGAATCCGTGAGAATCTTTGAGTATTTGTGAGTGTCCAATCGACGTGAACCTTATATATTGTGTATAATGAATATATAATATATTGTTTAAATTTTCAAAAAAAATAACCGATATTATACGCTCGATTTTGATACGACCATGAGAGATTTGAAGCGACAGCCGACATTACTATTATCAGCCGATCTCATAATCGCTAAAGATTTTATAGATAAGCATTGAACGTTTGCATTGCAATAAGCATCGTGATTATCGGCGAGTATTCGTCAGTATGCGTGTGAGTGTCCAATCGGCATGAACCTTACTATTGTATATAATGAATATTCAATGTATTGTTTAAATTTTCAAAAAATAACCAAAATTTTAGGCTCGATTTTGATGTGACCATGAGACATTTGAAGCGACAGCCAATATTACTGTTATCACCGTTTTCTCACAATCGCCAAAGATTTCATAAACAAGCATCGAAGTTTGTTCCAGGTGATTTTATAAAATTTCGCATTGCCGATGTCAAAAATATTCTTTCGGACACTTGCACTCCACGTCCGACGTTTCGCAAGCGTAACATATTCGTGCCCGGCGCGCGACGTCAATGTTGGTGACCTGGTATCTTAATTAACCCGGCAGCGCAGAACGGTGCTCACCTCTCCGGGTATCGCTGTGCTTCTGCCCTCCCGCTTCGAGAGTCTATCGTCAGGAGTTTAGCTAACTTTTACGACGACGATGATTATGCCCGAGGCTTGCCAGCGGCAGCAGCGCAGGCATAAACAGCAGCCGAGACTCGCTGGTGCTGCTGCTCCGGATGTTGCATCGCTCGGGGACTGGGATAGCTTCATTAGCACCGGATAATCCGCGAATCTGCGCGACTGGAGTACCCCACAGAGTATTCCGTACAGCTCTTTACTATCCTTAGAAAGTCGCCGATGAGCGGAGCGACGCGCGCCAGCTCGATCCTCGAACTCGATTAGAACGCGTACTTATCCACCTTACACATGCATATGCATACGTGTACGGGACACAGATGATCGGTATTTAACTGTAGCGGGAGATATGGAAGGGTGCGCGTGGACTCGCACGTCCGATGACCTATCGATTTCTTATCGCGAAACGATCCGCGCTTGGATCGCCGCTTGAATTTACACTTACGCCCCGCGCATTCCCGATCTGCCCGTCTGTGTATTACATATATATGTATATATGTGTATATGTATCTATATAATATGTACATATGTATGTATATATATATATTTGCATATGTATTAACAGCAGGGCGCAAAGATCTCTATGCACACGAACCGAGATTCGCCGCCGCAGTTGCACATAGAAAGTGCAACTCGGAGCGCGCAGATGATTCCTGCCGATAGAGTAATTCGATATGGTGCACCGACGATACGACTATCGCCGATCCCCTGTGCGACTTGTCTTGTGTTTATAATTTTAAAACGCGTTCTATCGTACGCGCTTCGTATCGTGTACACGGCGACCGCGCGATTCGAAGAGCGTCGTTGAATGGATAAAAGATAATATGCGGAAATGTCTGGAGCGACCTTTCGCTAATTTTTAAGGATTCTACGTGAACATTATTGCGCGGGAGGAAGACTTCGGGTCGTCAGAAGACTCGGACAAAAATTGTGGAAATTATTTGATAGTTTGAGGAAGAAACAAAAAAAATTGGCTGCTGCTTGGATTTTCATCGAAACGGTAAGAAGTGTCTCAGCTCGGCGATTGCCATTTCAGGATCTTTAGTCGACTTGATAAGAATTAAAAAAAATTTTTTTTCCGAAACCACTCCAACGTGACTTCGGAGTCTGATGTACAGGGAGAAGATTTTTCAGTAGATTTTTATGTTTGTATTCTGTGCTCAGACGATCGTTGACTTGTCGAAGTGGCACGCTGAGCGACGCTAATCGTGAATCGGCATAGAACAGCAGTGTTTTGTGTTCTACGCATACAATCGACTGTATCCGAAGGATCTTTAGTTATTCATCGTTGGATGGATAAAAGATAATACACGGAAATGACTGGAGCGACCTTTTTCAATTTTTTTTTTAACGGTTCTACGTGAATATTATTACTCGGGAGAAAGACTTCGGCTCGTTGGAAGACCCAGAGAAAAATCATTAAAAACTCTTCGATAATAAAATTAACAAAAAAAAAAAAAAAACCGCTACTGCTCGGATTCGAATCTAAACGTTAATGAGTGTCTCAGCTTGGCGATCGCCATCTGAGGACTTTTATTCGATTCGGTCCGGAACATTTTTTTTTTTTTTTTTTTTTTCTTTCAGACCACTCCAGCGAAACTTTGGAATCTGGCGTGCAGGGAGAAGGTTTTTCAGGATTGCGGACGCCTTTCTCCGCATTGCGCCTCGATGCACCTGCTCCCTCTTGCGGTTCACCGAGATCCGGATGACCGAAGTCGATACCATGAAAGTGCGCTTGGATGTATTCATTTTTTTTTTTTTATCTTCTTCTTTCCGAAGTTTACAGTCTCTGCAAGGCTCGGGCCGGAGAAGACGAAGACACGTCCTTACTCGCTACGCGATATTATTTCTCGTGACCAAAAATAAAAAGAACAAAAATAGCCCAGTCGTGTAATTCGATGAATTGAGCGAATTAATTTTCCGTCCCTCTTCGTGATTTTTAAAGATTTAAATCACAGATTATCGAGCGTCTATCTTGCCGGTAGACAACATTCGTTATTCCATCCGGATTAGCCTGTCCCTTTTTCCTTGCCGCGGCCTCCTTCATCCTCTCGCACCTGCCAACTTTGCGTGTACACTCGGCCGTGTGCGGCGAACGCAGTGCTCGGCGCCGCCAAATATGCTGAATAAGGCCGATGCTCGATCGTTCGAGTCCATCTAAGCTTCGGCGATGGACTACCGACGTCCGTTCCGTACAGCGAGCGTGAATGTGCGGTAGTGTCAGTGCGAATGTATATCTCCAGGGGCATACGAGATACACCGACGTGGACGTCGAGGTGACCCGTGAAACTCTCTTGGTTGTCTCTCGGTAGCTGTATACGTCGCGGTGTAATTTAATCGGGCGCACGCGAGTGCCAGCTTTGTAATACACGACGTTTTACCGAGCGAACGTATGAAAGAGCGCGGCGCCGGTTTAGGAGGACGATTTCGCGAGAGCCCCGACCATTTAATGCGTCCGTTAGCTCGTACGCGCTTACATGCAACTATACTCGAAAGCGCACCAGCTCACACGTTGTTTTGCGATGGCTAATCAATGTTTCATTTTTCTCCGGGCAGCATTGAATTATTATTATTAATTGTTATTATTAATTGTTATTATTAATCGTTATTATTAATTGTTATTATTAATTGTTATTATTAATCGTTATTATTAATTATTATTATTAATTGTTATTATCAATTATTATTGTTAATTACTATTATTAATTACGCTTATATGCGAGTATTAAAAGTCAAAATGCAGAGGTTATTTTTGTTGCATAGTTTACAAGTTTATACGAATTTAACCTTTTATAAGTCACAGCGCAAGAAACCGTACTTTTAACCGGAAACGCAACTAACAGATGTGGAGTGGGGGCTACGCGGTGCTACGGTAGCGCCTAAGAGTGGGGATAGAGGTGTGAGTTGTAAAGGGCTAAGCATATAACAGAACGCTCTAAGGTTCAGGCAGTTTGCTAAAAAAAATAGAACACAGCTTTGGCTCCTTCAACGCCGTTCGATGCAAGTGCTTTTGATATTTTCCTCCTGACTTAAATTCTTATTCAATTTTGGACGGTGTAGTAACAGGTGAACAAGAGTTTAATTTTCATTGTTGTTACAAACCGTGCAAATAGACTTAGGATTTGGTGGACGGAGTTACTAATTATGATTCTTCTTGAATATTTGGTTGCTAACCTAATTTGAGCTTTACATCTATTCAAGTTCATTGCACATGTGCTAGGATAGAAACTGAGATCGTTTTTCTCAATTAATAATTATTATTAATAGTTATTGGTCACTATTATTTTTCATTGTTATTATTCATTATAATTGTTAATTATTTTTTTATAATTATTATTAAACCATCACTTACATGTTCGTCGGTTCGTTGAATCTTTGGTACGTCGTTAGAGATTTCACATATCGTTAGTTGACGAGCCATGAGACGTGTTCGACAAGACGAGAACAGGCGAGAGCCGAAAATAACGCGTCGCTCGCGCCGGTGTAACGCTCGAACGCCCATAGAACCCGTCCGGTCGATGTCAGATATATATCCGTTTTTTTTGGTTTTGTTTTGTTTACAAGAGAGCCCGGCCGACGCTTCGACTTTGAGATCGCGAGACGGTCGTCTTCTCGCTCGGCTTCGATCCCTCCTCCACGCGTAACTTCTCCCCGTTGCACGAGCGTGACTCCTCTTTTTTCGTCTCTTAAATATCAAGAGACAGTCGAGAACGCGAAGTATGATTTCTCGTACCAAGCCGAGGAAGGCCTTCTGATATATTTAGCGTGGCAGCTGTAAGGGGACTTGCCTTGGGCAACGCAAATTTTACTTTCACGAAAATTTTCACCGAAAATGGTGAGGATTAAACTTTTACAAATTTGATAAATTGCTCTTGGGAGGTACGAACTTTAAATCCATAGGCGTTCGCCCAAGATGTGGTAATTCCTTTATTTATTCTATACGATCTGAAAACTCACTATTTTGCATAAGGCCGATGTTAAATTATTATTAAATTATTATTGAATTATTTTTAAATGATTATTAAATTGTTTTTAAATTACCATTAAATTACTTTTAAATGACTATTAAATTATGATTACTATCGGATTTCATTTTACTCACAGACACTCCCGTCGGCTCTGTTTGAGTGCCCGTGAGAGTGCCCAAGGCCACACCTCGCTCATTATTGTATCACCGATGTAGAACTATGAACTCTCTAAATCATACGTGTGCGATAGGAAAGTGACCTTTTGACGCGTTGTACTGTGTAACAAATACCCGTATAGTATGTTATATACCGGCACCCGAAACTCCGAATAATGTCTTCATCTATGCATTCGTCCGAGTAAGGGAGATATTAGAGTCCGATAAGAGACCGATATTTTTTTCGATCGTTATAAACGACATACCGAAAGAGATCGACCTAAATACTACAACGGCTTGCGGGTTCATAGAATAAAAGTATCAAATATGATTTTTATTTTATTTTTGTTTTCGTAACCGGCAAAGAACGAGGCTTGTCTCTTTCATATTCGAAGAATTTTCTTGCGAAGTCCCGTCGAGTCTCCTGACAAGTCAACTAAACCTGTAGTCGTACGTGCTTCTATCAGGCCTGGCCTGGTCGGTACGGCAGGAAATGCGATGTACAAAGACTGTTAATAATCATTGTAAATTTAATGTACCAGACTGGAAGTTTTTATTTAAAAAATGGGTACATTCAATTTAATGTACAATTCTCATGAAATTAACCCTTTGTAAATCACACCTCTATCACCATTCTTAGGCACTACCCGTAGAAACGCACGGCCCTGCGTCCGTTAGTCCGGTTTCGGGCGGTATAACTTGTAAAGGGTTATTGGGAAATTATAAGGAAATCATTGGAATTAAAGTACTTTTATAACAATACTAAAGCAAATTATTAAAAGTGAAGTTTCTCCAAAGTTTTTAATATACTGTATTTTCATTTTTCATCACTACTAAACATGAAATTTAAAATAGCAGTTTATGCATAAAAAGTTCCATTACCAGTACACTAAATTTCATAGGAACTTTATTTGTTTACAGTGCATTACCGCGTCGGAAGTTTATTAACCGAGCGCTATGCTCTTACGAAGAAACTACTCGGGTTTCACTAGCCCGATTTTACATCCGACGTAGTCGGAGGGCCAAGCGTCTTGTCGCAGATCCCTTCCCCTCCTCTCCCTCATACTCCGTCATTTTTTATTTACTTTTTTCATAACCGGCAAAGAACGACTCTCCTCTCCTTCGTACTCGAAGAATTTGCTTGCGGGGAGCCGTCGAGTCTCGTGACAAGTCAACTGACCCGTCGTCATACATGGTCGATCAGGCTCGTCCGGTCGGTACGGCAGGGAATGCGATGTACATTGCACATTACATTACCGCGTCGGAAGGTTGTTCACCGTGCGCTATGCTCGTCCGAACAAACTACTCGGGTTTTACTGGCCCGAGTTTACATTAGCCGTAGCCGGAGGACCGAGCGTGTTGTCGCAGATCTCTTCCCCCCCCCCCCCGCCCGGCCGCCTGCTCCGCCGTTCAGCAAAACACACCAACACGCTTGTCGGGAAGCAACGCTTCACTCACACACAGACACGACCTCGTTTTGTTCGTCTCGTTCGCATTAAAGACTCGCCGTCGGCCGCGAGAGCCTCCATCGAAGGTCGCTCGTCTTCGAAGACGCGCTCTAATCGAGCGCGCACACATGTCGTACAGCCACTTCTCGTCATAGCATCGGAAGAGAATGGAAGGCGTACCGAGAAACAAAAAATTTTGTCCGCCGATCGTCGAGCGGCGAGAGTGTCTCGAAGATTTTTTTATTTGTCTCGTTGCCTCTGGAGTTTCGCGGCTTCTATTTTTTGCATACCAAGACATTTTCGCTTCGGCTTTCTAGTTTTTTTTTTTTTTTTTTTTTTTTTTTTTATGTGTGTGTGTACTCCGTGTTCAGGGGATCGTTGACTTGTCCGAGTGGAACGCTAAGCGACTCTAATCGCGAATCGGCATGGAACATCACTGTTTCCTCTTCTGCGCACACAATCGATTGGATCCGAAGGCTCGTTGGTTATTCGCAATATTTAAGAAGCGATATTCTTACAAAATTTGAACTACCACTTAAGTTACATTAGTATTGTTATTTTTGTTTCTGCATGTAATTGCGCAAGCATCGGAATTTCAGAAATTCGCTTTCACCGTGACAAAGCTTCGTTCACGAGAAAAAAAAAAAAATACAAAAGGAAAAAAAAAACTGAATTTCCAAAGTGAATCCGAGAGAGCCGAAGTGAAATTGGCTTATCCCCGTGATCAATCAATTACGACAATGGAAAGCCGGAGGTGTCTTATCGTCGTACAATTAATTATCGAGAATCTAATATCGTTCAGCATCAGCGATATAATATAACGATGGAATTTATTGAGCGGTCCGGTCCTCGTGCATGAAAGTAAGAGGCGAATGATTCGAGGAATGAGTCGAGGAATTAGCAAATAAAAATAAATAAGTAAATGAAGAAAGAGGAGAAAAAAAAAACGAAAATTATCACGACACGAAAGTAAAAGCTCGTTCGAGTAAGCTACGGAGGTGTGCGCGACTGTGTCGTTTTTCACGAGTCCCGAGCGGTGCCAGAGTACACAGGGGACGAGGGGTGGGGAGGGGGCGGGAGGGAGAGAGACTCCTCGGTCGTTCGCGCGTGCACGGAGGTCTCTCGTTTTATGCGGCGCGCGATTAGGAGGAAGCAGGAACGCGGGAGATCCTGGCGCACTGTGTGGCGAGAGCACAAGAGAGCACCGTGGACCGTGAACACGAGCGCGGGGATATTATAAATTAACGTGCGATATCGCTCGGGTGCTGCGGGACTCCGGGGCCAGCCTACGAGAGCGTGCTGCAAAGCTATTACAGTGCATAAAAGCCACAGCGGTATATACATAGTATATATCGGTGAGGGTAATCGATTGTTGGTCTCTCGAGGCGCGGGCGTCAGCGGGACGTACGGCCCTGATTACAGAGCGTTCACGCGGGCCAGCCGGAGATCCTCGCAGCCGGTGCATATACAAAACTCTACCGGTTCGATCAAGTGCGCGAGGCTGTACGCGCGTTGCACGTGCCCGCCGCGTTGTTTTCCTCTCGTATCTTCGATACGGACTCGTGGCCCGCGCGGCCTCGCCCAAGAAGTACGCGCTCCGGGTGCTCGCCACTACGAGAGTCTGACCGGCGAGGCTCGCCCGAGCGTAGAGAACGTAGAGACGCCCGGAGGCCGCGGGTTCCTCGTGATCGCGAACCGGGGGTGAGCGAGCGCCAGCGAATTATCGACCATCGGATGAGAATTAATTTTTGTTTTGGCTTTTTTTTTTGTCAATGGGATAGCAGTATTATTTTTTTTTCGATGCTGGCAATAAAAATCGAGAATACGAGTTTTTTTTTTTTAACATGGAATTTTGTCTGTGGGTATTTTGATTGGCACGACGCAGGTGAAGTAGTTTGATACTTAAAACGGTATGAAATATTTGAAACAAAAACCTCTCCACTGCTACACTTACCAGTTCGATGTTCTCGATGTGCGGGACTCTCATTGTCGTGTTTCTGCAATGCGCTTCGCGATACTTGTGACCAAAACAGACGATATTTTCACGCTGCACCTTCACATGAACGCGAAAATAAAAGACCGCTCGCCGTGTTAGACGCTTTGCCGGGATATTTTTTTTTACTGTATTAAACTGTATTCGGCATCGTTGAACTGTTAACAATGCGCGACAAAGCGAATCGACACTGGCAGAAAGATGGACGCGATTGGATTTTCCCAACGACAACCGATAACTAAACGGTCAAAAATAAACAGCGACGTCGCTTAGCAACCACGTATCAGCCAATGATAAGGCGCCATAAGCTGAACGGCGCCCAGTCAGCCAATGGCAAGCCGCATAGCTTGATGCTCGGCCAACTAGGTGTCGCGGCGATCTTCCGGGCCCACAGGCTCGAGTCAGCTGCTCGGAGGAAGACGCGACGAGGATCTGCAGAGAACCTTGGCCGGCGTAGTTCTCGTTTAGCCAGACAGGGTTGCCCTGCGGTGGTAGCGAGGGTCCACTCGAGTTGATTTAAGAAGAAGACAAGGCTCTATACTTAAACTTGGCCTACAACGACACAGTAGAAGAAGAAGACGAAGATCTATTCTATCGTAACAAACATGGCGCCGATCGATTTCCGTCGTACGAATTCGTTTTCTCCGATGTCGAACTGTAGACAAACGCGTCGTCGTCGACGTGTCGTATCGTAACGTGTATAGCTTGCGGAATGATTGAAACCTGACAGTGAATATTCAACGACATTGAGGGTGCTGTAAATAGCACGAAACTGGGCGCAACTTCGTGGATCGCGGTCGACAAGCATAATTATCGACGGTAAGAATATCCGGTCGACAAGCATAATTATCGACGGTAAGAATATCCGGTCGACAAGCATAATTATCGACGGTAAGAAAATTCGTTAACAATGTTTTGTTAAATGTTTTTGTGAATTAATGCCGTCCAGTGGCGTTCGCTAGGGGAATGTGTTTGTGGATTCTTCACTTGCAGTGTTATTGTGTTTTTTTTTTACATTCCTAACAGGGACAAAGAGAATCAGCGCCGGTGGAAACATGGACGCCATTTTGATTTCTCAACGAAAACCGAAAGCAAAGAAGTCAACAAACAGCGGCGGCACTTAACAACGACGCATCAGCTGACACGCGCGACGAACGAAAATCGCTACCGCGATGGATATTTGGCCCCACACGTCGAGGAAGTGTCGAAGTGGTGAGTAGGATTTTTTTCTGTTCCCTTTTTTCCTTATTTCGTACGGTCGAGGCATTAACTGCACTGCGAGCACACAGACGACATTACGAACCCATTTTCTCGCCTGCTGTTACATATGCGTGTGTAAATTACCACAAAAGGTAAGTTAAAGGTACATTTTTTATTCGCAGCAGAGCTTCCATTTAACGATCAATTGTCAAACGACAAGATAGCAAATCCGGTATACCATTCCAGTCATAAATATGGTGCTCGGCAAAAAAAAAAATCACTTATCGGTGTTAACCCTTCAAATATCGGAGACTTTTTACCATATTTTAAGCACAAAACGATAGAGATGTTTGCAATAAATTTTCTTCTGCGTTAACAAAAAAAAAAAATCAATACGTCAAGGTACATCTGTAACTTTTTGCAGAATTTTTTTAGCACATTAACTTGTTATTAAAATGGTAAGAATGATCTGGTATGTGAAGGGTTAACGAGATTGGAATGCTTCACACTAGTTAAATGAGTGCCAGATTTGTGAGGTTGTTTATATGAACTTTTACGTATCTATTGATTATATTGAATAGTTATTTGCCGTACAGCAGAACCTTGAAAATAAATGTTTTTCAATGAATTTCCCAAAATATTAACTGGTTTGTATTAATTTTCGAAAACGTACATATTCGTCTAGTTATTTTTTTTTTTTTAAGAATAATTCGTGAATTTTGCTCAATATCGATGTATTACGGCTTATGCTCTTCCTTGAAAGCTGCTCTACAAATTCACCGTCTAGATATTTGATAGTACTGTCCGTTTAAAAATTATAGCTGTTTCTTTATGAAGAAATTCCGTCCATGGATAACCAGAAGGCTGTCACTTTTAATTGGAAAATACCATCGATTATCTAGATGGTGGAATTTGTACAGCAACCGTCAAGGAAGAAAGTGAGCCGTAATACATAAAAATTGAGAAAAAATGACGGGTTGTTATTTGAAAAAAAACTGAATGAATATGTACCTTTTAGAAAATTAGCATAAACTAGTTAATATTTTTGCAAATCCATTGCAATTGATGTTTTTCTATTTTAAGGACATGTGCTGTACAACCATCGACAAATAACCATCAACAATAATCAATAGATGCTCAATAATTTGTATAAACGACCTTAAAAATACAGCACGTGTTTCACTAGTGCGAAGTGCTCCAATCTCTTCAACGGGTCATTCACTGGTACGCTCCGCGACCAGTTTTCCGAAAACAAAAATAACAGAAACCACTACAAGAAAAAAATTCGCATCGGCATCGTACCAAGATAAGCGCCTATAGCATGTATCTGCAAAACTGTGAAATGTTCGCATTCCGTTGGGATAGGCACTTTCCGATTACCCGATAAAATATTCAATTAGATATCTACATTGAATTTAATTCGTTATACTTATAAACTAAGTAGCTACAACCATGAAAAAAAAAATTAATTTTGTTTTTATTTTGACATCGGTCGCTCGGATTCCAGGGACAGCTAATGAAATGAGTAAATGGATCGTGAACGCTGTCTACTTTGTATTCGAGTACCTATCAGCTATTTTAATTGGATACACAGTCCGGGGGGATCCGATTAGACTGAAAAGCTTGGAATCGAACAGCGAAGCGTGAAAACTGGGTGTAAGCCCGGGGCTCGGCAAACGAAACGGAAATTGGTATGCCGGTTATTATTATGGTATGCAAGATGCAGTGCAGTTCTCGGGAGAGAGACAGAGAGAGAGAGAAGCGCACGAGATATCAGCATACAACCCGTCTCGACTTACGGTACATAGCGTGAAAATGTAATTCCCCGCTTCTCGTACACGAAACTATCGCGTAGTAGCAACGGGCAGCAGCCGGTAACGCGCAGACGCTCGTCCATCTAAGTCTCGCCTCTTATATTAATGGATGAATAGCGAGAATTTATTAAATTATAAGACACACGCGCCACACAGCAGTTTAGTACGTACTTGCACATGTTCCGGACTCCATGACGATGCGCGCCCGCGAGAGAGCTCTCGACGTGCATTTCATCAATTTGCATATGATACATACGTTAGCGTCGTGAAATAATAACGTTTCTAACTTTCATCGTCGAGCCCCGACGCGGGCACGCACGTACGATAAATCTACACACAACGGGCACGATAAACTTTTGTCTTTATTTTGATAGATGGATATCAAATTAATCTCGAATCTCGTGAACATCTGACGCGCGCATTTTCCACGGTGGCGTTGCTTGCGAACAAAAAAAGAAGTTCCGCAAAGCACTGCTCCGTCGCTGAGTGTAACTCGATTTTAGCCTCCGGGAATTTAGTTTCGAAAGTATATCGAGTCGAGAAAAGAAAAAGTCATTCTTTTACCCGTGATGGTTACACGCGTTCCGTTTCCGCTGTACGCTCATTGTCTCCCGTGTGCGTTTCTTCGCGACGAGTCCGACGAAACGGTATCGTTGTACCCTCGCCAAGTACGACGAAAGTACATTTAAGAGTTCCCGATGAACGACGCGTCGGACGAAATCGCGAGGAACGGAGAATCGACGCCGGCGACACCGAGGCCAGTTGGGACAGTCGCAAATTTCTCTCTTTGATATCTCCTAGCCGCGGTCCTTCTTCTTCAGGGATTTATCGCTGTCGCTCGACATTCCCGTGTCGACGACTTTTACTCTTTTGTGCTTTCGAACAATCTCCTCCGGAGAGTCTTCAGTGGGAAAATTACCTAAAAGAAATATTAATCAATTAATTAATACTTATTATTATTAATGTTACTATGTAGTAATATTAATAATAATAACAAGTACTAATGAATTAATTAGAAATATTAATCAATACTAGGTAAGATTAGAAATATTAAACAATATTAGGTAATTTTCCCACTGAAGACTCTTGGAATATTGAAAAATAACGAGTGAGCAAATGTGGAAATATCCTTTTTAATCTGAATCAATTTATTTTTCACAAATTGTGCTCGAAACTTCACTGACCATGTAATCTGTTAACGATCGTCTCCCTCCTCCAAACAAATTACATCCGTCGCATTGCGTCGGTCGCGATAGGTTTAACGACGTTAAGTTCACGAAGTTTCCTCGCGGCGATGTTGGACGGGGCATTTGTAGCTTTCGTGAGATCGTCGTTATTTCGCCGCGACGATCTCGTTGTATTTTCTTTATTCGGCCGTCCGTCTTTCCCAAAGCCGTGAACCGCCTTCCATACGCCACAGGATGTTGTGCACGAGTCTCTCTGTGCGAGCTACATGCACCACTTCCCAGGCAGATATACCGCTCGGCTCGCCGTAACCGCTGTTTATGCAAAGCGTTTCGACAAAATTTCTCACCGCGCCGGGACAACGACGCGCTTCCATTTATCGTTCGTTCGGGAATAAACGTTGCAGTAAATTTTTCTCGGGTGTCGAACGTAACAGCGTCTTGAAGCGTTGGTTCAGTCGCCTCTGGATTACGACGTTCCAAGGAGCCTCCGCAATCTATCCAGGAACTGGCCAGGAGCCAGGCCGTTCGATCGCCACGGTGAAACGCTGTTGCGCATGCGCACTGCGCATCACGGCACAACCATCCGCGTACGCAGAGTTTAGTAATCGGGCTGCGCGTTGATTCAGCCGCGGCACTAACGCACGAGGAAATAATTATGTTAATGTCTCGGTTGATTATAATAAAATGTATAACGACGGAAAATAGGCAATATAAAAAAATCGGGAGGGGGGAAGCCTGGGAACACGAGATCCGCATAAACCGTCGTCGGGTTACAACAGACACTCGGAACTCGCGGTTTCAATAGGAATACTCGCAAAACGGTTCAATTAAATTTACATTATAATAATGATAGAAACATAAGTACTCGGGCACGGGTTGTTAGGTAAGGATAACACGCGTGGCTGGATAAAGTTATGCCCGTGGGATCAATTCGACGTCGCTCGACGGGCCTTCTATATTTATATATATTTATTTTCAATGCAGTCATACGACAGCCTACCGCTTCACCTACTCCATAGGCGCTTTTGATATTTTCATCCGGCAGAGCTCTCGCTCGGTGGACATCGGCGAGAATCATACGGGGTTCTCTCACGCGCTCGAGGAGAGTCCCGTGGTAGCCAAACTGGTAAACTGGTAGCAATACGTATGTTAATTTCTCAAACGAGTTTCGATTCGACCCTCGGCCTTTCATTAACTTCGCTTGTATGTAAGTTCCTTTTCTTTTTTTTTTTTTTTCAACGCGCAAAATTGTGCGAATTCTACGCGCGGGAGTACTAAAGTTTAAAATTATACAATTTCCGAGAGAGTTGCCGGAGATAAAATGGAAGTTTCGACGTTCGTTCTCGGTGGCTTTGCCGGTTTGGAGGGGAGTTACCGCTCGAGTTCTCAGACCTCCCCGAGGCAAAGGTATCGGGAGTGTGTGTATTGTCTTCGAGTGACGAGGCTGCGGCGTTTTAAGAATGGCGCCGCACGGGATTCGTCGAGCTGGGCTCTTCGCGCTCAAGTAAATTGTTGTGGAACCGAGTAGACGCGAATAGTCTACTATAGTTTAGAAGAAGCGAAGCGGTAGAAGGAAGCATTAGCGGCGTACGTGGGCTCTCGGGTTCTCTCCGGCCGAGCTCGTCGCTTACGTGCGCGTAATGCTAACCCGGTGGCACGCTACTTATGCTAATTCGCATCGGGGTGAAGCCACGATGAAGCCGCCTTCGCTGATCTCTCGCACCGTTTCGCCAGGGAATCAAGCGAATAATAAAGCGGTCGGCGGTGCGCAACCTCGTTTAGGAGACGCTCTGATACTTGATCTACGATAGGCTCCCGATTGTTCATTCATCGGTAAATCCGACCAAAAACCAAGTCCTCGAATCCGCGCAGTCGAATCCATTCATCCATTCATCCGAACTGTGACAAGTTATTGAATTTGTAAAAAAAGGTCTGAACATTTTTTTTTCCACACCGTTTGTGGAGATCTTGGTATTTACAAGCATTCTACGAAACTCCAAGAATTTCTTTCTACATCATTATTAAATTAATCCCGTTTGGAAAAATAAGTCATTTTTTTACACCACCATTTATGGAGTTTCTGCAATGTGATGTAAAATGTTCTTTTAAATCTTCCCCGAGTAATTAGGTCGCAATTGCGCCATTAAGTATTCTTTTTTCTTCTAAATTGAGTCGGTCGGAGCATGAAAAGTAGTTGATTGATTAGAATCACTTGACGAGCGCGTTGTACGTCTCGCGTTATGGTACAACGTAGAAGAAACCGCTGAGAAATCGGCGTGAAATCGGCAAACGTTCGGTGCTCCGGGGATCGCCGGAGACGATACGAGAGAAGGCGAATAAACGAGCACACGTCGTGCAATTCGCGGGCGAGGCGTGGTGGTGTTCGCCCATCGGGAGTACGTACTGCGGGCATCGACGTTGATAGTTGTGCGTAGGGAAATACAAACGGGCCTTTTTCCTCTCTTCTCTCGCCCCTTTCACGGATAATTTATGGAATTCACGTGATCATTGGGTGGCCCCCGAGTACACCGATCGACTGCAACACTCCTGTGCGCTGCACCCGGCGATCGGGCGCACCGGGAATGGTGCGCATTAGAGGCCTCTCTCGTGTACCCACTTACCGTCGACTAAATTTAATTTAACTGTGCGCACGTACATCGGCGCGGCTTCTTTCATTTTACGAATTTACGCTCTACCGTAAAGCCGGAGTTCTAATTTCCTATATCACCATATTCGTCATAATTTCGCTAAAGGCGAGAGTTCGATCAATCAGATTCATGGGAATAGTATAGAAATCACGGCGAAAGTAAAATGGGGAAATACTGCGGAGATACAAAAAAAAAATATATATTTTTCTATATATTTTTTTTTGCTCGAATTGCTTGATTCGAAGGGAAACTCGCGCCGTTGCGCGTGAAGGCGTGCTGATGATGCTCGGACCGATCGGCGTGTCGCAACGGGGCGAAATGCGAGCAGCACGCGCGTTCCTTCGATTCGCCCCTTTCACGGCTAATTCGGACCTTTCGCGGGGGATTGTATATAGTAACGCGGATATACACTGCTCGAGGAAACGTGGGTAATCAAGGAAAATCTAGGAAGCCGAGCGTGTCGGTGCCGCGATTGGATTCGTCGAAGGGTGAACGGGAGATTGCATTATTGTTCAGCCGAAAGTTCCAATGACTCACGTGATTTCTGTGGTGCACATCTGGGCAATGTTTTTAGGTACCCCATTGAATTATTGACCCTTCCGTGGTCGGGTTCAGACCAGACAGACCTCGGTCGCAGAAAGATTTCTTGCGGGGATGGAATATCCCTGGGGAAAAAAAACTTGTTGGTAAAAATAAAAAAGTATCGGTAATGTAATTTTATCTATTTATTTATTTATTTATTTGATAATAAACGGGTAAAGCTCAATTCCATGTGAGTAGTTTATTTGACAAGGTGTGCAAACGGGGTTTTTATGCACGCATAGCGTGCGTAACCTGCCATTTTTGCACCGAGTGTTGTAAAGTTTATTTGCGCTCTCGATGTGGCTATGAAAAGGAAAACAAGATAATAATAATAACAATAGGTAAAAATATCAAATTTGACCAGATAGAAATAGAACAACATAAAAATACAAATATTGGGACATTTAATTGAAATCAAATAAACATTTTTTTCTTGGAATTCTTTATTTTTTTATTTTTTAAGTTTTTCCTTTTTCTTTCCATCAGAACTACTCTTAGCAATTATCTTCTGAAACTTGCTATAGCGTCCCTCAGTAATAATTATTTTTTTCCGCTAATGTGATTCCAAGATTCATTATGCTGCTCAGAAAATTCTCCAGAAATATATGCCAAAACATGACCAGAAGGTGTATTTAATTTAATTTAATGTAATTTAATTTAATTTAAACATTTTTGTTGTTTTTCATGGCGCCATCAGAGACCCGGCCGCGACGGTGATTCGTACCTGTACCGGCATACGTTCGGGTCGCGCATCTTCCCGACGAATTTATGCGGCGAGTGTAAATTGGCATCGGAGCCTTGGGTGACCCTCGCTAATAATTCACGATCGTAATCTTCGAATGAAAAAAAAAAAAAACATTTTAAAAAATCCGTTTTTTTTTCGCGATCTCTTACAAAATTTGCATCATCCCGACAACTTCGCCGATGCGCAGTTTCTCGGTGACAACTGTATTGGGTTTCATCGACCGATCCGATAGGCTCGGGAGCCTATCGGGCGTGTCGTAAAGAATCGAATGAACTGGCTTCATCGTCCGGTCAAAGAGCGCCAGTGGGATTTAACGAGCATGTACGGGGATATTTAATCTCCTTATCTCACCAAATATGGTCCTTAAGTGAGAGAAACAATTTTGCAGCCGCATAGTCTCCGTCGTACGAAACGTGGGATGATAACGCGCTGACTTCTCCTCGCTTGCGCGTCTTATGCAAGCTCTTCGCTGTTATTGGCTCGTAAAATTAAAGAAAAAAAAAATACGAAAAAAAAAGAGAGGCTCACGCGGAGTAGCGCGTAAATAAATCGCGATTTTTTACGTGTTGCGTGTTGTACGTACGATCGCATGCCGGGCGGCCAAGTACCTACGGGCCGGAGGCTCCGAAGACTTGGTCACCGCCGGTCCGTGTCCAATTCGGCGATGGCGCAATCGGGCTTCTCCTCGAACATTTTCTTTCGACCTCGTGTGTCGAAGTGCGTTTCGCCGCTTCCCCGCGGCTCTCGCGACGATGGTGTAACCAGCTGGTGCCGAATCGTGCCGATAGCGTCGTGTACGTGTGCCACACGCGGAATCCTCCCGGCAACGTCGACGCCGGATAGTTTAAACTTTACGCGAAGGTACCAGCCGCTGGTATCGGGCCGAGTATTTCACACTGAGCGAAACTCTCGCGGTCCGCTCGGCGAAACGCAACGCTCGCAGTATATCCCGACTTCCCTCCCGTGCATATGCAACTCTCGCGCACACGTAAGAGTGTGAAACAAGCGACGTAAGTCTCCCCGACGGCGATTGAGCTACGCACGATGAAACTTTTTATTTTCACTCTCGAGGCAATAAAGAAAAGCACGAATCATCGATTTATTGCCGTTGGAGGAACCAAAAAAAAATCTCGTTTTTTCTACACTAAATTGTTATTCGAGAAAGGCTTTACAAACAAAAAACAATTATCTTGGGGCAGTTTACTTCGCCATTAAAAATGACGTAATTAATTGACTTCATACTTTTTGATAATTGGGGAATTATATCTTCTCTATCTCCGTACGCCGGCGGCAATGTTTTTTTGGTAATGTTTGGTCTTTTTTTTTTTACTTAAACTTTGGTATTTCAGAAAAACTAAGTAGAAAACTTTGGTATTTTTTTAACTTATTTTTTTATTGCTACAAAACGCTGTAATGGTTTATTCGCAGAATAAACCCTTGTTCGAGAATTTAGGGCCGCCGTAGACCATCATGTTTCCCTCTCAGCGCTACATCGCTATATTTCAGTCCTCCGTCCCAAGGGACATGCTCTCAGACTTGTCCTTCTATCTCGACCGACACCGCAGCCACTCAGGGTTTCTCGTCCCTTCGTCCGACTCGTCCCTCCTCGAGCGTCCCCGTGGAAATTTTTCCGAGACGAAGTTCCGAAGACGTTCCATTTACCGAAGTTCCATTTATCGCCATTACTTTTTTCTTTGTCATAATTCTTATTTCGCAAAATCCTTTTTGAAAGCCTACAAGTATATCTGTCGGTTATTTGACGCTTTTTCGGGTCCTTCTGAAATTTCGGGGTGAAATTTCTAAGTCGTGCCGTTTATCGCCATTATATTTTTTTACAATCTTAATTTATATTTCGTAAAATCACTTTACGAAAGACGATAAATGGAACTATCGTTCTGAAATGTTGAGATGAAATTTCGAAGTCCTTCCATTTATCGTCATTATGGTTTTTTACAATCTCAATTTATATTTCGTACAATCGTTTTATGAAAGACGACAAATGAAACTATAGTTCTTGAAATTTTTAGATGAAATTTCGAAGTCTTTCCATTTATCGCCATTATTTTTTCTTACAATGTTAATTTATATTTCGTAAAATCGTTTTATGGAAGACGATAAATCTATCTATCGGTTATCTGACGCTTTTTCGAATCGTTCTGCGCCACTGTGCGGGAAAGATGTATATAGCGAGGGTCGCGTACCGTTATGTTATCATGATTATTACAATCTTTACGAAGGAAAGGAACGAGGGCGCAGGGGTGGTTTGGCTCGGCCCCTGCGCTCGAAGCAATAGCTCGATTCGTACTCCCCGAGCGCCGGAGAAGCTGGAAAGGGAGAGCGATGGGGGACGAGAGCAGAGAGTCAGGGTCGTGCGCCTCTCCATTGACTGCGCGTATGCTTCGCTTATAGCTCGTATATCGCCCTGCGAGCCAAGCGTCCCCATGGAAATTCCTCCAAACCGAGCGAAAAAACGGTGTCTCGCTAGAGCCGCGAACTCGAAGCGCGCACAGTAAAAAAAAGTCTGTACATTTAACAAACTTTTTTTGTTCGCAAACGCCCACAATTATTTTCTTGATAATTTTACTAAAAGTATTTATACAATTGACAAACATTTTTGTACAATGAAATTTTTTTCTTTTTTTGTTGTAAAATTAATAATAAAAGAATTGTGGACTTTTGTGGACAAAAAAAGGTTGCTAATAGTACAAATCTTTGCTCTTCCATTGATCGCGCAGACGCTTCCCTTATCGCTCACATATTGCCCTTCAACCAAAGCGTCCCCATGGAAATCCCACCTACACGAGCAGAGACAGAAACACTGCTCCACTAGAGCTGGGTGTTCGGAGTTCGCACAGTAAAAAAGGATTGTACATTTAACAAACTTTTTTTAATTCGCAAATGTTCACAATTATTTTTTAGGCAATGTCACTAAAAATATTTGTGAGATTAAGAAAAAATTTTGTAAGGTGAAAAAGGTTTGTTTTTTTTTGTTTTTTTTTTTGTAAAATTGACAAGAAAATCAATGTGGACAAAAAAAAGTTTTTTTAAAGTACACATTTTTTGTACTGTGTATCTGTTTTGCTTGTGTGCAGAGCGCTGCTGCGCACACGTAGGTGCGCACCGCGGAACGATCTTCCGCATTGAAACAGCTGTCGAGTCTCCGCTCCCTCGCGGAGCTTCTCGTAAAATCGCGTTCATGTTAATGTTATTACTATCGTTTAAGCTATGAAGTAGTGACTGTTCATTTCCATGGGGAAAATATCGTTCGAAGAATCCTCCGGACAAAAATATTTTTTGAGGATCGACACTTTCCTTATTCGAAATTGAGTAAAGTTGTCAGAAGCGTTTATCGTCACGAATAAACTCGTTTGATCTTAGGGATTTAGCGCAAAATATTTGGCTGCCAAAACGCGGGAATACTTTAACGATAATAAATTACAAAGTAACTTCTTTAGTTATGTTCGTTAATTAAATGTGAAACACAATTTTTTATTATTTCAGATTAAAAAAAAAAATCGATATTTCACAGTTTGAAGGATTAAAAATCCACAAAACTAAAAATCTAAAATAATATCTCAATGTTTGTTGAAGTATTAAAAAAAAAAAACACCTTCAATTTCGGTGCTTTTTCCCAACCGGTCATCGAATCCTCGTGACATCAAAACTTCGGTGCGATTCTCTGAAATTGCTCGGTGCAATTATTGTTCTTTTTTTTTTTTTTTTTTTTTTTTTAATTCGAAATTGACGAAATCGCTTTCGCACGACACGTGAGCGTGCGTGCTCCTTTCTAAGTTCCGACTCGGCTGAGGGATCGAAGCGTACGCGGCGACGGTCTGGATGCGTGTCCCGCGGTGTCCCTGCCGTTGCCTCCACCATGCGAGAGAAGCGGCACGCCGGTTTTCCTCCCACCATGGACAACGGCGAGCATCGAGAACTCAACGGTGCGGCCGGCTGGCTGGCTGGCTGGTTGACTGTCGCTGCGCCATGAGACTATCCCCAGCATCGTGTCCCGTCGTCGGGGAAGCAATACACGGAGAGCCAGCAGCCAGTTTCCCCGTAACGCCGATCTGCCGGCCTCGGCCCGGCGCACCGAAGCGCCCCTCGTCAGTACGAAGCCGACGATCGGACCGTTCGCATCCGCTGAGCCGCACCTGCCGCGCCACTCGCCCTTCCGATTGTCTCATTCCGTGCCGATCTCCATCCCGCTTCAACGTTCGCCACTCTCGAGAGTCTTGCGGAGTCGTCTCTTCTCGCGAAAACTTAAAAAATAAAAAAAATTAAACTTCACGATTATAATTTTTTTTTTTTGAGTAAAAGTAAAAAGTAAATCGTTAAAAATTTATTTTACCGTCGAATCGGAACACCGGAGGTCGTTCCGGTGCGTCGAAACTGTAATCATGTTGATATCGGCAGTGACGTGAAAGAGTTTAAAAAAAAAAAACAAGAAAATTCATCGACCTTACATCTATGAAATCTGCGACGCAAAGGATTTACAAGGATTTTTGCCAAGGATAAATTTTCGGGTTTTTTTTTTGGTTTTTCGCTAAGGACAGTAATTGAGACTATTAAAAATTTTCAGCTGAGTGAATAGGAATTTTCGAAACGATAAAGGGGCAGGAACCGCGGGGAGGCGACGGGGAGGCTTCGGCTGAATAAATAATTGACGAACCGAGGATACGGAAACCCTGCTCTCTTTGTTCGCCCGTGGAGGGGAGAACGGAGAAGCGAGGAGGAAACTTTCGGGTTTTCCCTTCTCGATTATCGCGTGGGTGAATAGTCGTCGCGCTGGTCCACACACACACACCCCCCCCCCTTTCCCGTCGCTGCAGGAGCACCCCTAAACGGGGGGTCGAGACCCGACGGGTTTTCTGCTGCGTCTCGATTACTCACGAGATCGTTTCGCGAGAGCCATAAAACGAAACTAAGATACGAGTGGTGCGCGTACCTTAATTTTTTGTTTTTTTTACTTTTTGTTTTGTTTCCTCTAACGTTAGAAATAGAGCCATCGTGACTGTGCGCAAAGAGTACACTTGTGAATGATACACTATTGATGTCGAGAATAAAATATAAGAGAATTCATTATTTTAACGGGTGCGACGGCTTTGTGAAGATTTATATTTGCGACGAGAGAAGCTTGGATATCAATCACTAATCACTGATCACTGGTGAGTTAATTTTTTATTTTATTTTTTTTTGGGGTATATTTTCTTTTTACGTTTTTCTAACGATTTTTGTATCAATGACCAATAGAACGTACAATTTAATATATATATATATATATATATATATATATATATATATATATATATATATATATATATATATATCGGTTAACGATTCTGGTAATTTTTTTCTGAATTTTGTTTTAAAATCAAGAAAAATCTTTCGAGCTTTGGACTTCGTAGGAATGCTCGTCGTAATAATTTTTTTCAACGCTATTACATTCATTACGCAATTATATATTCAAGCCATACAAAAACAACTTTCACTATACCAAAATAAAAAAAATTAGATTGTTCCATTATTCATCTATTATTAGTTTCGAAAATAGGCTCCAAAAAAAATCATGTTATGTTTAATAATTCCCTCGAGCCTTTCTTGTCCAAAAGAGCACACAGGCGATGGTTATTGAACACGCCCTTCGCGCGTCGGTCCATCGATATATATACATATATCCATCGATTTTTACATAATATTATCCGTGACGAATTTCGAACACGTTTAATATTATCGATTAGTTAATCCCACGCGATTCTGTTGTTCTTAAGAATCTCCGTACTATTATTATATATTCCGCACTTGAAAATTCCATCGGGTTAAAAAAGAACAGGTCTACGAGCGTAACCGTCGGCGCCGCTGTCGCTCGTCGTCCTCCTACCTGTCGTTGTTAACGTGATGCGCCTTCGTGAATTCCGAGCGATTTAAAACCGAACGGCGGATAGGCGACGTGAGGGACGAAAGAGTTCGATCGGTTCGTTCGGTAAGTGCGCGCAGCCTAGAGATCAAGTCGATTCGCGAGGCGTGATCGAAAAAAAAAGAGCAACCGATATATAATATTGTCCGTGACGAATTTCGAAGACGTTTGATATTTCCGATCAGTTAAACCCACTCGATTTGGTCGTCGTTGAAAATCTCCGTACTATTACATTTCTCATCGCACTATTATATTCCTCATTGCAGGATTATAATCCTCATTGCAGGATTGTAATCCTTATTACACTATTATATTCCTCATTGTACTATAATAGTCTTCATTGCACTATTTCATTCTTCATTCTACTATAATAGTTCTCATTGCACTATTATATTCCTCATTCTACTATAATAGTCCTCATTGCACTATTATATTCCTCATTACACTATTATAGTCTTAGACTTGAAAATTCCGTCGGGTTGAAAAACAACTACGTCTCTACGAGCGTAATGTGACAGAAAAAAATAGTTGGATTAACCAATGGTCGCGATGACATATGTTCAAAATTTTTATTTATTTAGTACAAATAAAGGATTGCTTTGTAAAGCGATTATTTACTTCAAGCGATAAAAAAAAAAAAAATTTTGTTGTACCAATCAAATAACACATTTAAACGCATGTCACCGTACCTTTGTTAATTCAACCCCATTTCCTCATCATTGTACTATTTCATTCCACATTGTACTATTCTACACAACACCACATCCACAAACCGCATCCACATCCACATTCTCTATTCTATTATATTTTTCGCTTGAAAATTCCATCGGTTTAAAAAAGAACCGCGAGCCTAAATTGCGAGAAATAAAATGGTTGGGTGAACCAAAACTCGCGTTGAAATGCCTTCAAAGCTGTTATTTTTTTGGTGCAAACAAAGCGTTGTTTTGTCAAGCGATTATACGCTTCGGTCGATTCACCAAACATTTTTGTTGTACCAACAAAATAACAACTTCGAACGTGTGTCACCGCGCCTCGGTTGATCCAACAATTTCTTGCTTTCTCAGTCGAACCGCCGGCGCCGCTGTCGCTCGTCGGCCTCCTACTTGTCGTCCACGAGATTCGCCTTCGTGAATCCCGAGCGATTTAGAACCGATCCGCGGATAGGCGATGAGAGAGAGAGACGGAAGAGTTCGATCGGTTCGTTCGGTAAGTGCGCGCGGGTTGAGATCAAATCGATTCGCGAGGCGTGACGGAAATCGGCCTTGTGAATCAGCGCCCGATGCAGAGCCCGTGTCCGCGCACCGCACCGATGTACCTATAATACCGTGGGGGTTTCGCCAGATCGCGTTATTGCGTCAGTGGCTCTCGGTGTGTGCACAGCACACACTCACACAGACACACACACACACACACATACGGAGAGCTCGACGCGCAAGAACTCAAAACCGTGTATCTATTAGAGCTACAACTGCCGAAGGTCGGTCTTTTTCGATTAGCGGCTCCGCCGGTAGATCGCCAGACGGCGAACAAGCTCTCTCGGGTACAATCGAGCAAATAGCTCGGGTGTCAAGATCGTTCGTTTGGTCGAAACGTTTTGTCGGTTTCGGAGCCGAGAAACAAGCGTGTGTACGATAAGCCGTGTGTTAACGGTATTCGAAGGAACGAAAGAGTTCATGCGCTGCGCGGCCGAAGATCCATCGGAGGATGAAGTTAAGAAAGTAATAATTGACAAACGAGCCTCGAGGTTATTTAGAAATAATTACTTTTCCTAACCGAATTGGGCACGAGAGCTATTCATCGAGCGGAGTTCGCTAAGGGCCACGAATTACAGCAAAGTCGTCGATTGAACGATGAAGCGGATAAAAAGAAGAAAAAAAAAAAAAAACGAAATAGGAATGAGAGAGAAATTGAACGAAACGTTGATGTGTTTAACTCTGCGGAGGGGCCAGCGATGCGCTGTTACACGCACGGTGTATAAAGTACCAGCTTCCGGTGAGACGACCGGGATACGCGTCTCGAAAATTCGTTGGGGAAAAATTTGAGTGCTCCGGGCCGATTTCTCCTTTCGTTCGTTCCCCTCGCCTTCTATCCTACCTCCGATTCCCGGCTTTGCGCTGGCTTCTGGCGATGCACTGGCGCCGCGTGGCTGACTGTCCGTGCCGCTGGGGCAAAAACGCGATAACTCGAGCGTAAATCCAGGATGTGAACGTCGGACGGCCAGAGGAATCGTCGTTCACCGCGAGGTACTCTCGTCCTTCCTCGCTTCCTTCATTCTCGCTGCTCGGAGAACCCCACTTTACTGAACCGTAGATCACGAAGTTTGTTCGGCGTTAGTTTCGCGGTTTAGAACCAGAGTTTCGAGGATTGTTATATGCGGAATGGGCTTGGAATTCGAGATGGCCAATTTGGAAAGAGAGACGATTTATCGGGCGTTAAGAATTCTTTTTTAAATAACGTATGATTTAATAACTTTTTGAAACAACGCTTTTCGTGATGTTTAACATTTTTTTTAACACTTTTGTAGAGGACACAGATTGACATGAATTAGGAGACAATTTTTGACAAATAGAAAAACGAAAAGGAAATCTTCATCTCTATCGATACCGGTTAATCTTTAGCTTTAAAGACCATTAAAAATGAATTATATAGCGCGTATTTCACAAACTAAATTTTATGCTCATACTTCGTACGATTGTTGCATAAAAACATTGGGACAGGAGTAACTTCAATATTTATAACCGAGCCAAGTATGTGAGTTGAATGCATAAAAAATCTTTTAGGGACCTCGCTAAAAATGTGCCTGCTCGTCACGATGCAGTTATTAAAATAAAGATTGTCATCTGAAGAATGGGCTTGAAATCCCATTCTGCAGACCAATTTGAAGGAAAAAAAGAAAATTATTAATCGGGCTTTAATAATTTTTAAACTATAAACGTACCTCTTTAAGTAACTCTTTAAAGCAACTCTCTAAAGTATCTCTTTAAAGCAACGCTTCTTAAAGAGACTTTCATTGAGGACAGAGATTGTCATGTGTGAGGAAGGAATTTTTGAAAATTAGAATAACAAAAAGATTTTTCATTTTCATCGATATCCGTCGACCCAGCCAAGGCCATTAAAAAATAATTAAGTAGCGCATGTTCAGAAACCTAAATTTTATTAATATATTTTATACTTTCATTTTTCGTATGATTATTGCATAAAAACATCGGGACGGAAGTGATTTCAGTATTGATAACCGAGCTCCGTATGTGAGTCGAAAGTATCCAAAAAAATCTTTTCGGGACTTCATTAAAAATGGGCTTGTCCATTTTCTAGGTCCGGTTGACGGAGTTATTAAAACAAGCCGTGACCCCGCTTCGCCACCCGCGCACAAGAGAACGAGCGGTCTCTACAGCGACCGAGCACAAGAGTCGAAGAGAAAGGTTCTAATCTCCGAGAAAGAGTGTGAAGACGGATAAGAAAGAAAGTTTCTTTTCCGTACGTATACGCAGTACAAAACAGTGGAGAGAAGTCGAGAATCGGTAGCACTCTACCGGCGCGTTGTGTGTATCCTTTCGAAATCGAACGAGGCTAATAGGGAAGAGGAACGCGCGCGCGCGCGCGCGCGCTCGCGAGTGGATCTCGACGTGGTAATTTCACCTACGCGCTTGTGAGCGCGCGAGCGCGCAAGTTTACGTGACAACTGCGCCAACCAGCGGCAGCAATACAGTGGAAAAAAGAAGAAAAAAAAAAAAAATAACCAACGAAAAAGAAGGAAGATCCATCGTGGCGAGAGGAAGAGGAACGAGTGATCCAGTAGTCTTACATGCATCCTACGTACAGAATGATGAAAACCGCGACGCGATCCTCCACCGCTGTTCTGTAAAACCGGTAGGAGACATTATTGACCCGATATGGTCAAGGCAGTCTTGAACCGCCGAAGAAACCTCGACTGACCGGTAACGAGAACGCGTGAGCGAAGAGACACGCACACACACACATAAAGACACAAAGTGCGCCGTGCTTCGGAGTCTTAGTCACCGGTTCGGTGTCTCCGCGGACTGTTTCAGTCTCCGACGGTCTCTCGAGTCGGGGCTCAGCGCCGAGCGCTTTTCTACTCGATTAGAAATAATTGTGCGCTCCACTGGGGCGGGCGTGAGCGCGCTGCGATTGTTTGTATCTATCGTAACGATCTAGATTCCCGGCGACCCTGTTACGAAAATTCAATCACACCGTCCGCCACTCCGTATCCCATTGCCGTTCCACGTTGCATGCATGTGCGCCCGCACACCGACACGGGGATCCACTATAATTATTTTCATCAACGAGAAAATCAGCGGCGTCGCTTCCGAGGCGCCGAGCGAACCACGGAATCGACTCCAAGCAGTCTCCGACTATTTCAGGAAAGTAACTTAAAAAAAGAAGAAAAAAAGACGTCAGATAACGTAGAAAGCACTTGGGTACATTCGAGAGTTCCGAGAGTTCCGACAACCCAAGTTCTCATCGATTAGAATTTAGAGCCCCGGGACTCGCGGCTACTTGCTTTAATAATGGACCCCAAAAAGAGAAAAAAAAACAAAAATCGAATCGGCGGCAAAGAGCGCGAAAGTTGAATTTCTCGATTACTTCCGGAAGAAATCCGGGAGGTAGACGAGAGATCGCGACTTGGCGCGTTTGGTATATTCCGTTTGGGTCGTATATACATATCCGCGGCGAATGTACGGCTCGTGTGAATCGAGAGAAAGAGCGTGGAACCGGCCGAGGGGTTTCGCGAGACGATTTCGTGGATTTGAAAGTTTCAATTAAAACGCTACCGAGCGGAGGTTCGGTCGAAAACGTTTCGCCGTGCGGAAAAGCCCGGATCTCGGGCTGAGATCGTCGAGAAGCCGAGAGTATCTCGGCGGTCCAAAGCGTCGCGGGACCGACGCCCCGTGAGTACTTGATTATGAGCGAGCGAGAAAATATCACGGGAACACGTGCCTCTTTTCGCTATGCTGCTGTGCGGCCGGAGCACGCGAAGGACGATCACCGGCGAGCCCGGTTTCACCCGGAGAGATGGATCACGTATTTCATTATAGTGGTCGTAGAGTCGGTCGTGCCACGCTGTATGTATCCGTCGCTGGTTGCCTTGTTGCTTGTTACGCGAGCCGTCCGTCTCGCGGGATGAATCCTGTTTGTATAGAATCTCCGACGGAGTAAAGTAGAACAAACTTACTTCCCGTCCGAGGTTCCTCTCCGCGCGGCCCACGGACGAGAGTGCGATCATTTCTCGTTCGCGTACAACTCGCCACGCCGGTTCGACAATCTCCGGCTGCCTCGACAATATTTTTATTGGTGTATGTTGCATTCGCGATGCGATGGCGATGCGGCGCGAATCCACGGCTTTGCCGCACTCAATTACTGACGCTTCGGGGCGCGGATTCCCGCGGATTAAACGTGGGAGAGATCGCGGCGAGCATTCGAACCCACTTTGCGTTTTTTTTTTTTTTTTCTCTTTTGCCCTCTCTCGTTTTAAGCTCGTCGGCAATAATTTAAAGATTGACGGGCAATAAATTGTTTACCTTGAAAAAGCGGAAACATTTGATTTTTTTCTTCTTTCTTTGGGTCAAGTGTCTCCACTGTAGTTGTGGTCGGTGACTGATTAGCGTTTTACTCAAGTGCTGCGGATACTTTTATGTATTGCTTTAGATTGCTTTTTTTGAGTAACGATTTTTGGGTGAAGAAGTTAAAATGGGGAAAAATGAAATTAGAATTTTCTCACATACACATGAGATCTCATTACGGATAGGAGTGAGAATTCCCGCGGATCAAACGTGGGAGAGATCGCAACGCGTATTCGAACCCACTTTGTTTTTTTCGCCCTTTCGTTTTAAGCTCGTCGGCCATAATTTGAAGATTGAGGGGCGATAAATTGTTCACTTTGAAAAAGCGGAAACATTTTCTGTTTTTTTTTTTTTTTGGGTCAAGTGTCTGCACTGCAGTTGTGGCTGGAGACTTGTTAGCGTTTTCTTTTTGCGAATTGCTTTAAATTCCTTTGCGTTACTATTTTTCGGTGAAAAACTTTAAACGGGAAAGAAATGAAATTGAATTTTTTATTTTACACATAAGCTCATTACGAATACGAGAGAGATTATTTGATTAATCATCTAACGAATTATTGCATTTCCCCCCCTTTTTTTGGTCCAAAATGATTTGAAACCCTTCGACAAATCTCTCTCCATCGCGAGACGATGATGTTCGATCGAAGATTGTGACAAAATCCCCTACCACTTTCTAAAGTGACTCGACTTTCGTTCCTCACAAAGGTGGCAATATTTCAATCAGTTGCAATACAACAGACTCGGTACGTAGTCCCGCGCGCTTGTGTTTCCTTATACGCCGGCTACATTTTTCTCGCAAAAGCGAGAGTGCGCACGAGTCCACCGCGTTACAACTGCAGTGGCGGCAGAGCCGGTACATGCCGGGATCGTAAATAAAAAAAATAAAATAAAAAAAGAAGTGAAAAAGCGAGAAACCCACGCCACCGCTCTAATCAGCGACTAATTTATCTGCTATTTAACAAGGGAATCCCCCCTCGCGGAGATCTAATATCTAACCGGCACGAAAGCCTCTCATGCCGCTTCCCTGTGACGTGAGAATAGCGATCGCTAACGCTTCCCCGAGAATTCAACGAAAAGCCGAGGCTATCTTCACACACCGTAGCCGCGATGTAACGAGATGATATGTTCATTCGCGGCTTTACTGGACGCCTCGCTCGGAAAAACTTCATTCATTGCGGATATAAAAAAGGAAACATGAATCTAAAAAAAAATACATACTCATCGTCTTTCGTTATTTAGCTTTGGGGAAATGCACGGCTGGGCGACTCGGGCCAATTTTAACGATGAGAAAAAACGCAAATAATTGCAAGAGGCGGAAAAATAGGAAAAAAACATATAACCCGATGGACACAAGAGATCAAGAGACGCTTTAAGGCCGTATCTCATCGCGTGAAAGCTTTTCCATCGCTCCCAGTTCTTTCTCTCCTCGTCTCCCGACATTAATAACCTCGTAGGATTCAGCTTGATGGCACGATATAAATTACACGCGACCCATCGGCCTCTCTCTCTCTCTCTCTCTCGGTGCACTGCGGCACAGCTCTAGTGCAATTATTTTCATTCACAATGGCGGCCACTCCGTGGCTATGGCGTCGCGATTGCTTCCAAAGTACCCCGCGCAGGGGAACGGAGTGGTAGTTACGAGCCCTGCGTTCCGATCTCTCGACGGCTCGTGCCTCGCGCGTACCCGTGCGTTTCGAAATCGGCAACTCCTCTCGTGTCTTTCTCTCCCGTGAAAAAAAAAAAAACGGAAAATGAGATAGGCTACACATAAGCGAGAGCGCACCGTGCGGAAAGGTGCTCGAGTTTAAACCGCGAAACGTACGTGAGGTTGCTTCCCGCCGGGAAGTAAGAGGACTGAGAGAGTTACTCAATGACTCCCCGGTGCGGCCCTTCGCGTAGCTTCCACCTTCTCAAAAAATTGGGCAACTCCTTGCAGTTAAACGAAGTGCATATTACCGACTCAACTCGGAGAGCCCACTCTCACCGGCAATTACCGTGAGAATTTTCACCAAAAGTTATGAGCCGTGTGCCGGTGCTTGCCCAATGCGGGCTCCCGAGCTTCGAGAGGCCCGATGATGATGTGCAGTCGGACAATATTTATTACGCAACTTATCGACGGGCCGTTGAACGGAGGCTCTTTCTCGAGCCTTATTACGGCCGGGCAATCTCGTCGTTAAATTGTGAGAGGATTTTTCGAATCTCTTTTCCTTTTATTTTTACAACCGTGATGCAACGAGTCAACCGTGTTCTTCTTATCTTCGCCGACTCGCCGAGCCGTAAAAGCCGGTTATCGGTTGTGGGAGCGATTATTCATCCGGAGTCTCTCCGCCGGCTTGGGATGAGCGTTCGGTAGAATTTAGCGATAACCTCGCGTTCTTATCCGTGAATTTCTCCGGAACCGGAACGACCCGAACGGAAGTTTGCCGTATCTCTTACAAATCGGTCGGACGCGCGTCTTCTCCGGCTCGGGTGTATCTTACACCCCGGAGTCATCCACTGCGCGCAGCTTGTAGGTCGACACTATCGTGTACGGACCGGCTATAAGTCGCTGATGTAATGCACACTTCTCGCTTCCACGCGCGACACAGGATATCCTTGAAGCCTCGCTAACGGAACGCCCGACGTGCGAGAGAGCGTTCTCGACGACGTCGTCGGGCCTCGTTTTCTCTGTCTCTCTTCGGTCTCGGCAGGAATTTCAATAAAATTTTCCCACACGTGAGTAGGCTGCCGGCGATGCAGCGGCACGGGGTGCAACGTCAGCGCGAAATAATGGCCCGGCGCATGCGGGACTCTCGCGGCGTACCCGTTACCTCCATCCTCCAAACGCTGATCCATCTTGGGCGCTGCATCGAGGTTACCTTGCGCGCGATGGATTTAAACGTAGATTCAATATTTGTGTATCACACTTTTTTTTTTTCATGCTCTTCCCTTCTGAAATATAAAGGCTTTATAAGTCTCTGTATTCCCACTCTTAGGCGCTACCGTGGCAACGCGGTGGCCCCCACTTTGCGTCTGTTTGTCCCGTTTCGGTACGGTTTCGGGTGGTGTAATTTATAAAGGTTTAAGCTTTATTTTCATGGAAAAGAAAAAAAAAAACCTTTACCGAACCCGCTCCATTCTCCGAACGCTGATACGTCTTGGGTGCTATATCGAGGTTTCGTTAAGCAGGGTGGGTTTAAACATGGAGATTCAACATCTGTGGATCAAACTTTTTTTAAAGGTCTTCCCTTCCTCATAAATTAAGTTTCGTTTTCATGAAAAATAAAATAAAATATAAACCATTGCTTTCGCACTTCGCAATATCTGAGCTATCTTCCGCGAAGACTTTCATTTTTCCATTTTCCATTAAATTGCGAATTACCGAGTAAAATTATCTGAAAAATGCTCCTCGTTGTGAATTCCTAAATGCGTCCGGTAAACGCCAAGCGATGATCGCGCTCCTAAGTATCCCTCCCCGCTTCGTTAAACCCCTCGAAGGAGTCTCGGCAGCGATTCGCCACACCCAGTTAGGTGGAATAGTCCGCGCATTTGGATCGTTTCCTCGTCCCGGCCTACCGTTACGAGCCTTCCATTCGCGAGTCCTCTTAGCGACCCGACAACGCGCAGCGTGCAAAGCCTCGTTGTCGTCGCATGTGCTCGACACGCGTTATCCGACTCTGGCGTTCGGTCCCCGTCACAGCTGAGAGAGCCGAGCACATGCCCATTGTATCGCGAGTGCCCGAAATTCACACCTCGCCTCTTTCCGGACTCGTTATCCTCCCAGATAGGTAAACGACTGCCGTATCGAGTCATCCGCTCGCTGACACTTTCCGACTGCGTCTGGTAGCTTCGTCGTCGTTCTTTTTTTTTTTTCTCTCCCGAGGATTCTCTGCGTTCTCTCGGTGGGCCTCGCTTCGTCGCCGACTGCAAAGAGAGTCACGACGATTGTCCCGAGAACGGTGAGGAGCAGAAGCCCGGCACCGGCTGGCGCGCATTATCCTCATGTAAATAAGGCGAACCCGCCGGGGGAGCGTGGCGGGGCCCGCTGCTATATACCATGTGGGACTATATAGTTGTACTATATACGTGTTCTCCGATCGTGAGAATACGATCTGCTTTTATGGGAAGCCATTACTGCTACGGTCCTCTCCGGCGAGGGAGAGACAACCGGGAGACAGTATGCGCCGTCACACGACGTACACGTATTCTTATTGTACGTGTGTATCGGCACCGCGGATATGGCGGGTATATCCTAGACGTGCAATCTTCCTCGAGCCTCCCCCCCACATCTCCGCATAGGAAAGTGGGCTCTGACCTTATATCAACATCGAGAATCTGAGCCACCGCACACTTGTCGTTTTATATATATTGTCTCGGAGTCCGTTTAGCAGCCTCCGTGCGATTCGTCAGTCGGGAGAGCCGCATCGGTTCGGCACGCGGTCGTGCAGATCGGTGTCATCTGACCTGTTAATTGACCGACGTGTTATCGATGGAAAATTATTTAACAATTCTCATTTTCTTGGAAACTATAATATCGGTCAATAGGTCGAAAATCTGTGAATTGCCGAAACGCTACCGGTATAGAAAGGGCCATTTTTATTGTTCAATTCGATAAGAAGAATTGCGTTTTCCCAACTCATTCGCGCAAAATCCCGCTTTCGGTGCCTGGGAAGTGATCGCAGAAAGGCACTTCTTTCCATCGCGTGCGAGAAAACTACTGCGTATGCGTACAGACGCAATATGGTATTTTTTCTCGCACTAGTGCGAGAAAGGGCCTTCCTGCGCACACTTCTCAAAAACGAAGAGCGTGATTCTCGTGAATTTGTTAGGAAAAATTATGTGAATTGGCATGCGGAAATTTTCACACTCGTCAAGAACTCTTCTTTCTATGCCTTTGTCATACAAATAACTATTGTTAATTAAATAAATAAAAACTCGCTTTCGCGGTCCCTTATTGGAGAAATTTTGTCGGAAATTCTCGAGACCAATTAAGTTTCATCCAGTTCGAAGCGCCCCGAGGAATTTTCACCTGGGAAGGTCTGATAAACGCTAGCAGAGTGTCCTGCGGATAAACGGCCGTTGTTTCGCGTAAAAATCAATTGTTAAAAACATGATATTAACCGAACGGTTCGCGAGACCGGTCGTTCGACGTAAGCTCGAAATGATAGTCATTATCACACACACAAACGCAAACATGTAGTTTTCTTCCGATTGAGAGCAGTGCCATGTTTCTCGACGATGGAGAACACCGAGTGTCAACCATCTCGCTATTTTCCCCCCGAGTCGTGCGCGCTCCGTGTACTTGCGTAACGACGCCATCCGCTCTTCCATTTATATATTCATTTTCCTTTTTTTAGGCCACAGCGATAAAAAAAAGCTGTCCGTCCAGTTTCGTCTCGGGAGTCCGAGTACGATTAATATCGCCATGAATAAGTATCAATGTTATCTAATAAATTGCGCGATACGAGCGACGCGTGCGCATTGCGTGCCATCGGAATAGTCATATGCGAAATCCGAAGATGCATCGAGTACGGAGGTAAGGAACGTTCGCCAATCGATGAAGTAATTAAACAACGATCGTAGCGACACGACCTCACCATTGCGATTTATTATATATATTTAAATGTATATCGTACGGCCCAATAGGATGGACGATTTATCGATCGAACAGCATGACATTTTACGGACAAATAAATTATTGGCTTTACAGTGATCGTACATTTTATCTACAGTATTTTTCGGGATTTTGAGGGAATAAGACATGTTGCTAGCGGTGGTTGAGGCCTAGATATACAGAAAAATATTATCAATGACTCAAGTAGAATTCGCTTGCGGGCTGCCGAAGAAAAAGATTGTTAATTTAATTCTACTTTAAATTCTTGCAATTCCATACAGAATTGGAACGATAACATGTCACCTTGACAGTCTTGCCGTCGTTCTTTCACTATTATATGGAAATGTCAGAATTGAAAGTAGTATTGAAATAATTTTAAAAAATTCTTTGGCAGCCCGCAAGCGATTTTTTTTTTTCAGTGTATCTATGCATATACAAGTTCGAAGCTCCTTCAACTCGGAACATCTTCAAAAATGTATGGGCATAGCTCAGTTTAATTTTTTAATGCATCCCTAATAATGTTGTAATGTTATTTAAAGAAAACAATGCTAATGAAATAGTCTGGAAATATATATATTTCTGAAAATAATGGTGCTCTACTTTAAGCCCATGTATCTCGGAATTCTTTTTTTAAAAAAGCCTCTTTGATTGCTTTATAATACTTCTGATTTTTAGTTCCAAAAGTAGAAAAGTCGCTGTGTGACGTATTCCCATAACACGACCAGACGCAATTACGGTCATGCGACGATCGCGATTCATCATTCGAGCCAATAAATATTTCGCCTCGCGTTTCTTTTTTCATGATTCCTGTCCTTTTTAATTCGGTCGGTCGTTACTACGATCGTTACGATCGTCCATCCTCGCTGAGGGCGTACAGGTTGTCCATAAGCACAGCTCATATGGCCTTCTGGCCTTAAACCATCGATATCACACACATATATATGGGTGTCTATATATATATATATATAAATCTATCCAGCATTAATCAATTTGTCCGACATGTATGTCGATGATTGCGGAGAATCGGATTAGAGCGAACGGGAAGAAATCGTTCGGAGAACTTGATAGCGGCTTGTCAGCTCGTTACGATCGAGTGTCTCTCCGACGTCGTTCACTGTGTACCTGGATAGGTGTTCCTGGATTGTGTCTCGTGAAACGAGTATTACAGTTGAGTATATAGCCAACTCTGTACCCGGCGGGTGGGGAGGAGGGGGGGGGGCGGAGGGAGGAGGAGGGACTAATAGTTGCTTCGTGTCTCGAGGGCAATTTCTCCGCGAAAGCGCTTATCAATATCAATCGGGTGGTCGATCGTTCGATCGATCCCGATTACCGGAAGCATCGACCAGGCGAACTTTACAGTTCAGCCCGGGTGGCCATGACAAAATTAATTCCCCGACGACCTCTCGTGTGTGCGCGCGCGTCTATGGCGCGGAGTTCTAACGGCAGGTCGAAGTTTTTTTTTTTTTTTTTCAAACCCGCTCCGTCCAGCGTGTCGCGAAGGGAGGCTTCCTCTTCGGAGCTGCCGGAGGATCTCGGAACAAGCAGAAGCAGCAACGTCGGTCGCAGCCTCCGGACGCCGCGATAAATCGACGATTAAAGCACAGGTCGCGACCTCGCATTAGTTAGCGGAGCCTTAAGGCTACCACGACGAGAGGAGACGACGATAGTCCTTTTGCTCGATCCTTCCGGGAACGGTGCACGAGCACGTCGGATACTCGCCGTTTCCTCCGGGTCCGCGTGACCTTCCCCACGCCCTCGCGTCAATTTTTCGGTACGGCGAACATCCGAATGATCGTAGGAACGAGATAATTGATTTGAACATTTTTAGAAGAGGAGATTCCATCGGTTGTTGGGTTTGCGGGGGGATGCGGGGCAAAGAGAACCGCGGGTATGAGTCAAAATAGTATTTAAACAGTTTATTAGATGAATGTAGATAAAGTTTATTGAAAGAAAAACCAAAATTTATTCAGAAGAAACAAAATGACTTTTTCAAATATCGGCTCAATGGGGTTTTGTGAAATCTAATAAATTAATTTATTTGTTCTATTAATTTGTCGGAATACCCATTCGTTACCCCCGTAAGAATCAGCCCAGCTATGTTTTAAATATATTTTTTCATTGAAGATAAATACGGGATATTGCCCGAAGGAAGTAAAAAAAATATTCTCGAGTCAATTTATATCATAATAAATTCACATAAAAACTATTCTAATATCTGAATTTGTTGATGGCTAGACTGAAAAACAAATCGCTTGCGGGCTGCCAAAGAAAAAAATGGTATTTCATTTCTTACAATTTCATGCGATATTGAAAACAACGACGGCAAGTCTGTCAAGGTGACATGTTATCATTTCAATGCCTATGGTATTGTAATTATTCACAGTAGAATTTGAAACAATAATTTTTTTTATTTTTTTTTAGCAACCCGGAAGCGAATTTCACTTCAGTCAACGATATTTTCTTTTTCAGTCTAATAAACTTTTTTTCTTGGTGCTTCTTGTGGTCTATCTTCGTAAATTCGCTCAAAAAATTCAGTTCCACGGTGCGGTGAAAAAAGAAAAAAAAATGAATCAAGCTCGTTGAACATTGAACCGACTTCAACCGAGTTAATAAAAATCTATAACGTCAAAAACAAAAATATCCTCGAAACATGGAGGTGAAGTAAAGTGGCGTTAATTTAAAAATTAAGCATTTCAATATTAATGAGAAAATATTTGTCCTCGTTGGTCGTAATTCAGGCCAAAATTTTAATATTATCGCGAGTTCGCGAAAATTTTTAATTACCCGACCTCGTTTACATTTAGCTGTCGTTAAAACTGTCAAACCCCAACGATCGCGAGCCCCGTTGTATTATCGTTTATGATAATTCGAGAAGGTCGGAGCGAGGTAGCCAGAAGAAGTCGCGCTGCGGCCTTAATTGATAAAGTCGAGTGAAACGCGGCGCCTTGCAACTCCCGTGTATACATTCGCATGTAACCGGCACATTTGTGCTGTACACACATGCGCGCACGGTTATACCTGAGAGACAAGTCCTCTCGGACGCGCGATGCGTGTCGCCTGTCCCGTCGCGGGTTTCCCGCGAGAGATGCTGCAGGAGCGCGTCTCGTCCCGCGGGTGTACACACGAGTCTGTCGTATCTTGGCCGGAGAGTCCTTTGCACTCGTTAGTTACACAGCGACGTCGGCGAACCGGTGGCAATGTAAGTTCCAACGGTGGCGGATGTCATGCAAAAATAAAAAAGAAAAAAAAACGGAAAGATAAAATAAAAAATGAAAAAAAAAAAAAAACTCAAGCAAGATATACAAAAGGAAAGAAGCGAAAGAAAGGTTCTCTCGGTTCATGAGAGCCCGAGCGAGAAGAGTCTCAGTTGCGGAGCTTTGAATGCCCGGATCTCGGCCGTATGCAAATCGAATTTCATAACTCGTTATATGCGACCGACACCACGGCGTCGCCGAGCCAACATTATCGCGAGTCTCGATCGCGTCGCCGCCCGTCGTTGCTCGATATTATTATATCTAACTAGCGTAAAGAGTTGCACCATGCTGTGTATAAGTTTGTGGATGTGTGTGCATATTGCGATTGCATTAGGTATGAGGTACTCGCATTATTATCTACGATTCGCCCGCTGAGTTCCGGTCCTTTGGATCATGGGTCGGGTCTGGATCACGGATCGATAGCGCAATGATACGCTGGTTTCAGCAATATGCCGTGCCGATGTATTTATTCGTTTGGCCTCTTGCACGTGGGTGTCGGCGGTATATGAATTCAATATTTTTTTTTGTATCTCTTATTTATCATTATTTTTTCCTCAGTCTCGTTAATAATAACGATAGCGCAGTAACATTATCACGGACTAACGAGCGACGGTAAGACACGGGAAACTTGCCGATACCGATTTCTAAATTCTTTAAATAAGACGCGAATTTTTGTTCGAGTGTAACTGTCAAAATCCGGTATTAGAATAGTTTTCTTTTTAATTAATTTTTTATATTTGAATTCGCTATAATTTTATTTGACTCAAGAATATTTTTACTTGTTTCGAGTAACAATCATCTTCAATAAAAAAATCTTTATAAAAAGATTCATCTTTAATGAAAAAGGATATATTAAAAGTTATGAGGTACTTGCATTATTATCTACGATTCGCCCGCTGAGTTCCGGATCACGGGTCGAGTCTGCATCGCGAATGATACAGTGGTTTCAGCAATATGTCGTGCCGATGTATTTATTCGTTTGCCCTCTCTTGTACGTGGGCGTCGGCGGTATGAATTCAATTTTTTTAAATTTATTTATTCTTATATATTATTTTGTCTTTAGTCTCGTTAATAATAACGATAGAGCAGTAGGGCAACATTATCACGGTGAAACAAGCGACGGTAAGACACGGGAAACTTGCCGATACCGATCTCGCTACGTGGCCGGGGCGTCGATCTCTCGGTGCAGCGAGAAATCGCTGCCTCGCCTCGTCGTGCTTGCAATTATTACGTCGCGACGGCAGGTAATTGGGTCGTGTGCAACCCGAGATGCACTCCGGCGATCGTCTTAGATCGGTATCGGGCGAGAGAACTCCGGGCAGGAATTCGCCAACAATAAGATCGATTCCGTCGCGATCACTTCGGCGACGATATCCAGTGTCGGAGAGCCACGGGCGCTTGTAACGTCGCGAAAATATTCGAAGCGCTCGAAAATTCTTCGTAGTCAACCGGTCGGACTTGTTTCTTGGGTGGGGATTTTTTTTTTTTCCTTTTTTTTTTTACGACGAGTTATATTTGGCTCGGGTAGGCCGGACAGGATCTTCTTGGAATTTATTTCTGGCAGAGGGGCCGAAGGACTCGCGCGACCAGGGTATTCACTGGGGAGAGTGTCGTCGGGATACCGGGGTAATGCGGGTCGAAGGATAAGGCCTCGCATTCGCAATTCTAAGAAATCCACGAGTTACATCGAGATGATGATATTACAGGTATAAATATATATTATACAGACATAAATATATATTGTGCAGCCATAAATATACGGCAATAAATGTTGGGTGACGGCGATCGTCGCATCATTTGTAGCAAGAACTGAGAAAAAAAAAATGATCTACCGATAATAATTATTTTTCCATTCTTACAGTGCCCAGAGTCGCTTATATCTGACCGTGACAGACGTTTTTTTATCATGGAGTTAAAGATTTTATTGCGTGGGATGTTCCAGACTCGGAAGGCAATACATTGAGAGAAGAATCTCGAAAAGACTACCAAGCCGTATGGTAAATTTCGACCAGGCAACATTGTACACCAGCGCCACCACTAGCGAAATGTGAAATTTTCGCAGGGGCTTTAGCAATTTTTACCCAACCCATATGGAAATTTCTCGTAGAAAGCAATGTTTTGCGTATCTAGCCAGATATTTAGAATTACATGGATTTAAACTGAGAATTCCATGGATAAAAAATGAGAATGTCGTTGATCAAATTTTTTTTATGTCTGTTGTATACATAAAAAGAATTTGATCGATATGATATGTCGGTATAGCCTAAAAACCTAAAACAAACGGTTCTTTATTTTCTAGTAGCAAGAACTTACGTTCTGGAAAAAATGACGGGATATTCGAATGATATCTTCGAGACCGACAATTACGATATTTTCTAGCAAGATGTTTTAAGTTTAATACGATTGCCAGAATTTTTCTGCAGGTCCTTTATACCTAAAAGTTCTGTCCGTTATTACCATATTTATGGTAATTTCTATCAGATCCTTCTCTCAGTGTAGCGCGAGTTGAGAAAAAAAGATGATCTATCGATAACAATTACTCTTTCAGTCTTACAGTGCATAGAGCCGCTTATAGTTGGACACGACAGATTTTTGTTCATAATGGAGTTAAAATGTTGTTGGTAAATGTTGTTTGTGTATTGTCAGATCGTTCAGCCACAAAAGTCAGAGTACACTGAAAAAAAAAAAAAATGGTCCCTCGGATCAGCCAAGGCTCCCTCAGCCAGTAAAATTGACTTTCATCCCAACAGCGCAGTGTCTCTTGGATGACCCGCATTGCCCCGAATGAGCTCCGGGCCGCGATAGTTGCCGTGATCGGCGACTCCTCTCTTTTCCGTTGTTCCATCCTGTCTGGCGAGAGGCAGGCGATAGAACGGTTCGTGTGGCTTTCTGCTTATAGGCACCTTGTAACATCGAATTCCGAACCTATCCTAACGATCGCTCGGCAGGTAGGTGGGTATATTCAACTATAGGTCGAGGCCGAGAGGATCTACCAGTCGGAATGAAAGGGAAGTGAGGAGGGCGAGAAGGTTCGAGATAGTGACCGGGTAGTCACCGTCGGTGCCGTCGGGGAACTACTTAAGGGGCTGCTCTTGCCCGCCGCATCGAGATCCCCACGGTGCGGGGAAACAGGTCCAGCAACGCCGATCCTGCCCGCTGCCGTTGGGCTCTTGCCTCCGCAGCATGATTCTTCGCGTACGAGATGCGGTTTCGTGCGCGCATTGCAACCTCTTCGTGCGATCAGACGGTGAGAACCTCATCCTAGGTTCTCCGGTCCAGCTTTGCCTCGGGTTAGGTTGGGTTAGCGTAGGGCGCGACCGGTGCCCGGCTTCGCTCCATGCCACCCAAGAGTCCGCGGCTCCGGGTCGCCCGGTAGAACCTGAATCTCGAGGGTTCTCATTACGGAGCTGAAAGTTCGCTCGTCTCTTTCGTTGGGAGCGAATCCCTCCGCAGGCTGACCGACGGATCGGGATTAACGGAGGGCACGAAATTTTGTCTCGGAAAAAATGACGATCTCGTCGACGGAATAAAACCGGTTGGTCGGGTGGAGGCCCACGATTTTCCGAGAGCCTCACGCCTGGAAGCCGAGCTATCGGCTTATTGGGACGTATCGAGGATTGGGTAATTGCGAATTTAATGGATTAGCCGTATCGGCGGTTGTTCGGCCCCCCGAGGTGGGGACGACGATGCAACGGCGTTGGCACACACGTACGCCGATGAGCCTTCGCCGGCTTCCAGCGCTCGAGTGCCGGACTCCGCTGGTCTCTCTCCCGGTGGAACCTGAATCTCGTGGGTTCTCAATCGTCGAACCGAGCGGCTCGTTGGAAGTCGTAAAGAGGAGGACCGAAACGGCTCGACGGAACGAGCGACGACTCCGAAAGTGCGATTGCGGCGAGATGTACTTAGCGGCGAAGTGTTTCCGTACACACGAACGCTTTACGATGCTCACTCTCGCAGCTCGCTCTACGTCCACGTGGACCGGTCCGACCGGCGAAACTTCTTCATTCAAAAGAGATCGGAAACCGCGACAGACTCCGCTGGACCATCTACGGCGAACCACCGGTGCGCGCTCGCTCTTTCCGCGCGTGTGTGCGAGCGCGACTTTTGCGTAACTCACCGGCGATACCAGCGGAACAGCCGACCGTAACGAGACAGTGCCATGCTGCTCTCGGACCCAACCATTTTTGGACGGCTCGCACGTATGACTACCTCCGTCTGGACAACGCGGTCCAGCACACTTGCTCGATCGCGTTCCTCTCGGGATAATTATTTTTATCGTTCTCTCGCAACGTCTTCTCTCCGAGACGGCCAAACGAGCAATCACTTCTCGGCGTCCCGCAACTTTTTATCCTCTGCACGCTGCATATAAATTGGGGGGGGGGGGGGGGGTTTTTTTCCTCCACTCTCCATCGGTTTGCAATTTACATTCCGTGATTCCTTTCGTCATCGGGGCGGTCGGGGGACGAGGCGCATAGGTCGGTGTCCCGGAGGCCGAATCCATTAAATTCTGACGTCATGTTTCGCGCTAAGAAAGTTGGAATTTTTCGGTGAATTTTTCTTTTACCTGTGGAGGCTTCGCCCCCATCTCTGACTCCTAATAAAATAACTCCTAATAAAGTAAACGTGCTACGAGCACTCGAGGACCAAATATATTGAAAGAGAAAATCAGCCAAACCGAGACCAATTTTCAAGATGATTTTTCTAACTGAGAGAATTGAATTAATAAATTTTTACACAGGAGAAAAGTCGAGATTTTTACGAATGACCGAAATTCGTTCGCGCGGACATAAAACTGAACGTCCAAGTAATCCAGCAAAATAGTTGCAACCATGCGTAACGACCGAGCGAATCTTGGTCCACTCGATTCTCGTCGTCCAGTTCTTTCCGAGTCACTGATTTCTCGGTAAGGATTCGCTTCTGCGGCTTCGTCGAGCTCCTGCGTACTTTCCTTCCTGCTGCATTTAGGAACGTGTCTCGCGAGACGGAGAGGGGAGAGAGAGACGCCGTTTGAACTTGAAGAAGGAAAGCCCCCGAGAGAGGCGGACAGAGCCGAGATGAAATTGGATGGACGCGCGCGCGCGCCCGTTCGTCCGCGAGAGTTGAGCAAAGAAGAGTGGGATTGCTGGTCGCGTGTCCGTCACGGACGATAGAAAGTTTTCGATCCTGCGTCTCTGCGGTCTCTCCCATCCGCGATAGTTACCCCGCAGCTGTTATAGCCCCGCGACGATCGCAACACAATCGCGATCGTACACAATACCGTCGCGGACAATGTCTGGCAATGTCTGGGCGAACCCGCGGCTCGACCGCCGAGTCCATTTCCTTCCCTATTGTGCTGCCTTTTCCATCGGACGGAAGCTTTGATCCGTCCCGTGTCACTCATTCCGCATCGTCGACACCTCCGCGTCGTTAAACTTTCGCATGCGGACGACGAATGCGCGCGGAGCACGGAAGACATTCGGCGAAGTTGGAAGGCCTCGTCCCATCAGCGCGATCGCTTTCCCTCATTACTTCGTCGCATCCATCCAAACGAAAACATAAAAGGCAACGACCTTCGTTAATTGAAAATTACACTTGCGGGTGCGATAAAATTTTCGCGCCCCGCAAGCTTCGTCCCGGGACGCTGGCCGAGTCGGGGTGCATCCTTGATGGAATCGCGGCCTTCGCGCTGCGAGACACTTTCGTGAATTTCTTTTCGACTTCCGGTTGCAGCTCCGTTCGGGCGCGCTTTCGCGTTGCGATCCCAGGTGCACACTTGCGGGTATGTCGTACGATAAAGTAATTGGCACGGCGCGCGAGACTGCGTTGCAAGGTGTCTCTCGCTTCTTCCGCGGGCCTCTTATTGTTCGTAAAATTAGCCGGATAAGTTCGTCGGGCGACTGCCGGTGTTTAATTGTAATTTAATTAGGTATTGTTAGGCAGTCCGCCGAGGCGTCTAGCGCCAGCGAGACAGCAACAACCGGCGGTATCTCGCGTCTACCGAGATCGCGAGATAACTCGGCGATGAACCAGCTTGCGTCTGGCGAACGTTCCTCGGGCTCGGGGATCCGAGCGGAAAAGGAGGAAGGGAAGCGGCGAGAGGGGAAGAAGGTGGGATTAGCCTTTGAACCGCGAGAGACTCGCCGGAAGATCGATATCACTGTGACGCTATCGCGGCGCGAATCGATCATTGACGATCGCGCGGGAAACGAAACGGCGACCGGTGGAGTAACTCGGGCCGCGAGAGACGATCGGCTGAACCACCGCGCACGCGCAGAGCGATGGATCGATCGCGGATTGAATCGATTCGCAGGTGATGCGCGGTCGAACCGACCATTATCGAATGAGTTTTTACTCTTCGATAACATAAAAAGTGTGTGAAAACTTTATAATAGTTTGTCCTAAAAAACATGAACGAATCCTCCAATAACTGTTACATCCACAATTAATTTTGGTATCGGCAAGTGGCCGACTTAACGCTGAATGTTTTTTTCCGCTCCCACGGTAATCGAGTAAATTGCACCGAATGTAAAATCTCAAACAGTTGTCAATCGGCTCGCCGATCGTGTAGCCGAGTAAAAATGTAGTACAGCATTCCTTCACGCGACTAATTACGCGGCTTCTCGTTCGAGTAAACTCCGTGCGCCATATATAAATCGAAATAATAAGTCCGTCGAGTGTCTCTTTCACTGGGTTACCGATGCCAGGCCGCGCGCGGCACGCGGGCTCGATCTCTCTGATAATTGTCCTGCGTGAGCGGGGATGCGCCCTCTTTGTGAGGAGCGCAACGAGCATCGATCCTGACGGGACCGTGTCAATTAACAATAAATAAATCAGCATCACGCGGCGCGCCCGCGATCGATCGAAGATCGAGCCTCCTGGAGCCCGAATGGCATTGGAAAAGTTGACGGTCGGCCGGACGCTAATAAATTTATAGGCCATTTACCGTTTCCGGCTAATCGCGCGCGCGCGCGCACCTCTCGTTCCGACTTCTCTCCGGCAACGGCAAAGCGGTGCCATGCGCGAATCATATACGGCGGATAAGTCGCGACGGTGTTGCCGGTATGCGCGCGGTTAATACGCACACCGCGTTCCGGACGGTGGAACTGGAAAGAGCGGCCGAGAAGGAGAGACGAAAGAGATAGACTCGCCGTCTGCTCTCGAAGACGATGAGCACCGGTACACGGTTAATTGAGACTGCGTTTTACGGAGAATTCGTCGTCGGTACTTCCAAGAGGCCGCGAAAGACGCGCTCTTGACTTTCTCCTTCGCAGGCTCCGGCAGCCACGCGCAACTACTCTTCGATTCGGAATCCTCTCGTATACGTGCTTGCACCTCGCTGTTGGCCAATGCGACAACCTTTGGTTTCGCGACCGATCGACCTAGAATGTGTACATGTATGCATATCGAGGATCTACTGCGCATGCGCGCGGTATGGAGATTTATTTACTTGTTTATTTGTTTATTTGTTTATTTATGTGAGTAAAAATCGGCCAAGCTCGAGTACAAGTAGATGGGCAAACCTCATGCACAAATTTGGTATAGTCTAACTAAGTGCCACACTGAATACAGGCGAAAATAAAAGTTCACATAACAGAAATTATTGACAGACGAAGCTTAACACTTCACTTATCAGGTCCTTGTTCAACGAGGACCTAGAATTTACGGAGACGGAACCTTCGAATGATTCGAACAACAAGTTAATGTGCTAAAAGAATCTGTAAAAAATCACAGACGTATCTTGAAGTAGTGTTTTCTTGATAACGCCGAAGAAAATTGATTACGAACACTCGTATCGTTTTTGTGCTTAAATCAAGCCATGGTCGTTTGCGATCGTCAAAAAGTCCCCGGTATTTGAAGGGTTACAGGCTAATCGTAATAGAAGATTAATATTTAAAGCGTAATAGAAGATTAATATTTTCTGTAAATTCTGCAGATTTTTGGGAAAAAAATGTTATGGTGATAATGAGTTATCAATATCTGAAGTGTCCTTGTCACAGCAATAAGAGTAGGCAGGTTTCATGAACACAAGGCGCGTTATTAAATGGTCCATTGCCGAGGCGGGACTTGAACGATGGCGGAAATAGAAACTGGCGCTCCAGTTCGCGGCTTCCCCCAACTGCCGTTTATTATTTTCACCGTCTCTCTCCGTGAACGATCATTTACCGCCCGTGTTACCCACTCACCGCCAGCCGTCCAAGTGCGAACACAAAAAGTCTCGCCTTTCGGCGAGAATCAATGAGCCTGCTGAATAAGAACCCGGAGCATTCAATCTTCGAGCTACTTCTGCATTGCTTCAACCGACCTGCTCGCGGCCTCTCAGAAACTCTGAGAGCTCCGCCGAAAGAAATAGCGCTCGATTCCCCGATACTATCGGCGGGAAATTTTAGCACTGCCACTGCCGAGTTTCAAGATCAAGTGCCGCGAATAATAAATATCTCATTCTCGAGACTACTTTAAGCTTCTTTACACTCTCTCGAATAGGACCCTCTTTAAAGTCTCTTTGAGCAGGAGAGCTCGATCATTGCGATAGCATTTCCGCCAAAAAAGAAAGAAAAAAAGACGATGTAAACCACGCTCAGTCGGTAACGAAAACTATAATCCCTTTTTAGCACTGAGAGAAAGATCTGGAAAAACTACCAAGTCATCCGATAAATTTCGACCACGCAACGTGACACACTAGCAATATGTGAAATTTTCACAGGAGCCAACTCATATGGGATTTTTTTTCCAGAAGGTGGGTGGGTAAAATTTTGCGTATGTGGCTAAGAGTTCGGTGGTTTAAAACTAAGAATTTCGTGGATTAAAACTGAGTATTTCGTAGATAAAATTTGTTTATGTATGCATAGAAAAACAAAATTTCGTCGACATAATACGACGGTATAGTCTACAACCCTAAAACGAACGGTCAGCAGATCGCGACGCCACTGATTACTATTGTTTCTAGTAAGCAGAACTTATTTTATAGTAAGTAGAACTTATTGTCTAGTAAGAACTTATTTTATAGCAAAAAATTATGGGATATTCGGGCAATATCTGCGATAGCAAAAATTACCATATTTTCTATCGGATTGTGTTGCCAGATCTATGGTAATTTCCATGAGATCGTTCGCTCACGGTTTTTTCAAGGATGGTGAATATCTAGGGGCGAGCGTACGTTCGAATCTTTATCCAACAGTTCCACCAACTTCAGAATTTTGCGTTTCGCCTGAAAGACTCGACACCCTTGAAAAATATGGATTACAGTTTTGGTTACCGACCGAGCTGCGTGAGGAATCGAGAGAAGGGTTTTTGCCTCAACTTAAACGGATTTAATGGATACAACGTAAATCCCGGTAGGCTAGAGATACACGACAGTACGCTGAGAAACGGGTTGAACTGGATTATTAACCGCGACAGCGATACTGTGTTCGTCGAACTTCGTTAATTACATCCCCCTCGTGAAATTTTCGCAGAGGCACTTAAACAATTACAAAGTTTCGAAACGCCCGAATCTCGAGGGAAAAGAATGGCACGGGAAAGAGACAACGTTCATCACTTTACGAGATAATGCCTCGAATGGCTCTCGTACGGCAGGACCGAAGGTAGCATCAAAAGTCCTTCGTATCGAGCTTTAAAACTTCTCCGCGTCCCTCAATGAACGGGAGAACGGTAAAAGAGAAATACACGAAGAACGGAAGCTAGAAGACTGGTATTGAATTTCGTAAGAATTCCTGTGTGAGTCGCTCTCTGCTCCCAGGCGTTCCTGCAGGGTTCCTTGAGCTTTGCGGGCGGGACCGGCGCGTGACAAGTCGCGGGTCTCAGCGATATAGGTAGAGAAACCTACGGCGAACGGGAGGCACGAAGGGTCCACAGCCGTCAGACAGTCGTCGGGAAACTTTATCGTCGGCGAAACGTACCTCGTTCGCTCACAGGGGGATTCCCCTCTCTCGTGAAACCTTCTTCGCCATCTCTTTTCAGTTTGTTTTCGTTTTCTTGCGAAAGATCGACCGTCAGCAATGGCGGAAGTTCGTCACAAAAATAAACGAATCTGCAGGAAAAGTTTACGGGAAAACTTTATCAAAGATTGTCGGAGTAATCGAATAATCGAATGGGTAGTTTTTTATGCATCTTTTTTTTTTTTAGTGTAGACTCGCCTCTGTCGAACATTTTCAGGTGTATCGGTAGGAAGTTTTTTAAAGAAAATTGTTGTGTCTATTGCAATGTAACTGAATGAATATGTTTATTGACATTGGCGTAATACAGGGATTTTGTAAAATTTATTATTCCCCTGCAAATCGTAACTTTCAAATTTGAAAGACGTCAGTACAGTCCGGATAATAGCTAGATGTGCTCTTAATAGGCCCTCCAAACATGAAGTCAATCTGTTGATTGGTTGCTGAGATACTGCGGTCCTAAGTTGCAAAAAGCCAGCCCTACAGCGCAGTTTGCACCACCTTAGGGGTTCAATATAGCGTGACAAAAAAATCCCGCATTATGCAATAATATCAATAAAAATATCCACTCAGTTAAATCGCAGTAAACACAAAAATTTTCTTTGAAAAATGCCTGATAATACAGCCGAAAATGCCCGATAAAAGGCGACTCTACCCTTAAGGCGAAGTGAAAGTCATATGACGGAGCCAAGAGTGTGAGAAAAATGGCGGTATTGGTCTTGCGGTGGAGCGAGAGCGACAGAGAACGTGTTTCAGTTCACCTTAAAGAAAAATATCAAATGTGTCAGAGTCCATTGTTTTTTATTGATGCAACATACGGCATCAAATTTGCACAATATCGAATGCTCACAGATTGAAATAGCAGAGAGAATGAGAGAATGAGAGACGAATGAGTTCTCGTGCTCCGAGACAGTTGCCAGGGAGTGTAGGCGAACGCGAACGTCTCATTTCGCCTCTGGGAATCGATCTCTCGATGAGCGATGATCCGCTCTCCTTGCTGCTCCACACGATCATTACACTGGACCACACGCGAGTCCATTCTCCTCGGGTTTATTGTATCGTCTTCAATGATTGATCTTCGCAATAATGTTTCTAAAAATATTTTTTTTATTTTCGTCCCAACTTTTTTTTTATATATTCAGATGCCCATGCATAAAGTTATTCTGTATTTGCATACGGTCCATTATCCGCGTATGTGTATCGCGGTCCGATGTATCAGTTTTCCAACTTTCCAATTGACTACGCGACTCGTAAATCCTTCGGGCAGCGACACAGAAATATAACGGAAGAGAAGCAATACAAAGTCGCCGGGAATTCTTATCGTCGCGATATCCGGACCCGGCGTGTGTCTACGCGTCACCTCCGTCGCGCTGAATTTATATCGTTTAGTTATTATTCATGTAATGACGGGCATTAAATTAATCGAGTGTCACGCTCCCGGGACAGGATCCATGTATAATTCACGTTGTGCACACCAGATAGGTTTGTGCAGAGACACGGAGGGCGTCGGGACATTGTGCGCTGATGGCGAATGAATTATGACCGAGGAAATCTTGTCCCTCCGGGGTATCATCTTTTCGAACGATCCCGGACTTAATCCAGATGAGGCCGCGGTGCGCCCTTCCACAATAAATAAACCAAACAAAAATCCCATATTGACAGTCATTCAAATAAGAAAATCGTATCTATGCAATGATTACCATATAAGCGAGCTTCGTGTCTGGGGAAAGCGAATGGTGGCAAAATGGACTATTTTTACCAATTTTTTCCAGACCACGAAAAAAGTCTGTATCAAAAGTATAATCTTTTCGCACGATCCACGAGCTTGATCCAGATGAGGTTGCGGTGCGTCCTTCCACAATGAATTTTTGTTTCACAAAAAATTCCCATAATGGCGGTCATTGAAATAAGAAAATCGTATCTATCCAATGATTACCATATAAGCGAGGTTCGTGTCTAGGGAAAGCGGATGGTGGCAAAATGGACCATTTTCACCAATTTTGTCCACGCCCCATATAAAGTCTGGTTTTTTTTTTACTGGAAGTACCATTTTGTCCCACGCTCCTCTATCACATTTCTTTATCGCGTTTTGCGCGAAAGCGCAATAATTTGATTAACCATCATGAGAAAGAGGGACGACAACGTGACGGGCGGTCTTGTGCTATATCACTCTCGTCTCTCCGGGCTATCATCTTTTCGCACGGTCCCCGGACTTGATCCAAATAAGGTCGCGGTGCGTCCTTCCACAATGATTTTTTTTTCTTTTTCTTCAAAAAAAAAATTCCCATAACCGGAGTCATTGAAATAAGAAAATCGTATCTATCCAATGATTACCATATAAGCGAACTTCACGTGTAGCGAAAGCGGATGGTGGCAAAATGGACCATTTTCACCAATTTTGTCCGCGCCCCATATAAAGTGTGGTTTTGACTGGAAGTTCCATTTTGTCCCACGCTCCTGTATCATGTTTCCTCGTCCCGTTTTATGCGAAAGTGCAACAATTTGATTAACCATCACGAGAAAGAGGTCCGATAACGTGCCGCGCGTCTTGCGCTATATCACTCCTGTCTCGTCGGGATATCATCTTTTCGCACGAACCCCGGAATTAGTCTAGACGAGGTCGTGGTGTGGCCTTCAACAATGAATTTTTGTTTCACAAAAAATGCCCACAATGGCGGCCATTGAAATAAGAAAATCGTGTCTATCCAATGATTACCATATAAGCGGACATCATGTGCAGGGAAAGCGGATAGTGGCAAAATGGACTATTTTTACCAATTTTTTTCCACGCTACAAAAAACGTCTGGCTTTAACCGGAAGTTCCATTTTGCTCCACACTTCTGTATCATATTTCCTCGTCGTGTTTCGGGTGAAAGCGCAACAATTTGATTAACCATCATGCGAAAGAGGTACGATAACGTGCCGCGCGGTCTTGCGCTATATCACTGTTATCATCTCCGCTCGTTTGCCAATAATTCCTCCTCGTGGCGCGATCAACTGCGAGCGCATGCATTCATAGATCAACAGCTTATTCCCACAATCTCAAACAGGCACACTGGCCACGACACTCCCGTATTGCCAACGAGAGATATTCGCTGTACACGTGCGTGCACGCAAAAATTGTATGAAATTTAATGCACCGACATTAGAAGTTTTTATGCATAGAAACTGCTATATTAAATTTCATTTACATGGGATAAAAAATTAATGTATGCTATATTAAAAACTTCAGAAATATTGTACTTTTAATCATTTAATTTTACTACAAAAGTACTTTAATGTCAAAGACAATTAATTTTTCATGACAATTGTACATTAAATTTGATGTAACAGTATACTACACACTGTAAAAATAAATTGTAAGTTTAATGTACGGAAACTTGAAATTTGCTTGCATTACTTACATTAATTGAACATTAATGTACTTTTTTGTAATACAAAAATGCCGGGTATTAAAATGACTAATATTTGGCCTGAAATTAAGAAAAAATTGCACGAAAGAAAAATTTTATTATAAAATTGCACCGCACATGTGATTGAAATTTCAGAAACAGTGTATGTAAACAAGCTTCCAATACCGTTCATAAGTTTTCAAACATTTTTTTACAGCATAGTTTTCACTCTCGTGGATCAAGCACTCGAGCTTGGCAAACAGCTTCCAATGTCGGTTTATCCGTCCGTCCGGTGCATGCCGCTCTGTGCTTGCGCGAGAGACACACGCGACTAAGCGCGTGGCAATCACGTTGGAGGTGTGCCGACATCGCGCGTCCAGTGGCTTAATGTGTCGGTCGTTCCTGTCGTCGACGATGTCCAAAGGTGGCTGGTTTCCGATGCGTCCGTGGCTATAAGGTTACAGGGGGGCCGGCAATGGGGCCCAGTCGGGCCCCGACCGCACGTAGGCCCCCGAGGATAGTCGCCAACTAGTAGAAATCACACCGCGGACAGCACATCTCACTGCGGGGCCGGCCTCGGGACCAGTCACGATGATGGTGCTGCCCGCGTGCATGTACGCGAGAGACACGCTAATCGAGCGCAATGGGCGTAAAGTGGCCACGCGAGAAGCGAAATCGCGTCTAAGCATTGCGAGAGCAAATTGTCAGGGAAACGTCGACGAGTATTTTGAGACCAATGGTGACGGACGTTTATCGATAATACGGCGACTTTTTTTCATGTCCGGCGAAGGGCGCGTGAAAATTGGCTTTCAGACTCCCAAGTTTTCTTCATTACACTGTAAAAAATATTGTTATGAAATTTAATGTATTGGTACTGAAAGTTTTTCGCGTAAACTGGCATATTAAATTTCATTTAGAATTTTGGTGAAAGGTTAACGTATAGACTATGAAAGTACTATAAATCCAATAATTTACTTTAATTTCACTGCAGAAGTTCGTTAACTTTTTCATTAAAATTAAGTCAAATTATTAAAATTGAGGTAAATTATTAAACATAAAGTATTTTTAAGGTTTTTAATACACTAAACATAAATTTTTCATCGCAATTGTACATGAAATTTAAAATACCAGTTTTTACATAAAAACTTCCAGTCCGACAAATTAAATTTCATACGAATTTTTAACTGTGTAATTAGAAAACTTTGATCGTCGAGTCATGGTTCGGGGCAACATGTCTTGCGTAACTTGGAGTACAAAAGCTATATTCTTTTAGACTGTTTTTCGCCCGACGAATATAATAAACGTCCCTTTGCTTTCTCATCTCTCTCGCGCATAGGTGCGAGACACTTTCTATCTGTCCCGCGCCGCAAAACGTGGGGGGTTTCTTTTTTTTTTTTTTTTTTGTATTCCTCTTTCTTCGCGTGAAATTTCAAGTGCAAAATACTTTCTACTCGGAAGCGACGAGCGACGCGATGTCAGAGTGCATCTCCAGGAGGATCGGCGCCGGATGATCGGGACGAGGCTTGCGTCGTGGCTGAGCGAGACTCGCGAGAAAAGGGAGAGAGTTTGTTTCCGAGGAATCATCTCTCTGAGGTGAATCGAGATATTAGGCGAGGGATCGAGGATGCTTTGGTGCATCGCATCGTCGGTAAAAAAAAAAAAAAGAAAAAAGCCTGAATCTCGCTGGGCGCACGAGAAAACAAGAGTTGGATTTTTTGCTGTTTCCGCTATGATTCCGGTCTGATGGGCGCTTAGTTAGTCGCGAGCGCGTCTTATGCGCGCTGCCGGAAGTATCCGCAGGAAAAGAGGAGAAAACGTGAGAGATGGAAAGAGGCAAAGACTCTTATAGGTGGGATTAACGGTTACGAGATAATAAGGACGAGTCTCGCGATCGCAGCGTCGCTTCGACCGGTGGTGCTTGCGTCGAGGGCTTTTTCGTGTTTCGCGTGTGCCAACCGGCGAGCGGCGTGTCCACCGTCTCTACTTACCGTCGGGCCTTCAGAGAAAGGCTTCCGGGGCTGTCCTTGACAGTGATGCATCAGAGCAAAGCCGCAACACGAACGATAATGCAATTCATTTTCACCTTCGCTCTTCTGCCTGCGCATCTAGGTGATTCGCGATTAACCCCTCGTGTACGGGCGACGTACACGCACCGTGCGGCACATTTTCGCCCAGTCACTACCATCGAATTATCCTTTAGACTACAAAAAGTGATGAAAAACAAAGAAATTACAAAAAACAATCGTAGAGCAGCCTTGAAGTAATTTGTTTGCGACCTAAAAAAAGGAGTTTCAATCTCGAAACGAAAATACAGGTCCTTCTTGCCCAGCTCTCCCGCAGAATCATTAAAGATTTCGAAATCCGCGATTCCCATCCACCGTACAAATGCAACCGCTGACAATGTCCGGTAATGAGAGATCCCCGTACGCAGGGCTAAATACGAAAGTGAAAATCCCGTCGATTTCTGCGACTGGCTGACGATTCGAGCGGACCGACGGGAAGGTGAACGGGTACGGTGGTGCGCGCAACATGGGACGCTACGCCACATAGCGCGCAATTAGGTCGAGAAGCGCCGCGGCCTCGGCCTTCTCATTACTTACCGTATAGGTAGTGCATACGGTGAGTACACGAAATCCGTAATGACGTGCAATCAGTACGTGAGGTATCCGCAGTGCGCGTGCCTCGACGATCCTCGCCGGTCTGATGAAGACGACGCGAAGAACGATGGGGGACGTCGTTGGACATCGAGCCACTCAATTATTCGCATAGGAGAACGCACCCGGCACTTACAAACGGACACATGTGTGCGCACATTCGCTCCTCGGGAGATAGACGAGAATGTTTGAATTAGAGTTTCTATACGACGAGAGTAGCGGCAGCGTGCAGAAGCCGATGATCCTCCGATGGGAGGCTGAGCAGGAGTCGGGACGGGTGTCGAGTCGATCCCCGATGAAAAGCCGGACACGAAAGTGACGTAGGCGCGCGCATGCGCGACTCAATTTTGTACCGCGCGGAATGATATGTCTCATGCGGAGTACTTTGCACGTATATGCCCAGCCTGTGAAACTCTACTTCCGTATTGAGCGTATGGGCATGCCCACCCGCACGACATGCGCGCATCTCCACGTTATTATATGTATTAGCGAACTTTCCACCTGGGAGGCAAACGAACGCAAAGATATTTACTGCAAGATACTATTACTTTAACACCGTTATTAGCTCCGTTATTGCAGCTTTGACGGAATGCTTTATTATATATGTATACGTATCCGTGCTATGGACTTCATTGTAGGAGTCCTTCGATATCGCGTCCACCTTCAACCGCTCGTATATCGGAGACGTAATGTGCTTCGTGCAGTTATGGGACTGTAAGGATTTAATTGTTAGGTATTTCATGGAGCGAAAGATATGAGACATTTCATTACCTATTTTGCCATTTTTTGTTCGATTCTCTTCGATTCACAATTGCATGTGATTTTTTTTCTGATTTTTAGATCTTGTACTTGAACTTGCCCAGTTGAGGGGAGGTTAAAGACGTACGAGTCCGAGAGGCAGACAAGTTTTGAATCCGTTTTTCTCCGAAATGATTCTATACAATGGAACGAATTGCGTTAATCAAAGTTTCGGAGATTAACGGATTCAAAATATTTTGTGATTAAGTTGATCTTTCAATCCACCTTCAGGAAAGACGAATAAAATAAATAAATTTCGTCACCGACACACTGAAAGTGATCCGATTGAATTTGATAAAAAAAGAACCGAACATTTCATCGCGGCCTAAAAAGTGGTCGCCGTTTGGTTCGCGAATTCGAATTCGTCCGGTTTCTCTCGTCGGTTCCATCGGACGTTGAGCGGCATTGGCGATTTATGATCCGCTACGATGTAGCGCATTATTGCTCGGTGACCGAGTCCGCGACTTCCACGTCGTCGTCGTCGTCGTCTTCGTAGTGGCGCAATTGACATCCTTTAGCGCCGCTCACGAGAACGGAACTCCTCGTTGTCGTGCCGCATCGCGCTTTATACCGTTGCACGTAGACACCGCTCTTGTCATTCGATTCGCCAGATATCTCTCTGTCTCCGACAACCCCCTCGAGGTGTCCATGCAACTCTCTCTCCGCGCCGGTGACTTTACTGCCGCGCTCGAATCTTCTTCAGCATCTCGAAATCTCGCTTACATTGTAACGTCTCTCTCCGAAGATATCTTATTCATTGCAACCGGCGACGTCTCAATTCACTTTGCGCGCTTTCCTCCGGCGAACTTTTCCTCGAGGACAAGCGCGCCTTCACTGGCGCGCACACGAGCGTTCTCTCACGGACAGGCTCGTACCTCTGGGAGTCCGGGAGGCGCCCCCAGGCTCTCGTTAGACAGAGTCCTTGTATGAGCTCACGGGGGATCCGCAGGAATCATCGCCGGAAGAAGAATGGGCTATGACAGACCCCCGCTAAGTTTTCTCGCAAAGGATCTTCTCCTTCGGCCGTTTATCGCGGACCAAGCTCAGCGAGTGCCGCAGCGTCCCGCTGGTTTCGCGCGAAAGATAACGCAACATCGTCGTGGATGTTGCGTCGAGCTCCGGTCCACCCCGTCGTTCTCCTTGCATCAATCTTCCACCGCCTCCTCCCTCCGTCGGACACTTTCCACTCCATTTAAAATAGACTAGACGCCACGCACGGAGCGCTCGCCGCCACCGGTGCAGACTGAGAACCCAGGCTAGATCGTCGAATAAAGAAACACACGGAGAACCACACGGCGCAGCGTGTAATCCTGGGTGGTCCCCGCGAACGAGAGGATACCAGTGCGCTATAGGTACGAGCCGCGATACGGCAGGGCTCGTGCTCGCGGCACTATATTCATAACGTATCCGCGCTATGCAGAAAATAATATGCCAGGCGATCCATTATACCGGCGAGAGCTGAGAGCCTCGGCGCGCGCGCCTGCGCCCGACCGAGCTGGTCCCCGCGATTCACATACGTACATGCAGCATGTGTTCCGTACCGCGGACTACACTGCCCGTCGTGGTCCCGGCCGCCGATGCTGACCGTTTGCCCACGGGCGAAGGGAATATGCTCTCCGATGTTCTCCACGATGTCCCGAGCTCGACGGCTTTTTCATGCTCGTTCCGTTTCCTCGCTGACCCATCCGAGAGAGAGCCTCCTGCAACCGCACGCCGAGGGCTCGAGCGCAACGTCTCATTCTTGCGATTCCTTTATCTGACGATCGACGGGCTACGAGTATTCCGACTGCTCGCGTTCTGTCTCCGGGGCTGCGTCGAAAGTTACCGCTCCACGCCTCGTTCGACAGGAGGAGAGACCGGGGTCAACGGTAACGAGGATCAATCGCAACGAGAACGCAGTCGCAAATTAATGGGCGAACGCAGAAACTCATCGCGGTCCTGATGAGTTTGATCTTTGCTGAAGAGGCTGAGGAGCGATACTCGCCGGCTGTGATTCATCGGCATAATGGCAGAGGGATGTTTTGTGATGATGAGTCGTCAGAGGTCGATTGCAACATCACTCGCGATTCCGAGTCTGGCATCCCATTCGCCGGGGAAACCGTGGGTTCTGGACTTTCTACTCGATGTGAACTTCAGGATTGATGGCTCGACCGACCTTGAACCCGTCAACGAGGCTCTAATCATCCCGGACCGCGAAAGCTGACGAACCACCGGTTTGCCTGCATTTCCTGAACGCGCTCTCGGGCTACCTTGAACCCGGAGAACATTTTAATTAACCGGGAAGACGGTTACCAATTTCTTTGGTATTTCGCGATGAAAAACTTCGCCGGTGAAGCGTACGATTGGGTCGTGAAAAATTCATTGATCGACAGACACTTTCCACCTTGTGTAACGATCGAGCGGGCAGTTTCGGAATCTGTAGAGATCGGAGTTGCGGGTAGACCGACTAAATATCGAAGAGAGAAAACGTATGGTGATCACCGGGATTTGCAGCCGGATTCTTTTATCCGGTACATCAAACTTGATGTATCGGATTCGAAGTTTTTATACGAAAACTGATATATTAAATTTCGTGTACAATGGTGATGAAAAATGATTGTATAGTGTATTAAAAACATTGAGAATGCTTAATTTTTTTATAGTATAGCTTAATTTCAATGAAAAAGTATATTCATTTTTCATCACAATTGTACATTAAATTGAATGCACCAGTTTGTCCACAAAAACTTCCCGGTACATTAAATTAACGATTTAATGTCACCTATAAATTTCTCTCATTCGAATCGTCCTGTTATACGCAACGCAGGGCTGTTACAGTTGGATAAACGGTAGATTACATACTCTGTCACAGTTGACCCCGGTCTCCTTCGCCAACTGCATTCCCGTACTTTATGGATCACAGATCCACTATCGCAAAATTGATACGGGAAGAGAACGATATAGAAGGACGGTTCGTCCGTATCGAATACGGGGATCGAATCCTCTCCCTTCCCCTCTGTTTATCTCGGCGTACCGAGTAACGACCGAGAATACTGGAGCTATACTACGCTGCATAGTATAATAAAGAAGTACGTATATAATACAACGCGTGCTCTCTCGCGCGATCTATAGAGGTTGAGGAGGAACTGGGACGAGACAGTTTAGAAACCCGAGAGGGTCTTCGTACATGTGGTATCAGTTTATGTGTCTCTGCGTCCCACTCTGTATATATACGTGTGTATATATATATAAATGCAATTCACATATATCGTGAGATGGAACGAGCGATCCAAGCTTGGGAGTTTCTGAATCGCGAAAGAATCTCGACGATCTCCGATCCTCGGCAAAGACCTCAATCGTTGTCACATGTGAGTCGTTCGAGAGATGGGAAGATGAGAGGTCCGCGAAGCGAGGTAGCGATGCGAGTCCGTCCGAGACGCGCGAGGGTGTGTTACACCGACGAGGCACAAGCCGCCTAACGTGTCATTATCTTCGTCGGCATTGGCTCCTCATTTCCTTTTTTTTTCGTTTCCCCCCTCGATATTTCTCTCACACTCGTTGCAGGACAGAAGCGTGTTTTTTACGGTTCGCGGCGGTCTCTGAATTTATTAAACGAACGGGCACGCGGAAGATACGCTTCGGCTATGCGTAGATGTATTCCTAGATGCGCAGGCAAGAGCGGGGGCAAGACGGAACACCGGTGCAAACGCGACCGCGTTGTCCTCTATCCGGGATCAGACTTTTTTGTTCGTGTCTCGTAACGATTGGCAAAGATGGTCCATCTTGCCCCCGCGGGTTTCCGTTTTTGTGCTCGACGAAGCGGTACACGGCGAGATGAGCGCGTGTGGGGTCCGAGCGCACGGCACAGTAGTCTGTATTTGCGTGTTCCCTCCCGATAATTCTACAGTTCATCGAGAAATGACCGCTGAGGGGACTTTCCGATGTAATACACAGTGTGTGCGAGCACGTTGCCCGGCGCGTGTGTCGCGAACGGAAAAACGATCGATCGCCCGGAGCGAGCCGGGGCTCCGCGGATCGAGGGGAGCCGAGAGAGCATGCGCATGGATCGCGAGATCCTTGGAACACGCAGAGCCCCGATAGCCGCTCGATCGATGACAGATCACGCCGCGAGTTGGAGAGGAGGTGAGAGAGATACTCACGGATCGAGAGTGAGGGAAAGATGCACACACGCGCAGCACCTACCATCTACATACCGGAGCAGACTCGATGGCGTGCCGTCCTGATCGAAAGATCTTGACAGCTTAATCACTCCCCTTGTGCATTTAACTGTCTCGCAACGTACGGAATATATAAACCGTTTTTACCACCGTGCACTCGTGGCGTAAACAAAACCGGAAAGGAATTTATATATAGTATGGAAAGAGAGAGACTGCCATTCCTCGAAGCATTTTCTATTGTTGCACTATTCTTTTTTAATCGCATCATCGTCAGAGGAGCAGATTCGCCCTTTGGCTGGGATCGAGTGCGTTGGTTGGTGCGTGTAAAAAAAAAATACATCTTTTTTTCTCTCCAAAAGTCTGCAGTATGACGAGTTCGACTGGTCCAAATTACCCCAATCTCGGATGTGCATGATATCCGTCTCTCCGTTCTCTCGGACATTGTTCGATAAAGCATCTATTCTGAGCGTCACGTGCCAAGGTGAAAGAGGAAAAGAAAATCCGACGATGATCTTTCTCGACGATTGGTGAACAAAGTCGTTGAACGAGGTGGGTCGAGCGATTGATCGATAGCGACACGGTGGGATGCGATGCGCTAGCTTTCATGACCGTTGGGAAAGAGTTTTTGAGGCTGCCGTTGCCCAAAATCCAGACCAGTGCCCGATATATCCAATACATCTAAGGGAATTTATATACAGTGTACTCCTCTACACTGTATGTATATACAGTTTAGAGGAGAGATTGCCGTTCCTCGAATCATTTTCTGTTTTAGCATTCTTATTTTTACTCGCATCATCGTATGACAAGTAGATTCGCCTTTTGGCTGCCATCGAGTGCATTGGTTTTTCTCTGCTTGTAAAAAGGACATTTTTTTTCTCGCCAAAAGCCTGCAGTAGTGCGAGCTTGACTGGTCCAAATCACCCCGATCTCCCATAGGCGAGAAGATCTCCGTCTCGGCGTTCTCCCGGACATTGTTGGACAAAGTATCTCCTCGGAGAGTCACGTTCCAGGTTGGAAGAGCAAAGGAAAATCCAACACGTTGATCTTTCTCGACGATTGGTGAATAAACTCGTTGAACGAGGTGGGTCGAACGATTGATCGATAGCGACGCAATGGGATACGATGCGCTATCTTCCATGCCTGTTGGGATGGAGTTTCCAAAGCTATCCAAAATCCACACCAGTGGGCGATACACCCAACACACCCAAGGTCGATAATCGTAAAATCTTGACAGTCTAATCATCGGGCGGCATTCCCAGTGTCCGTTCTAATCATATTTTTCTCGACGCTGCGAGGAGAGCATCGAAGAACGGAGTGTGAGAAAGGGGGAGGATGACAAGTCATGTCGTCAATTGTGGGGACATGGAGGAAGAAGGGCGAGCAGGCATCGGATGAAGGGAGCAATAAAACGCAACATGTATAGCGAGCGTGAGGAAGCTTCGAGTGGTTCTTCCTCGAATAATCCGCAGCCATCTGGACACTTTAATAGCCACGTGCATCGAACCGCCCGGTCGGTACTGTCTGAGCGACACACACAACGTCGCCAATGTAATTCCCTTCGGTCCCATGATAGCCCCGCCGCATGTGGGAAGAGTGGGGCATGATGGGAACTGGGGGCGAAATGTAAAAGTTCTTTTTTTTTATTAAAGTAAACAGCCAATTTTTTTGTCCATCTATTTGTTATATTTCCCAGTGTTCTCGTTTTGCCCCGGTCTTAGCAGGCAATTCCCTTCGGTCCCATAATAGCCCGGTCGCATGTGGGGAGACTGGGGCAAAATGTAAATGTAGATTTTTTTTTAAATTAAAGTAAACAGCCAATTTGTTTTTATATATTTATTTAGTTTTTTCACACTGTTCCCGTTTTGCGCGGTCTCTCCTGACAGTCAACTTTTCAGTTACATGATAGCCTCGCCGTATGTTGGAAAGACCGGGGCAAAATGGAGACAGGTGGCAAAATGTAGAAGATCTGTTTTCTTAATTACGGTAAATAGCCAATTTTTCATTCATTTATTTTTACATTTCTATATTTCTCAATGTTCCCGTTTTGCCCCAGTCTCCCGTAGCATGCAAGGGATCAGAAGCCACGCGTGTCCATGTGCGAACCACCGGACGACTGTACGTCATTAACGAATATCACAATCCGTTAGAGCGTGGAAGTAAGAGGCGGGGGAGGTGGGGGGGGATGGTGAAAAAAGAGAAAAAGAATTATCGGTCTCGGTCGCTGCGGTCGAACGCGTCCAAAGACAGCAATAAGCAGAAGTTGTGTGGCAACAGTAGAAGCAGCATCAATTAGAGGTTCGGACAACGAGCGGTATGGAGTGATCGACGTGCCAGCGGTCCAACTTCTCTCCTCTTCCATGCTGCACCTTCATCGTCCGTCTAATGCACGACTATTACAACGTTTTTTAAGTCCCAACCACTGCAACTTGGTTCTTTTTCCTACCAGGAAAGCGAAGCGAGCGTGCGCGAAACTAGAGGATGGGGCACACCGCGTGTGGATTGCCCAGGCGTAGCGCTTAATCTCTCGGTGTCTGTAACTTTGACGGCTATTCTAATACGCTTATTCTTGTAATAATACGTCTACAAGGTCTATATTCCAAAACGATTTATCCAGAATGAAGATTTTCCTCGTGCAGGCGAGGACTTTTCCTTAATGAAAACCTTATACAAGCGACTAAAAAGTGAATGGTGTCCAGAGCCGATGCGTCCGCCCCGATAAAGTTGTACGCGATGAGTCGATAATTTAGACTCTTCCCAAGGAAGCTTGGCTCTAACTTGATGGAGCATGTTGCAAGTGCGTTCCCTCCGTTGCAGTCATGATCTGATCGAGAGTTGGATCGCGCACAAGGAGACGCGTGTGGAGCTCTCGGTGTGTGTAGTTTCAACGGATTTCCTAATAGGCATATCCTTGTAATACTACAAGGTTTATACTCCAAAACGGTTAATCCGGAACGAAGGTTTTCCTCACGCCGGCGAGGACTTTTCCTTAATGAAGACCTTATACAGGCGATTAAAAATGAAAGGTCTCCAGAGCCGATGCGTCCGCCCTGTTAATATTGTACTCGTTGAGTTGATAATTTGGACTCTTCCCAGCGAACCTTGGCTCTAACTTGGTGCAGCATGCTGCAACTGCGTTCCCTCCGTTGCAGCTATGATTTGATCGAGCGTTGGATTGCGCACAGGGGGGCAAGGTCCGTTACTCGTGACCGAAAGGATCCGACCCCTGGGTTTACGACGACGATGCGATGCGGGTTTACCTTGCAATGTAAGAGGCTTCAGCTTGCACGTAGCGAGCGGGCAGATGCTCGATACTATCGGCCCCGCGTCCACGGCGTACACTAGGAGGATCAGGCCGGACGGACTTCAAAGGAGCCCACGACCAGGAATACCACGACGTTTTCCTTTCTTTCCTCCTCTATCGCGAGTCCACGCAGCCTCCGTGTTCCCTTCTCGTTGTAGCCACAGAAACACACGAGACATCGTGCGCAATGCCAGGTAATGACGCGAGGCTGGTTTGCGCGATGTTGGACGCGAGCGGATCGGAGTTAATCGTCAACTTTGATAGTTCATCCATCCTTCGCTCCTCACCGTCCGCGGATCGAAATTTTCACAAAAGTCCCCGCGCCCTTGCCTGTTAAATGAAACCCGAACATACTGCAGAAGAAATTTGTCCCGGCTGGCCTTAAATAGCACAAGGTTCTGATGACTTATGATTACCGATGGGTGACTATCAATTGCGTATTAACTGGAGTTATTCTTCAACGAGCTACTGACATGAAACTGGAGACACTTTGCCACAATATACAATATACACATAACACATAACGCAATACACATAATACACATACACAATATACATAAAGTGGTAAGTGTCTATTGCAGTGCGGCATAAACATAAGCCATTATAGTTACAAAAGATCCAAAGTTCTAAAAAGACATATGAAAGTGGTATTCAATCTACAATTTTCGTAAGGCTCCAAAAGCCACCGGTGGGCTGGCTTTGGTTCATCAATATTGTAATTGCCTACATCGCATCGTCGAGGATTAATTCAATGTCGATGCAGTGGAAGAATCGTAGCGGACTGTTGGGTTCTTTTTTATCGTGGAGAAAGTGTACAGCAATGAATACAGTCGTCGAAGAACAACACGCACGAGAACACACATACTCGATATACCATCACGATAGAGAGATCGATGGATAGTAATTAAGAGGATTTGATTGAAAGGGCTCATCGGGAATTTAACGATCGTTACAAGCGGATACGGCGAGGCGACGATACCAATCGACGATCCAGTATAGATGAGATCGTTCGATCATGCTCATTCGCTCGCGTACGCCTTTTACGAGGATCGAAATCGATACGGAAAGAAATGATATACCCAACGTAGACTGCATCAACTCGTATAGCTGACTTATGATATATGGAAGCAAGGTATGTATTAAGAGAACCGAGAGATCTCTCGGCCTACTTTTTGCACGCGGTATAGCAGCTTCTCTGCCTTGCTACGCCCACGCACTCGGAGCAACATGCACATACGCCCTGGACGATGATTTCGCGACCGAGCTCACCTTATCTTATGGGGTCTCCGGGAGACGCGTTCTGGAAGTCGTGTATTACCGTTTACGCGGTTCTGAGTGGTCGTCGCTCGTCTCATTTCCGAGTCCTCTTAAAATTTACTCATTGTCCTGACCGTCTCGTACGTGCCAACGCTGAAACGCCGCACGCTCCCTTGCCAGCGCAACTTTGAAACTTTCAAGACGCATGGGAGAGCAGAGTGATCGAGTTGCCGGGACGGCGAACTGACCGTTCTTCCGGACTTTACGTATCAACTGGGACTCTTGAGAAGCCGCTGACTGGCCCAGTTTAAAAGGCTTGTGTAAACACCGAGCTAATGGCAATCGCGAACGTGTACTCGTTGGAAACTAGTCGAGAGATCGGAATCAACGTCTTTCTTCGGCGTCCGCGCGCACATCGCGAATTTACATCCTCGTGCGGATGTACTTTCAATGTGTGATTGAAGTTAATTGATATTCCGTGTTTTCGTATAAGCGAGGCGAGCAAAGTGAAGGGGAACAAAATTAAGTTGGTCCGGTGCTGGGAAATCGGCAACGAAATCTGTATCGCCGAGATCGTAGGGTGTTAAGAGGGGAAACATTTTTGGTATCTCGTAGAGGAATCTTTGCTATAACAAAAATCTTATAGACATCAATATCTCAGGGCTAAAAATTGTCAAAAATAATTTGCACATGGCCTCTTCATTTCTTACCATTTTGTTCATAAAATTCAAAATTCCTAGCCGTAATTTGTATAATTCATCGTTTTGGAACCTTGTCTAATGTATTTTTCCTCTCTGACGACGAACCTTTAATTGTTTTGAAATTGGTTTGAAAAAAAAAATGCTCAACCAACATACTTTCCCACAGGCTAAATCATCGTAGGTCACGGAGGAGATCGGAGCGACAATGTAGAAGTTTCGTTTGCAGCCTTTTATTTGAATCTCTTATCTTTTTCCTTTTTTTCCCATGACAATGCGTTTCTGACTACGGACCGCAGAGCAGCGGCTCCGTTAATAATGAGAAAATCGTGGATCCGATTTAGTCCCGCGTTGCATTCAGGGTCTATGGGTCAGCAATCGTCGATCGATCGCCGATGGCAATAGGATTTCAGGCTGCGCATAAGCACGAAACTGTATTATAGAATGTATTAGCAGTTATGGGTACGTGAGCATGGGTAACCTGTGCGGTGTGTAGCCGGGGTACCTGTCCGCGTACGACAAGCTGTACAATCGCGGTACTTACAACCCGATCGTCGTCGTCGTCGTCGTCGTCGTTGTTGTCGTCGGTTACTGGCGCTAGACTTCACAGTCGCACTTTCTACGGTGAAAGCTCAATGATACGTGGTGGTTGCAGTTGCCCGGCTCTCGGTCGCACTTACGGAACTCGGAGGCGTGCACGGGACACATAGATTCGCGGCGCAAGCTCGGAAATTAATAGAATTCCTCGTTGAGATTACCGATCAACTGGTCCGTAAGAGCCCGGCTCGCTCCACCGATGGTGATAGATGGCTCGAAGGGGGGCCATATACTTAGATACAGAGTACACACTCGAGATACATACCCGGTTCCATTTATCTTGCTGGCGCGTTATTATTACCACTCGTTGTGTGTCTCTCTGACTCTCCACCGATCTTTCTCTGCGCCTATCGCGTTAGTATATACATTATACTCGCACCCGATCCCACCAACACACGCGATCGAATTCCCGCGAGTAGTTTCACCACCAACTGCGACATTTCACATGTCAAAGTACTTTCGACGTAACGCGTCGAGAAACTTAACGATCCTTCGAAAGAAATGGAAAAAATATTTTGTGGAGAGAGACGGTAATGGAGTGGATGCAATGTGAGGAAGAGGTCGATGCATTTAAATTGGCGAATTTTGTTTCTTTGGTCCTGCCAAAGAAAAAAAAAAAAAATGGATCTTCCATTCGGTAAGTCAGGCGGGTCTCCCGAGGCCGAACCCTCCCTGAGAGATACCCGAGACAGGTGGAACTTCGCCAAGATTTCAAGCGTCGGGGGAAATCGATAGGCAAAACGATTGTCATAAAAACAGAGGGACGAGATAGTGGATAGAGAGAAGGATCGGATCGTGGCTTCGAAGCTTTCCGGTGAAGACTCGAGCTGGGAGAAAACCGGGAAAACTCTCGAGGCCCGAGCGGGGCACGTTGGAGACTTTGGATCACGCTTAAGACGTAATCTCCCTTTCACGATCTTCGGCTTTCCCGGTCCCTTCCTCGTCGCCATTGTCCTGCCCTCGAGGATCCGCACTTCTCGTCCTAATGTCTTTTTCTCCCCTTTGAGAGAGAATCTTCGCTGGATAATGCTCTGACTTCGAGTAGAATGGGCCAATACCGGCCGGTTGACAATGAACCAGCGGGGTCGTTTTTCAAGAATCGAGCAGTGATATCAAGATGAGTAAAAACTTAATGAGTTAGTGAGTAACTTATCAATTTAAACAAATAGATTAATTCCTCTTGATAAAAGGACTTTAAGAATTTTTGTAATTCGTCCACCATTCTAAAATATTAATAAGATAAGTATTTACTTATTTTATTAATATTTTAGAGTGGTTGAAGAATTAGAAAAATTCGCAAATTCCTTTTATTAGGAGAAATAAAAAAAAATCCAGTTGGGATAATTTTTTTGTTATTTCGAGTTAAGTGACTTGCGTAAACGATAATTTACTTAAAAAATTGATAAGCTACGATATAGCTGGAGTAGTTTTGTTTTATTTAATGCCCAATCGGGCCTTGCTAAGAAAGGCTCAGCCATATGCACGCAATTTGAGCATGCGATTTTCTATTATGTTCCGGTGACAATAATTGTCCTCGTGACGATAATTCATTTCAAGCATCTGAGTTTGACATATTTATTCACCATACGGATTTCTGTTATCTCCGTGCAAATTCGTTCCGGCTGCGAGGCGAAGATTGATAGAGTCGGATTACGAATTTAATGCGAGTCGATGGGTGTGAAAATATATTTGAGCCTCCGTATGAGGGAGAAATTACAAAAATTCGCCTTTTTATTAAATGAAATAAAAAAATCCCGTCGTGATAATTTCATCGTAATATTATAGTGAAATAATTGAAAAGCTACTCAATATCGTTGGAGCAGTTTTGTTTAATGTCCAATCAGACCTAGCTAAGAGAAGCTCAGCCATATGCGCACAATTTGAGCGTGTAATTTTCTATTATGTTCCGGTGACAATAATTGTCCTCGTGACGATAATTCATTTCGAGGATCTCAGTTTGACATATTTATCCACCGTGCGGATTTCTGTTATCCCCGTGCAAATTCGCCCCGGCTGCGAAGCGAAGATCTATGAAGTCGGATTGCGAATTTAATGCGGAGTGATGGGTGTTAATCCTGGGTGTTAAAATATATTTGAGGCTCCTACGAGCAACCGTGACGCGACGGCGTTGACTGGTCGCTCGTTAGTCACATTATCTCCGCAACCCGGTCAAAATTATTGGACCGAGTATGTACCGTGTGCGCTGTAATACGTATTATACTCGGTTCCAAGCGGTGTTCCCGAGCTCGCGATCCTGTGTAAAGTCGAGTCGCGATCGAGTCTGTGACCGCGGAGTCGTAGGGTCAGGGACGTCCGACGGCGCCAGCCACCGGAGAGACACGTCCCGGTACCCCAGGCGCAGTCACAGCAGCCGCGGCAAGTATGTTTCACGATCGCCGGGCCGTTCTCCTCGCGGTAGAGACCGTGCGGTCCGGCAACGACAATCGCCAGCCCGGAGCACCCGTGAGTCACGCGGCAGGAAGTCCTTTTTCCTCGGCAGGCCACTTCCGCCGATTCGGTTTAACTGGTACAAGGTGAAATCGTTCATCGATCTCTCGTCCTCCGACTCGTCGATCCTCCTAGATCCTAGACCGATATTCAACGAGCATGAAATTTCACATTAAGATAACATATTTCATTTTTCAATAGTTTTATGCACAAACGAGTTTTTTTTTTTTTAATTTAGCACTCTATTTTCTTTAAGGTGATGTGAAATATCGTTCTCGGTAACGAAAACAGTACTGAATGCCGTTTTCAGACCGCAGTTCGCTAACGAAAAAGAAAATTGTCTTTCCCTGCGGAATCGGTAGAGGCAGGGAAAGACAGTTTTCCTTTTACTCGGTTGTTTGCGATCTCAAAACGGCATTCAGTACAGTTTTTGTTACCGACTGGGCGCGTGGCAGGTGGGTGGTTATAGTTATAGCACATCACCTTAAGGACGTGCGAAAAATATGTACCACGTGACATGGGAGTGCGAGAGAGATGGATGGATTTTTCGAATCAATGCCATTTAAAACCGGCTAACTTTTCGCCGATTTTGCCCAAAAAGTATGAATCGCGTTCATTACGAATTTTAGTTACCGACTGAGTCGTTTCACATGTCCTTAAGAGCGGGTGAAATACCACGGTCGGTAATGAAAACTGTACCCTACTTTTTTCATGGACGGTGGTTTCTGAAGTCGAAAGAAAAGTGACTCTTCCTTTGATCGTACACTTAGAGAAGGATCTAATAATTTTTCTTAGATGTCCGGTAGTTTTTACAAGATCCTCTGAGTGTGCATGTTATCATCAGTGAAAAAAGTTGATTACAGTTTTTGATATCAACTGGGTAAGGGATAAGTGGAGAGAAGAAATTTCCCATGCTCTTAAGTCTATGAACATAAAAATTTCTAATTTACATCAAGATATGAGAAAGGAAAAAAAAGGAAAAACTGAAGATGATAATTCTTCGGCATTGTTTTTGAAAGAACGTTTAATTGTTTCTGTATCACTGTCGTCACGGGAGTTTGTATTTGCACAAGTCGACGTTTTATTTGGAAATGTGTCGATGCGAAACACGAAGGGCTAACGGAGTTTCGAAAGCGATGTCGTGTCAACTGGAGCAAACATCGGCGTGCATTACACGCTTTTGAAATCTGCGTCTGTCGATTTTTATTTTTATTTTTTTCTCGAACGGTGTACACCGATGCTGTAGCGGAGAAGCAAATAAACAGTGGCAATCGTGTCCTCCGGCGAGCGGTGCTCTCTAATTACCAGATGACCCACTTCCGCACGCACGAACACCTAATCAAACATCGATGTGTCGGGTGACTGGAATCGAGAGTTGAAATTATCGCGACGTGTTCGACACACGTCGAAAATTCAACGAGCAGTGCAATTTGAGCGAGGCTCGCGAACGTGAGTCCTCTCGGTTCGCTCGATATGTTTGGTCGATCCAATAAATCAGTTCAATAACTATATCGGGTGAGATGAGGCGCTGCGAAAAAAAAAAAGAAGAAAAATTGTGAACACGCGAGAGGCAGAAATCTGGAACCGATCCAGGCATCATTACCGATGCGGAGTGCAAATAAATTTGGAAATAAATATTTGGCTCGGCCCCTATCGCGTTAATCACGCCGTGTGCAGAGCCCAGACACTCGCACGACCCGCACGAACCAACGAAATAATAACGACAGTCATAATTAAACGTGCGAACGAGAAGCAACAAACAAACAAAAAATTACCTATTCCGGCCGACTCGTTCTGGAAAATTAGCTGTTCCGGACGGCTCGTTCGGGGAGCGCGAGATTGGCTGTAAATTCGGAAAACTTGGCAAACGTCCGACGGCAAAAAAAGACGAGACGAACGAACCCACAAAGTCCATCCACTTAAAGATGCATTACTCGTAACTGCATTGGCAGCGAAACTCTATGTTCGCTCCAACGGAGAATTCTCTCTGGTCCCGAGGGTGCTTGGAAACTTTGCCAAAACAAACACGAAAAGTAAAGTTTCGGAGTGTCTGGGCTTCGCTCGGAGAATGATTATTCGTTGCCCAGACGAAAATTGTCGAACGCTCAATTTTTCACCGTCTCAAAGATTGTCTGACCCAGCAATTCTCGGTTTTTTATTTTTATTTTTATAGAATTCTAAACGATATAATCCAAGCGAAAGTGCATCAGAAAGCGATTAGCATTTTGATGCATTGTGCTGTATATTTTCTACGTGGAAATATGTTTTAGCTGTGGTAGATATTTGGGCAGACAGAACCGACGGTGTTTCCTTCGTTACTCATCACATCGTCCCCCTCGGAAGACGAGCGAAGTCTTTCCGCGAACAAATATCCGGGAAAGAGGAGTAAATGATAATTTCGGGACTGAGTGTCGGGTGGCGGGGAAACATTGCTGGGGCGTAAATCAATTAGACAGTGCGGACGTGTGAGCGCTGGGTGTTGATACAATAACGCGGAGACGTGACGGGCACGACGAGACCCAGGGAAAGGCGACTCTAGCAGCAAGGTCGGAGAGACCGGGGCTAATTGACACACGCGACCGTGCAGTGTTGCGAGCTTACGGTAAAAAGTGATGGAACTCACCACAAATTTAGGATTTTTTTTTACACGCAGACGAAGACTGTATCTTGATGTGTCGCAAATTCGAAATCGTTCCGCCCTGCGATAATGGAAATAAAAATCTAAAATTACAAAAATGCGCCAGCAACCCTGACAAGATCTCTGCGGATCTCTGACGCTGCAAAAGTGACCAATAAACTATCCCGGTCCGGCGCGTGTATTCTCTTACGAATCTTACAAACACTGTAAAAAATTCGTATGAAATTTGATGCACTCGTACGGGAAGTTATTGTGCATAAAGTGCTATATTAAATTTCATATATGTGATGAAAAATTAACCTAAAGTATATTAAAAAGTTCAGCAATACTTTACTTTTAATAATGTACTTTCATTTCACTGTGAAAGTTCATTAATTTTTCATCACAATTCTATGTTAAATTTAATGTACCAGTTTTTGCAGAAAAACTTCCAGCCCAATGCATTAAATTTACAATTTGTTTTAACACTGTACCAAAAGTAATTCGCCCGTTCCCGAGTTAGCTGGATAAGATGACAAATGGCATTCGATTCCAGAATTGACACACCCCAGCGAGAACGCAAGGCTCCGCAACTCTCCGTCGTTCGAAGTATCATTAGCCACCAGTAGTTCCCGTACCATTTGTTATTCGTTCCCCCGATACATTCCCGAATGGTTCCCAATGCCGGAGCGATCTCTCGGGCTTAATGCGCTTAGTGTTAATTACCGTCAAAGCGCATTACCGATTGTAACAAAACCAGAGTTAATGGTATCTGTGCACGGCTGATATGTACGTCGAGGTAGGCGTGGAGAACTACCGGGGAAATAATTACTCCCGTGTGTAGATTGAATAATCCCCCGTGCTCACATCCGGTCTTGCAAGGATTTCTTCTCAAACCTGATGTGGCCGGTCTCGGCTGGCAGCGAATACTGCACTCCTCTCGAGGTTGTGTATCTTGCACGGTATACTTTCCCCTCGCATAAGCAATTCGCGCAATTCTGCCGTTATACGCAAGTTCTATCAATCTCTCCATCTCCCCGTTACGGCTCCACTGATAGAGTCCTGGGAGTGCTCTCGCGCCGGATTCGAAGGTTGCGCATGCAGCAACAAAGTAACCAAAGCTCCGGGCTGGACTTTGAGAGTCGACTGACTAATGGTGAGTTCGCGAGGACTTTAGTGGGCTGGCATGCATAAAGAAGCAGCAGAAAACTGACTCGGTATAATGCCGAGTAAATGATGAAACTTCCGGGCGGGCTGGCGCTGTTGCATTAAACTGCGGCATGCAGCAGCAGCAGCAGCCCTGGATGCACTCTCTACTCTTGGCCGGCCGGTCTCCGGAAACGTGAGCCGCGGGAACACACAGCGTGTTATACACGAACGTGAATCACATTTGGACGAAATTGAAACCGTTTTCTCGTTGTTTTCTCGACAGAATAACTCTCAGCCGGACGAACGTGATGATGCTGCAACCGCCGCCGGCGCGTATCTGTTAGTCGGGAGCGAAGCGAGCGAGTGAGGACGCCGAGGCTCGCAAGGAATTATTCCACGGGTTCGAGGAGGACGGCGTCGGGGTCGCGCATAGAAATGGCCTCGATGCTGGGAGACGGCACGGGCCCCGGGGGCCCGGGGCCCACGAGATGCCTGCTCCTCCTGCAGAGGTCCTTGGCCATACAACTTAGCCGCGGTCCACCCCCGCACGTTCTAAACGCCGGACAACAGCACGAAACCACCAAGGAACATCCGGCCGACGAGATGTGGATGTACGACAAGGGCTACAATCTATTCCAGGTAAGAGACCTTTACTTTTTTTTTCTTCTTTCTCTTCGGCATCGTACAAATTCAACGTGTAGTTTTTGAGAAATTTATGATATCGCGAAGGATTCTATTTTTCGGTCGGTTTCGGAATGTATCTGCATAATGATACAGATGCCCATTGGACTCTCACACCGACACTCACAGATGCTCACAAATACTAACAAATACTCACAGATACTCACAGAACTCACAAATACTCACAGATACTCACAGAACTCACAGAACTCACAAATACTCACAGAAACACTCACAAATATTTCGTAACATTTTATGCATCGAAAATCGTATTTTTGGGATTTAAATGGAAAATATTGGATTGAGAGTAAAATAATTTTATGGGACAGACATTTTTTTACGTTACGAAAGAGGTGCAAAGTAGTTTGCATTTGGTTTCATCATTTATTACAATTTTTTTATTACAATATTACATTACATTATTACAATAGCTTCCTCGAAGAGGAAACTATGCTCAAAATTGTACAAGTACTTTGGTCTTAGTACTCAGTAATAGTAGTTAAAGTACCGAAAAGTACTTTGATATTTTACGTACGTTCTTTAAGTACCAAATAAGTACTCATGTACTGCCCAGCTCTGATTGAAATGTAGAAGGTGTCAAGCGGAAATGATTGGCGACAGTTTCGGGATAAAAATTTGAACGATGAAATATGAGCGAAAAAAAACCAATGCACCGAACGTGTGGCATTACCAGTTCGGCCATGTCACTGCCACTCGAGTGTCATGTGTCGTGTCAATCACGAATCAGGTTATCTCACTTTGTGAAAGTCCGGAGTTCCGTCGGTACCAAAAAAAAAGAAAATCATGAAATGCAGTTTCGATATTAAACTTAATCAGGCTATAAATGATAGATGTCGAGAAATGCCCGCTTATAAGTGAGTATTTTCATAAACGATAAATTCATTATAAGAGTATAAAATACCAGCGAAATTCGATACTTCGTTAATGCCTTGCTTGTTTTTGGTTTTTATTACTTTATTCCACCATCAACAAAAAATAAAAGATATCACAATTTAACCGCCCGTCTCTACCTGCCTCCACAATTTTCAAAGCCAGTCCTTGAATTATAGAAATCCACGTCATGCGTCAAGCGGACAAAAAATGGTGGCTTTGTAACACAAAAAGAGAAAAAAAAATGAGTCCGGTTTAATGAATATGTGCGTTCATTGACAATGCAATAATGCATCATCACGATCCGGAGCTGTTTTTACAGTCGCGTTGCGTAGCTCCGCTCATCTTTTTAGCCCCGTCGGACTGTCCGACGGTATTCCGGGTATAACTACTCCGGTAATTTACAAGTGAACTACAAAAACACTCAATCGTTTCTCTCGTCTACCGGGTTTTTTTTTTCCCCCTCGTTCTCTGTCTCAGGGCCCGCTGCCGCCGACGCCGCACTTGCGTTCGCCAGTTCGTTTCTCTCTTCCGTCGAGTCGCGCGAGGCACTATCGTTAAACGAATCGCCGTGGCAACTGTACCGCCGCCGACGATATTATGAAACCACGCCGGCAAGAGAGAAGTCGGCTTCCCGACGGCGTCGAGAGTCTTTCCGCGTGTTATTACGCGCCGAGGCTCTCGGGACGCATTAGTCGATCGGTAGTTTACGGCGCTCGCGCCACTGGGGTATACCGATACCCTTAGCACCGCGTTGAACCAGAGTAAACCGCGCGCCCGCGCGCAAGCTCGGTGGACGCGTTAACACGCGTGTCCGCTTATGATTGCTCCTGGCCCACACCGTTACACGCGAGCCGCGACCGGCAATGAAGTACAATGAGTTACGAGCAATTCAGCAAAAGCGAGGTCTCCCGGAACGTCGGACAGTATTACTCCGCTCTTTCCTTCATCTCGTTCCTTGCAGTTTTTCCTCTTCCGCGATACGGCCGGCAATATAGTTTGGACTGTCGGCGAACGCCGGAAGATCATTTACCTTCGGACATCACCGCGGTCGTCTGCGCTTCGTCTCTTGCGGACGAGACCGTTTTCCCATTACTTAGAAGGTTGTTTTTCGGAGCTGCCATTCCGGATGACACCGACAGTTTTTTTTTTTTTTTTTTTCCCCGAGTCTTTTATGATTCTTTGCCGAATCGGGTGGGGCGCGAAATTCGATATAACGGATGAATGATGGCGGAGAAGAATTGTTCGGGAAATCGTGCCATATCTTACGAAATCCCATTAAGGTAAAGGGCCCAGTTTCTGGCACTCCCGCAGTTTCTGACACTCACCCAGCTTGTGACAGTGGTACGCGCGTTCGCGGGGTCACAAACTGCGAACTTTTACCTTACTTAGGAGATTGTTTTTCGGAGCTGCGACTGTGGACAATACCGACTGAGTTCTTTCTCTTTTTTTTCGAGTTTGCTATGATCCTTCGCGAAGTTGGGTGGAGCTGGAAATTGGAAAGGATATTAACGGATGAATGATGGCGGACTGCATTTGGTCGGAAAATTTTACCTTACTTTTTGAAAACCCCGGACAATATCGACCGAGCTTTTTTTTTCGAGTCTTCTATCGTTCTTCGCCAAATTGGATGAGACAGGAAATTCGAAATGATATAACGGATGAATGATAGCGAACAGCATTTGGTCGGAAAATTTGGCCATACCTGTCTGAATCCCATTACTTAGGTAATTGTTTTTCGGAGCTGCGACTGTGGACGATACAGAGTTTTTCTTTCAAGTCTTTTACGATTATTCGTCAAATTGGGTGGACGTGGAAATTCGAAACGTTATGACGTACAAATGATAGCGGATAGCGTCTGGTCGGAAAATTGTGCCGTATCTTCTGGAATCCCAGAATGATACAGTCAATCGAATTTTTTTTCTTCTTTTTCGGGGCGTTTTTTCTTCGTGCCTACTTTATTCTCTGAGTGGGGTCAATGATGCTATTTTTGGCGGCACCTCGTGCCGTCCTCCCAAAAATTGATCAATCGAAACTGGAGCGCGGCACGGCACTTTGGTAGTTCGGGATGCGATCACCTGTCCCGATGAAGTGGATCCTCGAGGAGCTGACACGGTGAGAGAAGAAAAGTGGCGGCTCGGGAATGCCAGCTATCCGGTGAAGCAGCTGCCAGCGAAGGGGCCGCCGAGGCGAGGTGCTGAATCGTTCAATATTCATGACAATGGAACTCTTGCTCGCGTTACCGTGATCTCCGTACCCCCCCGGAATAAATCGTGCCCGGTTTTTACTCCCAGGAGCAAAGACCTGCTCATTGCCAAAATCGCACATTAATCACGACGACAGAATCGTAAATTTCGCATATCGATAATTCAACGAGGCCGAAGATAAATTTTATTCTTCTGTCCACAAATTCGTACCTCCGAGGAATTGCCGGCTACAAATCACGCCGACGAGAATTATCGAATTATTTTAACACCGCCTCGAATCGACGGCTTCGTCGCGAAACGCCGCGCTCGACACGTGCGATGATTCACCCTATTTTGCCTCGCCACCTGCCGATGATCGATTGACATCGTTTAATAATTCAAACTTTCGCTGTTTAATATTTTTTTTCAAGAATCTCCCGGGTGTTCTTTGGTCTCTCGTCGATTGTTTCATTCAATAAGATAGACAAAAAAAATGCATAATAAATCACACGCAATAATAGATTAACGGTTAACTTAAACAACACAACGGAGGCAAAAGACGAGTCTCGCGGAACGAGAGAACAGAAGGGAGACAAAAGACGGAACTCGTTCGGTCGAACGTCGAATGTTTAAGTCCCGTCTTCGAGTTAGCAATAAAATATAATGCCGTGTACAGTTACCTCGTATCTCCTTCTATCCCCACGACCGGGCTCTTTCTCGTTTCTCCTTTCATGCTCGATAAACTTATGCGTCGTCCCGGGAATAAAGAAATCCATCGTACCGGTGTGCACACACACGTGGTATCCGCCAGAGTCCGAGCGCATGCGCGCAACGATATTACGCGCCTAATAGTTACGCGTAATAAAGCGCTATCGGATACGGCGAAAATGAGGAAATACAACCGCCTCGCGAGTATGCCAAAGCGTTTAAAATCGATCGCCCGGATATTTATCTGTTTAAAAAAATAAAAAAAGAACAAAAAATGTAATAAATAAAAATTAATAACACCGGCCGATGCTCGCGGTAAATACGAACTATCGGAACGATATTATTATACGAAGTTCGATATAACGAGCGAACCGGAGTGCGATAAAATATCAATATATACGGCAACGACACCCTAGATAAATATGGGATTTTGTTACGGTCCCGATCGACTATAGCGTCGCCCCGACGTTGACTAGCTTTTATTCTCCCGACGAGTATGGCGTAATAATGCTATATCTAATATCTACTCTATATATGTATGTGTGTGTGTGTGTGTGTGTGTGTGTGTGTGTGTTCGTGTGTGTGTGTGTGTGTGTGTGTGTGTGTGTGTGTGTGTGTGTGTGTGTGTGTGTGTGTGTGTGTGTGTGTCGCTTGGCTGCGTGCGGAGTTTGGCAAATGCAATAAAGCGTTATCGCGATGCGGAAGGCCAGTCTGCGTGCTCTCCCGCCTCGAGGCCGCGGGGTAGGAAAGCTCGCAAGTTTCCCGACACACATATGTGCGTGTGTGTACGACTTGTGTACATATGTATTCGCAATATCCCAATCGGTATACGTGAGCAGCATTGGAGGGTGGATGGATAGTTTGCTCGACTGCCTCGCAATCAGATAAGACTACTCGATCGATATCGTGTTAACGAGAAAGGCCTTATCTTCACGACACTATGCGCTGCAGCAGCACCGCGTATGTGTCAGATGGGCTGATTCTAGTGCACGACGTTCTATACAGGGTGTAGCAGCGTCTCGCCGAGATTATTCACAAGTTCGTAACATCGATACTGGGTAAAATAATTTTTTTCCTTATTTTCATTACATGAACCTGTACATTTTTTTGAAAGTAACTTTTATTTAGCTGGAAAGGTATCAACTTCGGACGAAAAATTTCAAACGCAAAGAGCGTTCATTATTTTTCAATTGTAAAGTTGACGAGAAACATTTAAAAAAAATATTTCTAGAAAAGAAACTTTTGTTAAGGGAATTTTTTTTTAATAGGTCATATGGTCGCCGTTTCTTAATAGATGGGGGTGGTGCGGGACACGTGGCTAGCAGTGGTTGATCCCAGATATCCATACATATACAGATTCGACCCTTCCTCAACTCGTAATATCTTCGAAAATTTATGGGCGGAGCTCGATTTTATTTATTTTAAGCATCCCTGATAATGTTATAATGTTATTTTAGAAAAAATCTAAGAAAGTAGTCCGGAAGTATGTATTAAAAAAAAGAATGTTGCTTTGGACGCGTCATCATACGCACCTCATGCTAATTGACGCAACTCTAAGCTCATGTATCTCAGAATCAAAGTGGAGAAAAAAATTCTTAAAAATCCTTTAAAAAAAAAAAATCCTCAATCATTGCTTTATGACACTTGAGATATTTAGTTCCAAGAGTAGAAAAGTTGCTGTGTAACGTATTCCTTTAAACGGGCGGGCCTTTTTTTTTTATCGTGCACCTCGCGTGTGTCTCGCGCACTCGTATCTTCGCCTAACGCGCGTCAATTTTCTCTCGCGGCATAGGAAGAGGAGGAGAGTCGTTGATTGCCGCCCGACAACGAGGATCCTGCTCCACTCATCTCGTCTCGTTCCCGTCATTCGTCCGTTGACATTGCGCAGTGCAAAACGCCGGGGCGCGCCTCGTTGTCTCTTCCTACGGTCACCCCTCGGCACTCTCCTCCGCCTCTTTCTCATCGACGCCGACGTCGATCGTCACTGCCGCGATTTCAATCGAATCGCGAACCATAGAGAGAAAGCGCGATTGCGCCCGCTCGTCACATTCGCAGTCACTCGACGAATTATCGGAGACACACGTGTATGCAAACGCCGCTCTGTCGACAATGAAATGATTGTCGAGCGTCGGGAGTTCGCCGATACGCGAAACCTGGCATTCGGAAGTTGTCGCCTGCGCCGCCGGCGACCGGTGGAGCGCGGTGCATGAGTTAGACACAAATGGGACGAGAGTCTCGTGATGTCTCCGATCGATCTCGCAATGACACCTCAGGAAATCGTTGCGAGCGCAGGGGCAACGAACGCTTTGCGCGACAGATGAATGAGCAAAATCGTCCATTTTCTCACGAAAAAAAGTATTCATGGCTATTTTCAAATGGCTATTTCAAATGGCCATGTCAAACGGCTATTTTTCGCAACCGCAATTTCGAGATGTGTTCACCGACTTCGCCTTGTTCATATGTAAAAAAAATAGTCAGCAGATATTAAAATATTAGATATTAAAACATTACAAGTATTAATTTACTATTTAGATATTAATATACTGAAGATATTAGAAATTAGTACAAGTTAAGAACACTTTTGGGACTTTTTTTTGTGAAAATGTGGTAATTCATTTGCCGTTAGCGTACACAGGAAGCTTCCCATTTTCGAGGTTTACGGGTCACGCACCGTCATAAACTCTCGCGTTTCTAGCCGACTCACAGTTCGTCAGACAAGCTCGCGCATACTCGTGGCGCATAACTCGTACAGTACATAAGCGATCGCGCTGCGAGTGCCTGGTTAGCGTGTTTCCTTGCACCAGAACGCAGAGCCTTCGGAGAAGAAGAAGAAGATGAAGAAAAAGAAGTTTCCTGATACAGCAGCGCAGAGCCGCAGCCTCGTACTCTCCGCGTGTATGCATAAAGATAAGAGAGGCGTCTCCTCCTCGAAGGCACGCGGAATTTCCTACGGAACACACCGGTCCCGGTGAGCAAAGTCTCTCTATGCACACGCTGAGCAACAAACTGCACGGGCTAAGAGACCGATGCCTTCCAGCCCTCTTTATCTCGGTTTACCGTAAACCACGGGAGAACCGAGCCGAGTCAACAGTTCTCGGGGTAATAATAAAAGTTTGCAAAACAGCACGTACGCCATTAATGAATAGTTAATCCGAATGTGAACGACGAGGCTTTCCGCATCCGTCGTGCCAATGTTACTGCAAGTTAACAAAAAAAATAAAATAAAAAAAAGAACCACAAATTAATTCGACCTAATATGGATCGCGTACGAAGAAACGACTCGAGAATGCGGCGAGACCCAACTCAATGTCAACACAACATACCGTCCTATCCCGAACCGATATTGGATTCGATGATGGAATTTCACTTTTGTTACTCTCCTCCGAGCCGAGAGAAAGGAAGTGATACGTGTTCAATTAACAATATTCCGGTGGTTGAAACACCGTGCAGAAGGCAGTGCACCGCACGGCGTGTCATAGCCGATCTAGAGACAAGAAGAATTTGTCCGACGAAACGGCGGATTAAACGACAAGCCAACCAACGATTACGATCGTGTTGATTCAGTGAAAGGTGGATTAGCTATGATATTAATATACAATATCTATACGGTTATTGCGCCTCCGGACCGGTGTGTCCGTTGCGAGAAGTTCTCAGTGCAAAAGGTGCAAAACGATAGGCGGTTTTCCTTCGCGGCACTTCTGCACCTCGCTCCTCGCGATAAAAAGCTTCTCCGCGAGAGTGACTTTCGACTTCGTGCGTAACGCGAACGGGCCGACCACGCGACTCGTCGTCGTCCGGGACCAAAACCGCCGCTCAGTGACTTTCGCCCACGAACAGCCAGTGCAGTCAACATCGCACTTTAAGAGCCCCGCGCGCACGTCCAGTCCGCGTCTCTTAGGCGTATGCTGATTCCCGGGGACGAGGCCGCGGCGTCGCGCTGCGAAACCGCGACTCCGCGTCCTTTGGCTCCGCGACTGCCTCTGCGGCCGCCGCGAGATAAGACCGAACGGGAGGGAGCCCGTGTCCATTCGCGCCCGCTGACCGTGCGCGGACTCCGCGGACCCCGCGATTGTCGCACTTTCACTCGTCCCCTTGCCCGGTGCCAATACCCCGGCGCAAAACCCGACGATATTCGATAATAAATATATCCCGGCCGACCTCTGCCGCGACTCTCCCCCGACCCGGCCCAACGATAAAGTACGCCATACCGTAATTGCTACAACGGTCAACAGTCGACTCTCGCTTGCAAATCGAATCTTTCTTAACGACCCTTTAGTCTCAGAACCGAAGCGAAATCTCGTTAAGATAGTGATGCATGTTTCAAATGATTCTGGTTTCTTAACGTTTCGTTTTTTTCTTTTTTTTTCAGATTTTCTTTTACCCCCCGATTCTACGGTCGTATTGTGGCGGCGTGTGCGATAGATAGGACGGTGGAGGCAGATAATGATTGTAGTGTTTATAAGTTTATTGGGCGGAGGGGGTAATGCGGCTCGGTCGAGGGGGAGTTCGAGAATTTCTGTCAGAGATAAAGTTTATTGAAAAAAGGTGATCGCTCGAGCATGATTCGTAAAAGCAGTTGTTTGCGAATGAATCGATTGGGTAAATTGGAGTTTATTTAAAGTCAGAAGAATATAGATATTATCCGCTGTTTCGGTGCAAACTTCTCACGATTTGTCGGCGCGCTGAATGTAAAATCTATTTATAAACAAAACGGAGATTTATAAGTGTCTCTTGATAGAGCTTTTCCGCTTCGACGATTCCAGTTTCTGCATACGAATTACATTCATTTTATTATTACCTCGCGACGCTTTGCAATCTTCGTATCTTTAAAAAAAATTCTCCGATAACACGCGTAGATAAAGCTGTCTTTACTCCGAAAAAAAAAAAATTGTTTCCATATACTTTGTAATAGGACACGATTCGTAAAACCAGTTGTCTGCGAACGAATCGAGTAGACAAATTGGAGTTTATTTAAAGTTACGAGAAAATAGATATTATCCGCAGTTTCGGTGCAAACATCTCACGTTTTGTCGGGTCGCTGAATGTAAAATCTATTTATAAATAAAACGCAGATTTATAAAAGTATATCTTGATAGAACTTTTCCGCTTCGACGATTCCAATTCCTGCATACGAATTACATTTATTTTATTATTAACCTTGCAACGCTTTACAATGTTCGTATCTTTAAAAAATGCTTTCCGTTAACCCGCGGAGATAAAACTGGATTTGCACCGATAAAAAAAATTATTGGTTTTGTATCCTTTGTAATAACTCCGCATTACCCCGATACGCTCCACGCGTCGCAACGCGTATGTCAATAAAACCAGTACATCTGTTACCGATATTGCTCCTCCATCAAGTATCGCATACACACTTGCCTTGATTTATCGGTATCGCGATGAAACAACGATCAAAAGCAGGAGCCAGCATGCAACGCGCGAGGCTTTCTTGAAAAAGGAAAAGAACGATCCTTTATCACATGGGACATAACGTATGCCCTCGGTGTGTGCGTGTGTATGTGTGCGTGTGTCGTCGGCGCCGGTGTAGCCCCTGGATGAGAGGGAAGACGGCCGCGCCATTATCCGGAAACCAGTTGTTTCTGAATGAATCGAATGGCTAAATTGCAGGGTATTTAACCCTTCAAGTAACGGGGACTTTTTGCCGATCGAAAACAACCACGCCTACTTTTAAGCACAGAAACGATCCGGATATTCGTAATAAATTTTCTTCTGTGTTATCAAAACAACAACACTTCAAGGTACGTCTGTGAATTTTTACAGATTTTTTTTAGCACATTAACTTGTTATTCGAATCGTTCGAAGGTTGGTCTTGGCAAATTGTAGGTCCTCGTTGAACAAGGATTCTGTACGTGAAGTGATCATAAGAAAATGGATTGCCTGCAGTGCAAAGTTTTCACGCTTTATCGGGATCCACGATGAAACATCTATTTATAAACAAAAAGCAGATAAATATCTCTCGGCATAGCTTTTCTGCTTCGACGGTTCCAATTTCTTGCATAAAAATTACAGTAGTTTTATTATTACCTCGCAATACTTCGGAATGTTCATATCTTTAAAAAATGTATGCGATAACCCGCAAAGATAAAGTTGTCTGCACGGAGAAAAAAAATTGATTTAGTCAACACAATGAGCACTTAGGTACGAGTGGCGAAACAAATTGTTGGTTGATCGAATATACTCGTTAATAAATATAATCGATAAGAGACATTCTATTCAATGGCCTGTTTATTTAATCAACGGGGTATTCTTTTCGATCAACCAAACGTTTGTTTCGTTACCCGCAAGCGCACATTTAGTTGACCCAATTGATTTTTTTAAATCCGTTTGAAGTAATAAGTCCGCATACGCCCCGATACGCTCGCGTGTCGTACCGGGTAAGCCAATGAAACCCGTGCATCGGTTGCCGATATTGCTTTTCCATCAAGTATCGCATACGCGCTTGCTTTGATTTATCTCTATCGCGATAAAACGACGACCAAAAGCAGGCGTCTGCATGCAACGCGCGAGCCTTTCTTGAAAAAGGAAAAGAACGATCCTTCCTCACATGGGACAAGCGGATGTCCTCGGCGTGTGTGTGTGTGTGTGTTTGTGTTGTCGGCGCGCAGTGTGTCCTTCTGCAGCTCCGGGATGAAAGAGAAGATGATATTCGCGTAATTATCCGGAAATCAGTTGTTTCCGATTGAATCTAACATAAATTGCAGCGCATTTAAAGTGACGAGAAAATAGACTGGCTGCAGTGCAATGTTCTCACGCTTTATCAGAACCCTGAATGGAACTTCTGTTTATAAATAAAAAGTAAATTTATAAATATCTCTCGACCTAACTTTTCCGCTTCGATGGTCCCAATTCTGCATACGACTTGCATTAATTTGATTATAACGTCCCGATCCTTTACAATGCTCGTATTAAAAAAAAAAATGTCTCCGATACCCCGTACAGATAAATCTCTCTTTGCTTCGAGAAAAACTAAAATTTCATTTAATTTCATTACATTATATTTAGTTATAGGTCCGCATTGCCGGCTCTGCCAATAAAACCACTACATCGGTTACCGATATTGCTCCTTCATCAAGTATCGCATACGCGCTTGCTTTGATTTACCGGTATCGCGATGAATCGTCGACCAAAAGCAGGGGCCAGCACGCAACGCGCGAGCCCTTCTCGAAAAAGGAAAAGCTCCTTTCTCACACGGGACATAACCTATGCCTTCGGTGTGTGTGTGTCTCGTCGGCGCCGGTGCTCCTGGATGAGAGGGAAGATGATCGTAGTGCCATTATCCGGCACCGATGGGCTCGCCTCCTGCGATCCAAGGAAGGACGTCGACTCGCAGTCGACTCGGTAAATCAACTCGATACCTATACCTATCCATGCGTGTCTATGTCTACGTACATCAATGCATGTACGCACCTATACGAAGTGCCTGCGACGTAACGAGCGCGCACGGTGTGCGTATCGCGAACGTGCGGCTCTCCGCGCATGCAGTTGCATGGGTGCACCGAGAGGCCATGTGTGCATTCTGGCGTTAATGCCTCGGTGAGAACTCGTTTCTCCGTCTCGCGCCGCGAGACTCTCGCGAAGATCCCCCTCAACGCGTTTCACGTACCTCGGCTCTCCGCGGCTTCTTCCTCTCTCCTTCGTACCACCCTTCCTCGCCCGATCCTGTTCTATCGGTCGCGCCGCCGATGTAGTAATTGCTTTAAAAAAATCGTAACCGCCACCGCGCGAAGTCCGAGGCCGTCGGGAGGCGAAGGGGCTCTCGTCGGTGCCGCGGCGAGTGCAGGATAGGATCGAGTACCCGAGAGACGAGTTTACGACGTTATTGAACGAGATGCCGGGGACGTTATACGACGTCAACCCTCCGTTCGGCGCGGTGTGTACCGGAAATCGCTGACAATGTTTACGATATAACTTTACACCGAGCCTACGGACGCTCGTGTGTGGTCCCGATTATAATTATTCACGTGCGTCGTTGTGAGAAAAAGCGAAAACCGGAATAATAAGCGTTCCACAATTATCGGCTTTTTTGGTTGTCGCTTTGTTCGTACAGATTTGCAATTACACCTGCTCCGAGATATCTCGCGATACAACGATGGACGGTGTCGCATGTTAGATAAAAATGTTTGTACATTTTTTCAGTATAAAAATATATTTGAAATATTCTGACGAGTAAATTTTGAGGAAAAATCATCGCACAAGTTACGAGCATTATTCGGTATCAAGACTTCATCATTTCAGTTATTTCCGAAGTTCCCGAGCGCGGTAATAGTCGATACATCGTTACTCCGTCCTTCCGTTCGTTCTCGCAAAGTGCGTATCGATGAGAGGTCGCGCTGGAAAATGGACAGTGTGGCACGGTAAAAAAAGGTTTATACTTTTTTTTAAATAAAAAACTTTCAAAAATTCTCAGCACATTTTTATGGAAATTCATCGCATTAAGTTTTGAATATTTCTCGTTTTGTGTATTTCTCGGTATTCAAATTCAGCTGAATTAACCGCGATAGGTCGAAATATCGCGTCCTGCATGACGCTCCATCACTTTTGTTACACTGAAAGAAGGATCCAGTAACACTGCCGATCATCTAAGAAAAAATTGTCATAGCAAATAGTAGTAGGAAACTAGAGCGCCAACTGTGGCCGAAAATCTCTGATTTTCCAAGAATTACCATAAAATCTACGAAAAATTCTTATAAATCCGGTACTCTCTACCGTGAGAGGCGCCCTACACTGAGTAAAAAAAATTGGTTGGATTAACCAAAAGTCGCGGTGACATACGTTCAAAGCTGTTATTTGTTTGGTACAAATAAAGCATTGTCTTGTTAAACGATTACTTGCCTTGAATTTATTCAAAATTTGTCGATCGAAAGAAACATTTTTTTTTTGTACCAACAAAATAGACCTTTGAACGTATGTCACCGCGCATTTGCTTAATCCAACCATTTCTTTTTCTCAGTGTAGTTTCCCCACTATGCGCTATGGTAACATCTCCCAAGCGATATAGTCATATTTACTAGATCCTTCTCTCAGTGAACTTCAAGTTCCCAAGTCCCTCCGCCTTTCCGTTCGTCCTCGCAAAAGTGCATGCCGATGAAACCCGGTGCAACGGATCCGTTCGCGCCCATCATCGAGGCAGACGCGGAAGGCGAGTATCTCGTCGGAACTCGCGTGGATGCCTTTCCTCGTAGAAGTGCCGATGCCCAATGGTCAGACCTAGACGCGGCGGTGCGTGCTGGAGCAGATGCGGACGCATCACTAGCGGCAAGAGCCGCCCGCGCCGCAGTACAGCTGCAGTATGAAATGCAGTATGGAAGAGACCGTAAAAGTAGGTACGTGGCTCGCGTACACGGACGAGCCGCGGCGCGTCGCTCGAGCCAGGGCGGACGCGCACGCTCTGCCCACGTCGTGCGGATACTGCAGCATTGAGCGCGTCCGACGCGTCCGAGCGCTCGGCCATTCGCCGTATTAGCATATAAATTATGTTATCGTGATTTATGCTCGGGGCACTAGCACTGTGCGTACTTACGTACGTACGTACGCGTACGCAGGTACGGGCGTTTATGTGCAGGCGAGCGAGCGAACAAGTTCGAGGCAAACGGTTCTCTCGGCGCACGGGGGTTGTCGTTGATTAAAGTTCGTTCGTTCGTTCGCTCGGACGCGTTCACGCAGCGACGAGAGATAGGAAACGAGAAGTGCATTATACGCGGTACCTGCCCCGGAGGCTGCCGAACGGCAATGACGGATAGCGGCTGCGGGAATTCGCGAACTTAACTATCGACTAGGCTTTATCATATCTGCTCGCTCAGCGTACCTATCGCTCTAAGATACCATTGTAACTGACCTCGTTATTCGAACAAGTGCTCGGGTCTCTCGCTGTACCGGCTACTCGAAGTGTATCTCTGCGGAGAATTTTTTTCAATAATTTGTGGGCAAAAAAAAACTCTTTTTTGTCGAACAGTTTTTTTCTTTTCTATGCTAATATTCAAGGAAAACTTTCGTTTTACGTAAAAATCTTGTGATATTTTTCGTTAAAAATAAATGTAATATTCACTTAATTGTTACCCTATTATTAATCTATTGCTTACTTCACCGATAAATTTCCGCTGGTAAAATACCGTCCGCAGTTCATTAATCAATTTTTTTATTAAATGAATGAAGAAAAAGATGAATGAAAAAAAATTAATTCCATGCCTAAGATTTTTTTTTTTTTTTTCAATGAAGTCATTGAAGGAAAAACTTTCTTATTAGGTGAAAATCCACAGTGATATTTGTCGTAAAAGAAAAATCTGTAAACCTAATAACTTCGCAGGTAATTGCCGACTCTAAAATACCATTCGCGGTTGATTAACCAATTTCGTACCGTGCTATTGTAAACCGATTACATTTACCAACTCGTATCACCACCCGCGATGAGAAATTAGCGGCAAGGGGGCGGCGGGAGGGGAAAGAACTTTCGCGAGATAGCCGAAGCTTCGGTCGCGTCGGTTTTCCACATTTCTCTCATTCCCGATTGCCCGTGCTCGCACGAGGCTCTAAAGGGTAATCGCGCCCGTCGGAGTACGCCGCGAGAATATTGCATAATAATTAGCGGGTATGGAACGACCGTACAGCGCTCTCTTGTGCATACCCTCCGCGTCGCGGCCAATAATCGCGGCATATTCTCCACACTCAGCTCGTACACTGGTGCACTGTACTTGGTGGCTCCGGGCGGTCGCTGCAAGTTCATTGCCAGCCCGTGTGCGGTGAGGAAATGATTCTTGTATGCTCGCACAAGGAACGTTACGTGCTCGGAGAACAGTCGAGCGATTCGCGCTACCATAAACTCCCGAGCACGACTCTCCCTTTTCCATTTTTTATTTCTCTTTTTTTTTTTAGATTTCTTTTCCTCTCTCCCTCTCGCTTCTTCACCCGTTCGGTGTACGCTTTCTTTCCTCCGCGTTCGGCACCGCAGCGGCAGGGATGGAAGAGCTCCGATCCGAAGTCTCGAGTGGAGCAGTCAATAAAAGCTGCTCCAAAAATAAACTGTGCAACTCGCGTATCCGGTATTGTCGGAAGCGAAGCCCATGAACATTTCGTGAAAGCTCAAGCACCGCGAACTCCTCGAATAACTCCGAAGGGCTCTCGAACGAGACTTCGGCTTATCGATCCCCGAGCCATACGCCGAATGTGCTCCTGCTGCTGTTTGCGTGTCCCTCCCCTCGTTGCTCTCCCGTCCCGTGCGACTGCTACTGACAACTTTGAAATATACTTTCTCGCACCCCTTGGCGTATTTCGCATCTCGCCGAATAAATTCAAGTCTCGCTCTCGCTTCGCAGAGGAGCCAATAAAGTGGGACTCTGGAGGATCGAGCGAGCGGTGGCTCTCGTGCGACTGAGTCTCAATCGAAATGGATTCGAGGCGGACGCGGCCGGAATGGTCCTCGTGAATGCCGCCGTCTGGTCCTTTCGTGGAAAATGATGCTGCGCGTGGATCGGGAGAAGCTGGAATTCGCGCTGGGCGTAAGAAAATAATAAATGGTCTGGTGCGACCGACGGCTCGAGAGAATCCGATGGAATGGTCGACGGACGGCGGTAAATAATTGGCGGGGATTCTCGGGGGAGTGGAGAAGTTTTTGGAGCACGTGCGTAGGATGAAAAGTAATTAAAGGACCTTTCGTATATGTGTTCGTTAGGTGGTCTTTCTCGTGGCACTTTTACGTGCTTGGAGAGATAACCGTCGAGGTATGTCTCGACGGGAAAAGGTTTTTCGTCGAATCCGCGGGAAAAGGAGGGTACACTGAGAAAAAAAGTTGAATTGACCAAAAGTCGCGTTGACACACGTTCAGAACTATCATTTGGTCGGTACAATTAAAGCATTGTTCTGTTACAGTAGTCCTTGCGAACAGTGTTCACTTCGCATAAGTTTCAGAGAAATGAGGGGGAACTGCAGACACTTCTGGATGGTATAAAAATCTGAAAAAATCAAGCATATTAAAGGTGCTAAAAAATTACTTTTTCATAATAATAATTCCAAAGTGTTAGCAACAAATTGATTAAAAAACATTGTTCGACAAATCTCCCGGAAACCTAACATTTTTTTAATGAAATTGACTCGTTTACTTTTCTGAATACGTATGAATTTTTTTTAGTTTTATAAATTCACTTTCAATTTTGTGACTTTCTACGCATTTTCCCATACACAAAAAAAAAAATCACCCCGAATCACGCTATATATCGAGACACATACGAAGTGTGTGCGTCTCGAACCACGGCTAGCGATAACCGACTATATATCTCGTTTCACTTTCATGATCGATCAACATTAGTAGAAGGCAGACTGTACGCACTACTAAACGACACTTCTTTTTATTCGTCTCTGCAGCTGACCATACATCGCCAAATCACTTACGCATTTTTCGTGGTTTTTGAGCGAATCCACAGAAGACACTGTAGGGCAAGAATTTGGTACTATTATGAAGCGTGAAAGCTATTGAGGGATAGTTTCGGCTTACAACAGGATACGATTGGTCATATCACCCGATCGGCCATATCACCCCGAATTACGCTATACGTCGAGACACATACGGCAACCGCGAAGGATCGATCTAAACAGCTCCGAAATGCGTGTGTCTCGATCCACGGCTAACGATAACCGACTATATATCTCGCTCCACTTCGGTGATCGATCAACGTTGGCAGAACGCAGACTGTAGCCATTGCTAAACGACCCTTCTTTTTATTCGTCTCTGCAGCCTAGACCATGCATCGCTAAATCACCTACGCATTTCTCGCGGTATCGCCCCAGGTGTTGGCGCGTATCGAACGCACTGGCATTTTCTCCCCGTGGAAAATAATCTTGTCATGAACATATGGTGCGATATCGATGGATCGATCGAGTACCCGGGGAACTCTGTGTACACGCCCTGGGATTGAGCCAATTAATCTACGTGGCTAAATCAATTTATGATTGCGCACCGAGAGGAGAGAGAATATAGTTATAAGCCGCGCGAAGTTGTTATTTTAAAAGTGATTTAGCGCTTCTGAAAGGCCGCACCCACGTAGTTGCCCAGGATTCGAAGGGAACAACTTGAAAAAAAGATAATGAAAGTTTCACAAATTTTCAAATAAAACGGTAATTGGGAATTGAAGATCAAATATTCCGATTCATTATTCTGTTTAACGCGCCGGCAAATAAAAATCTTAAAACAGCAAAGTCAACACAGCCAAGATCCGATTTTCGACATTGTAGACATTCAGATTGAACAACTTCACCCACACTGCGTATGAATAAATTGCGTACTTCTAGAAGGAAACTAAAAGATGAAGAGCTTTCTGAGGGGTTTCGTCAAAAATCGATTCACGCCCCACTCGTTGCTAATTCCACGCTTCGGCAGAGACCGAGAGCCTCGGGCTGGCGTAACAAACGCGGGGTGGAGGCTCTCGAGAAGCTGGGGGGGAATAGAAAAGTTTCGCGCCGAACGCCGAGGAAAGTGTCCGTCGGATCATTTTGCGAGGACTGGGAATGTCAGTGCGGGCCTCGGGGCTTTTACCCTCGTGGGTGCCGCGGCCACGGACCATAATGGCAATCGTAAACGGGCCGAGGGGTGGAAACGTCCCGACGACCTCAACGTGGGTCCCGTTCGCTCACTGGCAAGAAACTTGGCCACCCCGTCGCAACAAGACGGTCACAGAGGTTCCCCAGCTTGCTTGGGGTGTCCCTGCCTACTCCAGTGCACGCAACTTCCCTGTCTCCGCTAAACAGCCCCAGAGGGGTAAACACTTAGCTCGGCCGTCGTATTTCTCGAGGTAAATCTGTGAGATTCAACTGCGGCTCTCTCAGAGCCGTAAAATCTCGCCTCTGCCAGAACGCTACCGAAATCACCGTTTTCTCACGCTCGGAGAAAACGGAAGAACGTGGAATACGATAAAACATAATACGAACGGGCAGACTACATAGAGGCGTTACGTGATGAGAGTTGGAAGCAAAACTAGTCCAAAGAATTCGCCTCTCTGGACTCGCATCTTACCAGTTTATGTTTGCAAAGGCACCACTTTAGAATTTTTATTTTTTGTAAACAAAAAATTCACCGTCAACTTTCCGATATTCATATTTACCGATAAAAAGTACCGATAGTCGGCAGCTGAATGCAATGAAACAAAAAAAGGCATAAGGGTGGATTTTTCTGTTGCAGAGCTTCTTGGAAGGGAATTCAAAGTGCTGGTGGAACGCCGCTCTGGTCGACGCGACGCGTCAACTGAGGTACAAGGGGCACGTATCGCCCGGAGTACTAATGGTCGGTGGACCACCCTGCGCCCTGGAGGTTATCAGGGCTGCCTGGTCCCGGAACGTCCTCAGACCGCCTGCCGACCACGCCATCACCTGTCTCGGTAAGTTAAATTACAATTTTCCATTCAAAAAATATACCGAATCGGTCAACTCTGTGAATTTATCTATTCTCTAACTATATCATGCAGAAGTTGTGGGTGCATAAATATCGACAATGTCTCAATGGAGTGAAACATAAGCTCATATTCTTACGCCGTGTACGGTTAAACTCCACAACGCCTATTTAAATCTCGTACGAAAAAAAGTTACCAAGTCGGTTAACTCGGTCAATAATCCAGGAATTTACCTATGCAATTACACTATGTACATGTTGTGGCTGTATACATATCTATAATATCTAAATGCCGTGTCCGGTAACACTCCGCAATGACTATTCAAATCCCGTACGAAAAAAAGTTACCAAATCGATTAACTCGGTCGATAATCCAGGGATTTACCTATGCCCCAATTACACTATGCAGATGTTTTGGGTGTATAAATATCGATAACGTCTCAATGAAGTGAATCGTAACCTCGTACTCTTATACCGTGTACGGTAACACACCGCGACGATCATTTAAATCCCGTACGACCAAGCACAACCCTTATCGTCCCTTATCTCAGCATGCCACGGTTTCCACGCACTTTATCGCCGATGTCGCGTACACGCGGCGCATACGAGAGTTCCAGCGCGATCGCCGCGCCGAGATTCCCCCGTTCCTCGTGTACATACTACCCATACACTCGGCGATTATTAGATATCCGGGAGAGTGAGAAAACAGCGACGATTCCTCCTGCCGCTGACGCTGCCTCGCACCGGCCATTATATTAGCGCGCGCGTACGCCTTCGCGCCTACGCAGAAACGCGAAAACGTTGTTGCTTATCAGGTAGCCCGAAGCACGGATCGTCGACTCCCATGGCACCCGTTGGGCTCTCCTCTCTTTATCTGCCCTTTCCGTTTTGCCTTCTTATTCGTATTCTCAGAATGAGGAAAGAAGAAACAGAAGGCGAACGAGACCCTTCTTCTTCCTTCTGCGGTTCTTCGTTCATCCTAGTTAGTAAGCTTCGTCGCGCCCACGGTCCTCGCGCGATTCGCTCTTCGGCTCGACAGCATCGAGCATCGACTTTTCGCTTTTCCATCTCCGTCGGACCCGCCTGGCTTCCTTATGCACGATACAGCCGCGGGGAAGCGTTTTTCACCGTTCGTACGACTCACTCATCCTCGAGCTCCTCGTAACTCCTTTCGTCTCTCATCTGGTTCTTCCTCAATTACACTGAGAGAAGGATCTCATAGGAATTACCATAAATCTGGTAAAAACTGACGGAACTTTCAGGTATACAGGAAGTAGTGTAACATCCCGGTAAACATTCGTAGTAAACTTAACCCTTTATAAGTCGCACCTCTATCTCCACTTTTAGGCTCTATTGAAGTAATGCGCGGCCCCATTTCGCGTCCGTATGTCCCGTTTACGATACGGTTTCGGGCGCTGTGATTTATAAAGGGTTAACGCATCTTTCTAGAAAATAAGGTAATTCTCACTATCGCATTTAATACTCGAATGTTCCGTAATTGTTGCTAGAATATAAGTTCTTACTAGAAAATATAGTAATGGGAAGCGTCGCCATCCGGAATCGTTTGTTTCAGATTTATAGGCATATTATGTCGATTAATTTTTTATTATGTATGCATACATTAAAAGAAAATTTAATCGACAAAATTCTCAGTCTCAATCCACGAAATTCATAATTTTATATACGAAATTCCTAGTGAGATGCGCAAAAATGTTCCAACCCGCATTCTGGGAAAAATGACCACGTGGGTTGGATAACAATTGCTATTGCCCCTGTGAAAATTTCACATATCGCTAGTGGTGGCCATGTCGACAAGTTGCCATCTCGAAATTTGCCATGTGACTCGGTAATTTTTCCGAGATCCTTCTCCCAGTGCAGACTTCGAGATAATTGACGGCTACGGGCGCGTTACATGTCCGGTGTTGATTCGACTCGCCACGATCTCATCTCAAACGGAGAACGCTCGTCCTTTTCGCCCCGGTGTTCCTTTCTGCCCTGCGATATTCCCCAACACCACCGGCGGAATGTCCACGATACGCTAATCGCGCACATTTATCACGATCGACGTCCATCCGGCTTGGGATTCAGCTTATCGGAAACTCGGGTGCGTGAGTTTGAATCGAGAATCGCCGAAGGGGTGTGTCTCTCGAGCGTCACGATTTTATGCAGGTTCGCGGTACGCACCGTATATAATACACCCGGACAATGTTATGCAGTACTATAAAGTCGAGAGACTTCCCGTGCAAGATACGTAATTGGTCGGCTGTCCGCTCGCGCCAACGGACAAGCACCTTAACTCATCGGGCCGGCTCTTTATAATACTCGCATACCGCTATTATAATACCTAACGTTTCTTCGCCGGGCCTGTGGGATACCATCGCCTTCGGGTCCCCGCTGACCGTTTTCTCGTCTTCCGGTTCGTTCGCTCCCAGCCCGGCAGCTTCTGCTACTCGCGCAACGATCCTCTCGCCCATTCTCCCTTTCCACCGTTCTTCATCACCTCGTAACGCTGCAACACGCCCGCATCTCCAAATTTATCGCCCTCCCGACGTCCGGTCGCACTCCCGTCGAACGCCATATAAACTCGCCATCGTCGTCAAATTCCTTCCTGAAAGCCTCCGGAATTTCTTCGCCTTGTCTCGCCTCACACGCCTTGCGCATGCGCTGTTCTTCGAATCGCGCGTATCTTCGCCTTTCGGAGGTCAAGGAACTTTACGAGTAACGGAACATTCTGTATATATATATATATTTAACATTATTGACCTTGTCGCATGTGGCTTGAGTTGAAAATGATAGGTAAAAAAATGAGGTTTTAGGGAATTCTTTTTTTTTATTCAAAAAGTGCTTCGAAGTATTAAAATCGATCAAAGGCGCGATTAATATGGGCACGCCCGGTGCGATCAGAGTAATATCATCGGTAATGTAAACACACGGTAGACGAGGAATGTGTACACCTCTCGCATGCTAAGTTGGTCGTGCGAGCGCGGACAAGCGAGGGTGCGAGAATGAGAGAAATAGCTAGAGAAGGAATAATGTATTGAACCAGCTGCGATAAATCACGGTGCCGCGCGAGCGCGACAGTAGCTGCATTCCCGCGAGATTGATTAAGTCGGCAAGCTCGTCGCGAGGGGATTTCGCGGGAGGGGGGGACTTGAGGAGGAGAACTCGCGACAACGACTTCGCGTTTCCGTGCATAATAGTAGCGCTAGATCGCACCTGGGAGTCTTATCTCGGCAGCTCTGGACCACGAGCGCTGTTACAATGATAATAGCGCACGTAATAGTACAGCGCGGGCGAGTGAACAAGCAATGAGCGAACGAACGAGTATTACAGCCCCTTCGCGAAAGACCATTATCACCGTCCAACATTATCATCTTTCAGTTATTGTTACTGTCGCTATCGCTCGGACTCACTACCGGGCGAACCGAATCGACTTTGGGGTGACATAAGCAGTCGGGCGATATGGTCAATCGTCATATCTCCCTGCAATGAAAGTCAATCGCTTACCCTTACCAAAAGGTCCAGATTTACGAGTCCCCTCTGAGAACCACAGCTTTGTGAGGTAAGCCTTTTTTCCATAAAATATTTGATGGTCCGAGAAACACACATTGGAACGACAGCTTGATTGTAACATCTTGGATCAATTGTCTTCGCATAAGCCTTTCTACAAGGAGAAAAAAAAACAATTGTTGGTAGAACATTTTTGTTACCGTAACAAATTTAGCTTCTTAGTATCGGAATAACAAAACCAGCTTGTAACCATATCAACATTTTTCGCGGGCGAAAAATGTTGCGGAGCGATTTGCTACCGCAACAAAACAGCCTTTGTTACTGTAACAAAATAATTGGTTATATGACTGAGTGGGGCTCGTATATGAAAACAAAGAGACACGAGTAAACTTTGTATTCGAGTAAACATAAAAATAGAGTGGAATTGCGAACTCTTGAAATTTGCTGTGTATGGATGTATAAACTGCGAATGGAAATATCTTTTCCAGTTTAATGCATTCATATACAGGAAGTCTCAAGAATCCACAATTGCGAATACAGACATTCTTTTAATCATACTAAAATGATAAAGTACAAACGCATTGAGTTATCTCTAAGTAAATGTATGTACGTATCTATAACTCTCCTATTACCAGTTACTACTCAGCCGTCAAATTGCAGCGGGCGTCGTTTGGTCTCATGGCAAACTAAATCGTCGCAGTAACAAGAAAGTTTTCTCGCGATAGCAAGAGCAATTGCTTCGACGTAGTAATTTTTATGCTGCTTTTGCCGATCGTTTTGTTGCGGGAACGAGGTCATTGTCAGCAAAACTCATTTTGTCGGAGCAGCTAAAAAAATGTTCTCCGCGATAGACAAGAATCATTGGCGCACCGATGAGAGTATCATGGACGAACGATCCCTCGCGATGTTCCGGAAGACTCGTTATATTATATTATCCAGCTCGGAGGCAAGTGCCGCGAAGGATGCTCTTAAGGACGATCCGCGGGACTCTCGCGGGCCTCCGTTGCGTTCAGGATTCCTCCGGATGCTTTTTGATATCTGGACGAGCCGTTCACTGTTCGCACGCGCTCTCCCGGTCTCCCGCGATCCTCGTAAAGATAACGCCGACCCGGGGGGGTTTTCGCGATGGCCACGGGCGCTCGAGAAGCTCCACTGGACCAGCCCAGCTTCGAAAGAGATCCTCTATACGTGTTCTCCCGCATGAATGCAACCATTCCGGTCTTCGAATTCTCTATCTCTCCCGTTCCCGACGAGAGCCCGGGCTCGCCGGCCTGACGCTGCCGATGGAGCAGCTCCTCTATCTTCTCCACCTCTAAAATGCGCCTGCTCGTATCAGCGGCGAGCCGCGCGGAGGCTCTCACGGTCCTCGATTCGACGCGACGCGTTCCTCATTTCGCTGTGAAACTAAATGTACTTAAAGTTTAGAACGGACGGAGGATTTAACCGCGGTACATTACACTGTAACGAGGGTATATAACAACGGGTAAACCGCTCGGCGCGATTTCTTTCGGGTCACTCGTACACATGCATCCTCCCGTAACGCTTCCTCGTCTCTTCGCGCATATCGAAGACGGTAAGGTGTACAATGCGGAAAATAAGAGATTGCCCGGTTCGTTGTTCCTTTAGAAATCTCCCCGGCAATAATATTGCTTGGATATATGCTCCATCGCATAATACCCGTGGTATAAAGGATACTTACGGCCACGGGTGTATACCGGTGCCGAGATATGCGTTTACGAAGAGAAGCGAACGAGAGACAGCGCAGATAAACTGTCGAGGATAAATTTACGAGACGCTAAGAGTGTTTAGACACGTTGGGTACTTCGTGAACGTCAAACGTTCCACTCATATCCTTGATATATCTCTGATTCCCGGGGAGAGATACAAACAAGCCACGCGGCGTCAGTTCATGATTCTGCTACTGGCCTCCGGGGCTGGGCTCTCGTCCTCGAAACAAATCTCAGCTCTCACGCTCCCTCGTGTGTGTGTGTGTGTATGTGTGTATTTATGTTATGCCTGTGTTCTACGGGATATAAAATTCACCGTATCTAACGTCATATTATTAAATTACAACGAAAAGTGATTTTATTCAGAGATAAAGCGGACTGTGACAAATTGTCATTATTTTTAGAAGGACGGTACAAGATATCCTAATTACAATTCCTATTATTATTATTATAATTAGTGCTGTCGTTATTATTATTATTGTCGTTGTCTTGTGGGCTGCGACCGGTCCTTTGTCGGAGGTGACATTTCCGAGAATCGAACGACTTCGCTGTATCCAACGTCATATTATTAAATTACAACGAAAAATGATTTTGTGCAAAGATAACGGAGACTGTGACAAATTGTCATTATTATTAGAAGGACGGTGCAAGATATCCTAATTACACTTTCTATTATTATTATCGTTGTTGTTATTGTCCGTTCTTTTGTACGCTTGCGGCCGGTGCTTTGTCGGAGGTGTAAATTCCGAGAATCAAACGACGATAAAGGATTGTACTTTATTCCATTACCGAGCCCCGAGTTTCGCCCCGGGGGAGAAATAAACGACCCTAGCGAAGAAATCGAAGAGAAGATGCGAAATGAGACTCTCACGATCGTCTCGAACGTTTACCAATCCGCCACGCATAGGGCAAATCGTTGATGGACCTTTAAAGGCTCGGAAAAAATTATAGATTATCAGTTATCGCTCTTACGTCTATGCCTCTGGGTAAAATTTGCCTCATAGGTCATTGGAAGGGTGCAAAAAGTGCTAAACTCTAAACGGAGTAGACTATGATACGTTGCCAATTTTTATGAATTTTTATATAATTTTTTTCCCCACCCCTTTTTGCCTCAAGGGAAAATGTTATTCGTTCACATTAATGAAGTATGTCATGCGGCATCGTGCCTGGGAGAGTTAATAGAGACATCACGAAACGTTCGACCGGGTGGGGGATGACGATTCTTCGAGTCCTACTGCCGCACGTATATTCACTGTGAGAGGTGAAGGAAAAATCGAAAAGATCAGCGAGAACGTGAATAAAAGAATCTCCGTGTTTTAAAGTCCCTCCAGGGCTGAAGAAGTGGCGTCTCCGTTGATGGACCTTTAAAGGCTCGAAAAAAAAAATGATAGCTAACCAGTTATCACTCTTACTTGTATGCCTCTCGGTCAAATGTGCTTCATAAGTCATTGGAAGGGTGCAAAAAGTTCTAAACTCTAAATGGAGTGGGCTATGATACGTTGCCAGGTTTTATGTGTTTATAAAAAAAAAACATTTCCCCGCCCCTTTATCTCCCAAGAGGAAACATTATTCCTTCACATTAATGAGGTATGCCATTCGGCACCGTGTCTTGGAGAGTTAATGGAGATATCACGGAACGTTCGACCGGCGGGGGAATGACGATTCTTCGAGTCCTACTGCCGTACGTATATTCATCGTCAGAGGTGAAGGAAAAATCGGAAAGATCAACGAGAACGTGAATAAAAAAATCTTCGGGTTTTAAAGTCCCTCCGGGGTTGAAGAAGTGGCGTATCAGCGAAGAAGGAGAGAAGAGTCGAATCTCTACCCGCGTCCTCGAAATGAGAGTCTCTCACGCTCGTCCTCCGCGCATATCCGCTCGGTAACAACACATGGGCGATAAACGTGTATGCACGTATATGCTCGGGTCGTCGTTGCTAGACAGCGATTTTCCCATCTCGCGTCTCGAGGATAAAAGGAGCAATGCGAAACCGAAGACGACGACGACAACGATGTCGGCAAACGGTGATGGCGGTGGTAAAGTCGGAGCCTCCGGGGAAACCGATGAGCGTTGCGGTGTCTCTCTTTTCATCGGCTGCCCGAGTGCAGCTCAGAGATCCGCCGCACTTTTCTTATTTTTTCTTCGTTTTTTTTTTTGTTTTTTTTTTTTTTCATCCTCCGGCGGTCGTACAGGCAGTATAGAGTCGTGCGCGGCTCGCGCATCGCATACACATCGTGATGGGGGGGAAGCCATGCAAATTGCCGTGACTCGCCCGACAAGGGATCTCCTCTCTTTCGCGTCTTTCGCGGATGCTTTCTTAACACCCGTGGAACTTACACGCGGAGGATATGCATCTTCTGCTTTAGTTCGCTGGAGCACCTTTCCGCCTCTGTGTGAACCGCATCGGGCATCGATGCGAGACGACGATTGATACGTTGGTTCAGGGTGACGTTGTGGGTCGGCCGATTAGTCCAGGGAGATGAGCGATAGCTGGAGCTAGAATTTTTCAGCCCACAGATTGGTGAAAAATCAGACCACCAGAAAGTGCCCTGTGGCGGGACGACTCTCTCCTATTCTGCCAGGAACTCACTCTTGTCTTGGGTTGAAAAAATATGTCGTGACTGACCCGACAAGCCATTTCCTCTCTTTCGCGTATACTTTCCTAACACCCATGGAAGTTACACTAAGAGGATATGCATCTTCCGCTTAAGTTCGCTGGAGCATCTTTCCGCCTCTGTGTAAACCGCATCGGGCATCGATGCGAGACGACGATTGATACGTTGGTTCAGAGTGACGTTGTAGGTCGGGCGATTAATCCGGTGAGATGAGCCATAACTGGAACTAGAATTTTTCAGCCCACAGATTGATGAAAAATCGGACCGCCAGAAAGTGCCCCGTGGCAGAATGATTCTCCTCTATTCTGCCAGGGAGTCACTCTCGTCTTGCGTTGAAAAAATATGTCGTGACTGACCCGACAAGCCATTTTATCTCTTTCGCGTCTTTCGCAGATGCTTTCTTAACACCCGTGGAACTTACACGCGGAGGATATGCATCTTCTGCTTAAGTTCGCTGGCGCACCTTTCCGCCTCTGCTTGAACCGCATCGGGCATTGATACGTTGGTTCAGGGTGACGTTATGGGTCGAGAGATTAGTCCAGTGAGTTGAGCGATAACTGGAACTAGTATTTTTCAGCCTACAGATTCGTAGAAAATCGGACCGCCAGAAAGTGCCCCGTGGCGGGGCCGACGTTCCCCTTTCGGTCAGGGACTCACTCTCGTCTCTGATCGGAAAATATGCACGTGTTCTTCGCTAAGTGCCGCTGACTGTGTAAGATCAAGCGCGGGGGGTCCCCGATGGGGCCCCCGAGGAGATCCCACGGTCCCCACCCTTAAGGCGGCACGTTCCCTCGATGATCCGCGACCCCGACCCAGAGATTGGTGGGGGCGGAAGGGCTAGAGTGGAAGGGGCCCAAGAACCATCGACGCAAGTGCCCTCTCGACGACGAGGACCATGACGGAGAGGCGGCGAGAGAGGGAGCGTTGCATCGAGGACCGAGCGCAACGCCCGATGCCGCGATCACGACGCGCGTTGATTATGATAGACGCGCGGCGCGATTGTGTGTTTCGCGTGCAACTCGCGTCGAGTGGCGACTTCCTGCCGCTCGCGAGAAAGAAACACAGCCGTTTGTTGTACACATCAGGCGGATGCTGCAAGGCGTTTTAATTCGTGTTGTAAATTATGAAATTTCATAATTTCATAATCGTCTCTTGTATTACGGTAATATTGCATTAATCCTCTTAATTGTCTGTCCCCGGCGCGGATACGGACGAACACGAAACGCGAATAATATATAATGGACAACGAATTGCACAAAATTTATGTGACCGGCTTTTCGTCGACGATGATTAACTATTTTATACGGAACCGTGTGAAAACGAATTTGCAATAATCGTAAATATCGCCGGTGCAATACCCGCGATCGCTGTAATTATCGGTTTCCGTATCTGTATCAATGACCTCGAACCGTCGGCGAACAGTGTCTAACATTATGAATTAATGAATTCGTAATGAATTGATATTAATTGCTTCGACACGTCACCAACAGTTCGCTATCTGAAATTCAATCAACCTATGCAAAGGTGTGTGTGTGTAGCTCCGGCACAGCGGCGGTTGAGAACTGTTGGATTAATCACGCGATATATACGAAGCGAGAACACGCTACACAGTGTACACCAGAATCCGTGCCCGGAGACCTAATTAGCGAATACTTTACACCGGTCTGTCTCCGCTTCTATTTCAACCGGTGGGGTTCTCTAATCACTGAGAAATCGATCGAACGTATACGTGTAACGCGGCGTCGCTATGCCGATTAACGAGACCGCTACTGCCGCGAATAGTGAGACTAAATCGTGATTTCAATACAGTGGAAAGCCGATTAATCGCGGTTGGATTATTTGTTGCGATATTTTTATTTATTTTTTAATGCATAGCGTCACTTTCAGTTTAAAAAATGAGATTTTCTAACCGGAAGTGACACATTTCTCGTATGTTACCGCTTCCGGTCGAGAAATAACTTTTGCAGATCGGAAGTGACGTCCGGATGGCGATAATCGTATTTTTTTGTAGCAAGCGAAGAGATACTCGAAGAAGAAACTTCTACGCAGTCAAATTTACTCCCGCAACTTTTCTGACTTTGGAAATTTTTATGGTATTTTATTTTTCTGGATAACATGATGTATAATCAATATTTTACTGTACGGTTGTTCTCCGCAGCCCGCGTTGTATTATACACTATATAAAGTTCACTCACGAAGAGATACTCTAAGGAAACTTCTTCGCAGACAAATTTACTACCACAACTTTGCTCACTTCGGAAATTTTTATTCAGTTTATTTATTTTTTTCAACAATATAATGTACAATCGATATTCTACTTTACGGTCGTGCTCCGCAGCACACTTTATACTCGCATACGAAGTATACTCGCATACGAAGTATACTCGCATACGAAGTATACTAGTGAAGAGATGATCGAAGGAAAATTCTCCGCAGACAAGTTTACTCCTGCAAATTTGCTCACTTGGCAAATTTTTATTTAATTTAATTTTTCTTCAAGAACATGATCGATACAATCGATCGATATTTTACTGTACGGTTGTTCTCCGCAGCACACGTTATGTACGTTATACTCGCATACAAAGTATACCTAGTGAAGAGCTGCTCGAAGGAAACTTCTCCGACAAGATAGACAAATGTACTCCTGCAAATATGCTCACTTGGCAAATTTTTATTTAATTTAATTTTTATTCGACAATAAGACGTGCAATCTGTATTTTACTGTACGTTTGTTCTCCGCAGCACACACTCGACTACACACGTACACACGCATCCACCTTGTACACCATTATACCCGATCCAGTGTGTTCTGGATGCTCGCTGTCTGCCCCCACGCCGCGACAAATCACCGGCGCGCATCTTCCCCGTTAATTTATCCAGGCAATAATTCACCCCGTTAACGCTCACGAGTCTCGTTTCGCCGGCGCTGTGCGCATCGCACCCAGTGCGTTAACTACGGATTAACCGAGCGCGCCGCGTAAATAGGTAGCTGATGGCAATATCAAGACTCGGCTCGGCTCACACGCGACTCACGGTGCACGGGAGATTAGCCACGGGAGCTGGGATTCCGCGGACTCTCGTGTGTAATGTTGCACACGAGTCGAAAGGGGGATACGAGGAGAGACGGTTGAAGGCAGGGAGCCGTGGAGAGGTGCCCGGGAGAGCGACGATTAATGAAATCACCGTGTAATTAAATGATTATTTAAGACCGGTAGCTCGCGACTGGTGGCTATAAACGCTTGTATACCGATCTCTTCGGCCGCTCGGTGCTATCGGGACACTCGTCGTGCCCGGGCTCTCCAATGGGCTATATCGGGTAAAGAACCGAGAACGACAGCGAACGGAGTTCGTATACCTATCGGTTCTCTAACAGTACACATAGTATTATGCACCTTTGATAATATAAGTGTACTTGCAAATATCCGACGCAGTTAAACCCACGTACACGACTGATTCGCGAGGACGTACGTGCATGCGCGGTGGTTAATCAATGCTTCTGCTCCGCGACCGCCGTTGCCGTTGATGTTGGTCCATAAAACGGTGCAGTCCGACGCACGGTGCATGCGCGCATACAGACGAGCCGGGTTACACTACTGTACGCAGCGACCGGAGGATTAAGTAACGGATAATTGCGAGTTGCTAATAAATTAATCCCTCCTGGACCTCCCTCGGTCACGCCCACGGGCTAAAGAGCCTCCAGCCTGGTGCAACTGAGCGTGGACGAGATTTAGAGAGAGAGAGAGAACTGACGGTTTACAGCCGTGGCTCTCTGGGTCGATGGCTACACGCCTAATCGTTTCGTATGTTCCGTACGTGCGTGCACACACGTGAACGCGTGTTCTCGCACGGGCATTTAGAGTCGTCGGGGCTGTTGCGTACCGTTAAAGAGCGTCCTGGAGGTCGCGCGGTACCGCGGGACATCCGCGACCGGGCGAGAGTCACGTTTAAGGGGAGTTTAAACTCTTCTCTTTCGCTCACAGAATCTCCGTGGCGCTCGCTCTGTCATATCGAACCAACCGTCGTCTGGGCTTGGACTCCTCTTGAGAGGAGGCTGAGCACGTATGTTTATGATACCGTTTATGATTGCGAGAGAGACGGCGTCAACATTTTTTAATTCATTTTTACCCAATACGATTCTATATAGGGAAAAACATATCGCCCTAATCAAATGTGTAGCGAGCCATGCAAGTCGTTTTTTTCTTTATGAAACTGTTTCGGAGAACATTGGATGCAAAATATTTTGAGGATATGCTGATCTTTATAGTCTTGCGTAAGGGGACGACACTCTAAATCGCCGGTAAAACAGGTATCTTTTACCGTTTATTCGCGATTTCGATGAAAATATAATCCTAGCGGTGGGATAAACATCTTTACTTCAAGAGACGAGGTCACAGGTCCGACACTTCGCCCCCCCCCCCTTCATTCAGTAATATTATCGCCGAGAAGAATTTTTACTTTTACCGTTTTTTTTTTTTTTTTTTTTTTTTTTTTTTTTTTTTTTTTTTACCGTAACAATTCTTTAGGACATTCTTCAATTACAAGTCGCGCTAAAGACGTTTTTATGTAAAAAAATATATGTAAAAAATATATAATTTTTCGGCCAAGTAGCCCATTAGGCAAAATGGTTGTTAAAAAAAAATTGCAATAAAATATGCGGTGTTTCTCGGGTTAAAGGACGTTCGCGAAGGTATAAATGGTAATAGCGCTCGTGAATATGCATTAGCTTAGCGGCGAAACTGGTACCAACGTATCCGTAGCTGTTATACAGCTCGTAGAGTCCGATCGTCGTCTCGGGAAGGATAGAGAGGCGAGCAGGAGCGAACGTAACGGATCCTTGAATAATTAAATACTCGAAGCAATCGGATAAATCGTCCGGCGACACGATAACCGGATTATTAATTGCTTACGAGCCAGACACGGCTGGATGCCAGAAGATTTCATTTCTCACGAGATTACAGTACATACGCGATTAACACCGGTCCATATAACTAATTGAGCCGGTTCTTAAACACACACACATGCAAAATCGCTATATACAGTGAAACTCAGTGAAATAACTTCGCGAAGGGAAAACCATTTTCCCCGGAACATTCGTCTCTCGTCCGCGCTCCGTGGACAGTGAGAGATTATTGCCTCGTCAGAACGTGGGACTTGGCCGAAAGCGCTCGCGATCCGCGGGCTCCCCAGCAAATAAATTGCTCGCTCGTTTCGAATAATCCACGCGCGATGTCTTCTGGACTGCTCGAGAGCTCGAACGCGATGGGAAGGAAGAGGAAAGAAAAAAAAAAAACAAACAAAAACAAAAAAAAACAACGCAAAATCCACGATAATCCTCGCGATCATCGAGTAATAACTTAATGAGCCCGGCCGGATAAACGAGCAGCAGCTCTCGAGATTACAGGGTCCTCTGTCTATTATATGCTCGCGAGAGTGCTGCACGCGTTGTCAGGCTCGAGGTACACACGGGGTACCCACGTTACTTGTAAACGACACATTCGCCCCGAGGCGTCGGTAAACTGTGGGTCCCCCGATTGCTTTTTGTACCCTCCATATAGCGGACGCGCTTCGCCACAATATATCGCGTGCATAATAGCTAAATCGTCATATTTTCGAACAATTGGTCTCGCTTTTCCAACGTTGCCTCTGAGTTAAAATTACGAGCAGTGAATATAGCCCAGACTCATTTACCGTAATATTGGAACTACGAACTGTTCGCGGGGAAACGACTATATACCGCGGTTATCCGCGGGACGTCCAGTCTCGTGTCGGTTTGTGTGTGTGTGTGTGTGTGTGTGTGTGTGCACGCGCGCGGGGCTTCCACCGAACACGTGTAGTACCGGGAAGATGACGAGGATCATGGAAGTTCCGTGGTGTTGTAGAATGAGCCAGCGCGTTAGAGTACTACGTGGTAAGTCGGAGATCTCTCGGGTACGTTCATATGCGAAAGAGTAACTTTATACTGTGCCGCCGTCGCCGCGTGGTTATCGTTATCTTAACGAGAATCGGCAATTTTCTGGCCGGCTTCGTCGCACGAAGAGCGTGCACGCGGCGGTACCTTACATATGTGTACATACGTGCATACGGATATATATATATATATATAGGTATATATATCATTCCCTATCTAAGTCGTACCTACGTCGAAGAAGTACGTGTAACGTGTACACCGACGATTCCCGGGAGAAGCGGTCGGCGCTCCAGAGGCGACTCCTTGGTGAACACACATATATAGATTAGACTGTGAGAAAAGATCTCCCTGAACCGATTCCGGACGTCGCTCCTTCGCCGATCCACCCGCCCGATGACGCTCGACGTGTGCATATACTATATTCGTAATTGGAGATAGTGAAAGCGCCTCGGAACAGCGCTTCGCTTGTAAACCGTAAGGATACGGAGCTTGTTCGCTCTCTGCGCGCTGCGGCGAGGAGGGCGGGAGGTGGAGGAAAACGGGAAAAATTTCCGAAATTAAGTGACTCCCGAGCCACGCCCACGAGGATAATTCGTTCTGTACCGCGCCGGAGACGCATGCAACGAACGGTATTTCGAGTTGTTTCGAAAGGATAGAGGATACGTGTATGGGATAAGTTGGCTCGGAGCACTATGGGAACTGGACCGTTCCAGATAAGAACGCCGAAGACGTGTTCTCCGGCCTCCCACTTGAACACTGTTTGCTATCACTCTATCACTCCTTTCCATTCCCGGTGCGACTAGGTGGCCGGATATAATTCTCGTTTGTCAAGAGAGTCTGCGCACACGTCTCGGTCTCGGCACTCTCGCCGGGTTGATTTTCCCACTTTGCCACCTACGCGCCTCTTCGCGAACATCGACGGACGCTCCGAGACGAGGACGGAGTCCGGAGGGTTTCAGGACTGACTCTCCGGGCTCGTGTTCAATGAGAGCGGAGTGCGTTTCGCGTACACGTATCGGGCAACCGCAGCCGCCGCCACCACCCATGGAAGAACTTGGAAATTTCCATCTGCGAACCTTTCAATCATCCTCGCTCACCGCTCTCTCGGGAGAGAATCTCTTTTCCGTTCTCGAATCGTTCGCCTCTTTACGAAACTTTCATCATCCTATTATGCACCGTGCCAATCTCTGCCGCTCGCGTCTTCATCTCGACGATCACGTTGTTCACGTGTATACATGCGCGTCGTAAAGATTGCGAAAGATTGCACTGACAAATTGATACCGGCAACGAGTATCTTCTCGTGCGTCTCTCCAATGAAACGTCTTCGCCGATGAGTTTCGAATTAACCTACGGACTGATCACGTCCGAGTGCGGCGGTGAATTGCCCCGCTTTGCACATGCTAACGACAATCCTGATACTCCGCTCGTTCGACTGCGGAAAAAAGTCTCTATTGAAAATTGCATTCTACCGGTTTTCAACTCCCGCCTCAAACGGGCGACTGTTATATGAACAGATAAAAAAATTCAAAGAATCTTTTTTTGTAACCTCAAAATCGCGAAAATATGTAAAACTAAAACGCCTTAATTAAACTGGGCAGTGCAGAAATGTGGACTCAGAAGTCAGTCACCAAGACTCATTGATTTTCGTCCTTGCACATCCACACACCCACGCTTACACCCAAAGCACCTGCTTAATATTCTTTTTAAAGATTATTTAAATTTGAAAGAATTTATAAGAAATCTAAAATTATATATTTTTTTTAATACCTAAAAGTCGTGAAACTATGTTAAAAAAAAAGTCTTAATTAAACCGGGCAGCGCAGGAATGTAGAGTTCTCCCGCCTTCCGGTACTCTATAACGAATACACACTCACCAAGCTTCACACATTTTCGTCCTCGCACACCCACACACACGCAAAGCGCATGCTGAATATCCTCTACGATCCAAGTGGACCATAGATCACCCTTGAAATCTACTTCGTGGATCTGCGGGATGCATAATCTTCGCCTCCCGGTGTAGATTACATTATCTCAGCGGGCGTAGACGCTCAGTGAGCTAGGGAGCGAGCACACGCCAGGTAAGCCCTGTCGTATCGGGTGCTCCTGCCCGATACCGACAGGCTGTTTTCCCCGTGCTCGAGGAGCCGTCCGCTTCCTCGCCCTGGGGGATGAGCCGAGAACTTATATGGGATCTCTCTCGTGGAAGCTCCTCGCGTGCCTGCTCAGCTTCGAGGATACACGCGTAAGATAGAGGACAAATAAAACTACGATACGGGGAAGTATTTATGTACGTAACCGCTACGCCGGACACAGGTATTTCCGTACATGTGTTGAAATGCGCGTACCAACGAATTTCGATCGAAAATCTCAGATCGACTCCGAAAGATGCCAATAAAAAAAATAACAATAATAATAATATAAATATTAATAATATACTCTATAAAAAAAAATCGTATGAAATTTCATGTGCCGAACTGGAAGTTTTTATGCAAAAACTGTTATATTAAATTTCATGTACGACTGTGATGAAAAATTAATTTGCAGTGTATTAAAAACTTTACTTTACTTTATTTACTTACTTTATACTCTATTTCAAATAATTTACTTTAATTTCAATGAAAAACTTTATTAATTTTTTATCACAATCGTACATGGAATGTAATGTACAAGTTTTTGTATAAAAACTTCCAGACTGATACATTAAATTTACAAATTTTTTTTAACAGTGTAAATAATTAATAATAATAACAACACTAACCAACTAGCAATTACGTTTTGTTATTATTCGAGGGAGGATATGTTTATTATATCATCATCCACCGATTGTACGCGGTATATATATGCGACTCTTGTGAGGAGCCTTTGAGTAGTTGGATTGCACGGATCTACAACAGTGCTCACCAGCGTTTCGCCGAGATTCATTGCGAGGCACTCTCTCGTGCGTCAACGAATCGATTCGGAGAGGCGAAAGAGGCGGTTATCGGAGACAGGAGAGGCGCGTTTCCACGTCGCGAAACGATCTTTGAACTTTGGAGTCACCCTGCGTACCTGTATATGTACGCACGAGAGCGAGGGAGAGGTCGCTCTCACTCTCGGATGTGAACAGCATGCGTCGCGCCGCGGCGGCGCATAAAGTGCAAGGAGGATCGGTGAGAAAGAGGGAGGAGACAGAGAGATGAAGAGCGAAGCCAGCAAACTCCACCGGAGCGAAACGAAGTAAATCGACAGACATGCACCTCCTATCTGTGTACCTGCCCCGATCGTCGATCAAAGGGAGCCGTTTCCTTTTGCCATCGTATATCAGCCATCCGTATGCATTATACGTATCGGCTTATGTACACACACTATTACAACGGCGTGCCACACACACACGCACGCACGCACGAGGAGGGCAAAGAATCGTCGCGGTCGCCGTCTCGGAGAGTCTCCGCAGTCTCCGCGGAGACTCGTTTGCCTTCCGCTCGATCTCGGCGGCCAGCCGAGTTCCAGTCGATCATCGACTGATCGACCACTTCGCGGCCCGGAGAGGGAACGGTCGTGGAGTGGCTCGAGAGGTTCGATTGGTGCGAGATCGCTTTATCGAACGAGGCGACCGAGACGGTGCACCATACCGGACCGCATGCACACCCAGACAAATAATTTATTTGACGAGCGCCCGGTAAATAAATACTTATTTGGTGTAAATAAATATTTATTTGGTGTAAATAAATATTTATTTGGTTTAAATAAATATTTATTTGGTTTAAATAAATATTTATTTGGTGTAAATAAATATTTATTTGGTTTAAATAAATATTTATTTGGTTTAAATAAATATTTATTTGGTGTAAATAAATATTTATTTGGTGTAAATAAACATTTATTCGGTTTAAATAAATATTTATTTGCGAGCCCCTGTCAAATCGGCACATTCACATCTCTACCACTCACAATTCTACCGGAAAACATCTTTACTGTATTAGAACTCTACCAAAATCTCTATCAGAGAGTAAAAAACTACCAGAATCAAAATAAAACTACCGGAATACAAGGCCGCACGGTAGCCCTCTATTCTGGTAGAGTTTTATTGTAATTCCAGTAGAGTTTTATTTCAAATCCGCTAAAGTTTTATTTTGATTCTGGTAGAGTTTTTTTTAACTTTCTGGTAGAGATGTTTTCTGGTAGAGTTGTCATGTGGCAGAGTTGTTAAAGCTGTCTTTTTTAGTAGAGTTGTGAGTGGTAGGGATGTTAATGTGCCGTCAAATCAATTATTTTTTTGAGTGTATCCGAAGGAAGGGAGCAACATCGGGTTTGCGTCCCTGAAGTCCTCTGGCGCATCGGGCACGGTGCAGATCCGCGGTTGGCGCACACACGAGGATGTCCGAATATAAATCGAGCGGAACTTTTAGTCTATCTGGGAGGATATCGGGAGAGACGAGAGTGTCCCAGGGGACCAACGGATGGGTTTTTGGTGCAGTCGCTACGGAGGGCCACTCTCCGGCTGGTCTGACCGGAGAGATGAGGGTCCGGCCGGGAGATCCCGCGGATAAGCCGAAAGGACCGACCGGAGGACTTAGGATCCACCGGACACGTTTTGGCCTCTGGTCCCGCAGCGCTTTCGCGCACGCATTAGCATACACGCAGTTTTCGTACGGTTTCGCAGTATATCACGCTCACGTTTGCCGGAGTCGTACACCCTCTTGGAGCGCCGGCTTTATCGCGGCGCTAAATCCACATCGTGTAACGTCCCGCCGCGAACCGGACGAAGTGGATGGTCGTTCCGTGTGTTCGTACTTTCACGCGAAAGTGAAGCTCGTTTGTGGCCGGGGATGACAAGGAAGTATCTCAAGGAAAGGCGGCGAATCGGGTTTGCGTGTTGGGGAGAGAGAGAGAGGGGCAAAATGAAACACTGGAGAAAAGGGGACATTAATTACCAATTTATTCCTAGGATATCTAGTAAAAATTACTATATCACTTGAGAGATATTATCATAGCACATAGTAGTAGAGCGTTAGGAGGCCACCTATGGTAGGAAGTACCGGATTTATAACAATTTTTCTTAGATATTATGGTAAAAATTCTTGGATAATCTCAGACTGTCTACCATAGGTGGTGCGCTGGCGCCGTACTACGCGCCATGGTAATTTTTCTTAGATGATTGGTAATTTTTTACTAGATCCTTCACTCAGTGTAATGTCGCATAAATGGGGGATAATTCTTTGAATAAATTGTTGATTTTTATTTTCTCGGAATCGAGTGATAATAATGACTTTTAGACTTTTACATGACCTTTCGGACAAATTTCGCATTTGCATTAACATGGCACATGGACGTCTTCGGACTTTCTCACGAAAGTGAAGCTCGTTTATGGCCGGGGACGACGACGACGAAGCATCTCAAGGAAAGGCGGCGAATCGCGTTTGCGTGCTGGGGAGAGAGAGCGAGAGAAAATGGAATACCGTGGAAAAAGAGACGTTTATTACCAATTTATTTCCAGGATATCTGAGGAAAAATCTTTGGTAGTATTGTTGCATAAATGGGGGAAGCCAATGTGAAAAAATTATTGATTTTTATTTCCTCCTAATCGAGTGACAATAATGACTTTTAGATTTTTACATGACCTTTCCGACAAATTCCGCACTTACACGAACATGGCACATCCGCGTCTTCGTACTTTCTCACGAAAGTGAAGCTCGTTTATAGCCGGGGATGACGACGAAGTATCTCAGGTAAAGGCGGCGAATCGCGTTTGCGTGTTGGAAGAAAAAGGGGCAAAATGGAATACCGGGAGAAAAAAGAGACGTTAATTACCAATTTATTCCTAGAATATTCTAAAGAAAAATCTTGGATAACCTTGTCGCATAAACGGGAGAAACTAATTTGAAGAAATTCTTGATATTCCTTTCTTCGGAATCGACAGTGACAATAATGACTTTTAGACTTTTATGCGACCTTTCGGACAGATTCCGCATTTGCACGAATGCGACACAACCGCGTGTACGGTGAAATGTCATTACGGTCCGGTGAATTGTAAAACCGTCCAACGGAATGTCCCTTTTGCGACGCGGTCTGTGACAGTTCGTTTCTGCCGTCGTTGCAGCTGCTGCGCCCAGTGCGCGCGGCCTTCACGAGCCTTTGCTAATTTCCTCGCGTGGGACGAGCTCACGTTCGATCGTTCGGTCGTTAGGAAAAGCTCTCTCGACATCGGGCCCCGAGACCGTACGGAGGGACTTTGAATCGAGCGTGTGCCCACGCGCGTGGCCACACGCTCGATAAATGCCTCTCGTTCGCACGCCGAAGCAATCCGTGTCGCAAAAGCGAAAGGGCTCTGTAAAAATAACACTATAATTCCGTCGGCAACGATATTGTGCGGGTTTTTGTCCGGATCCTCCGGAATCTTCCCGATGTTTTGCGAACGACAGACTAGTCTCGTACGCGAGACTCTTTAAAACCATGAAATATCAACTGGTCGGCAGATATTCGAAGGACACAGCGGTGAAGGCGCAAGGACCTCGGAAACCCACTCCCCTACATTAAGAAGAAAAAAAATCGCAAAAAAAAAAACACCTCATTCCGACGCTTATACACTCAAAGCAGACGAGCCCACTCAAGGCGGGGATCGCTTCTATCTGCGCTCGGAGTGAAATTCACGAGCACGCGCGACCGAGCCGGCGATTATTAGTCTGGCACGACAAGGACGGCTCGCCTAATTACTTCGGGGTGTGCATAGCGCCATAAGGTAGACGTACAAAATGCAAGTGGCGGCAATGCAAGCCGACTCGCTGCGGCTGCACGCAGGCTCATTTGATTTTATTGTCGATGCCGCGCCTCGCATGTGTCTCACTAATGCTCCAGCAAAGTACTTCATTCTACTGTATATGTGCTACACTAATAGTTGAAAATTTAATTTGCACACACGCCGTTTCATCGGGATTTTAATTAGTTTACGGAGCGGACGGGAAAAGCGCGTCGATCGGTTTCGTCTCGTGAGTGAACGTTTCCACAAAACCCATAGAACGTATCCTCGTAAAATGTCTTCCGAGTGTTGACGAAAAAAAAAATGGTAAAAAGAATTTGTCGGCTTTAGTGGACAAGATTAAAAAATCTTGAAAGATCTTGAAATCTTAAAAGATTAATCTTGAAATCTTAAAAGATTAATTTAATTGATCTTGAAATCTTAAAAGATTAATTTAATCATTCTTAAATGTGGAACCGCTTTTTTTTTACTGTGTAGTCGCGTATCTCGATCGTTCTTGACATAACGGACCAACCAGTGCGGTTCGAGCTTTGAAAATCTGATCGTGTAAATTTCGTTTAGGGATTAATTTAATTATGGTGGAATCCGCGCAGCTTGGGACGGTATTTTTACGAATTGAGCTTTATTGGCTAACTCGGTTCTTACAAACTTTATTGGCTGAGCAGTTTTCATTCGTAACCGGATATATATATGTTTAATTTGTAGCAGCTTTTACAGAAGTTAATTTTCGAACGTTAAAAAAATCTCTTATTAAACTCAATTGTTTCACGATGGACAAAAAAAGAAAAAATCCTGAGCTTCCGATTTTTTTTTTGTCGTACATATGAAACGAAAAACGATAATACGGTAACCTCATATCTGTTACGAAACTTTTCATAGGATTTTTGTACGACTTCATTATGAGTATCACGTTTGTCACTGACCGTCTTCCTCATTATACCTACAATCAAAGTGCAACGCGAATTGCTTTTCTTTACCTCGATTTCATTTCGTTTAATTTCCAATTGTTCTATCGCATCTCAACGTATCCGAAAACCGGCATCTGTTTCTTCGCGAATGAATGAGCCAATGTGTCTCGACGTGTGTCCGGGGGTTGTCTTACTTGGCGCGATGAGTGTGACGCTTGCGCGGTACAAAGTACCTTGCGCCGTGCCTGAAAGAACGCGTACCTTACCGGTGCGGAGCGCGGCGCATGTAGGCTAATGCCAAGAAAGCATGACGAACCGCAAATACGACGCAGTGATTGATGATACCCGTCGTCACCCAGCCAGCAATAATACCTACAGGGCCTACCTACTCCCCCCCCCCCTCCCCCCCTGTAATATACAACACACTGAACCTATTATCTTTAAGCTATACGGCCGGTGTTATATGTGCGCTTACGCGCGACCCCGGTGCGCCGCACCAATCGCCGATATACATCGTTCCCCGTTCGCCACTAGAAAGAGATCCTTTTGCGAAAAGGATTGATGCAATTGCGGCGCGAAATTGCGCTCATTGCACGTAGGTACACGCCGGACCGTATTCCAATACGACGCATAGATTTATGCGCCCGTTGGTGGGCAAAGTACGACGCGGACAGAGTCGCTGATACGCCGGCACTTACAGCGGTCTAATAACAGCGCGAAGCGTACAAACGAGAAGTCGTGGGTGAATGAGACTTTTTTTCATTGAGGCCCCCCCTGGCCGCGGACTCGATCACCGTTAATATTATCGACACGTGTATGTGCCGATACTTTTAACTGGTATCAATTTTTCTTTCGATCTCGTCTGTCCGCACACGCCTCCGGGCCAACCGCGCAGAGATCTGTGTGCGTCGTTCCGCCGGTAGATCGACCGCACGGTTGTTCGTGCGCGAGTTTAACAGAGCCAGTTGGCGAACCGCTTGCGTAAACTTATTTCACCCTCCGTCGATTCAAATCGATTGCGAATCGGGCTTGACGCAGCGTTTCCGACGCACGCACGGTGCACGGCACGTGTTGCACGGAGCTTGGTCGCGTCACGCAATCGTCGCGGAATAAGAACTGGGATGAAGAAATGACAAAAAAAAATATGCTTTGGAAGTTAGGCCCGGGAGCGTTTAGATACTATACGTGAATTGATAGATTGCGTATCGTGATTTGCACGCACAGCTTCGGAGTCATGTTATCCAATTGGATGGAAGTCGTGTGCGGCTTGCGTACATGTGTGCAAGAGGTTCTAGGACGTTAAAGACCCGAGCGACGTCCCGCTGTGACTGTCGGTCGGTCGGTCCGATCGATACGAATTTCCAATTTAATGCCATCGATGTAACTCGCTGCATTCCTCTCTCTCTCTCTATCTCTCTCTATCTCTCTCCCCCGACCCCCTCTTTCGCGACATCGAAGGTGATCCAGCGAAATCATTGACGGCTGGAATTTTTCGCGAGTTGCATTGCGGCACTAGAAAGTGACTAGGGCCAGCGAGGCAAAACTGAACACTGGGGCAGAATGGACCAGCGATCTCCCCATTCGAGATCAGAAACAGTCCATTTTAACCTTCTATTCCATTTTGCCCCACTTCCCCCTTGTGCTTCTCCTGTTTCCTAAAATATACATTTCGCGCACCTTCTCAACCATCAAGAAAGACACTGAATCTGATATTTCTTCTTTACCCTCCGAGTCAGGTGGTGGAATTCATTCGCTCCTATCGCACGCGCCAAAGATGTTTTAATCGGCAAGAGATCGAATAAAAACAAAATGTTAACCGTTCGCCATCGAAGCGTCGATAGGTCGCCAATAAGTAACCGCAGCTTTCGATGATTCCGCGCCGATCGACGTATAACCGTGTGCCACTCTCTTTCTTGATTTCCATGAAAGTCCCTCGTCTCTCGGATTCATGTCTGATCGACGGATAAAACAGCGACGGCTGAGTGAATATTCGCACGTGAATTAATGCCCCGGAGGTGTAACGTGCTATACCAGATACCTAGATATTCGAAGGTGCATGAAGCAAGGAAGATAGATCGCCGATCGTACCAGTCGATATGTCGTATACACGGCCTCTAAACTATTATGGACTATTCACCGGCCGAGATTGGATCACTCCGCAGACTCGTTAAAAAAAAAAAAAAAAAAAAAAAAAAAAAAAAAACAAACCTCTACGGAGAGAGAGAAAATTCTTCCCACCCGCTGCGCGTCTCGTTTCACCTGTCGCACTTCGACGTTCGGAGTAACGGCTCACGCACACGAATTTAATACCACGAACGAAACATTCATATAACGTATTAGTTTGTACTTTTGCGTCTGAACGATCGGGCTCGCGCGCTTCCGTCTCACCTGGGCGACCCGCGCGCCGCATGATCTACGATACTCCACCGACCTTTACCTCCGCAACGCAACTCCTTCAATTTCTCTGTTACTCGGAATGAGCCCCGATCGAACACTCTCGGCGGCATAACGAGCGCAATAACAATTCCGCGTTCTTATCGAAATATCAACGAGAACTTCGTCCGTGCGCTCGCGCACTGTCGTAGACGTAGAAAAAAAAAAAAAAAAAAAAAAAAAGGGAAAAAAAATGTTGGGAATAACGTCCCTCACGGTGCGGCGACTCACCGTGCAGTCACGAGTTACGTCTGTGTCTTCGTGCAGCTGTCTGACTGACCTTTTCGCATCTCGGGTGCAAGCCGAGAGCGCGCGGCAAGTTCTCCGTGAAACGAATGAAGAATACCGAACGGAGAAAAAAGAAAAAAAAAGGAGGAAAAAAATATCTATAATAAGTACCGTTTCGCGAGAGGGTTGGGTTACGGCGAGCGAAGCGCCCGAGTCTCGCGGCCGCTCGCCGAGGCTCTCTTGCCTCGAAGAGATACCTTCTCGGTGCTTGCGTTTAATAGTGCGAACGGAATATGGTTCGGGCAAAGCTCGCGCCTCGTGCAAGAGCCGCGCGACGTTAGAACGCGAGAAAGAGAAAAGGCAACAAAAAAAAAAAAAAATGAATGGGACGGAGCGGGAGAGAGAGAGAGCGAGAGAGAGCCCGAAGCGTGTCGTCCTCGCGAGGATAACGCGGCTTGACCGATTTCCCCGCAAATTCAATTACACGTTGCTAATGCCAAAGCGGCCCGACGAAGCGCCGGCCGCGGCCGGCCGTTACACGCCCACAGCACGCCGTCGGGCCCTTGCGCTCAAGCGTGCACCCGCCGATCTGTCGGAATATGTAAGCGGGAAGAAGTGGACGAAGAAGAAAAGCTGCTCCATGTCGCTGTTCGCGTCTCGCTCGTTTAACGTTCGTTCTTTGGTACCGCGACAAAACGCGCGAGGCTCTCGCTATCGGTACGCGTCGAGCCCGGACCGGACACGCGAGTGTGTATGGATTTGCATGACCATTCCCGAGAACATCGAAGAGTCGTGAGCCGAGCGGCGCATGCGAAACCAAAGGGACACACCGGCGGAGAAAGGGGAAATTAAGAAAAGAGAAACAGCAGCGATAGCGCACCGCGTGAGAAATTAACTTCGAGTGTATCACACGGTCGCGTGTGTCGCGTTGTGGCTCTCGTACTTTTTTTCTTTCGAGTCCGAAGTGTTCCCCGATTGTTTTTATTCGCTCGACTTGACGATCGGACGGAAATTAGCTATTTCACTTGGATTGTGCGGTGTGCGCGAATACTCGCTTTTTTTTACCTCGACCTATCGAGGGTAACAGATTCGGCGGCCCAAACGTTTTGGGATTTTCGAACTTCCGGGACTTTGAATCCGGGACGGTAAACGGTAACTCTATGCGGTTCCTCGTTTACTTTAATCGTTCATTTTATCTATTCACTTGTTTTTATTTATTTGCTTATCTTATTGATTAGTTAATTTTTTTCTTTTCATTTAACAATCGAGCGAATTTTTTTTTAGATTTCACACGGTCTTTTATGCCACAATCCGACGCACTCGCCGATTGTTCATTCGCTCGACTTCTCCCTCACGGAGAAATTCACTGATTCGTACCGATGTTAGATAGAATTTCGCTCCGATTCAAATGTCCTTACTTATCTCGTAGCATCAACGCCCATAACACACTTCAATTGTCTACCGATGTTCTCTCGTACGGTCTAATAACAATGCAAAATGTAATTGTGAGAGCACCGAGTGGAACAGTTAAACAAATTATACAATTAGCGATACGCTCTCGAAAAAAATCGAGACGTTTCTGTTTAGCATTCCCACGTGTATGTGATACGTGTTATTAGAGTCCCAGTGGCGTGATCCGGCTTCGTTGAGGTCCCATTTTCCTGTTTCTTTTTCTCAATGTTTTCCCTCGCAATTGCTCGAAGAATCGCCGCGAAGCGTACATCGAAACGATCGATTTCTCACTCTCGCGTCTCACGAGATTCGTGGATCGGGCGATCGGAAGGCGAGGACGGAATAATTCCGTCGATTATCGAATTCGATCGATCGTGATCGAGCGTCTAAAGGTTGGCGCACAATATTCAGTGCACAACCACTCGGGCGCACATATATCGATTGCTCAATTCCATAAGGGCATACCGGCTCTGTGTAAGCATAGTCTGCGCACCATTCTGGCTTTGGATAATCCATACGGACGGCTAGATCGTTTAGGAGACAGACGGGCGCGTCATGAGCCATTTTAATTGGAGTCCCGACTTCTTTCTCTCCGTCTCCGTCGTTATAGACGAGCCTTTTTGAAAACGGCTGCACACGACAATTGACAATGGGAACTAACGTTAGGAAAGAAAATTATAAAAATTTTAAAAATTGCGGCTATTGGATTACGTGGGTTAAACACCGTCGAAGGATCTCCCTTGTGGTCGCCAGTTTTCTCACTGACCGCGAGCCAACACACGGGCCAGCTTACCGGGTTTTAAACTCTCTCCCACAGGCTCAAACCTTTTGCTTTTATATACATTTATATATATAGATAAATGTATATATATATATATATATATATTTATATATATATATTAATGTATCTATATACAGTAATATACCTGTAGAGCGCGCAGCAGCGGGGCATCGTCATGAGAACCAGGCGCGCGTTACTCCCACACAAACTTTAACACCTACTTACGATCGGTCGGGCAACGGGGGATTACATCTGACCGTAACACCCAGTTAATGGTTGTTTATGATTCCTCTATCGGCGTGGCAGACGGACCGATGTGCGCAGCTCGCTCGGTGAATTTATCTCGCTGAGAAAGATCGATGCCGGAACGACGACGGCTAGATTCCCGCTAGAGAGAGGATATGAAAAACGAAGGGGACTCTCCGGGCACGAAGTAACATTTGCGGCGTAATTGACGTTCCGATCGTAAATTATCGAACGCGAGAATTTCTCGTGCCATTTTTTTTTTTTTTTTAATATTTAATCCATTGTTCGGGTACAAGGTAATAGAAAAAAAAAAAGATTTGCACATTCAACAAACATTCGGCGTCCAAGACAATCCACTACTTCATATCTTCTTAATTTTATTATTTTATTTTAGTTCAATGTACGATTCGTAGAAAATAAAAATAAAATAAAAAAAATCGTACAATCAACAAAATAAAAAACGTTGGTTCCCCGTTGATAAGTGATGTTTCTTAAGTAAACGAACTCTCTTCTACTGTCAAACAGTCAATGATTCGATCATAAATCGCTTAATTAGAAATGAAAAATGGTCGAAGATCGAATAACGTTCGGAATATTGTGCGCCGTCATTTGGCTGAACGGACATCCACTCCTATCCAATTCATATCTTCTTAATTTTATTATTTCATTTTAATTCAACAGTACAGTTCGTTGACAAATAAAAGCAAATAATTGTAAAAATCAGCAAAGTAACAAGAAAGATGGTAATCCGTGGACAAATATTGTTTGTTAGGTAAACAAACCCTTACTTTGCTGTCAAACACACAAACTATCGATGATCCGATGATAAATCCCTTAATTGGAAATGAAATATCGTCGTAGATCGGATAACGTTCGGGATCTTGTGCGCCGTCATTTGGCAGGACGGACATCTTAGCCTTGTCGTGTACTTGAGGAAATCGTGGACCCTTCTCGTTAGCGCCGGTGACGTCGCACTCGCGCGCCGCACGGCAAAGGCATAACTATGGAAGCGATGCTCGGGCGCACTTTTGTATTTTATTGAAGCGAGAAGGACTCGTCGATACCGTAATTGCAGCTTGGACGGAGAGGGAGATGAATTTTTAATTTTTTTTTTTTTTGTTATCCCTTTCTCGCGGTGCGCATATTTTCTTCGATCTTCCCCGCGCCCGGCGGTTGTTCCTTTCTCTCATTTGCTCGACGCTTCTCCGCGGATAAATCCTTTTCCTTCTCTCCGCAACGAGCAGACCGCACCGGCACGGCTATCATTAGGATCATCGCGAGATGCTCCCGGTTCGCCGTTCACGAGGCGCGCAACCAAGCGAGAGTAATCGCGCACACCCCTCGCTCGAGGATTCAAGGTGCAAGAAACAGCTAACGATACGCCCGATCAGCCTCTCTCACCTCGTCCGGATAACGCGCCTGCCGCGATTCCTGCGCTATTCGCGAAATTTCAACGACCCTGAAGATATCCGCATGACATCAAATATCGTCTCTGTCAAGGCTTTGTCATTGCAATGCTTTAGGAAGAAAAAAAATTGTTCACTTTCAGAAATTTATTCTCTCAGTAAACTTGCCCGAACGAAGTTTGTGCGATGCATGGCACAGCACTTATAACTTGATCAAATCTAGTCTCATGTCAGATATCTTCAGGGTCATAAATTTTATACAAGTGTCAAACGCAAAATTGTTATACGCGTCAAATTAAAAAGAACAAAAACTTTTAATAGAAAATTGCTTTTTGAAAAATGTGGTTCACTATGAGCATAATCAGTATATAGAACAAATATTTTTGTTCGATCTCGTAATATTTTGGAAAATTAATTTTTGTATAATTCATCTTTATGATTTCATTGACCTACGTTGCTCTATTCTCCTTAAAAAAAAAAAAAAAATTAATCACACGAACTTCTTCGGCATTACGGAGATGAATAATAAAATCACTAAACGCCAGAATAAAAATCCTTCTTTACATTTTTTACAAAATAAGTAGCGGATTTCGCGAAATTCCATAAAAGCGTCGTACGTAAAATGGTGACACCCGTCAACTTGTATACATTTGTTTTCAACAGAAAATTATGTCCGAAAAATGCGATTTAATATGAGCATAAACCTTATGTATAGAAAAAATATTTTTCATCGATCCCGTAAAAGTTTGGAGAACGAACGTTTAAACGAGTGATCTTTATGATTTTATTAGCCTACGCTGCTCGATTCCCCTTAAAAAAACGACGGCTAACACGATATTCTCCGGCATTACCATTACAGATCATTAAACCACAAAACGCCGTATAAAAATCCCCCATTAAATTTTTTTTACAAAATAAGTTGTACCGTGTATAAAAACGAGGGATCGCGTGATCGCCTCGCCTCCGGACTGCCCAGTGCGAAGAGCGCTGTGGCTTCGCGATAAACTTCTCGGACTGCTCGATGTTGTACCATTACGAAGAGTAAGGCAAAGTGTAACCAAGATAGAGAGGCGTTGCGCGTACATGTACGTACTACCTGCCGTCGTAGCCACTTCCCGAGATAACGGTCATGACACGTTTCGCGAATCCTCCGGCGAGCAAACACCCGTGGACGCACACATGCATCCACGGTAGAGCCCGTAGCGGTTCGTCCACGTGCGCGAAGAGTCTCCATCGGGACGAGAGAGCGAGAGATTAACCGCGGGCGCGCGAGCTCGTACGTACCCGCGGTGAAAATGTGCCCGCCTCGGGCGTCGACTCCGCAGCTGATAGGAAACGCTCGCTATGACCCAGTGACACGCTGAAAATTCTTGGGCGTCGATGTACCATATACCCATCAATCCATCCACGCCTCGGTCGCGGAATGGCGAGATACCTGCATCGGGACGCGAGTCTTCCTAAGATCCACACCCCGAGATCTCGGGATAAAAATATAGGAATGCATATGTATAACCACATGTGTACAGCGTATGTGGACACGATAGAGTGCGAATGAAGGACCGGGTTCATCTCGTGCGTGTGCTTGTTAATACGACCGGGATGTAGCGTGCTCTTCCTCTACGTGTTATATGAGAAAATGTTCGTAGCCTCGGGTCAGACCCGCACGTAGAAATCGTTTAGCTTACACGATGATATGTGTAATATGTATTTCCCACGTTACGGTTTCTCGGCTCTTCTCTCGCCGGCACAGTGCCTCATTTGAGTCCTTGTCTCTTTCTTTTTGCCGTGCACGATGTGGCGCACTAACGCGAGCGTGCGTATTCGTTGGTTGGGTCGCGTTCAGCCGGCGAAACTTCTCCGAGGGTCGGATCAGACATCGGTACGGTATGTGGGATCAAGCTGGTCCGATACCTTCCAGATCCAGTGGGCTTGCCACATCCGACCAACCTTACGTAACTGGCATTAGACCTCGTAATTAAAAATGTTTATGTAAGCCAATGGTGGAGTGATTGATGTTTTTGTAAATGAACGATGATGGATGCGAGTAAATCAGTCGATGGACATCCCGAGACGAATACTCTCTAAGGCGGACCATTAATTCATTGGTAGCCGCTCTATTACCGATACATCTGTCCTGTAATCAGAACTTTGAGAGAACTCGCTCGATGGACTGAGCGTTCGAGCGTTTATACACTAAAAACCCAAGATAGAATTCGCGCTAATGCGTGTCATATCAATAAATCGATCCATCTCGATGAGACGAAATCGGCGATACGGGAAGTGCATCGATGTGTCATTCCTTCCGGTAAATTTTCACCGAGATATACCTCGGCGAGTATATCCTCGACTCTCGCACGGGGGAGCTTGAGATACGGCTCTAACCGGAGGCGGTCGACGCGTGGGTGCCCGATAAGTCAATATATCTCAATTGAACCAGAAGTCGGGAAGTGCGTCGACTATCGTGCGCGATATAAATCGACGCCGACACACGCGCACCGATGTGCCGAGTTGCGCGAAATAATTTACCGGACATGGTGCGTGCCGTGCGATTAAATTTTTATCCCAAACTCTCGCGGCCCATCCGGCACAAAGCCCACCTAATAGCCTGCGAGGCTCGCCGTCGACCGTCCGCGACAACGAGCTGTACACCTTGATGCCAGCTCCGAATGGCCAGGTGCGAATGGACCGGACGACGACGCAGCTGTACAGCGCGATGTAGGAAGTCGAATCGTGCCGCTGCTGCTCCAGAACTCCGGAGTCCCGAGTCCGTCGTCGATAGATAGCGGAGAACGCAAGAACGCACCGAACGCTCGCTGAGCCAACGAACAGAAACGGAGAAGCCGACCCACGCCCTCACCAGTCGACCGACTATCGCCATAAATTGTCCTTCTGCACGGCCGCTCTATACCGCATTAATGGCACGGCTATACACCGTCCATTCAGTAATTCAAGAGACCGAGCCCGTGCGTACGGAGAGTGACCGGCAAGACCGACATAAGCTTAAATCAAATAAGTTACACGTGTCGGAAATTCGCTCGGACTTTCCGCAAGCTATGTCAAAAATCGGCTCGCAGAACTGCGAGTGTCGCGCTCGCTTTACCACCGGGCCGGATGTACCGATCGTTGTCCAGTTGTCCGGATGTCCATTTATCTGCCGTAGACCGACAAAAGTGCTACTTGTAAACTCCAGGTATAAATTATTTATCACGCGAACAGATTTATTTCTTGTGAAATTTTATGAAACAGTTGCAATATATTCGTCTCCAGCTTAAATTAAATAAGTTACACGTGTCGGAAATTTGCTCCGACTTTCCGCAAGTTATGTCAAAAATCGGCTCGCAGAACTGCGAGTGTCGCGCTCGCTTTACTACCGGGCCGGATGTACCGATCGTTGTCCGGTTGTCCGGATGTCCATTTATCTACCACAAACGGGCTAAAAATGTTACTTGTAAACTCCAGGCATAAATGATTGGTCACGCGAACAGATTTATTTCTTATGAAATTTTATGAAACAGTTGCGAAATATTCGTTTCCGAAATTTGGCCGGGACACGTGTGGATAGACAGTTCTGACATGTGTGTCGGCAGATTCGAAAGATCGGTACACCAGCTCGTGAAGGCTGCCGCCGGAGGTTATTCGGACCAGCTCGCGAGGTCTCAGCATGAGAAACTGTGCACAGCGAAGCGATCAACTTCACCGCGCTGCCACCCGAGGATATTGTATTACATATGTTCGGTTACCATTCTAGACGAGAGTGAGCTTTTATCAGCTCTAAAAATAAGCAAGGCAGTCGAGATTGACCGGTGCGCGAGAGTTCTGGACACCCCGAGAAACGCGATGCTGAGTCCCACGCGAAATACGTCCTACGACTTGCCAGACGGGACGCAGAACTGCATGCCTGCGAGTTATTCGCGTCGAGGACGCGGTCGAAGAATGAAGGAGAAACGAATGAAAAAGAAAAAAGAAGATAAAAAAAAGTCGTAAAGGGGGTTTCATTCATTGCACTGGGTAATAATATAGTCGGACGTTGACGCGGGCCGAACCCCTTGACAGCGATAACGTATAGAGAAAATACTATAACCGATGTTGCACGGCACAGTGTATCGCTGTGTTTCGCCGAGCACGTGGGTAACATACTCTCGGGACTTGGATATATGGATCGTGAAATATCGAATGAGAGACCGAAAATAAAAAAAAAAATAAATAAAAAAAATAGTCAATTATATATGAAGCCAGTATAGCATAGAAATCGTAGGAACTCGAACGGCGTTATATAGCAGATAGATTGAGTTATTTATATCGCTAAAATATCGAGTATCTCTATTATTATAGAAGTCGGTGGTATGTCGGTTCGCTACGACGAGAGTGTAGGCCGTCAGGTATGTCGATTTCACGAAGAAAAAAATAAATAAATAAATAATAAAAAAAAAGCAAAACAAAATCTTACGTCAAGGAAAGAAACTGCATCGCCTCCGAGACTTTTGCATTTGGAGTAATATATATTGTCGACGGTTAGTCAATGCGTTTCTATCATCATATTTTTACCTTAAACCTGCAACACGACAAGTTGGTCCGGTGGACCGTTTTTTTTAAGAAAGTTTTGCTTTGACGATTCGTCGATTTATGTTCTTTTTTCTCCTAAAACGTGTAACTTCTTTAATATTCACCATATCGCACACAGTAAAATAGGTAAACAACGTTTCTTGTGCACAAACGTTCACAATTCTTTCCATGTTAATTGTACAAAGAAATCTTGATCATTTTACAAAAATTCTGTTTATTTTACACATTTTTTTTTTTTAATTACCAATAAAATAATTGTGGACGTTTGTGAAAAAAAAAAAAAAAATTTCTTAAATGTACAAATCTTTTTTACTTTGCATCTCGACGTTCCGATTTCACTGTCAATGAAGCTAAAATAAATGAATTTTTGTCAAAGTAGCGCAGCGGTTCGCTACGAAGAGAGCGTAGACCGCCAGGTCTGTCGATTTCTTGAAAAAAAGAATTTAATTAATTAACATGCAAAACAAATTCGCGAGCCAAGTGAAAGAAAGTGCATCGCCTGCGAGACTACCGAATCGGAGTAGTATACTGTCGACCGTTAATCACATGTCTACTTTAAACCTGGAAGACCAGACGTTGGTCCAGTGGATTTTTCAAAAAAGTCTTGCTTCCTCGACGATTCGCTGATCAATGCTTCTTCCTTCCCGAAACGTGTAACTTCTTCGATATCTACCATATCGCATCTCGACAGACGCGCTCTTTTCATCCGGTCTCTCCGATTTCACCGTCAATTAAGCTTGAAATAAATGAATTTTTGGCAAAGTAGCCCAACGGCGAGAAGGTCGGATCCGCCACACCTCTCCGCAAGAAGGTTCAAAAATATTGACGGTCTTCTAGGGTTAACGCACACACGAAGAGTTATTCGGCCACCGGCCGGTTTCCTCAGTAGGTTACCGCGTTATCTCTCGCGTCCGCGGCGTCCATTAATAACGATCGCCGCGATTTAAGCGTGCGCGGCTGATCCGAAAGACGCTGCGGATTGAGGAAACGGAACGGTTAACGGGGATCGCCCGGTAAACCTGGAAGCTGCGAGAGAGCTGCATCGCTGTCTGTCGACGCCGCTGTCCGTGGCGAAGACGAAAGGAACGTGCACAGCATCCGCCCCTTTCGCCGTCGCGAGACCTCCGAGGCACCGCGGGACCTTAAAAAGGATCATTAGGAACGCGGAGCGTCCCCGACGCGGCCTCCCTCTCGTTCCGTCCGCGGTCGCTTCCTCCCGCTCCGTTTCGCGATGCCGAAGAATAATCGGCAACGGCGAGAGGATAGGTGGTCCAGCGAGGACAAGCCTCACCGCAGCGCAATCACCGCCGGCTGCCGCCGTGCGGACCGCGGATTCATCCGCCGGTTCGCTCGAAGACGCGAGGACGAAGAGGACGAGGCGACGTCCCGCCAGCGACCCGGATCCCATCGCGGAATTCCGTTTACCGGCGCGTGATCATCGCGAACTCTGTTGTTCGCTCCTGAGCCGCCTGTCTTCGGCGACATTGCGGGGGGAATCCCCGATCCTCGCCTCCCACAGGCTCCACGTTCTTCCTAGTCCTCCTGGCGGTCCTCCGTGCTGCGCACATGATTCCGCGCCGTCTTCGTCGTGATCATATTGGACCTCGAGAACGTTTAACTTGCCGGGTTCGTGAAAGTCGACGACACGGGGATTATATCGTTGTCGGCGTTTCGAGGGTAAATCGCGTTGCTGTTTTGCATGCAATTTACATCTGGCAATGACGTGCGCTTCCGCGCAACGTGAAGCCCGGCACTCGCGGAGACCCACGTGGGTTGCTTTTTTTTTTCGGCAAATTTGCTGGCGCGCTCGTTCGGTCAATGAGCGAGACGCAGTACGAGGCAGGAGGAGAAAAGATCGATGAGGAGGAAGGATCGAGGTGGAGACGAGAAAGATGCATGATTGGGGGAACAGAGGAACAATCAACGGGGCATCTCCTTCTCGTATCGTGAACCCCGGTGATACGGTGACCCACTGACACGTGGGAAACCGAGTGGCCTCGCGAAGTCAGCCGCAGGGGGGCGGAGGGAGGGATGGACCATTAACGTGACTCTCCCTGCAGTCGATTCAGGACTCGACGCTTCGCAAGAGAAAACCGACGAGTCCACCGGGCACTTCGACGATAATCTGCCTGGGTGAATTCGTGAGCTTAAACCGGCGGGGACCGCCGGTTTCAGGGATCCCTCAGCGATACGCCGGCTCGCGGGCCACCGCGACGCCGTGTGGGACGGGACCGAATGAGGAGTATCGACACGGGCTCCTCTTCCCCAATCGGGGCCACGATATTTAGCCCGATCGTAATTAAGGCATAAAATTTCACGTCACAATTTGTGATGGGGATTTTTTTCATGAATCGAGGTTAACTCGCGTCTCGCTTAAGGAGGTCGTGTCCGGCAAAAATGAAAAAAATGTCGATCATCGATACGGCTCTCCGCACGAAGGTGGGTACGTCGCTGCAATACTTTTGCGCGTGACCGAGCTGTAGCTGTAAAATTCAAATTAAAAAGAAATTTACCTGTACATTTCTTAATAACATATAAATAGCTCTTATTGATTTCAAGGAACTATTTTTTTTTTACGAAAAATCAACATTATACAGGTTGATAAAATTATTTTAAAAATTTCATTAAAAATGCTTGCACGAAACTTCAAGTTTAATGTTGGAAATTTGTATTGTGGCTTGTAGTCATTGTGGTACGCTAATTAAAAAAAAATACTCCAAATGGTCAAAGCCGTATTGATGAGGGATCTTTATACAGTAACATTATACCACAATCCCGTGAATATTTGGCGATATATAATTAACACCTCAGTCGAAGGGTCCCGAGACTTCGAACATGACTCCGAATTCGAATCATCGGCGCGCAGGCTATCGTGCATCGGACGCCGAGGATGATATAACGCATATAATTGTCTCGTACGTTATGCAATCCGGTGTCTCGTATAGATTTAGTCACCCTCTATCGTCATTATTTACGTTCCTATTGGCACTCAACAAAACGGATCCATAAAATGATTTTTTATTTCATCTTAAAAATAAACTTGTACGAAACTTTACAATTAGTGTTAAACTTTTTTTTCATGACTTATAGTTTTTGAGATACTTGAATTAAAAAAAAAAAAATTAAAAAAAAAAAAAAAAACAATACTCCAAATAGCCAAAGCCGTATCGATGAGGGATAATTGTACAGAAACATCATATCGCAATTCCGCAAAGGTATATCGAGCGGTGTATAATTAACACGTCAGTCGAAGGGTTCGAGACTTCAAATATTACTCCATTGATTCGAATCGTCGGCGCGCATGCTATTGTGCACCGTACACCGAGGATAATATAACGTATATAATTGTCTCGTACATTATGCAATGCAGGTATCTCGTATAGATATAGACACGGTCTATCGCCATTATTTACGTTCCGATCGGCGCTCAACAAAATGCCTGACTGTTAACTTCGCTCGCTATTGATTACCCACGGGAATACATAAATCCGATAGAGAAACGGTCGAGAATTACCGGGGCCTCTGTGTGCGCGCTATCTCGCGCGAACGGCCGAACCTGCCAACAAATCACACCTCGGATCGTTCTACCAGAGAACTCTCGAGACACTTCTCTCTAATCTGGAGTGCCTAAGCCTCGGGTTTTACTCCGAGATCCGTTTTTTTTTTTTTCAAACCCTCGACATCTACATTTACATCCACGAGGAGAAACGCTTCGCGGGATGGCTGTAGATTCTGTATCATGTGGGAAACTTATAAATTGAATTAACAACTTGCAATATCGACGAAAAAATTATGTTCGTTGTCTTAATTATATCGTTCTATAAATTGTGCATTAAAAGTAATATTGAACAAAAAAAACATATCTTATATACATTTTGGAAGACTGTTTATTTGTCCCAATTTTCAAGAACTCAGGTTTTCCCTCTAGGGGCTCCCCAAAACCTGATAAGATCTTCAAATCGGAAGTGACGTGTTTCCGGTAAATCCTCGGAAATCTAAATTACCGGTTTCCACAACCAGTAAAGTATAAAGTATAAAGTATAAAGTATAAAGTATAAAGTATAAAGTATAAAGTATAAAGTATAAAGTATAAAGTATAAAGTATAAAGTATAAAGTATAAAGTATAAAGTATAAAGTATAAAGTATAAAGTATAAAGTATAAAGTATAAAGTATAAAGTATAAAGTATAAAGTATAAAGTATAAAGTATAAAGTATAAAGTATAAAGTATAAAGTATAAAGTATAAAGTATAAAGTATAAAGTATAAAGTATAAAGCATAAAGCATAAAGCATAAAGCATAGAGTATAGAGTATAAAGTATAAAGTATAAAGTATAACGCTTTATAACTTACACGGCCCGAAACCGTACCGAAACGGGGGTAACAGACGCGGAGTGGGGATAGAGGTGTGACTTATAAAGGGTAAAAAAAAAAAATTGTTTTTTTTTTTTTTTTTTTTTTATGGGCGCGTTGTTAGATGAAAAGAGTAAAATTTTGAATAGAATAGGTATTTAACATCGCAATCGGCGAGACAAAAGCTGTGAGACGGCTGTGGGTTATCCGGGGTCGCGAGACCCACCTGTTTGTCCCAAGTCCTGCTACTGTCATTGCTGCCGTAACGACATTCTATTATTAGCATCGGTAGGAGCAGCATTCGCGACTCCGGACACCTTTCTTTCATTCCACAAAGCTTTTGTATCGAACCCGGTGGGCTATGCGGTCCCGCGGCCTACGTAAGGCTGCCGACCGGAGGTTTATCGTTGACGTACGGTAGGCGCGAGAAAGCCGCGGATTATTATGAAGGCATTCGCCCCCTTCGCCCACGCGAATCGACGCTTGAATTCACACAGCCGAAAGGCATGCAATCCACTAAATTAAATTGCCGTTCAATACGGCAGATCCACCAGAGCTCCACCGCAAACTGTTCGTCAAGGCTTCATGTGAACAAAACCAAAATTTATTGCCTCAATTGTAGTAAAGAAACATTGTGAAGCATTCAATTAATATTTGACAATCCCAAGGACTTTATATCAGAGCCGAGCAGTACTTTCGCATCCAAAGAATAAGAGCCGAAAAAACCCTCCCGGAAATTTTAAGACTCTAGATCTTCTACAAGGATTAGCGTAAATATTTAATAAAAAAAAAAATGCTTACAAAATTATTAAACAGACTGTCATCCAATAGTCATTATAATTAAAAATTACAAACAGACTGTCATCAAACTAAGACTGTGCAAGAAAAAAGCCCAAGTTATTTTTCATCGTGAAGTACGAAAACGGCAATGCCTCCCTTGTAGCGATTAGGGCAGTTAAAATTTGCCAGTGGAATTTGCCAGTCAAGGGTATCACCGTTTGTCGCTTCGTCCTTAAACCATATTAAATAGTTGTAGATCCAGTGGACACCGTTTGCGCTCCGAATGCATTTGCTCATGTAGTTACAAGAATGCGCGGGGTGTCATCCAATAGTCATTATAATTCAAAATTACAAACAGACTGTCATCAAACTAAGACTGTGCAAGAAAAAAGCCCAAGTTATTTTTCATCGTGAAGTACGAAAACGGCAATGCCTCCCTTGTAGCGATTAGGGCAGTTAAAATTTGCCAGTGGAATTGTCAAGGGTATCACCGTTTGTCGCTTCGCCCTTAAATCATATTAAATAGTTGTAGATTCAGCGGACACCGTTTGCGCTCCGAATGCATTTGCTCATGTAGTTACAAGAATGCGCGGGGGGTATCGCGTCTCGTCGATGTTCAATTCAGCGCACGGGCACAATAAAGCACGATCGGCGCTCATTGTATACGAAAAACGTTTGTGTATATGGTATATAAGCGAAACGTGCGAAAGTAAGCAGGAGAGGGCCGTCCGAGTGAAACAGGCATTAGATTCCCTTATCGTCGTGATGAATCGTGGCCGGGTCTGTGGGCTCGTCGTCGTTCGCGTCGAGAACGAGATCTCCGCCCGGCTATATGGATCGCGGCCGTTCATGGGAAATGGCAAAGACCGAGGCTCGCGACGTCGAACACTTTGAAATCGCCTCGTAACACAATACGACCTTTGAATCCCGGCTATTCCTAAGCCACCGCACCACTACACCACCGTGGCCTCCCGACGATCCCGATCGCCGCGCGGCAGCGTTCGATAGCTGTTCTATGCAAATTCGAGGCGTGATTCCCGACGAGCTCTCCTTCTCTCTATTCCGGAAGATCGGTGAGCCTTCCCTCATCCCCTCGGCTCCTTTCTCCGGCGATCTTTCTCTTCCCGTGGCGCTGGCCGATTCCACCGGTTTATCTTTCACCCGGGTTATCCTCACCTTTGTGCCGCACAGAGACCGCGACGAGAGAGCCACTTAGCCGTTTGTTTGTCTCGCATCGTTCGTTAAATCGCAACGCGAAATCAATTACAATTAGAACTCGTCCATACGCCATATTCCATTTCCTGTTTGCCTCGAGATACCGATCGTGCCGGATATCGATAGATAGCTACAGTCGAATCTCGCATAGAGAAGCTGCACGTAGTGCCGATCTAGATGAGGATCAAGATAGATCGGCATTCGATCGTTTTCGGCATGTTTCGCTAAAGACCCAAAGAAAAGCCTCCCGATGAGACTTTTCTTTTTATACAGTACATTCCGGAATCTGTGAGAAAATTTCATTGCATTTTTCGATACCTACCGAGCCGGTAATCTTAATACGGGAAATAAAATTATACGCGTCACCGAATTACCGACTTACGCGCACTTTTACTGTACGACAAATTCTCATAATCGGTCAGTTCGACGATTCGGCCTCGGAACATGCACCTGCGACTTCCTGGCACTTTGTTTCGCGGTTTCCAATAAAACCCAAAGGATAACCGAGGAGGCGAGGTGCGCGCGTCGGGACGATCGAGAGTCTATCAATGCCGGGGCCGAGGCTCTCGACTCTCTCGAATAATGTTAAATGCAGCTTCGATGCACAGGCTCTCTGCAATTGAAACTCGATCGAAGCTTCGACCAAGATACCAGACATTACGCCGATCTCGACGGAGTCTCCGGCGGCGAGCGCGCCCCGCCGGATCCCACGGATGTACGCCAATTTTGAAAAGTGAAAGAGACGTGTGATGTGTGCATAGCGAAGAGCGGAAGTGCGGTGCGAAGCGATATGCCGCGAGGAAGAAACAACGACGATCGGATCCGTACGATGGATTTGCGTGAATCTCCGACACCTCACGTTCCTCGTTATAACTTATCGCAACTCGTCCCGAGGACACGGGACGGCTTCTTCGCCGATGCGACAGATTTTGATTGTACACTTTCACGTCGTGATACACACTCGATTATCGGACCGAGCCGACGAGGAAGAGGGAAACAGGAAGGAGATTGAGAGTTATAGCTTCGATGCAGTTTGCCGATGGCGTCGGCAGTTTCTCAAGGTTCACTGTCCCTCCGAGACGGTACAAAGGAGAGCGAAAGATCAAAGCGGAGGAACCTATTTCTTTCCGCTTATATGCCAATACCGGGTGATTTGGTCATGACTTTTTTTTTTAACGACTGAGAGAGCCATGGATTCGTGGATACATCCATCGATTTACGGATGAATCACATGGGATTCGTAGATAAATCCATTGATTTATGAATGAATCCATGGGATTCGTCGATGAAGTTCTCGATTCACGGATAAATCCATTGATTTATGGATGAATCCATGGGATTCGTGGCCGAATCCATGAGAATTGTAGATGAATCCATGAGATTCGTGGATACATTCATCGATTCACGGATGTATCACATGGGACTCGTTGATAAATCCATAGCGTTCGTGAATAAATCCGTGGATTAATGGATGAATCCATTGGATTCACGGATAAATCCGTGGGATTCACGGAGAAATTCGTGGGATTCACGGATAAATCCGTGGGATTCACGGAGAAATTCGTGGGATTCACGGAGAAATTCGTGGGATTCACGGATAAATGCATGGGATTCACGGATAAATTCGTGGGATTCACGGATAAATCCGTGGGATTCACGGATAAATCCGTGGTAGTCACGGATAAATCCGTGGTATTCACGGATAAAACCGTGGGATTCACGAATAAATCCGTGGATTCGCGGATGAGTCCACTGGATTAGCGAATAAACCCGTGGATTCGTGGATGAATCCATGGGCTTCGTGGATGAATCCATTGCCTCACGGATAAATCCGTCGATTCATGGATTTACTGTATCACGCGACCAGTCATTCGCCCCAAATGACCCTATTCGCACAAGATATTCCCACAACTCATCGTCCTTTCACGAAATCAAATAGAAATATTCACTTCCTAGGTGAACTTTGCAGTCACTACAGAACAGTAGAACGAATCCGTGTTTGTCAGACCTGCAATGAAATTTCAATGAATTTACATTAATTTGCCATAAGCTTTCAGCCGTTTCTATCTCTCATTGTGAAATTACTGTTTACGAGACTAATTTAGTTGAAATTAGTGTATCGCGCACGGTAATCGTGCAGTAATTAGTCCCGGGGGCTTAACGAGGTATACGTAGACTCGCGTGTGTGTGTGTGTGTGTGCGAGTACTTGACTGTGTCTATCGGAGTAATTTAGAGCCAATTTCACGAGTACGATGAGTACCGCGAGTCGAGGAACCGTGGATTATTTGCAACCGACTAACAGGACCTCCTAGGAAGATTGCCAAGTTCGGATCAACGAACTTTTTGTACACCTCCACTATTTCTCTATTGAAGTCAGTAAACAGCAAGTGGATAAAGGCGTGGCTTTCGTCGGTCGTCCGTTGTCCGTTCGCCTGCATGTCCCCGATACTTTCGCCGTACTATAATGTAACAAAATCGAGTAGGAATCTTTCGACGGAGAGGTGAAAGAGATTCATGAAAATTGTGCAACGGTCCAGACCTCTTCTACGTCGTCGTTTCTGGTGTCTCTCCCACGCGAGAGCGTATTACGCTTGATCGGTAAGGATTTCCCGGCTCATGGCTTGCTGCCTCTCGGGCAACCTCGATTGGACGTGTTTATGCGTCGTGTTGCACTTAAATTCTTGTTTCTCCCTTGAAACGAAAGTCTTGTATTTTACATTGGAAATATAAAGAGTCCCGGCGACGCTAACACGAGCGACGACAATTTGTGCCGTGGTCGTTCCTCCACGCACGCTGATCCTTTGGCGCACATCGCGCCGATAAATTCGTACTTCTGCGCACTCGAATAAACTCCGGCGCAAAACAGCCTTACCGCGACTTAAACCCCATAACGGGAAATCCTTAATGGAGCCGATGAAATTAAAATTAACACCGATGAAGAGACGCTGGAGTTTTATGGTTCTTTTTTTTTTTTTTCATCGGAATTCGCTCTTTGCGTGTTTTCTAATTTATTTGAATTCATTGATTTTTTTTTTTTTTTTTTTTTTTTTTTACATCAATGACAACTTTGTAGCTTTTGCTTTTGACGCGGAAATTCGACACCCTCACCCGCCGCTCTCCGTCGCCGATCGGGCGGTAATCACGTTTCGTTCGCCTCGATGTATGCTTATCGATTAATTATTACGAAATCGGGCGCTCGCGGGTGTCTCGGTGGCCGCCGGTGTCGCGACGGGGGGTGTCCGGCACGGTGACAGGTACACGGCCTCGCGGCTTTCAGGGTGCCGAGAGACACGGAAACTTTTTATGCTCACCTTGCGGAGGTAGAGGCGACGATCGATCGGTCACGCGTGTCTCATGCACTCTCGTGCGCGAATGGATTTTTTTTTTTTTTCATTTTACTTTTATTTTTTTCTGATTTTTTTGCTTTCAACCATTTCTCATTCTTACTATCGCTTTTCGATATCATGTTTGCTGCGGCATTCAACTGACACAATAATTTGACAGGCGATCAGACCGCTGGAAATCAAAAACACGACAGACCGACGGGATAAAATATTATATTTATCAGCAGTCTAATTTTTTCACGCAAAACAACAAGCCATGAAAAAGCTGGAGTTTAGCCATACGTTTATGTATATTTATGTACAATGTCGACATTAATAATAATAATAATAATAATAGGGTTACTTCGGATCAGCGCGCAAAATTATGACTTTTTCGTCCACACTCAGAAAAATAATTTATTTGACTGCCACAGTTTATTTAGATGAAGTAAAATACTTATGTGATTTGAATAAATATTTATTTAAATTAAGTAAATAGTTACTGAAATCAAATCAATATTTTACTTGATCTAAATAAACGGTGGTCGTCAAATAAATTCTTTTTCTGGATGTACAATTTTTCGTTATAAGAATTTCTCCTAAACTTCCTCGATTCTCGATAACCATCGTCTCTTTTGTTTTCGCGACCACCAACAAACCCAGCCGACTCTCGAGACCGCTGCGGTGGTGAATTGGAAAATTGTCCAATAAAATCCGAGGCCAATCATCGGCGCAGCGGCCGGTGCCGTCTCGACGTCGTAGCTCACCGGTGCAGGAAACTGCTCTACGATAGTTACACACGAGGTCGTAATTCAAACGACCGGCCAGTCGATAAATACAGCGGCGATAGAGAAAGAGATGCCGCACGGCGGAGCGTTCGAGGCAAAAGAAGAAAAAATAAGAAAAAGAAGAAGAAGAAGAGATGCAGATGGATGCGAAGAAAGGGGGATAACAAGGATAGCAGGACGATCGCGGTCCGTAGGGATGCGAGTGTGAAATCGGCAGGGGGTTCCCCTTTACGTAGCCTTTATATAATAGAGCTCAGCCTAGCTCTCCCTATTCAAAGCGAAATAATTACCACACCCGTCGTATTTCACGAGGCCGGTTATGTGCGGCCGTGCGCTCTGCTCGGGATCGTTTCATCGACGTGTGGCAGCCTCGATCGGCCGATCTTTCGCTCTCTCCGTCCGTCTTTCCCCTCCGCACGTATCTTCGCGCGGAATGGCGAATATGCACGTTGGTTGCACCTGCCGTCGAACTCGGCGCGACGCGGTTGACGAGCTCTCGCAGCCGCGGGTATCCGCTCGCACATATCGACGGCCGCGAATCGCAAGGGCTCAAGTGGCCCGCCAAGGTACGCGGTTCGGGCCTCCTCGACTCCAAGCCGCCGATACGTCTCCCGGAGCTATTCCGCAGCGGCGACGACGCGTGGGTGGGCCGCTCCTCGGCGAGTTACGCACGAAACGCGGGCGCGCGTCTAACGCTGGTTTCCTTGAAAGCCTCGCTTGGTCGAGCGGGCCTATTTGCACCTACGGTGCCCGGCGTTCCCGGCGCGTTCGCACAGCGGAGGTATGGCCCCGTGGTGGAGGTACGCCTATCGTCCGGTCGCCCAATAGCCGGACAGTGCGCGCACTTTCCTGGACCGTAAAATCCGGAAACCAAGAGCCGCGTGCGGCTAACTCTCTTTCCCCGGCGATTCGACATACGGCGGGCGTTATTTATCGGCTCGGGCCCGCGAGTCGAGCGGGGGCGTGCGAAAAATCTCGCATGTTTATCGGCTCTCGTTGAGTAACGCGAGAGGGGGTGGGAGAGAGAGAGAGAGAGAGAAAGTAAATGTTCATTCCGCGCTCTGGAGCGAACTCCCTAAGAGCCAACGTGCCGACATACACATCAAAATACAAAATTGAAAAATGGGGAACCATGAAATAAAGAGGCAAACAACAAAGACTTAATCATGTCTTAACACTACACAATATCACCGAAGAATATTATTATAAGAGGCGCACTAAAATAAAGCGGAGGCAAGACACCGAGAAAAATACCGGAATTGAGCAATAAGCTAAGAAAATACGTAAACTTAGATGTGATGAGAATAGAAAAACTAAACAAAATAATAAGCGAAAAGAATAAGCAAAGACTATAAAGAAACAAGCAAGGTAAGCATTAAAATAAAAATACAATTATAATGGGAGAGAGAACGGAACGGCGTAGTTTAGGTTAGTCATTGTTTTTCCTTTTTTTATTCGCTCGTTTAAATTTTTCGTGAAATGGTTTCCGAAGCAGGATTAAATTTTCGCGAACTTTCGGTGCAGGTGCGAACAATCGTGGTCTTAAATATTCCGGGTTTACGGGTTTTCTCCGGAGATCTATAAATCGTGGGCTCAACGCTTCTCATTTTGCGCGCGCGCGCGCGCGTAGCTGCAGAACCGCGTCGTCCGGAGAGAACCGAGGGACATTTTCATCGGTGAGGACGATCCGAGTCCTTTTGTGTCGGCCCCCACTGGCGCCCCGCTTATCCCACGCAGTCCTGACGCGCCCTAGGCATGATTCTCGTTTTATAGTAGCAGTAAAGCCCTGGAGCTATGCACCGGCGCACAACACCGGATTCCATGTGAAAGAGCGGAAAACAGAAGAATCCCAACGAAAAGATCTTTACGTCTCCACCGACAGCAGGATGTGCACTCGTTCCAGTGGCTATCGATTCCCTCACTCCTTTTTCTCCGCCTTCCGAAGAGATCGCAACTCCAGGTCCTACAACACACCACGCAAAAACTACTTGTTCTCGTTGCCTTAATTCCACTCCCAAACTTCGATACAATGTTTTGCCCTCACAAGTAAACCGTCGCATGCTTGCGAAACTCAAAAAAAAAGAAACACTCATCAGCTATTCTATACCGAACCATCCGCCCGAAGAAACTCGCAAGCGTCACGACACCGTGAAACTCGAATACAATTTGCATACACGAATTCCCGCAGCGAACCCTGGCCAAGTATCATTTCTTGCCTCGAATAAAATCCCATCGGAGATTCCCCTTCGCCGACCTCCACTGACGTTTATGATATCAAAAAAGAAGAAGAAGAGGAGGATGAGGATGAGGAAGATGAGGAGATGGATCCGGTGAACGCCGAGACGAGACGCGATCTCAGGACATTCGAGAGCACTGTTCATTGTTCGGTTGGCAAGGCAGCGCAACAGCTCTGCGATCTCTCCTGCGGGAAACTCGTACGGGGACTTGCATATGGAAGTATACACTAGTATAATCTATAACGCCGAGGCTCTTTGTGGTTCATCGGCGGGGGGGGGGGGCATTCAGCGGCGTTCGCTGTCAGCGTCACTCATCTCCCTGGCCGGGGCGTCGAGTGAACAAGTTGCATTGATCGTTAATTGGCTGGAACAGAGACTCCACTGTTCGGGTTATATGGGAGATAACAGCGGTCTCGACCGGCCGATACACGGCTCGAAGTAAAAGGGATAAAAGGCAAACGCCGTGCAGCACATTCGTTGGCCGTGCAGCGCACGAAGGACCACTATGTCAGGGTTGTCACCGGACATGTGTCTATGTACACGCATCCCGTGTGTTAACCGACACAAAGGGAGCTGGCGAGGATCGTGCGGGCATGCTGCTCCACCGCTAGAGACACTGTAGCGCGATACATTGTCGGAATTGAAAGGACGACCTTGCCGCAACGCGAGCAGATCGACCCCACAGAATTTCACCCCCGAAGCGTATGCGCGCACGGTTGCCCCGAACACGTTGCCAAGAGGGTGAGAGCCCGGCGTGGAACGGATTAAAATGCATCGGGGAGCCCGGCGAGCCCGAATATAACCAAAGGCAGCGTCGCTGCTGAGGGGTGAATTTCGAAGAATTTCAAATCACCCCATCAGCAGCGGCGAAGGCGGTTCGGTAGATCGCAAATTCGTGTTACGGTACGTTAATCATCGTTGAGGCGTCATTGTGGAAAAATTTATATCGAATTAAAATATGGACGAATGGCTCGGTATAAAAATTATGAAAATGGATGATGGATAATTCATGGGGTAAAAATTGTTAATGTGGCATGGTTCATATTTCATTGATTTACCACTTTCACCCTTCATAGTTCTTTGCTTTTTTCTTTTTTTTTTTTCATTTATGGGAGATGGAAAGGAATTAAGATTTTGTAATTGTGAAATTGTTTCGGCACGTAGCAGCATTTTTTGCTACGGTACATTTAATCATCGTTGACGCGTGATTATGGAAAAATGTATAGTGAATTAAAATATGGATAAGTGGCTCGATATGAAAACGAAGAAGATAGACGGTAGATGATTTCTTAGGGTAAAAATTGCGAATATGACCCGGTCCACACATGGCTCACCACTTTTGCCCTATACAGTTTTTCACTTGCGTTCGTGAGAGATGAGAACTGATCAAGATTTTGAAATTGTTTCGTTACATCGCAGCATTTCGTGCTATACGGCACATTAATCATTGTTTTCGCGTGATTATGGTAAAATTTATTCCGAGTTAAATAAAATTGAACAAACAACATTAAATCAAATATGAACAGCTGGCTCGCTATAAAAATGAAGAGAACAAAATGTGGATAATTTGTAGAGTAAAAAAATTGTGAATATAGTCCGATCCATATATTATTGATTTGCAACTTTTATCCCCAAACAGTTTTTTTTTTTTTTTTTTCACTTATGAAAGTTGAAAACGGATTAGGATTTTCAAATGGTGAAATTGTTTCTCGCGCATCTCTCCTTTCACCTTAAAAAAAAAAAAAAAAAACAAAAAAAAACACCCCTCGAAATAAAACTTTGCGCTCGCGTACTATTCGCGGTATCGATCATAAATTACGCTCCCTCCGGAGTTTTCGCGCGACTCCCGAAAAGTTTCGTTATTCGAGCCACGTCTCGCACCGGTGGGCCACGGTGGCGTAGCTCCGGAATTTTGAGGAACGGATAGATGAGGACAGAGGCGCCCCCGGCGCGTTCGTTCCGTGACCGTTCCTCGCGTCTCCTCTCCCGGGCCCGGTTTCTTCTTCCTTCGCAATAAAAATCCATACTACCATCTCGTGGGCGTCGCCGGTTCGGGTGACTACGACGCGAACAAAAAGCCGTGAAAGTATCTTTCCTATCGGATAATAAATATAATGCGGGCAATGCGTGAGCGAGCGACGGGACCAAGCGATAACTCGCCGCAATGACGTATACCGTACACGAGACGATACTTCTGCGTCGCGCCGGAATAAGACTACACGTACTGAATTGCGAAAGAAAGACATTAAAAAAAAAAAAAAAAAAAAAAAGCAGAAACGGAGATAACTCTAGCGCGAGAAACTAGCCAGAAGAGGACACGCGTGTACATAGATCGCACAGTCGCCGGACCGCGTGTGATACAAAACGCTTTTGCATGGGAACGCGATCGGGCGAGCCCAACTGCGGGCGCTTTCAGTGTATGCAGCCCCGTCGCTGTACACAGAAAACTCTCCCGCGAGTACCTACATCTCAATTAATTATTATAGAACGAGATTTATCGCGTGCGAGAATCCTCGTGTGTATGGGAAGAGTTACTGGGAAGATATTCCCCGCGGGAGCCGAGGCGGTAAAGTAATACCGATACTCGATCGAACAAGTGCGTTGAGAGACCGATCTCTCCGCACCTTTCGATCTATCTCCCGGCAAGATATATGTACAACAAATGTTATATGTGGGGCTGGGTTATAGTCCGGCCGCTATCTATAATATAGTATTTATACATACGGTTTGCCGATAACTATCCTAACCGATATCTCCCGTAGATTTATTCGTTGCCCACGCTTCGATGCGTGTGTTTATTATACTCGCGATAGGTGAGCCTCTCTGACTATCGGCTGTGCGCGGGCTTATTCTTAAAAAAAAAAAACAAAAAAAAAAACAGCCGCACGGGTTCCCGACGCGGTCTCACACTCAACGGCGAAAACTCTCGCTAACGAGATCTGCGAGAGGTACACGATGTCGCGAGAGAAGGTGCGATTAAAGGCTTCACAACCTGCGCCTTCCTACTGTTTTCTCAGCTTATTCTTATTCACCTTCTTCTTCATGTCCTTCTTGAACTCCTTCATTTTCTTATCCACCTTCTTCTTCATCTTCTTATTCACCTTCGTATCATCTTCTCAGCTACTTCGTCTTCATCCTCTTCCCGTGTTACTCTTCGTGAAGACCCACGGCGAAACGGGGAAGGCTCTTCTTCCTTCATCTTCTTATTCGTCTTCTTATTCACCTTCTTCTTCATGCGCTTCTTCATCTCCTTCATCTTCTTATTCACCTTCATATCATCTTCACTTTCTTCGTCGTCTTCTTCACCTTCCTCAACGCCGTCTTCACCTTCTTCTTCACTTTCTTGACCTTATTCGTCACCTTCTTCAACGTCGTCTTATTCATCTTTTTCTTCACCTTCATCTTCCTCTACTTCATCTTCTTCTTCTTCTTCTTCCCCGTACGTGGACTCTCTTGTCGCCTGCACAACTTACGCGTCGCCTCGAAGCTATTTTCTCACCTTGGCGGAACGTTCTATACGAAATATCGATGCCGATCGATATCTCTCACGCGCTTATAGGCGCGCACGAGGGATGCGAAGATGTGTCGAAGGAGCGAAAGGATCGACGATAGAATGGTGACTGCGTGCACAATGTTTTCAACAGAGGGGAAAGATTTATCGACGCGGTTCCGCGCGACTGTAGATTCCACGGGGCGTTAGCATCCTACTACCTGCTGCAACGGAGGTTGAACCGTGCATAACTATCGACCAGCTTTCGTGAATAGCGGGAAGCATCATAGGATTCACAGGCTCCCATTTTTCAACCGTACGTGTTCATCCCGGAAAAACATCACTTTCGGTCGAAAAATGAGATTTTCAAACTAGAAGTGAAGTAACGAGCATTCTTTTTTATGTTTCTCTGGAATGTATTTCGGGTATTTGCGCATATTGAGATGTATTTGAATTCGGCTGCAGCTAACTCGACCGGAAAGAAACAACTTGGTTGTTTCCTTCGCGATGGACCGAAAGGAGATGCTGCGTATAGTTTTCTTCCACCTTCGAGAATATTCATACCAAATTTTAAGTCGAATAGAGCATGCGTGTACTTTTGGCACCCATTTGTTAGGTAAAACTCGCCGAATTGACTGTTTGTTAATTTATAATGGTGGCGAAATTGCTGTCGCCAGAAAAATTCAACGTATAGTTCGTATAGTTCTCTAGCATCGTTGAGAAGAAGCCTGCCAAGTTTTGAATTAATCTAAGTGTGCATTCAATTGAAATATATAGCGTGTGTAACAATTCTTTTTATGCATCCGATGTTGAGGCGCGGACGGTCCCATCGAAAACCACGCGTCGCAGGTCGCCAACGCAGGTCGCTAACTTCAGCCCTCTTCATGAGATACGAGAAGGCCGCTCCGGTCGCTTCGGACGATTGGAAACGCGATCCACCTCGGCTCAATCTCGTCTGTATACCGATGCAGAAACTTCACGACTGCAGTCTGCGCCTGTGTGCATTGGTTTTGATTTTTTTTTTTTTTATGCTTCTACACCGCAAACACACCGACGTACATTGTCGGCTGTGTTTAGGTAAACTATAACGCTATAGTAACATCGAGAGACGACGGTGTCGGCGAACGAAACGCTTCTCGCGATCGCGACACTGCCTGGAACACAATACTAATGCACATTTGAAATTCGAAGCCGGCCCTGTGTCATCGATGCTGAGCCGAGTCGGACTCGGGAGATGCGGATTAGAAAGGCGACGCCCTGTGTGTATGTTCACTCTTGAATCGCGCTTTCCAGATTGCAAAATCTCCGTCCTGTGTCGCAAAATAATTTTATATTTTATATTAAAGAAAATGTTTAATGTTACAATTTTCTTTAGTGCGGAATGAAGAAAAAAAAAAATTAACGTCATCGCTCTCTTATCGTCTGTTTCAGGCGACATTGAAGACTGTCTGGTAGCGCCGGTATCCCAAGGCCAGTTCACACCACTACCGGAAGCCCTCTGCTGGGCGATTCTCGAGCTTACGTCGCAGAGGCAAGCGGCCACACTGGACACACTGAGATCGGCCCTGAGAAACGCCTTTCCCACGATGCAGAGACCAAGTCGAGAGCTCGTTTACGACGCCCTCGCTAAGCTCATGCAGGAACGAAAGATCTATCACACGTCCCAGGGATACTTCGTCGTCACGCCCGAGACGCGGAGGCTGCGACGCGATTCCGGTAGCTCGAGGAGGAACTCACGTGAGGTGACCGGTTGCCGCGGTCAAGGAGGCATGCTCATGAGCAACGATGAGGCAATGGCACTCGTGCACGGGGAGATGCTCACCCTCAGGGACGGCAACGTCACCCATCAGGCCGTTCAGACAAATCTCGCAGATGTTATTTGCGGAGGTAACAAAAATTCATACGGTTTTCTTCAATTCATTGTTCAGTTGTCTCGCGTGCCATTGAACTGAAACTTTTATACGAACATTTCTAGTTTACAGTGGAACGTCGATTGTCCGAATCCGTCGAGAGTGGGTCTAATTCAGATAATCGAAACGCATATTTTTTTCTACGGGATTATTTGACACGTATATAAATTAAATAATAGTAATAGTATATAATAAACTTCAAAACATATTTTTAAGATATTTCCAACCTCGAGGTCGTATTTCGGCACATCTATATCTCTACCAATCACAACTCTGCCGAAATCTTTGTCATAAAGTAAATAAAATAAAACCCTATCAGCATCAAAATGAAACTCTGCCGGACTTGAAATAAAACTCTACTGTAATTGTAATAAAACACTACCGGAATGAAAATAAAACTCTGCCGGAATGTAAAGCTACAGTCTAGCCTTGTATTCCGGTAGAGTTTTATTTCAAGTCTAGTAGAGTTTTATTTTGATTCTGATAGAATCTGGTAGGTTTTTTTTGCTTTCTGGTAGAGATTTTGGTAGAGTTCTAATATGGTAGAATTGTTTTCTGGTAGAGTTGTGAGTGGTAGAGATGTAAATGTGCCCTTATTTCAAGGATTGCGAAATAAACACGTCCGTTTTTTAATTACCGAACGCTAGCAACCGCGCTTTCGAACAGCGCGATCTCGAAGTCGATTTAGTGTGAACCGCGTATGTAAGGCGATTCAAACAATGTAAGGTGATTCAAACGAATCTCTGATGCGCGCTGTCCGACTCTACTGGGGTGCGTGAAATTGCAGCAATGTATAATCTGTCGCGCCAACGTTTGGATAACCGAGGGTTCGGATAAACGGAGTCACGGTTCGGATGATCGAGGTTCTACTGTACTTGATTCGAAGATCAATTAAAATTAGTAACCACGCCAATTCTTGAATCAACTTAATGAAAGAAAAAAAATTTGAACCTAGACAGTGAAGTCTCTTTATTTTTTCATTAAAAAGAAGGAAACTAGCGCACGCGCTTCGCCCGACTTAACATTATGATATAGTATTTTCAGACGTAATACACGTACATCGTACATCGTCGAGCGCGGCTAGCGGATCTTTTTCCACCGGACCATTGCGAGTACGCCGCTCGCTTTTATATTGTCGACGTCCTTGCTTCGGTCGGCAACTCTCGTTCCTGCGACCTGCAACGCACTCGGAATCTCGGGCGGAAAGTCTCATTCCGTTGACACAGCCTTTTCACGAGAAAAGCCGATAAAATTATTATCTTGGTCAACGAGAAAAAAAAAGTTGTAATAGAGTACTCCAATAGACGAGAGCGTATCAGATACAAACAATATGGTTCGTTCGCACACGTTAGATGTAGTCTTCGACTCAGAACTCTGTTCGCAAAATCAAAATTCGACAATTCGACCTTCCAGCAATTCAATGGATGTGGGTAATTTTTTTTTAGTCTGTTTTAACTTATTTTATTATTAAAAAAAAGTTTTGAGAAGTTTTTAATAATCCAACAGACAAGCAACGCATATATAAACAATATCAATAGATAACTTATAGCAAGTGGAATCGGAATGACGATTCGAAGTTCCAAGAATTCAATGGATGTGGGTCAATTTTTTTTTTATTTTTTTTAAGATCGACCTTTTCTTTCTTAGGTCGCGTATCGGTGACACAAATTCATCGTCGATCCGATCACGAATTTGCATGCCTCTCTGCCGTCGACGAGCGTGGTCGAAGGTGGAGAAGGAAACGCGCTACCCGTGAGTAAAACTTAAACGTCTTGCGAGTATGGGTATTTCGTGTCCGTGAGCCCGATTGCGGGCCCCGGGATATCCGCCAGCTCCGTTGCGCACAGTGTATTCTTCCGTACTCGCGAGAGCCTCCGTCGCGGAAGGCCGTCCCGGCAGGCCCTCGCGCATCCCGTACCGCAACAAGACACTGTGTGCCCGCGCGCAGAGCGTTTAGTACAACGATATATCAGCTATTGATCACGACATTGTCTACCGTTACACGCTGTCGGGATCACGTCGAGGCCAGGGATCAACGACTACCACGTAGTATAAACTTCGTTCTTCTCCTTTCATCCTTCGCTATCCCTGTTCCTCGCACTTTTTCCTGTTTCGCCTCGGGAGGGTTAATGGCGTGTGCATTCTCACGCTCTTGACCCTCCCGGGGCGTTGGAGCACTTATTGACCCAAAAGACTCACTTCTTCAGACCGAGGCGCTCCAAAAGTAGGGAAGAGCGGGCAAAACGGAACCCTGGTGCAATAATTGCAATTTTTGGACCAGGGAGGGGGGACGCTGATGTAGAGGTATAACATTTTTTTCATCCATCGTCATCCTGAATCATGGTTCTCCAGTTATGTCATATTAGAAGTTTTGTTGTAGCCAATTGTGTAAACTTTTAATAATTCGTTTTAATAATTTGAATCCTGGTGCAAAATTGACGATTTTTTTTATCTTCTGGGGAGGCCTCATGCAGCGGAATAAATTTTTTTTCCCGTCCATCATCATCTTGAATCATGTTTCTCCAGTAATGTTATAAATAGTAGTTTTGTTGGAGCTAATTGTACAAATTGTTATAATTTATTTTAATAATTTGTCTGTTGTACATTGCAGGTAACCCGAACGACAAGGTACTCTTCGCCCGATGCAGATCGGTACCCGGACGCCTGGAGAGGCGACATTCCCTAAGACTGTGGGGCTCGGCGAGACGCCTCCATAGGAGCGGAAGTTCACGGTCACTGCCGCGAAGGCCGGACAGAAGCGATACTTCGTCGAGCGCCGAGTACGCCAGCACCGACAGCACACCGCACAGTCCGACGAGTGAGTCTAGAATGTCGGGGAAAGGGCTGTTTATGGTGATGGGGAGGGAAAATTAAAAAAAAAAAACAAACACTTTTTCGTACGATAATTTTTATAACCTCTGCATAGCTAAATTTGAGGGTAAACTAACAAACGAGCTTTAACATTTTTATTTCACTCCCAACATGTGTGTAAATAATTCTGACTTTAGTAAAAAAAGAAAAACGCAATAAATATCGAAGCTATAGTGGCATATGCTTGTGGTATCTATATATATTTGTTTTATGAAGAAATATTAATAAAATGCTTCTAGTGTCACCCCTAGCCTTGGCAAGCCTTTCCCCGATCCTCGTCTACATCGCGTCGTAAAGACCTGTCTTCGACTGTTCAGCGTCGTTTTTTTATAAGGTTTGTCCGGCATATTTTCAGAAAAAATAGGCCTCCTGTCGAGGCTCTTCCGGCGGAGCACGAGGCGAAAGGGTGCACCGTTGATGGGGACCTTCAGCGCCCAGTATCCGCCCACGGAGTGGTTCAATCCTCGCGTCGTTCATCTTCATAGCGTCGCGACCCAGACGAGAGCGGCAAGTCCATCGGTATGTAACTCAGACTAATACCTTCTAAAATATCGACCCATGCCAGAACTCGGTTATTTCTCATTGGATTATTTAAATACAAAAATAATTACATTTAAATAAAATTAAATAAAGTCAAAATTAAATTAAATAAAAACTAAATAAACCAAAACTAAATAAAATCAAAATTTTTGGACTAATAAACCAGTCCTAAAAACCCGACTTTGGCATCCCCGTTTGGACAAACCACACCGAGATGTTCAATGCGTACCGGATAGTACGATCTTGAGCGAATCTTAACGCTGATTTTTCGTTGTTTCAGATGCTGGAAGGTTTGGACCAGTCCCAGGCGAGTTTTCAAGTATGGGACGACTCAAGTTCGGTGCGCTCGGCGACACTGCCGAGAAGACACAGACGTCAGCCGAGCGGTGACTCATCGAGTCTGTTGGCGAATTCGACACCGAGAAGCTCGCGAAGGCACAGATCACCGTGCTCGACGCTTCCGAGATCAAAGTGTTCGAGTCTAAGCCGATGTACGTCACGGGCATCCGTGCTACCGCCCAGTGCCAATCAGGAGCCTTACCAGACACGGGGACAGATTCAGAACGGCAAGCACTCGACGAACTCATCGCCGAGCAGAAGCGGCGGAAGCTCCGGATCGGTGAGGGCGACGAACAACAGCCCGGCGAAAACGGCAACACTCGGCAGATCGAGCACGAGGCATAGTTCGAGACGACCCAGTCACGATTCGACGGGAAGTGGCACCAAGTCTACGAATGGCTCGCCACAGCACAAGGTACGACGGATAATCGATTCTCGTTCGATTGTCCCCGAACGCTCATCGCCGAAGGTCTCGTAGATTCACTGCGGGAACGCTATCGCGACCAGCACGATATACTATTAGTTATATCATAATATTAACGAGAACCAAAAGCAGAAAAAAAATTTGTTGCTATTGCAGTTTACTCTATACGCAAAAAAAAGGTTGATACGTTTGAGGAAATTTCTTCCAGTTTTTCTTGTTAATTTCGTCTATTAATTCTTCTCCAATCCGACATTCGTAGACCACTATTTTAATGTACTATTGCGTTTGTTGACAGATCCTTCAAAAGACATCATCGGGCCACTCGACCCACTCGAGTGGAAAATCCGTTTCGAGCAGCAAGCTTTCCTCCTCGCCGTTAAAGACATCGAAGCTGACCGCCCAGTCGTCGCCGTTGAAGGTCATTCAGCAAGGTGCCCTGACCCCGCTGCAAGAGGCTCAAAATTCGATAACCCTCCAAGTCTCGACGAATCTGAGTCCCGTCAGTCCTCCGCAGGAACAGCGTTCAATCCAGAGTCGAGTTACGGTAGCGTCGAACGCATCGAGCACAACGACCATATCAGGCTCTCCCGGTACGAAGATCTACGTCCATCAGAACAACTCGCCGATGCGCTCGGTCATCACCTTCGCGAATGGAACGACGAAGAGCGTCCCGACGAGTGCGAACAGCAACGCGAGCAAGGAATCGGCGATGAGTAAAGAGAAGCAGGAGAGAGAACTCGTCAGCGAGAAAGTACAAAAATCGAGGATAGACGAGGAGAAGCTATCGAACTCGAAGAGCGAGGAAGAGAAGACGAGACAGTCGAGCAAGCTCGAGGAATGGAAGTCGATAAAGTTGGAGAGGCCGTCGTCTCTGCTATACACGAGCAAAGATTCGAAGCCGAGCCTGTCCGAAAGCGACAAGGAGAACAAGCCCAAGGTCGACGAGGACGCACCGAACAAGCTTAAACTCACGAATCGTCTGAACAACAGCCAGGCTCATCTCATCGACGGTTCGACGAATAACGTCGATAAAAATTCTCTCGCCAACACCAACGACAATCCGTCGGTGAATCTGCCGACGACGAAGAACACCAACGACGCTATGAACAATTCCCGAAAGTTGTCGTTGTCCTTGTCGAAGGACGCGCTGAGCTACAGAAATCTGTTGCGTCCCGGATCGAAGAACAACATCGCCTCGAATCCACCGTCGCCGACGAAGTCCTTCGACGGTTTCGGCGGCTCCTTCAACAATGTATACATCGAGAATCTGGAGAGCGCCAAGCAGCGCAGGGCTCCGCAGGGGTCCGAGCCGAATCTCGAGAAAACCGTCAGCCGCGGAGATTTGTACTCGTATCCGAGCTTGAGCGACATGCAAGTGCAATTCACCAGTCTCGCCGCCCAGAAAATTCTCAAGGGCTGCCCCATCAACAGCGTCGACACTCTCGTCGAGGTCAACATGGCAGCGGCCGACAAACCGAACAACCGCGACGTCACCGTTCACACGGACTTTGGCCTCGTTTAATAATCCAATAATCGCTTGAGAAAAAAATGTGTATCTACGAAATTTCGAGCGATCGGCCAGAGAATTTTGTAATCGAGCTTGTTCGAAAAAAAAAAAAAAAATAACGATCGAACCAGATAGTAAACATGTATTCTCGCTAGAGTTATCGAGTCTCGGAGTCAACGAGCACTGCCATTTTTAATACTTCCGACGACGTTTTTTTTTTTTGGGAATATACATATATATACACACACACAACACAGATGAGTTTCGACCGGTTAGATACGAAGCGAAAGCTTCGATAGCCGATCGTCCGCGCGTCGAGCTTCCGAAACTCGAGGCCTATCGAGGCTCCACCTCGGGATTCAATAAACGATGTTTTTTTTTTCCTCCTTCACCATCTCTCGTTAAAACTTTCGACAAACCCAGCAACCAACTTAGCTTAGAAGATTGCGTTTGTACGAAGAATTTTATCATCATTTTTTTTTCTGCCGCGGCTTTGCGTCGCTTTACTTCGATAAAGTGATTCGTTAAAGCGATGTAACTTTCGCGGACGGCGCGGCGTCCAACGGCCGATCCGCGAATTATTTTCTTTTGTAACGTAATATTACTATACTGCATGTATTTTGGTATAACCGCGGTGATCCTGAATGTAAACGGGAACCAAGATCTTCCGAGCAATCCCACGAGATTAGCCTCGTGGGACCTGCGAACTTACATTCGGCAAAATATACATACAAAATGCATAATTTATATGTAAACGAAAAAAAAAAAGTGTAACATAGATACGAGCAACGAGCAGGATAGTATACCAACACATAGAATCATCAACCTCGACCCGGCTCGAATGGGCATGTACCACTTATATCGCTAGTGCAATCGTAAATCTTATTAATCTAAGTGCCAAAACCGTAGTTACTAATTCAAACGCCTTAGCGGACCTCGCGCGCGGAAACCAATTTTTGTTGTTCTGTTTTTTTTTTTTTTTTTTTTTTAGATCCGACTCTTTTCGAGACCGCATTATTATTTGTTACAATTGAGAAATAAAAGAACATATAACCGTAACCGATTGGACGGAGACGTCAGAGGAATAATAATATGAGATGATGAGAGAAGGAAGAAAGTCACTTTTGTACATGCATATCTGAACATTGCCGATCGAACGACGGCGATTCAAAATCTCCTCTAACTCCCCCGTAACCAACGTCGCATAATTTTTTTTTCATTATATCTTTGTTTTATTAAGATTTTTCTCGTTTTCGTTTTTTTCTTTTTTTTTTTTTTTTACAGTTAAAAACTAACTTGTAGCAACCCATTGTATAATCGTATATATCGAATATATGAATAAAACGAGGCAAAAATACATGATATATAAACAAAAAATTATTAAAGAATTTTTTTGTCACGTATATTGAGCGTTTTTTTTTTTTTTTTTTTTTTTTTTTTTTTTTTTTTTTTTTTTTTTTTTTTGTAACGAAACGCTTTGGCACCGGACGGGAAAGTTGGGGACTTTGCTGCATGCGTTTTTTTGGCGCTACTGGGATAGATCTGGGAAGCTTTTCTAATCGTATAAAGAAGAAGATGAAGGAGAAGGAGGCGAGACAATCCGCGGAGATATTATAGAGTCGTCAGCAGTGGATTCGATAACATCGTTGGTATGAAAATTAGGGGGCTCAAACAAACACATCGATGTTTGTAAGACGTCAGTAACATCTGGGAAGATTCAATCGAATAAATAACTTTCCGGTCAATTGACGGGTCACTTGACCCGCATGTCCGCGTCGTTAAGTTGGTTACACCGTACCAGAGACTAATTCCAAATTGCCATTAGTATACCATTTCAAATGACAGAAACAATACTTTATCGATAATTAATAACTAATCGTGTACGTGTAAGCCAAAATTTTCATGTAACAATAACGATGATCACATTATTTGGAATTTCAACGTATTACCAACTGTACCAGTACAGTCCAATAAAGGCTGCATCGGATAAAACTACCAAGAATCACTGGAATTTCGAGTGTTGAATCGTTGAAAATGCTCCGCACATCGCTCGCTCATTGGTCCACGCAAGCGCACCGTCACGCTTGACTTATAACAAAAATCGATTCCTCCCATCGTCCACAAAATTTCGTGTGAACTCCCTTTCTCCAGGGGAAATATTGTTACGTAAGCCATGTACGAGCGTAACGTGAACGCGCCATCTTATTCGCGCATTTTACTCAGAGAAATGCAGACGTGCATCAGCGAGAGAGATTAATCGTGCGACAGTTTGTGAAGCTTAACAAAGACAATTTATTTTTCTGTCGATAACCGTTTTGTCGTCCATGCTGTGAGACTTCTCCGCACTCGTTAACGTATTCGTTCGTGAAAATGGGAAGGAAAGGTAAGCGAGCTCCAATTACTCCATTCGCATTTTGCATCGCAAAATATTGAATTATCGGTCTACGCGTTACGCTCTACGTTATTTAACAGTCGATATTACGAGTGAGCAAAAAGACAGATTTGCAAAGTTTCATCGGCTATTGACAAAGTCGATTCGAGCACGCCGTCATATTCTGGTCTATCCGCCGCTTTCATTGTCTATCACCTCATTTCGGAGCAAGTGAAACCGTTGCACACGACGAAACAGACGTTTCCACATTGCCTATGACAAAGCAGACGTAAACACACCCAGGATAGGCAAGCGCCATGAAAAGAGTAACAAAATTGGCGCAATATTTGCGCCATGTACAGCAAACATATCGCAATGATTGCGCCAGCTGCTACTTTTCGTGACGCTCGTCTAGCTGGGTCAAAAAACGTGAAAGGGATTTTCAATGCCCGACATTTCCAACCTGTTCGCATGTTGGCACAACTGCCGAGTGTCATCGCAACAAGTAAATTACAGCTAAAATATTCTTCGAAATACTCCTAAAACACTATTTCGAAGGATATTTACAAAAAAAAAAGTTTTCTTTATGTTACCGACTGCAAAATGTGATTTTACTGTCGATGAGTCACCAACGACAGAACGGCTTATCTGCTGTCGTAAAGCTTCAACGATACGCCCTTCTGGCATTGAGGTTGCGCCACATTTCCAAGAATAGATGACCGGCGGTCGAGAAACCGGCACACAATATTGCACTGTGTTCCGTGCTTACACGCACTCACATTCACAGAAAGGCACACACACATTCCTATTCGAGTTACATTTCTCCAACGATGGAGCGTTAAGCGTGTGCAGCGTAAACGAAACGAAACTATAGTCAAAGAATATGGATATCATAGAAGCGTACTTCCCATAGCCCAACTTGAAGCCAAAAAGTTGGGGTGACGGCGACGAGCTTATCACCCCAGTGGTAAGATGTCGCTACAGTAGCGTGCGAGTGTGTATTGTACATGTGGCCACATGTACAATACACACCCGCACGCTACTGTAGCGACATCTTACGACTGGGGTGATAAGCTCGTCGCCGTCACCCCAACTTTTTGGCTTCAAGTTGGGCTACGGGAAGTACGCTTCTATGCTATCAATATTCTTTGACTATAGCGTTGCTCCGGACTGACAGCTCAGTGGCTTTGTGTCGGGCAGTGTCACCGACGTACCGAACGATCGCGCTCTTCGATCTTGTACGACCCTTTGATAAACACAAGACTGTTTTTAATCGCGCCCCTAACGTCCTCGTAAGCCGACGAATAGAGCGAAACCTCTCGACAGTCCGTAACGCGAATCGAGCACAACGATGGGAAAGAAAGGTGAGTAGCAAGGTCGTTTGCGCGAATTTCGGTCAACAAGAATCATCGCGGAAGATGGCAGACTTTCGTTCGTTTCACGAGCATACGCTCTAACCCGATGTAAATCATCGACGAGTCGTACAAAAGTCACCATTGTCAAAAATCTTTCGTTATTGCGTCACACTTTTGTGAAAAATTATCGCCTCTTTTTTTTTTTCTTGTTTTTAAATAAAATATTCGATTGAAAAACGTCATTTTATCGGAAATATCTGCCCGCGATCTTCCGGTGGCGTAGGAAATATCGCTTATCACCGAGGGTCCATTGCGGCGACGCAATAACGGATAGAAATGAACAATCGTACGAGATTTGTATAAATGATTCTCTCACCTAGGCGAATATTACCGTCGATTTGTTACGAAATGTGACAAAAACACGCAAACGAGTTAAAAAATATATATATATATAGGAACGGCACAGCTGATATCTCGATATTGATAATCTTGCAGGAAAGAAGAAGGGGAAGAATGCAGAGGCGGGTGGGGACGCTGGACCGTCCGAAGGAGCGCCTCAAGCTCAGCCTCCGGCGCAACAACAGCAGCCTCCGGCCCAGCAACGGCAGCAGCCTCCGGCCCAGCAACGGCAGCAGCCTCCGGCCCAGCAACGGCAGCAGCCTCCGGCCCAGCAACAACAGCGGCCTCCGGCCCAGCAATGGAAGCAGCCTCCGGCCCAGCAACAACAGTGGCCTCCGGCCCAGCAATGGCAGCAGCCTCCGGCCCAGCAACAACAGTGGCCTCCGGCCCAGCAATGGAAGCAGCCTCCGGCCCAGCAATGGAAGCAGCCTCCGGCCCAGCAACAACAGCAGCCTCCGGCGCAGCAACGACAGCAGCCTCCGGCGCAGCAATGGCAGCAACCTCCGGCCCAGTATCAGCAACAACCTCCGGCCCAGCAACGGCAGCAGCCTCCGCCCCAGTATCAGCAACAACCTCCGGCTGGCATAGCCCAAGTCACTGAGGGTATGGGAGGTCTGAACACTAGTTCGCAAGCTTCCCGGGGAAGAGGTTGCGGATGGGGAAACAGAGGTCCTCGTAGCGAACAAGCGCCAATTCCTGGCATGCCGCAAACTGCTCCAGCTCCGGGAAGGGAGCCACCTGCGGCGTGTACTTGGGGTGGTCAGAGACACGTTCCTGGTATGCCGCCGCCTGCACAGACGGGACCTCAGGGTGCTCAGAGACACGTTCCTGGTATGCCGCCGCCTGCACAGACGGGACCTCAGGGTGCTCAGAGACACGTTCCTGGTATGCCGCCGCCTGCACAGACCGCTCAAGGGCCGCCTGGAGGACCTCCCCGGCAACAACAAGGACAGCCGAGACAGGTTTATTAATTATTTTTACCTAACGCGTGTACTTAAAATCCTGCCTTCCGTTCCTGTGAAGTGTGCGCAATGAGGCACTTTCTGTACATTGCGTGCGAGAAAAATACTGCGCATGCATAGAAAGGCAATACGGTATTTTTTCAGCACTGGTGCAAGAAAATGCCTTCCTGCGCACACTTCGCAAAAACGAAACGTGGTTTGTGGAAATTTGTTGGGAAAAATTGTGTGTATGACATCGGTGTGGAAAGAGAAGTCCTTACTCAGTTGATTGCGTTTTCGCACTCGTCAAGAACTCCCTTCCTACACCCTTGTCATGTAAATAACTATATAATCTAAAATATGTCGAATAGCTATAAAGTTATTATGGAGCTATACATTTATTGAATAACTGTATACCGAGATAAGTGTCGTGGCGGCGCGGGTGCGTACGACTTTTCTACATTGTTCCACCTTCTCAAAATTTTAATATTCGACACCGGAAATACGTCACTTTTGGTCGAAAAATGAGATTTTCAAACCGGATGTGACGTACTTTCGGTAAATCTTCGAAAATCTAAATTTCCGATTTTTAAATTCCATGGTCCATAGCAAAGGTGCGAAGCGCACGAGCCGCAACAATCTGCCAGTTTTTTTTATATAAAGGCGCTCAAAGATTATACAGGTTTTATCCCGTGTGAATTACAGTTTGTTGATAGATAAATACAGTTTGTACGTACAGAACAGTTACAGTAAAGTTTACTGTACAGTTAAAGTTATATAAAATTAAAGTTACAGTAAAGTCAGATGGTCGTCGCACATATTTATGAATATAACAAAGTTTTTTCCTTTATAATTTATATTAAGTCAGCGCCACCTAGGCCAGAGTATATACCTAAATATAAAGAGCTCCGTAAAATTTCAAATTAATTAACCGCTAATTTTTTTTGTAAAATTCAATCCCAATCGAGGTATTCTTTACTTGATTGTGAATAAGAAATTTGGTCGCGATCGGAGCACTCTTCCGAAAGTAATCGCGCGGACTTGATGCGAATTTTCATCCGCCAACTCGGCTTGGCGAATCTCCGCGCTCCCGCGTCGCTCGCACGGGCAACGTTGATGAAAACCGATTAGTATTGTTTGCAAGCAAACCATGAACAGGTTATCAATGCGGAGAGTAGCTTGCAGAAGTTTTCTGTATATTCTGATATTACTAATAGTAACAATTACATCAATTTCTACTTGCAGCCTTCAGCATCATCTCGATCCGGATCGTCGGCATCTTCCACTGCGGGAGATACAGCTTCAGTAGCTTCTGGCCAGAGCGGTGGCCCAAGACACGGTTCTGGCAAGCCGGTACGGTCGATTGATCGTTTGCATTGGCACTTTCCCTTTTTTTTTCATTTGCCCTATCAACGACAATTTCTTGGCCTTCGCTCGAGTCTAAACGTATCTGTTTATCTATTGCAGGCGGCAACCGGATCGTCGCCGATCAAAACTTCTCTGTCCGCGGCGCAACAAGCCACGTATCGGAAGCAGATACCAAAGCGTAAATTTCCTAACAAAGGTGGTAGCGCCGGAAGGCCAATCACCGTACAGACAAATATGATACCGATAACGTTCGGCAAAAACTTCTGTACATCGGTCACGCATTACGACATAAAATTGGATCCCGACAAGCCAAAGTTCATGTATCGACATGTGTTCGAGGCTGTCAGGCTGAAACATTGTCCTACACGTTATCCAGCCTTCGACGGACGCTGCAACGTGTTCTCCGCCGGAAAGTTACCGTTTGGCAATCATGTATGCATCGAAACCAATACAATAGTGAACTCGAGTATCTTAAACGAACATCATCGATATACTCAACGGTCACCTATCAGTTGGTTACAGAGATCCAGGTACTCAATCCTCAACGTCAGTCGGACATGACCTTCAAGGTCACCCTCGCCAAGACGCAAGATATCGATATGTCGTGGTTGCTGAACGTCAAGCCCGGACTCGAAGAGACCGAGCGCGAGCAGATTGCCATTCAGGCTCTGGACGTAGTTCTTCGCAGCGCTCCTATTCGGCAACGTGCTATTACGGTAACTAACGAGTTCAAAATTTCTTTCACTCTATTGTTGTCACACACAACCTTGGAACGACAATGTCTTTCCTAGAGACTAAAAGGTTCTCACAGAGGTTTTTTTTTTTTTTTTTTACCTTCATTGTCAGGTTGGAAGGTCCTTCTTTACTCAGCCATCGGAAGACCGAGTTTTGGATCTGGGAAACGGAATGGATCTCTGGGTCGGCACCTTCCAGTCCGCCGTACTCGGTTGGAAGCCGTACTTCAATATCGATGGTAATAAAAATAGTTCGCTACACGACGTTACACGATTGTAACAGCCCCAAAGTTACCGGTGTCTCTGTTATTTCTCAGTTGCCCACAAGGGATTTCCGCGAAGCCAACCGGTCCTGGATCTGATGAGACAGCTGTGCTGTGATCCTCGGAACAATCGAGATATCACGGCGGACGACGTCAGTCGCGGAAGGAGAACGCTGCAGGACTTCCTCAAAGGCTTGAAAGTCACATACGAGATACCAAGAAATTCCGCATCCAGACGCACCATGGGTGTCAACGACCTCGGCAAGAGTTCGAGAGAGGCAACGTTCCAGTTGCAGGATGGATCGGTTACCACCGTGCAAAATTACTTCGCCAGAGAAAAACGATATACAATACGGTATCCGGATTTGCCGACGCTTTGGGTTGGTTCCAAAAACAAGCTCATACTGATACCGGCGGAGGTAAGATTGTCGATTAAACGTTGAAAAATTTCGTACCGACAGAATAATAGTGTGACGTTTATCGCGGATTTATTTATTTGCATTTTTAACGCTTGCATTTCACAGCTTTGCACAATCGAACCAGGCCAGGTGACCAACAGGAAGCTGGACGAACGTCAGACTTCCACTATGATAAAGCACGCTGCTACAAATACCACAACGCGCAAGGCGAAGATTATGGAAGGCGTGAGTATATTGCGTCAATGAAAATTTCAATGTTTGCAGCAAGTTTCGCAACGTTACATGTGACGATCTTTTCATAGTTCTCGAAAATGAAATTCAACGAAGATCCAGCCATGAAGGAGTTCGGGATTTCCGTCGGTGGGGGATTCGAAACTGTCAAGGCACGCGTTCTCAATCCACCGTCATTGTTCGATAAGAGAGATATAACCGTGAGAAAGGGAGTCTGGCGAGCCAACAGTTTTCACACAGCTATGGTTCTGCCGAACAACAGCTGGACGATTTTGAATCTCAACGATAGAACGCAAGAAACGCCTCTAAGAAACTTGGTGGACCAATTGAAGCGCGGAGGTTTGTAATGTCACGATTCCGAACTCTATCTCGCTCGAAGTCGAATGTTCGAGAATAGTATATATTTTTTTTCCTCGCTTTACACAGGGAGACAGGTTGGCATGGAAATCGGAGATCCGGTAACTCCTTTCAAGAATATGAGAGCTCCGTTCCGAGACGTACGCGAAATTATTCAATTCTTCAACGACAAGAAGCGTGACGGACTCAAGCTTATCATAGTGATCGTACCGGACAAAACCGGTCCTGTCTACGGTAATCAATCGCACAATAAGTTCTGTTTCTTTTTTTTTATTCATCCACATTCTAACGCTAAAATTCGTTTCATACTTAGGCAAGGTGAAGCAGGTTGCAGAGTTGAACGTTGGCGTGCTCACCCAATGTATCAAAGCGGTCACCGTCGAGAGAAAGATGAACGATGCCACGGCTGGAAATATCCTGCTCAAAATCAACTCCAAGTTGAACGGGACCAATCAGATATTCGCGGTCGGAAAGAAGTAAGTTGAAGCATCGTGAAAATACCTTTCCGTGTGTCCGAGAGAAAATTTGTTAATATGTAAAAATTTATTTGTTTTAGCCCTCCTTGTCTGAACAGACCTTGCATGATCGTGGGTGCGGACGTGACCCACCCCTCGCCAGATTCCGTGGGCATTCCTTCCATAGCTGCGGTAAATTATTATTTTTTACATATAACACTCGAAATTACTGCATGAGCCTTTGCACTTTTGAATTCGTTACAAAAAATTAATAAATTCCACATACTCCGTCGCAGGTTGCCGCCAGTCACGGTCCGAGGGCGTTCAAGTACAATGTCAAGATACGTCTACAGCCTCCGAGAACTGAGATAATATTACATCTCGAAGAAATCATGAAGGAGCAACTATTGTTCTTCTTCAATCATACCAGACACAAACCAGAACGCATAATCTTCTACCGGTAAAAATTCATGCTGTGACACAATCTTTCATCGGAAAAGAAGTTTATGTCTTGCATCTCTAGACTAAAACGACTGAAGTAATCGCGCTTGTCTTATCGAATTACAGAGACGGTGTGAGCGAAGGTCAATTTCCGCAAGTTATGCATCATGAACTTCAAGCTATCCGAAACGCTTGCAGAAAAGTTGGCGGCGCTGAGAAGTACGAGCCGAAAATAACGTTCTTGGTCGTACAGAAACGCCATCACATCCGTCTGTTTCCGACGGATCCGAGAAACTCCGACGACAGGAACGGCAACGTGCAAGCCGGAACCGTTGTTGACACAGACATAACTCATCCGTCGCATATAGACTTTTACCTCGTTTCACACGCCAGTATTCAGGTAACCCGTCCCGACGACGAACATAATTTTTTTCCATAATAAAATTACATTTTATACACATGCACGTAAAATCTTGCTTTCCGTTCCTGTGAAGTGTGCGCAGAAAGGCACTTTGTCGCATCGCGTGCGGGAAAAATACTGCGCATGCGTACAAACGCAATATGGTATTTTTTCCAGCTCGAGAGCGGAAAAGTGCCTTTCTACGCACAGTTCCTAAAAACGGAAAGCTCGATTGTCGTGAATTTGTTAAGAAAAATTATGTGGATGGCATGGACGTAGAAAAGGGAGTTCGGACTCGCGTGAACGCCCTTGCCATACAAACTATTTTTTTTTTTTTAACTATAATTTTCATCAATCAAATTGCATTGTTCTTTTCAGGGAACCGCCAGGCCGACAAAGTATCGGTGTCTCTGGGACGACAGTGACATGTCCGAGGACGAAATCGAACAACTGACGTACTATCTGTGTCACATGTTCTCGCGTTGCACGCGCTCCGTCAGTTACCCAGCGCCGACCTACTACGCTCATCTCGCTGCCTTCAGGGCTCGCGCTCTTACCAACGAGTGAGCAAAATCATTGAAAGCAAAATTAATAATTGTCCGGTTGATTTGCAAACTTTTTATATTTATATTAATACAATAATTTACTTTTCCAGCGTCGATATTCGTCTGAACAATCTCGAGGAGGAGCAACGAACCAAGATGACGATCAAACCCGAGATTCTACTGGATAATCCGATGTTTTTCGTATAATTGCTTTATAAGTACACAAGACTGTGAGTAGTGCACACGTGATATCATTCCGGACCTCGATATATTGGATTTATACTTTGATTTATTTTTTTTCACGTCTGAGCAACTGAACGCTTCGCGTGATCCAACATGCTGAGATGGCATATGATCTGATTTTATATTCTTATCCAAGTAGCTTTGACCATTATGCAGTATCAGCATGATCGTAGTTCCGGTTTCGGTCGACTGACTGTTTAGAATTATCGGTATTATTAAGACGCAACAGCGAGTCGAATAAAATTACTCTCGCAAGACCGATGATCTTGCTTATGATTTTTTTTAAACGTTTGGGTTTATTTTTTTCAACGATTTATATTATTTTTTATCGTCAACAATGAAATGCATCTTATTTTCATTTTCATTTTTGTTTTTCACAATGAAAATGACGATACATATTTGAAATTTTAGATTTCGAGCGGCTGCACATGTTAGATGTACGAGATTGCAAATATGAAGGCCGTATTCGTGAAGGCCGTTTGCACTTGTACTGAAATCAAAGTAATCGCAGCCGTGGTTATACATATATAATATATCGAGTATACTTATTAATGCATAATGACAGTGAAGGAAAAGGTCGTTATCTTCTTTCGCGGATGCTGCACAGCCTTATTTTTCATATAATATATTATTGTTTATCTTTTGATGAAGTATCCACATGTCAAACAGTTTCTTTATAAAAAAAAAATAAATAAATAAAAATGTTGATTCGCAATTTAAGTGTAAAGAAAATAATAGTTCAACCATCCTTCGCATCCCATTCCCGCTGACAGTGTGACGACGATTCGTCGGTCTTCGCATGTTTCGCGTGCACAGTGTTCAGCGGAAAATACCGTTCAAAATTATTCCCGCTTGACATTGACGATTATAAATTAATTTATTTTTCATACAGATGAGATGTAAGTTCGAAGGTTTCTAACAGAAAAGGAAGAAAATGACCTTTTACCCTGTTGAACCCAACTCCAATCCATTCCAACGCAACACGTAAGTATTCGTTATAATCATCGAAAAATGTTATTTTAAAGTTATACAAGTTTTTATCCTAGAAAGTGCTAAATATTTTATAAAAAAAAAGGTGCAAGCAAAATCGCTTGGTAAATTTCGCACCGTGTGCACGAACGGGTCAACTCTTCAAGTACGTCTACGAGTTGTTGTTGTTTATCTGAGGTAACGTGGGGAGAGCGTACGTCGGATAAGTGCAATCTTGGATAACACCGATAACATACGCAATTCAAACTTGTACTACTATTAAAAATTTTCAAAAATCAAATTATCTTCATATAAACATAAACCATTGACTCAAAAATCGGAACTGTTGTACTTGCAGCTCGCACTATAAAGACGCAGTAAATTTGTACACGTTTAAGCGTGTATGCAACAAAGTAGCCTTTATGGACCACTCCACTTGTGGGCATTGCTGCTTAATCCGTTTTACCTCGGTTAACCCGGAGGGCTTGGATGCGTTGGGTGCTTCGGATAACGCGGAGTCTCCGTTGATCGAAGCTCGGATCAGCGACGTTTTACAAGTTATATGGCCCGCATAATACGCAAACGCAGTCGTAACGAGAGCGCTCTTCGCTTTGAGCTTCTTTATTATGACGCCACCGTCACGATAACGGCAGATCGAAAGCACCTCGGAGTGTCACCAGTGCGTCTGTGTCCACTTCCGGCTTACGACAACATAGCGTTGCACTGGACTGTCCAGTACTGTCAGTGGCTCAGAGCATTTGTGTCGGGCACTGTCAGTTGGTATCGGCGACGCACCGAGTGATCGTGCTCGTCGCTCTTGTACGCTCTTGCAAGGTCCTTTAGTATCACGACTGTTTTCAGTCGTACCCAGAGCGTTCTCCGTCACTGACGAATATAGTGAAACCCTTCGACACTCCATAACGTATCGAGTACAACGATGGGAAAAAAAGGTGAGACGCAAGGTCGTTCGGCAAATTTGATCAACAAGAGTATCGCGGAACATGTCAGACTTTCATACGTTTCACGAGCATACGCTGTACTCGGTGTAAATTATTAACGGGTCGTACGCAAGTCGCAGTTATCAAAAGCCTTTCGTCCTTGCATCAAATATTTGTGTAAGATTACCGGTTTTTTTTTTTTTAATAAATATTTTATTATACCCGATATTTTATCGAAATATCTTAGTGGAATTTTCGAGTGCTGTTGGAAATATCTCTTTTTGCCGAGGGTAAAAATGAATAATCATACGAAATACGTGGAAATATTTAATCGTCTATGCAGGTATTATCGGCGAGTTATTACAAAACTTACCAACATTGCAAAAGAGTAAAAAAACAAAATTGGCATGGCAGGATTGATATCTTGATATTGATAATTATCTTGCAGGAAAGAATAAGAGGAAGAATGCCGAAGAGGCTGAGAATGCAGGACCATCCCAAGAAGCGCCTCAAGGACGGCCTCGGGCGCAACAAGAACAACAACCTCTGGTGGAAAATCAGCAGCAAAATGATGTTGGCGTTACGGCAGGACCGAGCATTAGTTCGCAAGCTTCCAGGCAAAAAGGTCGGAGAAGAGGAAAAGGAGATAATTGTCATGCTGCAGTGCCAAATCCTGGTATGCCGCAAGATGCTCCAATTCCAGGAACGGCGCCGACTGCGCAGGGAGCTTCTGGTGCTCAGAAGCATGTTTCTGGTACATCGGCGCTAGGACAGACAAGTCCTGGTTCGCAAGGTCCAGGTGGGGCTGGAGGACCTACCTGGCAGCAGCAAACCCATCCGCGACAGGTAATTAATTATTTTATAAATTAGTAATCCAATAACTGGAGTTATTGTGGAACTATAAAGTTATCGAATGACTATATACTGAAATAAGTGTCACTGGAGCACAGGTGTGCCTTTCCTTGATTGCTCCACCTTTTCAGAATTTTAATATTCGAAGTCGCCCCGGAAATACGTCACTTTCAGGTTTCAAAATTTCATTTTTCGACCAGCAATCAACGTATTTCGACCGGAAATCGGTATGACGTCACTTGCTGTCGAAAAAATGAGATTTTCAAACCGGAAATGACGTACTTTCGGTATGACGTCACTTCCGACCGAGAAATGAGATTATCAAACCGAACATGAGGTATTTTCGCTAAATCTCTGGAAATCTAAATTTCCAGTTTCTAAGTTCGGTAGTCCATAGCGAGGGCGCGAAGGGCCTGTCCACAACAACCTGCTAGTTTATGCAAAGGCCCTCAAAGATCGTACAGATTCAGTCCGATGAAAATTACAATTTGTACATCGATAAAATTTCGGAGTCTCGGTTTTCCAAACTGATAAACGCAGAGTGAAAACATCGCATATTGATGTCCTAAAATTTCATCTTCTTTGATGATATGTTTAGATCCACATTGATAATGGTTTCTCTTTGCACTTGGAGTTTCTTCGTCCCTGCAGCTTGCAATGGCACAGTTTAAAAATATTGCGCACCGAGTTAGAGTGACTTTACCGTTACAGCCAGACTGATGCAGGGCACGAATACAGGCCACAAAGTTCATAGCAACGTTGTACATCGATTCCGTCACCCGCATTACCGATCCTCGTATCGCGTGACTGAAATCGGAAGGACGAATATTTTATGCTTAGGTATAGAAGGGACATACAGTTTCGTCATTTTCATCACGCGATGTGTGCCGGTGTGTGCGCGATGGTCGTAGAGTGCATTTATTTTTAAAAAATTGATTAAATTATTTATAAATTTTCATTATATTATGATATAAAATTATCGAGAAAAAAAAATTAATTTCGCGAGCTGTGTTGGTATGTGCGTGATGGTCGTCGCGTGCATTTATGAATGTAACAAAGTTCTTTTCCTTTACAATCTTCAGTCCCAAACGAAATATACCTTGAATGCGTTTATCGAATTTGGTCGCAATCGGAGCACTCCTTTGACAATTATTGCGCGGACGTGATGCAAATTTTTATCCGCCAAGCTGGTTCGGCGAAGCTTCGCGACCTCGTATCGCTCGTTCAGGCAACATTCATGAAAATCGATTGGCATTATTTGCACGCAAATCGTAAACGCAGAAAGCGAGTTGTGCAAGTTTAAGTCTTCATGTACATCAATAGTGAGAACGATACATTAATATATTTTGGTCATCGGCATTTTGCGCTGCAGGAGACACAACTTCCGTAGCTTCCGGCAACGTTGGTGATTCACAATGGGATTCATCTGGCTCACAGGTACAGTCGATTGATCGTTTCCGCTAAAGACTTTGGGCTTTTTCTATTTTTAAAAATTTATTGCATGTATCGCAAATCTTCGTCTTTCGCTCGGATCTAAATTTATCTTTTTATCTATTGCAGGCAGCACCCGGAACGACACCGGCAAAAACATCTCTGTCCGCGACGCAGCAAGCTACGTATCGGAGCCAGATACCGAAACGTAAAGTTCTCCACCAAGGTGGCAAAGAAGGACGACCCATTACCGTACAGACTAATATGATACCGATAACATTCGGCAAAAACTTCTGTAAATTCGTCACTCATTACGACATCAAGTTCGATCCTGAGAAGCCAAGGTTCATGTATCGGCATGTATTCGAGGCTGTGAGGCTGAAACATTGGCCTAAACGCTATCCGGCTTTCGACGGACGCTGCAACGTATTCTCCGCTGGAAAGTTACCGTTTGGTGATCATGTATGCATCGAAAAAATTTAATAACTTGAATAATTTACGTGTACTTGAGTAATTTACTTGAACTTGAGTACTTTACTTTAGCTTGAATGGATATTTTATTCCACTGTATGGCTTTCGCCTTTTACACACCCCTCCTCTCCACGTCTTACCTGCTAATAACAGTTTTATAGCTTAACTTAAAAAATCTCTGCCAACATCAATTCCACCCCACTTTAGCTTGAATAATTTACTTGGACCCATCGATATAGTTAACGGTCTCGTATCAGTTGTTTACAGAGATCCAGGTACTCAACTCTGAACGTCAATCGGACATGACCTTTAAGGTCACCCTCGTCAAGGTACAAGATATCGATATGTCGTGGTTGCTGAACGTCAAGCCCGGACTCGAAGAGACTAACCGCGAACAGATTGCCATTCAGGCTCTGGACATAGTCCTTCGCTCAGCTCCTATTCGGCAATGTGCTATTACGGTAACTAATACGTTCAAAATTTGTTTAGCTTTAATGTTTGACGCAAACCTGGGACGAAAATGTCTCCCTGGAGGCGAAAAGATTCTCATAGAGATTTTGTTAACTTTATCGTCAGGTTGGAAGGTGCTTCTTTACTCAGCCAGAACCAGGACGAGTCGTGGATCTGGGAAACGGAATGGATGTCTGGATCGGCACCTTCCAGTCTGCTGTGCTCGGGTGGAAGCCTTACTTCAATATCGATGGTAATAATTAATTCGCTGCGTCGTCAATGCAGAGTTAGGCAATATACTCAAAAATCCTGATAATACAAAATACTATATGTATTTAAAATACAAAATACTTTTTGTACTTGAAGTACATTGAAGTACTTCCTAAAATACGCTGTAAAAGCCAATGAAATTTCGATTTCATTTGCTCTAATAAAATTTTACTTTAAATATTTTTTTTCATAGTCGACATTACATTTTTTCCCCAGCTCTGAGTCATCTTGTAACAGTCCCAAAGTTACCGGTGTCTTTATTATTTTTCAGTTGCGCACAAAGGATTTCCGCGAAGGCAATCGGTGCTCGATCTGATAAGGCAGGTGTGCGGTGGTATTCGAAGCAATCAAGATATCACGGCGGAAGACGTCGATCGCGGAAAAAGGACGCTGCAGGATTTTCTGAAAGGCTTGAAAGTTACGTACGAGATACCGGGAAATTCTGGATCCAGACGCACCATGAGTATAAATGATCTCGACAAGAGTTCGAAAGATGCAACGTTCGAATTGGCGGATGGATCGGTTACCACAGTCCAAAATTACTTCGCTAGAGAAAAGAAATATAAAATACGTTATCCGAATTTACCGACGCTTTGGGTTGGTTCCAAAAACAAGCGCGTACTGATACCGGCGGAGGTAAGATTATCGGTTGAACGTTGAAAAATTTCGTACCGTCAGAATAATAGTTTGATGTTTCCCGCGGGTTAATTTATTTGCAAATTTTAACGCTCGCATTTCGCAGCTTTGCACAATCGACGCCGACCAGGCGAGCAACAAGAAGCTGGATGAACGTCAGAGATCCACTATGATAAAGTACGCTGCGACAGACACCGCAGCACGCAAGGCAAAGATTATGGAAGGCGTGAGTATATTGCACCAAAGAAAATTTCGCTGTTCGGAGTAAGTTTCGTAAAGTTATATATGATGATCTTCCCGTAGTTCTCGAAAATGAAATTCAACGAAAATCCAGCCATGAAGGAGTTCGGAATTACGGTTGGGGGCGAATTCGAAACTGTCAAGGCTCGCGTTCTCAATCCACCATCATTGTTCGATAAGAGAGATATATCTGTGAGAAAGGGAGTCTGGCGAACAAACAGTTTTCACACGGCTGTGCGTCTGCCGGACAACAGCTGGACGATTCTGAATCTGAACGAAAAAACTCAAGAAACTCCTCTCAGAAACTTGGTGGATCAATTGAAGCATGGAGGTCTGTAATATTAGGTTCCCGACCCGTATCTTGCTCGAAGCCAAATGTGGCGTTCAAGGTTCAACAACGTATTTTTTTTCCCCTCGTTTTATACAGCCCAACAGGTTGGCATGACAATCGGGAAGCCGCTAACTCCTTTCAGGAATATGAGAGCTCCAGTCCAAGATGTACGCGAAATTATTCAATTTTTCAACGAAAAAAAGGCCGACGGACTAAAGCTTATCATAGTCATCGTACCGGACAAAACTGGTCCTATCTACGGTAAGCAATCGCACAAGTGTGTATTTTTTTTTTTTTAAGATCATTCACAGTCATCCAACGCTGAAATTCGCATCGACTTTTAGGCAAAGTGAAGCAGGTTGCGGAATTGAACGTGGGCATTTTGACCCAATGTATCAGGGCGGTGACCGTGGAGAGAAAGATGAACGATGCCACGGTTGGAAATATCTTGCGCAAAATTAACTCCAAGTTGAACGGGACAAATCAGATTATCGAGAAGGGAAAGAAGTAAGTCGAGACATTGCGAAAATACTTTTCCATGCGTCTGAGAGAAAATTTGGTAATTATATAAAAATTTATTTGTTTTAGGCCTCCTTGTCTTGGCAGACCTTGCATGATCGTGGGTGCGGACGTGACCCACCCCTCGCCAGATTCCACGGGTATTCCTTCCATAGCTGCGGTATTTTATTTTATTTTACATATAACACTGAAAAGTACTGCACCGGTAAAACGGTCTGCATTCAAATTTATAAAGTCCGATAATTTCACTTCCCAAAATTCACTAAATTCCACTTACTCCGTCGCAGGTTGCCGCTAGCCACTGCCCGGAAGCGTTCAAATACAATGTCAAGATACGTCTACAGCCTCCAAAAACTGAGATAATATTACATCTCGAGGAAATCATGAGGGAGCAATTACTGTTCTTCTACAAGAGTACCAAACAGAAGCCAGAACGCATAATCTTCTACCGGTAATAAAAATGCATGAATCAACGCGATCTTTCACCGGAAAAGAAGTTTACGTCTCGAATCTCTAGACTACAACGACTGAAGTAATCGCGCTTTTCTTATCGAATTACAGAGACGGTGTGAGCGAGGGTCAATTTCCGCAAGTTATGCATCATGAACTTCAAGCTATCCGAAACGCTTGCCGTAAGGTTGGCGGCGCTAGCAAGTACGAGCCGAAGATAACGTTCTTGGTTGTACAGAAACGCCATCACATCCGTCTGTTTCCTACGGACCCGGCAAACTCCGACGACAAGAACGGCAACGTTCAAGCCGGAACCGTAGTCGACACTGATATAACTCATCCGTCGCACATAGACTTTTATCTCGTATCACACGCCAGTATTCAGGTGACCCTTCCCAACTGCGAACATAATTTTTTTATTCATAATAAAATGAAATTATTTTTTTAACTACAAATTTCATCAATGAAATCGCATCGTTCTTTTCAGGGAACCGCCAGGCCGACGAAGTATCGCTGCCTCTGGGACGACAGTGACATGTCGGAGGACGAGATTGAAAAACTGACCTACTATCTGTGTCACATGTTCTCGCGTTGCACTCGCTCCGTCAGTTATCCAGCGCCGACCTACTACGCTCATCTCGCTGCCTTTAGGGCGCGCGCTCTTACCAACGAGTGAGCAAGACTATTGAAAACTATACTGGCATTTACCTGTATAATTTACTAATTTTTAAATATTTATTATTTATACAACTTACTTTTTCAGCGTCAAAATTCATCTGAGCAATCTCGAGGAGGAGCAACGAACGAAAATGACAATCAATCCCGAGATCCTCCTGAAAAATCCGATGTTTTTCGTATAACTGCTTTATAAGTACACAAGACTGTGAGTAATGCACGGGTGATAGCATTCTGGACTTCGATATAGTAGATTTATACTTTTTTTTTCATGTCCGAGCAACCAAGCACTTCGCGTGATCCAACCTACTGAGATGGCAAATAATCTGATTTTATATTCTTATCCAAGTAGCTTTGACCATTCTGCAATATCACCACGATCGTAGCTCCGATTACGATCGACTGTTTACTATTATCGATATTATGAAGACGCTACAGCGAGTCGGATAAAACTAGTTTCGCAAGACCGATGATCTTGCTTATGATTTTTTTGTACGTTTGGGTTTATTTTTTCAACAATTTATATTATTTTTTATCGGCAACAATGAAATAAAATGCATGTTATTTTTATTTTCAATTTTTTTTTAATAATACAAATAACGATACATATTTTAAGTTTTAGATTTCGAACGGCTGCACATATTAAATGTACGGGATTGCAAATGTGGTTCTATTTGTGAAGGCCGCTTGCACTTGTATGGAAATCGAAGTAATTGCAGTTGCGGTTAAACACATATAATATATCAACTATACTTATTAGTGCATAATATAATAACAGCGAAGGAAAGGGTGAAAAATAACACTGAAGATTGCTATCTTCGTCCGCGGATGCTGTACAATTTAATTTTTTTATATAATATATTATTGTTTACCTTCAAGATGATAGGTCAGATGATTTATTTATAAAAATTAATAAAAATGTTGAATTCGCAATTTAGGTGTGAAGAAAATTCTTCTCTCCCGTTCCTGCTGAGAGTGTGTGACAACGATCCGTCGATCTTCGGGTGTTTCACATGCATAATATTTAGCGTGAAATACCGTTCAAAATTATTCCCGTTTGACATTGACGTTTGTAAATTTTCGTAATTTTTTTTTTTTTTTTTGATACAGGTGAGATGTAAATTCGAGATTTCTGATAGCGAAAGAAGAAAATTCAATTTTTTCCCCCTTGAATCCAACTCCAATCCGTTTTTACGCAAAACGTAAGTATATTCGTAATAATCCTCGAACATTTTTATTTTACAGATAAATAAGTTTCTATTAGAAAAAACGGCTCAACACTCCATGTAAAAGAAAAAGTGCATCCAAAATCGTTTAACAAATTTGACCCCATTCGCACGAACGGTTCAACTCTTGACGTAAGGCTGCGAGTTGTTGAAATTGCTGTATCTTGAAAGGTACATTGCATATATCGTATGAATACGATTGTCCCTGATTTTACATAACGCAATCGCTCGTAAATATGTGTACATAAAAGGCCAATGGACTTAGACACAACGATACACAGTACAGTATGTGCTACATGCAGAGTTGACCACGAGTTCGTTCACCGCGAACAATCTATAACGATTCATAATAGATTTCGAAACTTCTCGACAAAACATCGCACTTCCGTGGGAACCGCGATGTTTTACTTCCACCGTACGATTGTCCCAAGCTCGTTACACTTCCCTTCGAATATAGCGGAAAATGAATTATATTTTGTAAATTATATTAATTATATTTCAAGTATACGATGAGCAATGAAGGAATGCGTAAATAATCTAACGCCACCCGTCGGTAAGGTAGAGCATAATTTTTAATATTTACGCGAAAAAAAAACCTGACGTTAGAACGTTTTAATGTAGGAAAGAATTTATTCTGCGCTGCATTTCACCTAAGCTTAAGTTTAGCCTACTTATTGCGTGACTAAATCGTCGAGAAGACACGCAAAAGCTCGAGGCTGTAAAAAAAAAGGGGGGGGTGGGGGAGGAGGTGAGAGAATCGGGTCGATAACTCGAGTATGGCACAGCAATGTGCACTCTACGTTGGGGATTGGTCCAACACGCATTGGGAGAGTCGTCGGGGCGTGGATTCCGGGGAGTCCTCTCGGCGCAACCCCATTCATGGTCCTCGTCGTTCAATGGGCTTTCGGAGGAGAGAAAATTGCGAGAGAACGAAACGAGGACGCGCGAGGGGAGTCGGCATTTTGGTAGGGACGAGACTGCGTAGCAGGAGCGGTCTGCGTTGCGTCCTCCTGTGCATGAAAGGGTCTGAAGTTGAAGGTCACCGATAAAACCGCCTCGGCAAAGTTGCACCGGATTCGGGAATGGGCTCGTCGAAACTGCGTATCTCATTCGCTCGCTCGTCAATGATGCCCCTCGCTGCGCAATGACCGAGATTCGGTCTTCCCGATGGAATGCCTTTGTCCGGACTTGCAAGCGAATAACTTTGGTTTCATATACGAGCATCCTTGTTTCGACGTTAGGGATTCTTATTTCAATGTATCGCAACGAAAGATCTATTACTTTTGTCATTGGTTTCCATGTATAGGTTCCTTTCGCATCGTACAATCTTTTTGTCATTTGCATTAACGAACTTTGCTCGGCATCTTCGCATTACCTATTTTCTCCTGCACAAGAGGCTACGTTTATTTTCCCTAGTTTCATTTCCCCCTCCCCCTGCCCTTTCGACCGTTCTATCCCCCCCCCCTCGGCCGCCGATCGTCCAACGGACACCCCGATTGTTTACACCGACGCGTTCGTCAACAAACGTGGACGAGAGAGCGTCGTGCGGTCGTTCTACACCTACCTCTACGCTCTTCCTTGCCTTTGGCTTCGACGCCGGAGCACGTATCTCACGCGACCGCGCGGTCTCTATTGATTTCGCGCGGGGGTGCATGCGCCCTTGCACTATTTCTGGTGCTAAGGGGTACGTTGGCGGAAGCGGGGCGCGATACGCGCAGTTTTAGTTTGATACTACCGCGGGGTGGCGACAATAGTCCCATCGGCAGAGCGGGTTGCTGACGAAATATTTCACCGTGTTCGTATAAACATTCGCGATTATTTGACGTTATTTGGACGAACGATTAGGCGCGTCCCGTGTCCGGTGAGAAACGTGAGACACTGTCGTTGCGACAGATATGACTGGACGTTCGGCATGAGCATCGTTTGTTCGCTCAGGTAATCTATATATTCGTTGCTCTTATACTCTCATCCGTTCGGTCGTCCCCGACGGATCGCCGTGTGTGCCGCGTACCGCAACTCCGGCGAAGTATTCATCGATGACGCAATATTTATTTTCTTCACGTTCGAGGACCCGAGCCCGATGCGCGAAGGCGTTTTATCACGAGCGAGTTTTTCTCGGCGTTTTTACTCTCCATTGACGGAAACGCAGTGGCTTTCTCGAGTCGTCCAATTACAGAGTATTGGGCAATTTTAGTGCGCAATAGACTCGCGGCACGTGACCAACCATAACGATAAGTTATATTCTTTTTTTTATTTTTATTCTTTTACTTCCGGTAGATGTAAAAAGAGAAGTTCGTGATTTTTTTATATTGGACGAGTCGATTCGTTGCTTCGAGAAAATAATTCGTCGATCCAAAAAACGCTTCAAGTTTTTTCGTTCTAATATTTTGCAACTTCACACCGTAGACGATCGTTCGCGATTGCGGTGTTGGGCAGCCTGCGGGGTTTTAATCTACGATCTATCCCCCTCACGTGCAACGTGCCCCGACACAATGTTTCTCCGCGGCTCTACCCAGCTCTACCGTGTATATCCGGCTTATAACGCCGATCGATCTTTGCCACAGGGTACGTTAGCCTCTGGTACGAATTCGATAAAACGTACCGAACGCAAGACCTCGCTCGTGTCGGCTACCTCGTTACGGGAAAACATCGATTATTTTTTTTTTTCTTTCTTTCGTCTTCCGGTATAGAGCTTGTGAGATATTTCTCGTTCACGAGTGGCCGAAAAATTGTTAACCTCCAATTTTCTCTCATCGTCTTCGTGCACAACGCGCATACCCAATCGTGTCCGTTCAAATGATCTTTTATATCAATTAAAATACAATCTTCAGATGAAAGGACTTTCAGTCGTGATAAATAAATTAACGACAGTGATTTCGTAGATTTTTTTAATGTACGCTCGAACGAGCGAAGAGGGCTTCGGGAGCTTGTTTACATCGTGCGCTAGGCGTGCTGAACCGCGGACGGTTGGCGGAAACGTCTCGAAGCTTCCCGATTCGGGTTCCGAATCGCGTGACATCTATCGATCTGTTTTGTTTTCCAATTTCTCGTTCGTTCTTTGTTTTTCCACGTAATAAATTCGATCGTTGTCGCGCGACAGCTTTTGGTTACTTTAAATTTATCCTCGAAAAAACGAAAATCCCGATGACGTTCGCGACAATTCTCTTCACGACGATAGCTTTCCTCACCGCGGAGTGGGGGGGGGGGGGGGGGCAAGGAAATGCAATTGAACTTGGCGAGACTTCGGGAAGGTTCGCCACGCCGCTGTGCACAGCGGATCGATTAGTCGCGTCGTAACAGTGCTGCGAAACTTCGATTACGATAAATTATCGCATTCGCGAGTAGCGACAATTAGTGTCACTATTTGCGAGTGTAATAGCTGGCAGCCGCGTTAGTACCCGATCTATTTACGGAATTACCGACGGGGTATTTTACGTATAATAGAGGTATTATTACGTAGTCTCGTGAACTCTGGCTTCAACCGCGTGGAGTCTCGTAACGGGGATCTGCTCAGTGGCCGGACGAAGGGCTTCGTTGACGGTCGTCCGAGAAATTGTAAATACTAAAGTGGATGACGGAATGAAAAGCGTTATACTTCGGTTCGGTTTAATGTTGCACAATTCTCAATGTATAATACGCACTATATTTCATTTGACTCGTTCGACTGGTCGTCGAGAGTTTACGTCTAAGAAAAAAAATTATTTGTCAAATTTTCGGCATGAACATATACAAATTTTCAGAATTATTGTCGCATCATCGATCACGGGTTTATAATTATATATATTCCTGAATGATAAAGTAACTTTAGGCAAAGTTCGTTAAATGTTTTCATCGCTTGATATTGTTATTACAAAACTCGTGACCACGAATATATTTCCAATATCCTCTTTGTATAACTAACTGGTTATCGTAGCTCGGGCGCTTCGCGCTCTCTCTCTCTCTCTCTCTCTCTCTCTCTCTCTCTCTATGAACTATGGAATTTAGAAACCAAAAATGTTTATTTCGAAAAATCTATCGGACATACTTAATACTAAGATTTTCACTTCGGGTTTGAAAATCTTATTTTTTGACCGGAAGTGACGTCATATCAGAAATACGTTACTTCCGGTTTGAAAGTGTACTTATTATCGACCGGAAGTGACGTCACACCGAAAATACGTCATTTCCGGTCGATTAATGAAATTTTCCGACCGGAAGTGACTAAGTTCCGGAGTGACGTCACTTCCCATCGAAAAATGAGATTGTCAAAGCGGAATTAATGTATTTCCGGTATGACGTAACTTCCGGTAGAAAAATGAGATTCTCAAAGCGGAATTAATGTATTTCCTGTATGACGTCACTTCCGGTCAAAAAATTATTTTTTTCAAACCGGAAGTGACGCATCTGCGGTTTCCGGTAAAAAAAAAAAATGAAGCTTTTCAAACGGAAAAATGATATTTTTTATTTTATTTTTGTTGTATTTTTTTGTTTACAGAGATCAGGTCTATTGAAGAAGAGCCCGTCGCGGTGTTGAGACGATGCCAGGCCCATTAGCGAACCGGTGGTGACCTAGCACTAGCAAATCGTCGCTGCCGACCCTCGATGCTTACGCTACGCCTGGTCTCGACGCACTTCCTGAAGCAACCATAGGCAGTGGCCCTTCGCCTTACGGAAGGGACTTATGATGTGCCGTGATAGGGACATGAACCCGGAACTCGTAGATTTTCACGATTTACCGTTTTCGCCGATACGCGTTGCGTGAGCAGACGCCCGTTTCGCATTAAACGACGAAACTACAACACAATTGACAACACCAACGAAATCAAAAACTCCAAAGCTTCACCTATGTCTCTCCTTCGTCATCGCTGTTTCGAACCATTCGGTCGAGTGTGAACAAGAAAGAAAAAGAAAAAAAAAATTATATTTTCCGTCGTCTCGCGTTTGCACAGATAGAGAAATAAATAAATGATAATATTTCGAGAAAAAAAAAAGAGAAAATAACAAGAAAAAGCCAGTGACAAAACTCCGTGAAGAGTGAATGAAAACGGATTTGTATAATCTGGACGAGGTTGTAAACGCTACGAGAAAGTGTAGCAGACGAGGAGGGTGGCCGACGAGGGCCGGGAGGCTTATTCGACTGAGCGTGCCGTTCTCCACGGCCTCCAGACTGAATTCGGCATACTTCAATCTGTGGAGAGTCGCGAGAGAGTGTATTGTAAGTTTCGACGATCCGCATACGTACATGTAATACAATTTTCATTCGATATCCGTCGACGTTATCGGAAAACCGAAAAAAAAAAACTCCATCGATTTCCGATTCTGCGTTATCGCAACGACCAATTGCGGCTCTACCGGATTATTAGCTTTCGAAGTTTCACCGATGCAGCGGGGACGGTCAATTTGAGCGAGGAAAAACCCTTTGATCGAACCTTCAGCATATTTTTATCGACGCTCCAAGGCCGTTCCCAGGGTTTACCGACGCTCGTCGAACTGACCTGACTCGAGTGCGGGGTAAACTTGGACGTACATAAAACCCTTTTTAAAAGTCTTCCTAGACACTAAAAAAAAATAATTTGTTTGAAATTTAATGCACTCGTACTGGAAGTTTTTATGCACAAACTGGTATACTAAATTTCCTGTGCAATTGTGACGAGAAATTAACTTACAGTATATTATAAACTCTAGAAATACTTTACTTTTAATAATTTACTTTAATTTTACTATGAAAGTACTTTACCAATAATTCACTTTGATTTCACTGCAAAAGTTCGTTAATTTTTCGTCACAGTTGTACTTTAAATTGAATGTACCAGTTTTTGCTTAAAAATGTCCAGTGTGATGCATTGAATTTTCAATTTTTTTTTTTTTTTTAACAGTGCATATGCTCCGTAAACTATACGAAAATAATATCGATTTTTTTTTAAATCTCCGTTCGAGAGTCGGTAATCTCGTTTTCATGTCAGTTATAAACATCGCTTCATGACAAATGGAATGCAGATAGAACAAAACATCAAAGGCAGATTATTCTTTTTCCACTCAATCAACGCAAAAAAAAATCATTTTAAAAAATTTCGGTTAACGGATTGATGAATGACAATTTTTTTTTATGATTCATTAAAACTTACGACATAGAGTTCGAGGTGATAACGAGAGTGGCCATGTATCATGCAATTATAATGATTTTCTTCGTTAGCTGTCGACTAACGCCGCGATTGAATAAACTTTCGGCAGTGCGGCAGTGGGTCGCGGTGCAGACGGAGTGGGATGAGACGCCCTCAGCAAGAACCTCTTCATCACCATCATCATCATGGTTCATCGTCCAGTCCCACTCGACCTCGTCAACAGACAAGCGACAAGGTAAATAAATCGGTATTCTCGTTAAGTTCATTTAATTTATCGACGATTGCCGATAACACCTGTTAATCGATATGCCGACTCGAATTATTCCGTTTCGTTTATTTTCAGATTTCATACACGGTAACTTTGATTACCGACCGATTTATCCTTTCCGTATAAGGAAACCCATTTCGACCTGGGTTTAACCCTTCGCATCTTGAATTGAGCCCGTGATTTTTTATGACTGAACTCTGGAAAGCACTCAAATTTTTAATCAGATTTATAAAAAATCATTTAAAATGGTTTATGAATAAAAAATGAACATGAAAAACAATGTGAAGGGTTATATCCAGGTTGAAATGGTGGGGAAATACCCCATCAGTTAATCCGATTTCCTGCAAGATACAAAAAATCCTCGATTACGTCAGCGATTGGTGGAAGCTGATAATCGATCCTGTTAACCGATCCGCCGATTCGACTTATCCGGATTCAATTAGTCTCAGCGGCACATTTACATCTCTACCACTCACAAGTCTACCAGATAACAACTTCACCCGATAACAACTCTACCAGAAAACATCTCTGTCATATTACAATTGTATCGTATCAGAACTCTACCAAAATCTTTATCAGAAGGTAAAAAGACTCTATCAGAATAAAATTAAAACTCTACCGGAATTACAATAAAACTCTGCCGGTATACAAGGCTACCGTTTAGTCTTGTGTTCCAGTAGAGTTTTATTTCAATTCGGATAGAATTTATTTCAAGTCCGGTAGAATTTCAATTCAAGTCCGGCACAGTTTTACTTTGATTTTGGTTGAGATTTATTTACTTTCAGGTAGAGTTGTGAGTGGTAGAGATGTAAATGTTCGGTATCAGCTTGCATACGCAATAACTTTATACACCGATTGATTTACCCTTTCTTTACAAATTACTCGCCCGAAAACCAGAATCAGTACAAATAAAAAATGAGCATATCATTTTTATTTGTCCTGCAATAAATCCGATCGGTATTATCAACTGGATCAGCGTTCATTAGTTTTCCTCCAAGGCACAAACAATCCTCGGCTCGCCGGCAATTGATGGAAACAGCATCGATCGTCTGTTATTATTGGAATTGAGTGGTCGTTATATATGCGCAGGACGAGTCTCGTCTGGCCAGGGTTAAGCGGGTTCTGGCCGGCTCGCTTCTCGGACGCGGCGGAAGTTCCAGTCGCGTATTCGGCACGAGGCTGGACCTCGTCGAGTCTTATCTCGACACCGGCGTGCCGTACGTGGTGCATCGTCTCTGCACCTACATCGAGCTGAACGGCTTTCAGAGCGCTTCCGTTTTTCGGCTATCCGGCGGTAGCCCTCGGCTCACCGAACGGCTCAGGACGGCGTTTGAACGTCGCGGCGACGCCGATCTCGAGGCTGCGGCATGCCCACCGACCGCCGCTACGCTCCTCCGACAATATCTCAAGGAACTACCCCAGCCTCTCGTGCCGTCCGCTCTCGTCGGTCGGTTGCTCGAACTTCATGAACGTACGTACGATTAATTTTTTGAAATTAAATTATTCGTTATATCGCCGTCTGAGTAATCGACAAATTGCAGCGCAAAATTGCCTATGAAACGTTCGTGTTTTTTTTTTTTTAATTCGTCATAAAATTTATGAAAACGTTTCGAGCGAATACACTCGAAACGTTTTGTCATAATTTGTATTTGAGATGCCTGGTGTAGAGAATAATTGTTAAATCAATTCGACAAACAAAATCGAAATTAAATTATTAAATTGTTCGAAATATTGCAGAAGGGTCTAAAATTGTCTGTGAAAAATTCATTGTGTTTTTAATTCAGCGTAAAACTCTCTCGAACCATTTTGTCACGATTTATATATGAGAAGCGCAGTGTAGAAAATAATTGTCAAATCAATATTTAAAAAATAATCGAATAAAAATTGTTATCATTTGCGAATGTGTAAATTTGTTTGATTTATTTGCAGAAGAATTCGCTAACAATCATGAGATGTGGATAAACGAGACGAAGGAACTTTTGGGAACTCTGCCGCCCTCGCACTATCGTCTGTTCGGCTATCTCGTAAACTATCTCAGCAAGTACGAGGCGAGACACGGACGCGGTTCCGGGGTTTGCGGTGTTTTCGCACCGGTCGTGCTTCCCCATGTTCCACCGGCCACAACACTGCTGCGAGATATACTCGCCAATGCTGCCGAGCTGTTTCCCGACTGGTGAGTCTTAATCCAAATAAATTTACTCACTCGAACGAATTTCAGCATTTAAACGCTCGACAACCATTCTACCGCGGTCGAGAATTCAACCAAGAAATGTCAGGGGAAAAAAAATTGGTCAGGAAATCAGTGAAATTTCAAAAAACATTCTAAATTTCGACGGGCGTCCATTGATTTTGATTAATTGAATCGATTGATATTGATTTATTGAATCTATTTATTGATATTGCTTTATTGAATTTATCTATTGTTATTGGTATTGATTTATTGAATCGATCTATTGATTTTGACTTATTGAATTTATCGATTTATTTTATACGCAGAGAGAAATTCGATATGCTTTTCCTCGAAGGTTAATCGTTTCCGAGGAAAAAAAGTTGTAATGCAGTTAGTTACCATCGGAGTCACTTAGTCGGTGTGCGGTTTATTTCCTTCGAGTACTCAGAGCCAAACAGAAATAACAGCAGGAACAATTATCCAACTTCCGCGTTCCGAAGGTCTGGTAGATTTTTTTTTTGTAAACTTCAATGCCGCTTTGCTCCGATCGACCGTGAAATTAGTTAGTTCAGTGCTTTTTCATGGTACAATCGATAGCGACGAATAAAGTAATATATATAATATATATTTATTCCATCTCAGCGAGATGGAATAAACGCGATAAAATATTAATTATTGTATATCGAATATACATACATAAGGTTCATTTACCGCATTTCAACGTCGCCTAAGTGGGCTGACTCCGGGTATAAATTCGTCCAACAATGGCGAACCGTTTAGCGTTGACGCGTTGAGCTAACGCGTTTCGTGAGTTGTAGATATGCCATAATGAGAACGACTCGGGTTTATTGTAGGTGACACTTTGGATGCTAAATGACACCTATAGAATTATTAGAAGTCATTGTTTGCTCAATTTTATTGAAACTTCGCGAATCTGTAGAAGACATTGAATGTTTCCTAAATAAATGTATATACGTATTCAAATGCGTTTGAACATTTAGGTCTCGACGTAACCTCAGTTCGCGCCATCACAATCCAATTCTATCGCCGCGAAATTTTGTATCCCAAAATAAATGTAAAATCTAACGAAATCTAACTAAATTCAACATCGTCTCGATATTTATAACAGTTGATCGAAAGTGTCATCTATAGTTCCAATTAAAATGTATATCTGTACTGCGGAGAAGTCGGAAAATCTCAGCTGTACTCCAGTAACGTTAATAATAAACTAGATAGAAGTGGAGTTAACGAGTTTCGTGCCTTCTATGTGTGCGATGGTGAGAACGACTCGGGTTTATTATCGGCGACACTTTGCGGGGCAAATGACACCCACGGAATTCCTGGAAGTTGTTGTTTGCTCGTTTTTATTGAAACCTCGCGGATCTGTAGAAAACACATTAAGTCCATTTACCTTAAAGAAATCTATGTTGGAATACGTTTCAATGCTTGGTTCTCCAGATAACACGTGGTCCGAGACATTGCAATCCAATTCTATCGCCGCAAAATTTTGTACCACAAACTAGATTTAAATTTTAACTAAGTCCAACTAAATTGAACATCGTCTCGATATTTATAACAGTTGATTGAAAATTTAATCGCATTAGAATAAAAATGTAAATCTGTGCAGACTGCGAAGAAGCAGAACAAATATCGATACCTGTTTAATGAGTGTACCCTAATGAAATGTACATCCCCATTTACATACGCTTCAATATTTTTTAATCCTAGAAGTTATGTACGGGGCAATAAACCACCCCAGACGATATTGAAACTGCGCTCCTAAAGTAGAAATTGACATTATCGACTCGGGACCTGAACGCTAATTTAGTTCAACTATCCGATGATGTGTGCAGGCCGGTAGTAGCCTCAGTTGCTCGCTGGTTTTTACACAGGACGATAACGCAGAGCGCTAGCGGTGGAAATTCACCCCGCTCTGGAGTTCCCGTTAGTGCTTTGTGTAAGTGATTTTTTTTTTTTTGCCGAAACTATCAAATGTAGCCATTTAGTCTCTATTTTATTTTTTTATAATTTTTTTTATCATTTTTTTATCATAATTATCGTCACCTTTAATTATCGACCATGTTTCAAGCAAAATCAATGTTAAAGCCCATGCAATAGACATTTTTTTTGGGTTTTCACTAATTTCTTTTGATATTATAAGTTTTTACCCATTTTCATATGTCCAAAGAAAAAACGTCCAAATGTCCAAAAAATACTTTTTGAACGGAACACAATGGGACTATTTTTTCCCTAACAGCCTGGTGCGGCCGCTGAAAAATGGCATTTGAGTTTTGAGAATCGGAACACTTATGATAAAAAAAAAACTACAATTTTTGTTCACACAAACTTCGATTTTTGTTTATTTTCGTTAAGTCTGTAGGCTTTAAGCGTGATTTTCACCCCCGAAAACTTTAATAAAATCAAACGTGCCGAATGCCGTTCTCTTCCACTAAAAAACGCAGAGATTGATGTGCGCCAAACCGCATTTACTGCTCGCAGGACCCTTGAACGTAGAAGAAATGCGTAGGCTAGACATCCAGTCACGAGTTAGAAGGTAGAAAAAAAGGATACATGAGTTCTAGGGTTGATCAAAATTTTTCGATCCAAGCACAATCATCGTCTCGATATTTATAACAGTCGATCGAAAATTTTAATCGCTTTACAATTATAATTTATATCCGCGCAGAGTGGGGAGGAGCATAAAAACAAATCTCGATACTTGTACTCCGCAATTGTGGTGTCAATAAGAAACTGGACAGAAGCCATTCGTACATAAAGTCCGGGAGCGACTTTCTACTCGATCACGCGAGGATTCCACGTGATTTCACGTACGCGTATCTCATAGCCGGTGAGCGAACGGTGTCTCCGGCCGTCACGCCGCACTGAAAAATATCGCGCGTTCAGTTACACGGAGCACTTTGCTTTGTAACGATCATACAGCACGCAGCAAGTCGTCGAGAGCGTTAAAGTAGTTTCACACATTATATCGGTAGAGGTGGAATTTTATTTTTTTCTGATAGAGATTTTCTGGGACGCACACATTCCGGCATACTTCGCACCGGCAGCTGTTTTTTTTTCCCGTGCTGTGATAGAAATTTTCTGGTAAAATTTTAACGAGGTAGAGATATAAGTATGGAATTTTTTTGTTTTTCGCTACAGTTATTTCCCTGCAGAGTTTTCATGCACTAAAGATGTTCGGGTGGGGAGTTGCAGCCTGACAGACACTGTAAAAAAAAATTGTAAATTTAATTTACGGGAAATTGAAATTTCCTTACATTATTTACATTAATTGAACATTAATGTACTTTTACTGTAAAATTACAATACGAGATATTAAGATTACAAATCTTTCGTCTGATATTTATAAAAATTTCTATAAAAAATACTAATTTTACTGTAAAATTGCAACGCATATGTATTTGAAATTTCAAAAGCAGTTTGTGTAAAAAAGCTTCCAATACTGTTCAGTGATTTTCAAACAAATTTTTTTTTACAGTGGAGATACAAATGCGTCCAACTTATAATGACACAATAACGGTGCGACTGCGTGTTCAACGAGGAGAACAAAATAAAAATTCCTATTGTTATAGTCAAGCGCCAATCGCGGCAATCAGCTGACCGTCCGTACGGAAAATTTCCACCTAAAAAACGACGGCAGCCCGCATCTGCTGGACTCGGGGAAATCCGGAATCACGCGAAGCTATAGAGGTGTCGTAAATCAAATTGCGGCAGGTATATCGAGTCGTGCGTGTCTTTCTCGCCTTCGTAAACGCCGATGAACAGCTCCATGCTCGAGTTGCGGAACACGTGGTGTATCGATTTTTTTTTTTTTTTGCCTCGTTGTTATTTCAATCGATCGAGCATGTCGCTCGCATACCGGAAGCGCCTCCGGGCGGCCGGTAAGGACGCCAAGAGTCTGCACGAAAAACATTTCGTGGCCAATCGCCGGTGAATTTAATCAGCCGAAGTGCGGTCACGAACGCGTGTTCAGGAAATCAATTATCGTTCTCGGTCCAATGTCAGTCGGTGGTAAATTAGTTTTTCATTATCGTAAGAGACCCCCCCCCTCGGATCAGATAAGACCGGAGGAACCGGAAGCTATAACCGCGTACCAAAATACCTGTAAGACGATACGAATGCGATAAGGCTTGAATTGCGCAACGTCCTTCGCGAATTATCTTACGACGGACGATTATATATGGGTTTATAGCAATTTTATATACGATCGATACCGAACTTTGCTTATAAACACGGTCACTTAAAAAAAATGTTAAGAACTCCATATTGTATATTGTTTTGCAAAAATTTCAAACAAAAAGTATAATCTCACAAAATTTGAATTCACGAGAATGGACATTTTATAAGATTATACTTTTGTTTCGAAATTACAGACGACTGTGGATTAATTTTGATACGATCTAGAATGAATTTTTGTTACAAATACGTTGGTCACTTTAAAACAATTTAAGAGCTCCGTGTTGTATGTCGCTTTCCAGATATTCCGGAAAAAAAAATCTAATTTCATAAAATTTGAATTCTTGTACATACTATCGGCATTCCTCGTCGGTATTGCACTGCTCCTTATCAATATATTACATTTATTTTCGTTTTTTTCTTTTCCTCAATATCGGAATTCCCGAGATGTTCTTCTATTGAATTTCCATCCCCACGACGAAGTACCAGAAAGGCTTCTGCCCATAATATTTCATGGTAAATTAATTTGTCGATTATCACAGGGGACTCTTTCCCCCGGCTCTGATAACACCAGAGGAACCGGAAGCTATAAGTGCGTACCCAAATAGCTGACACATATGCGATAAGGCTAGAATTGCCAAACGGCCCTCACGACGAATGATTTGTATGGTTCATAGCAATTTTTATACGATCGTGGACGACCTTTGCTTATAAATACGTTCATCGTTTAAACAAATACTTAAGAACTACATTTTGTATATTGTTTACAGAAATTAAAAAAAAAAAAAATCTCATAAAGCTTGAATTTTCGCCCATACTATCGGTATTACTCGCCGGCACAATAATTTTTATACGATCAATTTTACACACGATCGAGGACGATCTTCGCTTAAAAACTTCATAAAAAATGTACAAAATACGTTTGTCACTATAAAAAATCTTAAGAATACATATTTTATGTTTTTTAGGCACATTTATATCTCCACCACTCACAACTCTACCAGAAAACATCTCTCCCCAAACAACTCTACCAGAAAACAACTCTACCGGATAATAACTCTACCAAAAAAGGCAGCTCTAACAACTCTACCGGATAACAACTTTACCAGAAAACATCTCTACCATATTACAACTCTACCGTATTAGAACTCTACCAAAATCTCTACCACTGAAGAAAAAAACTCTACCGGAATTGAAATAAAACTCTACCGGAATTGAAATAAAACTCTACCGGAATTGAAATAAAACTCTACCGGAATTGAAATAAAACTCTACCGGAATTAAAGTAAAACTCTCCCGGAATTGAAATAAAACTCTACCGGAATTTAAGTAAGACTCTACCGGAGTTGTATATCAATTCCGGTAGAGTGTTATTTCAATTCCGGGAGAGTTTTATTTCAATTCCGGGCGAGTTTTTTTCTTCAGTGGTAGAGATTTTGGCAGAGTTCTAATACGGTGGAGTTGCAATATGGTAGAGATGTTTTCTGGTAGAGTTGTTAGTGCTGCTTTTTTTGGTTGAGTTATTATCCGGTAGAGTTGTTTTCTGGTAGAGTTGTTTGGGGAGAGATGTTTTCTCGTAGACTTGTTATCTGGTAGAGGTGGGAGTGGTAGAGATATGAATGTGCCGTTTTTTACAGCAATTCCAACAACAAAAATCTACAACCTCATAGAATTTAAATTGTCGTCTGGACCATCGGTGTTCCTCGTCGATATTGCGCTATTTCTTTCGCAATTTATTACACTTATCCATTTTCGTTTCTTTCGTTTCCTCGATATCGGAATTCCCTGGATTGCTCCTCCATTGAATTTCCATCTCTGCGAGGACTCGCTGGAAACGCTTCTGGCCCAGAATATTTCGTTACCATTCCATTCCGTAACGCCTGAGGAACACAGTGGGAAGGCGGTTGGCGCATGTATCGCTTTCTGAAACTCGTCGATAGGACTCCGCGAAACTCGATATAATTTTCGAGCAAGTGGCGCACGGAGATAAATCGGCATACGATAACCGTATGATGAAACGATATAACGTGTCGGATAATTGAGACGAGCGAGAGTCATACGGAACTCCGACAATGGCCGCTCGTCGAATGACATGATTGCGCTCGAGGACAAAAATAAAAATTGTCGAGCGCATTGACGTTCACGCGGCTCAACGACCACGCGCATTGTGGGGCGTTGCGTGGATCGTGAAACCCCTGCAGCGACACGAGGGGTTTCACGATAATATTAGTTTGACAATTATCGTTCGGACTTATCGTCTCCGTTTCTCTGAAAATTCCTCTACCTCTCGATCGCCGTACGCTGCAATTCCGATCGAACTGTTCGGTCAAACATTCCGCGTTCGTTAATCGAGACATCGACGCAACATTTCTTATTTCGAAAGAGAGTTGACTGTCAAAAGGTTAAAAAAAATCAATACTCTTCTCAAAGTTGAACGAGCGAAAATGTCGTTCGGGGAATCTTTACCATTTTTTTTTTTTTTTATAGTGGTCCGTTTTGCCCCACTTTTCCGAAGACGGCTCATCCATCATGTTAAGCACGTAGAAGCACACGGGAATTTCGGTTTCGTCATTTCTGCGGTGAACCACGATGATATGTAACGATTATACTCATATCCTTTGTTTCGTCAAACAATCCGTAATCGTTAATCGAGTCATCAAGAGACGATTTTTCGAACTGCAAGGACGTTTAACTGTTAAGGGGTTAAAAAACGACTCATCGTAAATTTGGACGAGCGCGCATGTCCCTCGATGAATTTTTGCAATTTTTTTCGATAGTGGTCCGTTTTGCCCCACTCTTCCGTACGCACCCAGAAAAATAAATCAAATAATTTATTTGACGGCCACCGTTCATTTGGTTTGAGTAAAACATTTATTTGATTTAAGTAAATATTTATTTTAATTAAGTAAACAGTCACTCAAATGAAATGAATATTTATTTACATCGATTTACTTAAATCAAATAAATGCTGGCCGTCAAATAAATTATTTTTGTGGGTGCACAGTGCATCCGTCACGTTAAGCACGTAGAAGCGCGCACGAGAATTTCGGTTTTGTCATTGCTGCTGCGAGCCACGATGATTTTGCAACGATTATACTCATATCCTCTCTTTAGTGAAACAATCCGCGTTCGATAATCGACTCATCGACGGACCATTTTTTGAACTGCAAGGACGCTTAATTGTCAAGGGGTTAAAAAAATGTCTTATCGTAAATTTGAACGAGCGCGCATGTCCCTCGATGAATTTTTGCAATTTTTTTGATAGTGGTCCGTTTTGCCCCACTCTTCCGTACGCACCCAGAAAAATAAATCAAATAATTTATTTGACGGCCACCGTTCATTTGGTTTGAGTAAAACATTTATTTGATTTAAGTAAATATTTATTTTAATTAAGTAAACAGTCACTCAAATGAAATGAATATTTATTTACATCGATTTACTTAAATCAAATAAATGCTGGCCGTCAAATAAATTATTTTTGTGGGTGCACAGTGCATCCGTCACGTTAAGCACGTAGAAGCGCGCACGAGAAGTTCGGTTTTGTCATTACTGCGGTGAGCCACGATGATTTTGTAACGATTATACTCATATCCTCTCTTTAGTGAAACAATCCGCGTTCGATAATCGACTCATCGACGGACCATTTTTTGAACTGCAAGGACGCTTAATTGTCAAGGGGTTAAAAAAATGTCTTATCGTAAATTTGAACGAGCGCGCATGTCCCTCGATGAATTTTTGCAATTTTTTTGATAGTGGTCCGTTTTGCCCCACTCTTCCGTACGCACCCAGAAAAATAAATCAAATAATTTATTTGACGGCCACCGTTCATTTGGTTTGAGTAAAACATTTATTTGTTTTAAGTAAATATTTATTTTAATTAAGTAAACAGTCACTCAAATGAAATGAATATTTATTTACATCGATTTACTTAAATCAAATAAATGCCGGCCGTCAAATAAATTATTTTTGTGGGTGCACAGTGCATCCGTCACGTTAAGCACGTAGAAGCGCGCACGAGAATTTCGGTTTTGTCATTGCTGCTGCGAGCCACGATGATTTTGCAACGATTATACTCATATCCTTTGTTTCGTCAAACAATCCGTAATCGTTAATCGAGTCATCAAGAGACGATTTTTCGAACTGCAAGGACGTTTAACTGTTAAGGGGTTAAAAAACGACTCATCGTAAATTTGGACGAGCGCGCATGTCCCTCGATGAATTTTTGCAATTTTTTTCGATAGTGGTCCGTTTTGCCCCACTCTTCCGTACGCACCCAGAAAAATAAATCAAATAATTTATTTGACGGCCACCGTTCATTTGGTTTGAGTAAAACATTTATTTGTTTTAAGTAAATATTTATTTTAATTAAGTAAACAGTCACTCAAATGAAATGAATATTTATTTACATCGATTTACTTAAATCAAATAAATGCCGGCCGTCAAATAAATTATTTTTGTGGGTGCACAGTGCATCCGTCACGTTAAGCACGTAGAAGCGCGCACGAGAATTTCGGTTTTGTCATTGCTGCTGTGAGCCACGATGATTTTGCAACGATTACACTCATATCCTTTACCTCGCCCACCTGCTCGCTTCTACTTCCCGGTAACCCCTGTCGTTCCACATTACCGGACTGACCCAATTCAATTAAGTCCGGTCGAAGCGGCCGACGCTATGACGGTCATATAATGGATCGTCAATCGATAAACAGCGAATACCCCCACGCCCAACTTCGATTCGTAACAACCCGCGCGACCCTTTGCCAAATGAGGTATTATTAATTGTATTACATTGTTCATTCGTGTCCGAGTCGTCTTTGAGCTTCGCTCGCGGAACTTTCGCATCAATGAGAAATAGAACGCGTAGGACACTCGGGTAAATATCAACGTCGGCCTCGGTAGGTGCGAAGCCATTGCAGTGGCTGACCGCGTTGATTTTCTCGCGGCGAATATTCAAGGTTGCTAAACAAACGGTGAAAGGTCGTCAAAGTGTTTTCCGTTACGTCGGCCGGCGGATTCCGAGCGTATACAGTGTTGCTCGCAGCCACTGAATAACCGAAACAATCTTTGAAACTTCGACGCACACGAGTCCGCTAAAGTATATATATATATATTTCTTTTTCGAGGAATTTTAAGCAGATATTCGCATTGTTTGCGCTAAGTATCGTACAGTGGAAAATACTCGAGTCGAGGAATGTCGGGCAGGTTGTTTATTTTTTGCCCACGTAATTAGAAACGCTGTAATGGAATTCCAGCCCGAGAAAAGAGTTATTTTTGGTAATAATGAAGAGCGTAATTATTTCCATTATTTTCACTATATCTTTTGAGAATTATAATTCGGAAACTATTTTAAAATTGTTGTATCAGCCCACCCATTGGATTTTGTTGAAAAAAAAATTATCATTTTATTTCGACTTTTATTTGGATGAGTGAAAAAAATGAATTACAATTTTCGTTACCGACCGAGCTTATCTCGCACTGCCTTCGGTCAGCTTCACCGCGGACTTTCTCTACACGTTTTACCGCAGGATACTACAACTTATAGGAAAGTTTATCGAAGCAAAACGTCCTTTTACAAAAGACACCCGAGTGAGCATTTAAAATAAAAATTCCTTTTATTTCAAATTTTATTTCAACAGAAAAAAGGAAAAGCGGATTACAGTTTTCGTTACCGACCGAGTTTGTCTCGCACTGCCTTCGGTCAGCTTCACCGCGGAGTTTCTCTACACGTTTCACTGCAGAATACTACAACTTATCGGAAAGTTTATCGAAGCATATCCGTTCGTACAACATACGACGGGTCATCGTGTTGGCAAAACGTGCTTTTACAAAACACACCCGAGTGGGCATGTGCCTCTCATCATCGTTCGTTTACCGGTGGCGAAGCTTTAGTAGAGTAAGCACTGCTACTATAATTCTATAACACGATTATCGGGCCGGTATGGGAAGGGGGAGGAGGGGGGGGGGCAAGAATATAGCCGATAAATTTCTTCCAGGGCCGTGAACAAAGAAAGGCAATTCTCGTCTTGAAAAATCTCTCCCCGTTATTATCCCGAGCGAATCACACGTGCGGAGCTTCGATGCCTTAAGCCGGTAATCGTCCCGCGTTCGCTCGGTAAACTCGGTCTCGCCGAGGAGCAACGTTTTAACCAATACTTCTGTTTTCGAACATTCTGAACACTTTGTCATTAAAATCTCAAAATTTTTATTTTCTCCAAAACAAAGATTTCTCTTTGAGGAAGCAAAATGTGAATGATTGAAGATGCAAGATAGAAATGGCGAATATGGACCACCCCGATTAGCCCGTAAATCGATGATACACGAACCGGTCCATATTCACCACTTTTACCCGATACGGCCGAAGAGAGCGCAACAAAATTGAGGAGGAGAGCCCGAGGTAACATTCGACCGGTCACCTCTCGATGACGCTAATCTAAACTTTACTCGCGAATGAAATAATATGATTTTTCTCGTAAAATGAAAATGGTCTTTTTCCTGTAAAATGAAGAGGGTATTTTTTTGTAAAATGAAAATGGTCTTTTTCCTGTAAAATGAAGAGGGTATTTTTTTGTAAAATGAAAATGGTATTTTTCTCGTAAAATGAAAATGGTATTTTTCTCGTAAAATCAAAATGCTGTTTTTCTTGTAAAATGAAAATGGTTTTTTTCTTCCAAAATGAAAATGCTGTTTTTCTTGTAAAATGAAAATGGTTTTTTTCTTGTAAAATGAAAATGCAATTTTTCTTGTAAAATGAAAATGCAATTTTTCTTGTAAAATGAAAATGCAATTTTTCTTGTAAAATGAAAATGCAATTTTTCTTGTAAAATGAAAATACAATTTTTCTTGTAAAATGAAAATGCAATTTTTCTTGTAAAATGAAAATAGTATTTCTAAAGATGTAAGGTAAAAATTGTGAATATGGATCAGCCTGACTGCCCCCTAAACCGACGACACACGAACCGTTCCATATTCGCCACGTTTACCCTATACGGCCGAAGAGAGCGTCAAAAAACTGAGGCGAGCCCGAGCTAACATTAGACCGGTCACCTCTCGACGACGGAAATCTAAACTTGGCTCGCGAATGAAAATTCTAAAATACGTCCGATACCCGGTCCGTCTGCCCTTGCCTTACCGCGTTGCGAACATGATGTCGAAGAACGTTTCTACTTCCGCTAAAAATTATTTTCACCGGCCGGTTTCTCGGTCGAAAGAAGATCGATGTACGGACTTACGATTTAACGGTTTCGAGTGTATCCGACGAAATCGTGCCGTAATCCTGGCAATTCACCAGGACGGCGATTCACCGGTGTGCCAACGATGAACCAGCGCGCACAGCCGGTTCGCGCCAGACGACGAGGCCAGACACTCTCTCTCGAGACCCAAACAGAGCCTTTAGAATTTTTCCGGAGAATATATTTATTTCGCCATCGGGCCAATGTTATGTATAGGACCGGTGAGTTAAAATTGATTCGGGGTTCGATGAAACCGAACGAGGAATTTCAAGTTCACGGAGAAGTCCCGAATCGAATTTATTGCCGACTGGACATTAATCGTATTTGCAATTTCTTCAACGAACGAGTTTCTTCCAACGCTGATTTTTTATTTTTTTTCTTTTTTTTTACCTCAGATAATTGACGATTGATTCGATAGATTGAATAGAATTTTTCATTCTGTTACTTCTTTATTTTTCACTCTCTCACACTTTTGACGAAGAGAAAGTGAATTATGGATAGGCTAAAAAAAAGGCGATGAAAATTTGTGACAAAGAATCGCCAAATTCAATCGCATCTTGCTACGCTCGCAGCGGAGATTGTTTGACGACGCGCAAATTCGAGTTTAATCGATCGGTTCCGCTTTCTCACCGCGACGCCGCTTTTCGCTGGAGTCTAAATATTCCACTGAATCGATGTATTTCGACGTCGGCTAATGTTACATACAAGAAGGGGAGAGTTAAAATTGATTCGGGGTTCGATGAAACCGAACGAGGAATTTGAAGTTCAGGACAAGTCCCGAATTTATTTTCGATTGGACATTAATCTTATTTTCGATTCGTTCAACGAACGAGTTTCTTCGTTCCGCAATATTTTCTTCTTAAGGACAGATTTAATTGACAATCAATTAGATAAATCGAATTAAATCTTTTTATTTGCAATTTTTTCCTTTTTCACGTTTTTACTCTTTTTCGTGGAAAAAAAAAAAAAAAAAAAAGGAATTATGATAAGTTGAAGGGCGATGAGAATTTATGCTAAAGAGATTTACCCAAATTCAATCGCATCTTAGTACGTTTGCGCGGGAGATTGTTCGACGACGCGCAATTCGAGTCTAATCGATCGGGTTCCTCTTTCTCACCGCGAGCCCCTCTCCTCGCTCGAGTCGGCACGAACGCCGGTTAGCAACGGAACGCGCAATTCGATGTTCGTTCGAGGCGAGCGTTTACACCCGTTTTACCATTACAATGGTAAGCGAATCGATAAATCAAATTCGCTCGACGATCGGCGACTTGCCAATTGCATTTATAATCGCAAGTAACCGTGTTACGTTACACCATTGTCCTGTCGCGCATTCGACACGACTGTTGTCAAATCGTTTCGACCATCTGACGACGAAAATAATATTTTCTCAAAATAATAAATATTTAATAAATATTATATAATAAATATATATATAAATATTATATAATATTTATTATATAATAAATATATATATAAATATATAAATATTATATAATATTTATTATATAATAAATATTAATAATAATAAATATTATTTCTTGAAATAATAAATAATTCTATTTAGCAGCTGCATCCGCTTTCACGTTTGTTCGCGAACATTCGTTATTTAATTCGTTCATCACGGGAAACACATGGATTTGGCCTTGCAGTGGAATGCAAGCTCGCGTGTGACTCGAACCTGCTCACCCTGAAGGTGCGGACGTCCTTCGAGCGCGAAATTTTTTCACTTCCGGATAAGGGAAGTGGGCCGAAATTTTTTTTTTTTTATATCTCCGAGAATGATTTCCACTGTTTTTCTTTTTCTTAATTTTTGTTCTCAACATTGGCTATGTTGCTATACAGAATAAGGAAGTTTTTATCCACAAAACTGGTGCGTCAAATTTAATATACACGAGCGAGATAAAATAATGATTTTCGTCATATTAAAGAGCGCGCAGACAGCTTCGTTTAATAAACCAAAGATTAATTGCAGCTCGTGATTGTGTATGAAATTTCGTTAAAAAAAACTTTGTATATTCATTCATTCATTAAATTTTTATTTTATCTTTCACGCGCACCTTCGAGCGACAGAGCAAGCGGAACATGCTCGTAGTATAATTCGATTGAAAGATTATTTTTTGTGACGCAAGGAAAATTAAAAATTCATCGAAGAAGCCGATAACTCAACGTATCCGTTTACGGCATTCGTTTCGTCCGCCTCGTTCGTTATCGAGTTTATTAAACCTATCGGCAAACCCATCTGCCCGCGAGCCGAACGTACGGCACGCCTCGAAAACAGTTTCCTCTCAAAAGTCGAGGTACACGGTGATTTATAAATCCCTCTTAAATATAACATGCCAATTCTCCGAAAACTCTGACGCCGGAGCGATGTTTACGGAGAACATTGAAAAATGATAAGGTAAACGTACCGACCAGTCGATGACACCGTAACAATTATTTACGATATTGATAAGAAACGTAACGTCTCAATTTTTTTTTTTAAGTTTTTCGTATTGTTAGTATAGTTGGTAGTAAATTTTTAGATTAGCTTAAAGTAGTAAATTTCAATTAAGTTTTTAGTCGTAGGTTTTAGTTCAGTTTTTAGTAGTAAATTTTTATTTAATTTTTAGTCGTAAATTATAATTAGATTTTTAGTAGTAGATTTTAGTTTGTTTTTAATCGATTTTAGTTTAGTTTAAAAAAAAAAAAAAATCTCAACAAAATTCGCCACTTTACACGTGCAAACTTTTGAGCAAAAACCTACATACACGTGGACAAATTATTATAATTTTCGAATAGACACAGGTTGACAGCGAAAATTCTGTGTCGATAATTTTGCATATCGAATAATGGGTCACAGTTGTTTTCGTGAACACGTCACCTCGTGTAGTCACGAAAACAACTATACATAATGTATAGGTACGAAGGCAGTGGTTAGAGAGAGAACCGGTTCGACGACCAGAGGGGCGCCGAGTGGCATCCGTTGTATTTTTCCACTTCTCGGTATCCGCCCGTTCCCCTTCCCTCTCCTCCTCGAGCGCGTACCCCAAAAATCAACAAAAAGTGCCACGTGCCCGATCCTAATCGTCCCACGAAAAAAAAACCTCGCACCTATACTGCGTCGCCCCGAACTACGCTGTAGAACGTAGCGCGAAACCTTCGACCGGTGGATACTCTATAGTACTGCACAAAATCTCTATTCAAGTCCGTTCTCAGGGGGGGGGGGGGGGGCAGCAATATAGAAATTACGCAATAGACTCTTAATGACCGTAGATCGCTGTACCGTGCAGAGATTCGGAGATTTTCAATGGTTTGGCGAATCGTGTACAAGTACCAGAGTTATAGTTGTGCGCTGAGTCATTGATACAGAATCCTTCGACGGTCTAGCAATCGAGCACACACACAAACGTGCGCACACGCTTCGCCAAAGAACGCGTATGAGATACACGATCGATGCGTGATCAGAGAATGAGCGCTCATAAAAACTTCGTGCCGAGTTGATCCCACGTACTGGCCACGTGGCACTTCTCGAGGACCTGTCCGAGGGCCAAGAATAAGCATCGCTATGAGTATTAAATACTTGACCGTCCAGAGGGACAATTATTTAAAACAAACTATCTAATTCGATTGGATCAGATAGCTTATTGGGTCGTGCGATAAATCCTCCAAGGACCAGGCGATAGGAAGTAGGGAAAATAGGAATACAATCCTAAGATGAAGTAAAACACGTTTTCAGTATAAGACCAATGCCGCTATTTTCTCACACTTGTGGCTCCGTCACGTGACTTTCACTTCACCTTCAGGATGTTTGGGCCGAATTCGCGGAAGGGGAACGGGAGAGGGGCTTCGCTGACCGCGTTAGTCAGTGTGCGAGTGAGATACGCAGACGAAGCAAGCGGCTAGATAGAGATAGTCTTTCGTTTATTGAATTTACCTCAGAAAGAAAACTGTGAATCTTCTTGAAATTTGGCCACAATTTATCTGATAGCATGCTCTTTGCTGTGATAGGTTTTTTATTCGAATTTAGCAGAAGTCGGCGGAGAATATTGCTACGTTCTGTCGTTACCGACCGATTTCTGAAATGTTTGCGCGGTACGTTATGTAACTTTGTACACGCATTACTAAAAAAAAAAGTACATGGTCAAAAAATAAAAAAAAAATTGCAAACGATTCAGTGTGTCTGCCTGCAAAGTAGCAAAGTTTTGTAGCGATCGAACAGAAAAGCGTTTGGTCCAAGCATCCTTAAGATTAACATTATTACACAAGTCAGACATTTTATAGACAGAGATGAAGTTAGCGTGAAGATAGAATGAGAGTTCCTTAAATATGATTGGACGATGTGGTTCTAGCTTTGGAAAAATTGTTTTTATAACTAAACGAATCAAAAAAGCTATGTGCAAGTACCTTAACGCAAACGAGTGAATCCGTCAAATATCAAGCAGAAAAAGAATCATCAAAGACTAAATTGCATCACTGAAAAAAAGTATATGGTATTCACTTGAGGTCACAGTTATTACTTTTTTGTGGCTGAGTAGAGGTAGTGAGAGGTAGATCTTTAGTTCACAGGAAAATACTGAAAGTTTGATTTTTTAATAGAATTAATAATTATGATATTCCGAGAATGTTTTTTTTAAGAGAATTTTCATCCACATGTCGGATACCTCGTCTAAGCGGACGGAAAGTCGTCGACACGAAAAGGCGAGAGGAATGTGAGCTGTTTGACATGTGATAAATTTCGTTCCGGCAGGCACGTGCAAAAAAAAATATTTTTCCGCTTTTTTCGTCTATAACTTTTTTTTTTCTTTCTCTTTTCTTTTTTTTTTTTTTCGCAGACCCAGATCCCTATGTTGTTTTCTCGTTAGTTGCTCGTCTCTGAATAAGCATCTCTCGTCGGGCGTTCCTCGTCGTGTTATATTTACGAAGAAACGCGCAAGGCGAGCGCGAGAGCGCCAGAACCACCCGAAAATAGAGTCTAGTTGACGTCAAAGGGTCGTACAGCCACAAACGGTGCGGGGATCACGCTCGTGAATACATACTTGAAACGTGTTCACGTGGGAACTTACAAGCGTGCACATTTCGTGCTTTCTCGAGGGGAGCGGGGAGCGGGGAGGGGGGGGGGAAGAGGGGGGGGGGCTGGACCGTATCCAAACTCGAGATATACACAACCGGGGCTATGAATGCATACACACCTCGTGGTCAGCAAACGCCAATTTACGTCTTGGCAAACGTTGCGCCACGCAAGCTTAAATACTATTGGACAAAATTGAACATCGTCCAATTTTCCAATAACATTTTGTTTTTTATTTGCCATTCGTGATCTCATGTATTTTTTATCGTCTGCGTGGTACAGTTAAAATTCCTTACTGGATTACGTGTAAACACGGTAAATACGCTAATACATCTCTAACACAACCTTGTTAAAGTTCTATATCAGTATTTCAAACGGCTGAATAAAAGATTTAAAAATTTTTCACGACATTCTACATTAATCATTATACGCCGACGGAAATTTTTTTCAATATCTCTTTTCCAAGGTAACATGTGTTTTTGTGTACTTTAAGATGGAATTCAACAGCTGCGACACCGTAATTCAAAGCCTCGATTTAGCTCGGATAGTAAATTTACTATTGCAGAACAGATATTTTATTTTCTATTATATTATAGAAATACTAGCAGGTTGTTGTGTGGCTCGGGCGTTTCGCTTCCTCGCTATGGACTGCGCGATTTAGAAAACCGAAATTTAGATTTCCGGAGATTTCGCGGGAATGTGTCATTTCCGGTTTGAACATTTTATTTTTTCGGTCGGGAGTAATGTTATATCGGGAATAGATCACTTCCGGTTTCAAAGTCTCATTTTTTCGGCAGGATGTAACGTCATACCGGAAACATGTCACTTGTGATTAGAAAATCTCGATTAGATCGTGATTAGAAAATCTCTTTAACCGCAAATACGTCACTTCCGGTTTGAAAATCTCGATTTTTTACCGGAAATACATCACTTCCATCACCACCACTTATTTTTCGAACGGAAGGTGACGTCACTTTTGGTCGAACAATGAGATTTTGCAAACCGTCAGTGACGTGTTTCCGGTGCGATTTCACTTCCGGCCCAAGAAATGAGATTTTAAAACCGGAAGTTATGCATTTTCGATGCGAAGCCACAGCTGCTTTTACATTAGTCGCCACGTTCGGACTTTAAATTGTGCAATCCCTCGACGGTACCGCCGGGAGGTAACGCGATACTATCAGTGGTGCGTCAACCGCGACGATATCGATCGTCTCGCGTTTCATCTATCGCTCGACGATTCTCGATGTGAATAATTTAAATACAAGGTACGCGAATCGACGACCCTTTATATGACCCGACCGTTGGCTTCAAAGTTTATCGCGGCACAGTATAGAGTTCACAAAGTTTTTCGTTCCGTTATGCGTCGAGTTTCGAACGGAGTTTCGTTTAAATTGTTTTATGGTATCGCCATCCAAAGCGGTCGAGGCGGGCGATGCTCGAGCGATGTTTGTGTGCTGGCGCGCTAAACGCACACCTATAGACGTGTATCGTGATGCATGCCGCGCCATCGATCGGTCCAGCACAATTTACACTCGCCTCTCCGAACTCCGAATCGACCGCATGCCCTTCATGATAGCGGTCAAACGAATATTCCAGGGATTATCGTTATAGTGTCTCTCTATAGCCATTTACTCGACCCAACCGATTTTATCCGATCGGCAAATGAGCATCGGCGGACGAGACGGATGAAGCAATCGAACTCATTGCAACAAGCTATCGAGAGTTATTTAAATACCCTAGCAGATCCGATCACCGACCGAACCACCTTTAACCAAAGTTTACCAACTATTTTGTCGAAACCACTGGCCCATAATACGCGTATTAAAAGGTGGTTTCGACGGTGGGAACGACGGTTACATCACCGTCACACCATTTTTTTTTTAAGGTGCTTAGCGCGTACCGAAAAAAGGTTTGGTAATATTGAAATAAAAATGGCTTGAATTATAATCATGAATTAATATCAATTTAGGATAGATTTTGATACTATATTACGCATTTCGGAGAAAGAAAAAAACCTAACGAACTAAAATTGGGCTCGAACCCGGGACATTACGCATACTAGCCTGTAACCCTAACGCTGTGCTATCGCTTATGACTTGAATTTTTCTCATTCCTAACAAGATTTAAACACAGCAAAAGTTTTCTTATCTGAAGTGAATGGACGATGAATATCTTATATATTTATCTATGTACTGAAGGTATTGTTGAAAAGAAAAGGTACTATATATGAGTCGTGTGTAAAGTTTTTTTTATTAGCATCTATTTATGTAAATTATATGTACAAATAGATGATAATAAAAACAAAACTTTGCATAGAACTCGTATAATACATTTTCTTTAAGGTATTATCAGTACTTCAGTAATTATTTCAGTAAACAAATAAATAAAATATTCATTGTCCATTCACTTCAGATAAGAAAATTTTTGCTGCGTTTACATCTTGCTAGGGATGAAAGAAACTCGAATGACAAGCGGTAGCACAGTTTTAGGATTCTAGGTTAATATTCGTGATGTTCCGGGTTCGAGCCCAACTTTAGGTCTTTAGGTTTTTCTTTCACTGAAATGCGTTATACAGTATCCGAATGTATTCTAAATTGATCTAATTCGTGACGATAATTAAAGAAATTTTTTTTCCAATATTACCAAACTTTTTTTTCCGTACATACTGACTACCGTAAATAGAAATTTGAGTGACTGGTGGGTTATTCCGTCGTCACCACCGTCGAAACCACCATTAATAAACGAATATCGTGAAACGCCGGTTTGTGTAGTGTTTCCGACAAAATACTTAGTAAACTTTTTGCACAAAACCGCTGTGGTGGAAACCACCGCGAAAACATGGTGATTTTCGCAGTGGTCGGGTTTGCTAGGGTATCAAAACGGTGTCATAAGTACCCTTTCGTTGTTAATTATTTGCAATTATATATTTATAACCAGTCGACCAGCGTGGATCTGTACTATCGTCGGTGAACTGTAAACGATGTGAATTCATCGACCTTTTTTTGTTTCGTTTTGTTATTTCCCACCGAGACCGAAGCGATAAATCAAGCGTCAAGCAGTGTTTGTTTTTTTTTCTCAAAATACTTTGGAAGTGAACGTAAATTTGACGACCTTTTTATTTTATTTTCGGCAGGAAAAAAATACACCAAATTGCGTGAATCAGAGGATTTTTTTTTTTTTAGTCTTCGATGGGATTGGAAACACAATCTATTGTATTTGACACTGTCGATTAATCTGAGTTTTTCGGTTATTCCATCGGCAGAGTGGAGAAATTTTTATTGGCCAGTTGTACGCCCGCAGGCAACGTATTCATCGGTCGTGCGTGCGTCGAACGAAAATAAACAAAGATGACGAATGGATACATATTATTTTTTCGTGAATAGAATCGAGGGTCGAGGTCCTCGTGCGGAACGCGCGCATGACGCTGGTTCGTTACAAGAGACAAATGTTTTTTTGAAAGTTATTGCCACTCTTCCACGTTGCTCAAGACTCGCGTCATACTATACGGGCAAAAAATGTTATCGGACTTCGAAACATCTCGTGATCCCACCGTTCTCCACACTTCGCTCGGCGAATCATGCCTTTCACCTACGTTCCGCCTATTCTCTTCACATAGATACGTCTCGTGCGTTTGGATCGTTGGGGAGGGTTAATGACTGCGAAAAAATACAAAAACTCTGACGTTATTTCACCAAGCGTTAACATTTTTTTTTTTTTTTTTTTTTGAACTTCTTTGTTTTCACATCATGCCGGATAAAGGGCGAAGGTCAGCAGGCATACAAGTGGAGAATACGACGCATTTTTGTCACTTTATGTTCACTTAGGCAAAAAAATGTTTATTTATTTAACACTCGACTGGTAAAGGGCGAAGTTCATCGGGTATAACGATTGCGAATACAGTGAATTATTACCACTCTAAGTTCAGTTAGATTAAAGAATTTTTATCCATTTAACACTTGACTTGTAAAGGTCGAAGGTCTTTGGGTATAAAAATGGCGATTAGGGTGAATTTTTACGAAGCGAAGTTCAGTTGGGTAAAATCATTGTAATCAGAGCTGGGCAGTACTTAAAGTACATGAATACTTATTTGGTACTTAAAGTATCAAAGTACTTTTCGGTACCTTAAGCACTATTACTGAGTACTAAAACAAAACTACTTGTACAATTATGAGTATAGCTTCCTCAAAGAGAAGCTATGCTCAAAATTTGACGTCAAGCTTCCACAAAATTGTAATAAATGAGGAAAACATGTGCAAATTACTGTGCACCTCTTTCGTAACGTAAAAAAAAAGTCTGTCTCATAAAATTATTTTACTCCCAACCCAATATTTTCCATTTAAATCCCATAGATACCATTTTTCGTGCATAAAATAGAGATTTGGACGTTTTGAAAAAATATTGGCCCTGAACAGGACTGTTTGATTTGAAAATTCTTCCCCAAATTTCGTACACATGGGACTCTGCTTCTTCCGATTAAGAAGAAGAAGTACTTTGTACTTTGTATTCTATAAAAGTACTTTAAGTACGGAAAGTACTTTGTCCTTTGTATTTTATAAAAGTACTTTAAGTACGGAAAGTACTTTGTCCTTTGTATTTTATAAAAGTACTTTAAGTACGGAAATTCCTTTGTACTTAAAGTACTTGCGGTACTTAGTACTTAGTACTTTAAGTACTTTTCGGTACTTTGCCCAGCTCTGATTTTAAATGTGAATTTTTACCACTCTAGGTTCAGTTAGAGACCATATAATTTTTTATTTATACAACGTTTGACTACTTGTTTTGCCAGTATCCATTAGAGGGTTAAATGAGTACAAAAATCCTCCCTCGAGTGTCCCTCGATTCCCCAATATCCACCCTGGAGTGATGGAGAACGTCCCGTCGAAACTTTCGTCACACTCAACGGGATGACTCCGCGCTCGAGGACACCCGAGTGTGTTGAGCGGAAGGACGGATCCCGACGAACCGGTTTCTCGCAGTAGTATATAGTGTACTACAACTCCACACGTGTGTATCTTTTCGACCCCTTCCCCTTCGTCTTCGTCTTCCTGTAGTGTATAGCGGGATGGTCCGCAGGCGCGTGTAATCACCCGTGAACAGTCAATATACACTACGAAGAAATGAATAAAAATAATGGCAGAGAATCTTTCTTCGTGTATCCGTTTTGTTTTGTTTTGTTTTTTTTTTTTTTCTTTACCTACATCCGGTAACCCGATCGACAATCGACGAAAGCAAAGTTCGCAACGAGCGCCGATAGTTCGAACGTGCCGGACGCTCGTAAGCATAACAGTGTATCGAAGCCTCCTCTCGGCTTCCTCTCGCTTCGTCTGCTCACCGGGACCTTTCCGTACCAGGGTCAATCCTTGGAGGAGCACGGCCCTGGCATGTAATTTACGTGAATGCACTTTCGACCACTTCCACTACGACGCTCGCGGCTCCGTACACACGACCTGCATACGCGTGTCTTGGTCGTCGTCGACGTTCGCGACAGCTCGAGGCCGATCGATATTCGACGGTTAATAACGTTTGTCAGCAAAAGTCCCCGCGAACTGACGAATCCGTTTGCCGTAATCGATATTCCTGTCGCGTTAAGGGGATGCGTCACACACATACATTCCCGAACTAAAGCTTAAATTCGATGAAAATTTCAGTCATTTTCGACATGCCAAAAAATCGAAAAAAAAAATTAGCCGCATCAATTATGTCAGGACCTTTGCTCTTGCGCAATAATAATAATACCGATCAGAGAAATAGATTGTTAAAAAAAAAAAAATCAGACAATTGTGGACTTAAAAAAAAATGTCAGAAAATGAAAATTCAAAAATTATAGAAAATTCTGAAAAACAAATTCATGTGGCTTCTAGAAGATCAATTGATTCAATGGAAAAGAGAAAAAAAAGGTTTACTGATTATTTATTGAACAATTTTTTTCGAGAGATTTGTTAATAACTTTTTGACATCATTATTATGCAGAGTTAATGTTGACGCCTTTAATACCGTTGATTTTTTTTTTCAGCTTATTATGCCATACGGAAGTGTTCGAATTCTCACTGAATTTGACTTTTTGCTAAGGACGTTAAGTACGGCAGCGACGATAAACCGAACCTTTGCAGCCTCGCGTAACTTTTTATTTACTTCCATGAAAGTCATTATTGCGGGAATAAAATTCCGACCGGTCAATCGACGAAGAATTTTTTTTCTGTGGGATTGAAATATTTATCGGCACGGTAATCGAAAGGTTGCTTTGTCAGCGGTTGGGGAATGAAACTGTTAGGGCTCGATCGATATCGTACGTTCAACGTCCCGGAGGCAAACCTGCCAATGGCTATCGATATTGTTATCGTGACAGCGGCAATAAATTATGATTCTCTATACATTTCAATGTCGAGGGATCGAATTATTTCGTGCTAAGGAAACCTTATAAACGTCATTGAACCGATGTACTTGTCTCGGTTAATTTTCGGTACGAAAAATCACCAAAATCTCAGTATTGTTAGTAGAGAATGCTATCAGCATTTTTTCCACCAAAGAAAACTATTTTTTTTCCATTATTTTCACAAGAAAAAGCAGTCTTCCACAAACGAAACTCATATTTACGCAACGAACATATGGTTGAAAAAAAAAAGAAATTATAAGATATAAAATACTTGCACTTTGAGTTTGTCATCGATGTTTGATAATATTTAATTGAAACCTTAAAAAAATAGAGTACTGGAAGGCACAGTGGAGATACAGTGCTCACCAATCTTTAAAGAGTTAACGCACTACCATAAGAATTTAATCCGAAAAACAGGTCGGATTTAAAAAATAAAATGTTTACGCGGATATTAGAAGGACAAGGTGGTGTTTTTACACACAGTACAAGGTGTTATGGAATTTGATTTCTTTTTTTTTTATTGAAAAATCTCAATTAACGATGGACGTCATATCTCAAATCTTTGATTATAACATTTTCTATCTTATGACCCGACGATTAAAAAAAAAAGTTCATGTATTTTTTAGATAATAAACGACTGAGGTTTCTTCGCTTGTTCGTTTACTACAAAATAAATGAACCGTTTTTTAAATCGTCTGGTCATTAAATACAGAATGTTATAATCAGGGATCTGTCCAAATTTCAACTCAATCCGACGAATAAATTTTGAGATACGATGTCCGATGTTAATCGTTATTTGTCAATTCTTCCGTTAATAAATCCGTTGATAAATGATATTTTTTAATTCAAACAAAAATTCAATCCTCGCAATACCTTGTACTGACTGTCCGTAAAAACCCAACCTTGACCTTCTAATACCCGCGTTAGTAAAAAAAAAAGTAAAAAAACGACCCGTTTTTTGGACCAAATGCTTGTGCCAGTGCCTCAACATTAAACATATATCCTGTCATCGGACTCTCGAAAGGAGTGGTGGAAGAGCGCGAACGGGGCGCTGCGTTCTCTCGTACACGTCCCTGGTTCGTGACACTCGTGTTGCCCACCAACATTCTCGTAATCTCGACGTCGGGTATGCATCCTTCGTACGTATATATATACACTATTATGCGAGAGCCGGCGTGGGGCCCGATACAATACGGATATAGACTAAAGTCGACCGGCAAGCCGCCGCAGTCCGCTCTCCGTCGCGCCACAGAGTCGAAAGCCTTTCAGTAGCTCGCGCTCGGTCAGCACAAAGCAGCAACACAAATCACAGGCAGGCTCGTCGCTCGCGCCGACACGCCTAAATAATAAAAATTAATAATAATAACAACGACGATAATAATAATAATAATAATAAAAATAACAGAAACAATAATAACATCGGTGGTTGACAGCGTCGACGTAGACCACGAGCGACGGGAACAAAAAGATCGACCACACTGTGTTACGGGAAGTCACCGTCGGCAGCCTCTCAATGCGAACGTCGTTTCTATGAACGACAAACGCGCTCGCGTTAATTCATTGTAAATCGTTAGGGAATAATAATAATAAAAAAAAGACATTGTAAACGTGAAACGTGAATCTAACGTGTAAATAAATGTTTCATCGAATCGTCGAGAGATTCGTCTTTACGCCGGTGGTTCGCTATTGGAAAAGAAAGTTGGTGTTCGTGATTACATGAGTGACGACGCCTGAGGTACCAATCAAGGGGCAGAACTCATTTCTCACTATATACCATCCAATAAACGTGAGTCCTCGGGAGGCGATCGCTCGATTTTTGTTAGAAAATAATCGCTGCCGGGGCCGGACGCTCACGGCGATAACTATAGTTTTGCATTTAAAAGCCGTATATCACAGTGCGCTGCGAGCTGTTCTCTGACCGAAATCTGAGGCTGTAGCTCAAGAACGTCGCTGCGACGTTGCACGGTTGTTCGAACTCTTTATTTAATTATTCTCGATTCATTTTTTTTGTTTTTGTTTTTGTTTTTTTTTTTTTTTTCAACAAAAACTTTAATAATCTCAACATTCGGTAGAAAATTTTGCATGGTTTGGAAACATTGAAAAAAATAAAATAACTGTTATTGTGATATTAAATTTTAGAGAGCAGTGGCTCGTTCAATGTCGGCGAAACAAAAACGGTTGGTTTCTGGTTTGAGTCTTTCATGAATTAGGACGATATGTATGTTTGTAAGAATTGTCGATAGTTTTGCATTTACAAGCCGTATATTACCAGTGGTCTGCGAGCTGTAGTCTGGCTGAAACGAGGCTCGAGCTGAACAACGTCGCATCGACGTTGCACGACTGTTCGGTCTGTTTATTTATTCATTGTTCTAGCTCCATTTTTTTCAACACAATATTTGATATACTGGACATTCGGTAGAAAATTGTGCATGGTTTGGAAAAATGTTAAGCAATAAAATAATCGATATTAATAACCCTTATTGATATCAATATTAATATTAAGTTGTATAAAGCAGTTGCTTTTTCAATGTCCCGAAACAAAACGGTTCTTTTTTTTTGTTGAGTTTTTCGTGAATTAGGACGGTATGGATTTTTGTAAGAAATGTCGAAGGTTCAAATTCGCAGTGAACCATTTTTATGTCACGCTATAATGAAATTATATCTTGCACACTATTTCTGGAACGTCCGCGTGAGGAGTGTTTCGTGAAAATGTCCGAATTGATGTTAATTGGGGCGAAGTGTTGCGTCCGTGGCAAACGGCTCGTCGAATAAGTAGTCGTATATTGCGAAAACTTTTTTTAAACTATGATTCAAAGTAATTTTTTTTACTGCCGAATCGTCGAGTTCATTAGCTGGGCGATAAGCGAATTAATTGATGAATGATTTTTAACAAGTACTTTTTTACTTTGTTGTGTTCGCTTATCAGTTTATTTGTCTATTATGAACCTGGAGATCTGTGCATGACATCAAACTTCATCTTTGGTAAGTTTCTGTTCATGCAATGCTTTAGGAAGAAAACAAAAATGGTTCGCTTGTAGAAGTTTATTATCTAAGTGAGATTCTCCGAACGAAGTTTTTTTAATGCAAAACACAATCGTAACTTGATGAAATTTAATCCCATACAGATATCTTTAGGGTGATTGTTTGCCAGGGAATTATAGAGATCGGCACAAAATAAAAACAAAGCTTCCTCTATGAGGAAGCAAAAAAAAAACGAGATTTTCAAAAAGTTTCCTCATCTAATCTACTTTTGTGTACAAAGCTTCTATGACAATTTATTTCCTGTGATTATTTGGCTTCCACGTAGAGGAGGAAACTTTGTCGGTAAAAGAAAATAATCGCGGTTCAAAAAATGTGTCTGTTTGAAAATACAATAAATTACTCATTTTACTTAACTTCGTAGTGATTAATCAATCACTACGAAGACTCTATAAAAATCATAGTTATTCGTCGTTTCGCGATCACGACCGATGCATTCTTTCCAACTGGTCACGAATGTGATACTAATTTAATTATTAACTCAATATTTTGTACGGAAACTCGCGTCACTAAGAAAATACTAATCTTTCGTCAAATTCCAAAAAATTCAAAAGCTGATAAGATTTTAACGGCTCGATACATCCTCGCCAAATTAAATAGGGATCATCGCTCGGCAATGGTCTCTTCGTGTACAACTTTTTTGAAAACCTTTCTTTTGCGAAGTTTTTGAACTTTGCTAAAAAAAATCTTCCCCTTCCTCAATGAAAAGCTTTCTCTATAAGGGAGCCAATCAATCACGGAAAATAATTTTTCATAGAATGTTTGTACGCAAAACCACGTAAATTTTTTTATGACCAAAAATATTTTGCCAAAAATGTAACAAAAACATTGAAACATTGAGCCCTCTACCTAACGTAGAAATTTTAGCTTGGTAGCTCAAGCCGTTCTTAAGTTATAAGAGTTTCAATTTTTTGAACTACGATTTTCCGATGTTTTGGAACATTCAGATCACGTTTTCATTAAAATTACAATTTTTTCTTTTCACGAAAGTTTCCTCTACTTTGAAGAAAATAACAAAACATTAATATTCGGCACATCCGTCTCCGTTAGGCGTGTTCGAATGAGAAAAACAAAAAAACGAGCGTAACGAGAGAAATTCATTCGATGCTCCTATGAAAGTAAAGCTCAGGCCTGCCAATCTTCGGTATCTTGGCGAGCCGCTAGCATCGTGTAAACACGATCGTAGTTCGTACGGAGGTGGGGGAAAACTGCGTTAAATCGAAAGGAAAAAAAAAGACAGACGAGCTCACAGACGAGCTAACAGAGAGACGAGTATAGACGAAGCGTGGAGAGGGGTATAAAGAACCGGCAGTGGAAAATTCTCCGGTGCCGCGCGGCCTCTCTCCGGCGTGACGACGTGACACGAGTCGATACGTCGATCGAGACAATATTTATATCCTCCGGAGAGGAGTTCGCTGCTACTGTGTAAAGCGCGTCCTTGCACACCGCTTTACGGAAAGTTCCACCTTTCTCTCATCATTTATTATTTCCATATTCTACGAGTTCCACTTCTCGGGGTTCATATACCTTTATATTACATAGAAAAACCCTACGTACGTCCCGATATTATCGTAACGAGACTCGAAAACGTAATACATTTAGCGGCTGCTTTCAAAAAGTTGATGATTAAAAAAAAGTCGAAGATTCCAAGGTACACTTTCGAGCAGGTGCAGAACTTTTTCGTCGCCCGAAGGACAAATGGACTTGGAAGTCGGTCCGACGGATGACCAATGAAAAAAAATCTCACTAAATTCAATGTATTCGTACTGCAAGTTTTTATGCATAAACTAGCACATTAAATTTCATGCACAATTGTGATGAAAAAATATAGTATGGTATATCAAAAACTTTAGGAATACTTTACTTTCAATCGTTCATATTAATTGTACTATAAAAATACTTTAAATTCAATAATTCACTTTAATTTCACCGTAAATGTTCATTAATTTTTCATCACAATTATACCTCAAATTGACTGTGCCAGTTTTTCCATAAAAACTTCCAGTCCGGTGCATTAAATTTACAATTATTTGTTAACAGTGAAACACAGCGAACGCTGTTAACAAAAATTATGAATTTAATCTACAATTGTGATTAAATAATATACAATTGTGTTAAATATACTGTAAGTTAATTTTCCAATACAATTCTACATGAAATTTGATATACCAGTTTATGCATTAAAACTTCGAGTACCAGCACATGAAATTTCGTACGAATTTTTTTTTGTACAGTGAAAGTATACGATTGGAACGGCGCTATCGTTACAGGGCGAAGACGCCCTGTACGAAAAAGTTGACTGTAAAAAAAAAAAAGAAAGAATCGTCGAAGATTCCATGGTGAGTTTTCGTGCAGGTGCTCGGAACTTTTCCGTCGGCTGAACGACGAACGTACTTGGAAGCCGGTCCTACGGATGAGTCACAGCGAAAGTATGCGATTAAGGACGGAGGAAACGTCGCAGGGCGAAGACGCGAGTGGAACCGGCATTGGGAGAACTCCCGAGCGAACGCTCTCGAAGCCGCCATTGCGTCTGTCGGGTAAACACCATGAATCGGTGCCGGCCGACCACGCTCGTGCAAGATCGTACACGCGACGCCGTCACGTGATCCTGCCCGAGAGTGACTCGTCGCTCCGGGAGATGCGAAACCAGTTTCGACAAACAACGAAAAGTGTTATCGTAACTGGATGACGACGTTTCGGGTCTTGTTCTAAGACGTGTTTCTGCAGCGTCACGTTGGATTTACGGCCTATGAGCAAACATCACGAGTCTCGTACGACAGTTCAAATTACCCGCCCTTCGCTCGAATGCCGTCACTATAGTCACGAGATTGGGAGCGCTCGCGACATAAACACGTGATAGCAATGACTTTTTTTTTTTTAATCCCACGTGAATCGAAATAATAATGGGAATAATTGTTTACGATGCTTAACGATCCTGGAAATCCTGAAAAGCTGGAAATTATCTGGAATGGAATTTCATTGACATTCGAAAAATTCTGGAAATTCCATGGAATTAAACAATTATTTACATTATTATTTTTTTTTTTTGAAAAATATTAGATTTTTTAAATATGCGTGTAGGAGGATAATTCTAAATCCGATGGATGGCCTAAATGTTAACTTTAGTTTCATTAAATTTTCCAAGCTGATTTCGACAATGACGTCAGCGTTCGGGGCAAGCAGTTATTGAATTTGGGTTCTTGTGGTTTGCATACCGTTCACGGTGCATTTAAGACAGATGAGCTGCTCAGTGGAATATTATTGAGTTATTAACGGCATTGTATAATTTCTTTAAGGATTAGTCCCGCTCGCATCCTGTTGTAAACTCATATCAAAGTTGTTAGAAGATCCATTTTTGGAAGCAATGTTATCGTTTTTCCACACTTTCTCAGCGGAAATGGAACCGCTTCTCACCGCGTTTCAAAGTGACAATCCTCTTGCGCTATCTTTGTATGACTGTCTCGGTTCTTTGATAAAGAATCAAATGACGAAGTTCGTAAAGGAAGATGTGATAAATAACGAAAAATTTACTGAAGTAGATTTGGAAAACAGCAATAATATGTCAAATAAAAAAAAACATGGGTTTTTCATTTTGAAGAATTCGACAATTTGCTAAAAAGATTATCAAGTCGTTTAAATAAATATGACAAACAACAAATCGATTGGAAATTTCATTACATTTTTTTCACTATTTGCTGCTTATGACGTATAAAATCGATGAAAAAAGTTTCTGGAATTTTTTAAGATTGTCACCTGGAAAACCTGAAAAAATCATGGAATTTCATATTCTTTGTCTGTTGGACCATGTTATTAATAATTTAGAATTTTCGTCTTACATATTTTAGCAATATTTTTATTAAGATTGTTAGACTAAAGAATTACAAAAATAATTATAATTTCATTGAGCATATAATGTTTCATGAAATTATCCGATTTCATGAATTATGCCGATTAAATTTGCTGCAATTGAAATTGCATCGAAAATCCGGGGATATCAAATCGTCCAAATCGTGTAATTACAATTGAAGAAATATAAAAGTGAAATGACCCGCACGTTTGTTATGTTCTGTAAAAATAGGTGTGACCGCTCGACGTTTAAAAATAGAAATCTCGGGCCCGTAACGGTGGTAAAAATTGTTCTCCCATCTCGTCGTAACTTTTTTTTGTAGACAGAGCAAAGTATATAAACAGAGAATGAGTCACCACTGCGCCGGCGTCAGGCTCGTCTCGACAGTGCGTGTAGAATCGTCTAATATTTGTGACTCATCGACACCTTCGCTGATCAAACGAAAAAAATAACTTCTTTCCTTGTCGCGTCTCGCCTCCCGCAATATCGATAAATCGTATTTACCCGCGTTAATAATACAATTGTCGAATCAATTATTTATAGACAATATCGACAAACGATTATGTAAAATTTATCTCCACGAATGACCGCTACAAATATCTATCGCATCTTACCTTCCCTTTCCTCATTCTTAGCTGCTTGGATTATCCTCGTGCAAGATCGATAAATCGTATTTACCAGCACTAATAATACTACAATTGTCGAATTAATTATTTATAGACAGAAAATACTGACAAACGTTTATGTAAAATTAATTTCCTCGAATCACGTCTACGACTCTCTGTCTCCTCTTGTATTATTCTTACATGCTTGGACTATTCTCCCGCACCATCGATAAATCGTATTTGTCCGCAGTGAAACTACAATTATCGAAATTAATTATTTACAGACAATACCGACAAACGATTATGTAAAACTAATCTCCTCGAATGACCGCTACGATTCTCTATCGCTCTTAATATTATTCTCACGTTCTTGGACTATCATCCCATAAGATTGATAAATGTAATTATAGAACTAATCACTTATAGACAATACCGTCAAACGATTGTGTAAAATTAATCTCCTCGTCTGACCGCTACTCGACTCTCCATCGCTTCTTACATTCTCTTTCCTTATTCTTATCCCCTTGGACTGTCCTCTTGCAACATCGGTGAATCGCATTTCCCTGCAACAACACTGCAATTATCGAATTAATTATTTATAGACAATACCGACAAACGATTATGTAAAATTAATCTCCGCGAATGACCGCTACGACTCTCTATAGCTTCTCTGCAGACAGTCGTATAGTCGATGCGAACGTGATGTAAGAGAACGCTCGAGTGATTTTCACGGCGCGTGTCGCCACTCGACGCGAATGACATTCAAAGTGTATTTCCGACGTTCCCGACTGGGCTGCCGATCTCCGACGAGCCGCCGAAAATTCGCTTCGCTGCCGGCCAACTTTACCAATACAACCTCCGCTACATTCATAAATCCAAGAACATTCGTATAGCAAGAACCGCGTGGCCAGATGTACAATTGGCAAGCTGGACGGCACTCAGTTAGTTCTGGATCACCGCGGGCTTCCGTACTTTACGTAAGAGAAACAGACCGGCGACAGCTGCATTTTCTTAGCTTCCTTCGCCGCCTCCCGGACTCTTTTGGCTTTAAACTAGACGCAGCGTAGAGGACAATAGCCAATAGCGTATAATGCGAACGCCCAAGTGACCGGTCGCGGACCAGTCATTGGCCACCTCGTTTCAAACTAATGTTTACAGCGAAATTTACAAACAAACGATAATTATTTATACATATTATTATTGTTAGTAATTTTATTAGTGCTATTAATTAATAACATTAATAATAATAATAATAATATGTATAAATAATTATTGCTTATTTGTAAATTTCGCCTCCCGGACTCTTTGGCTTTAAACTAGATGCAGCGTAGAGGACAATAGCCAATAGCGTATAATGCGAACGTCCAAGTGACCGGCCGCGGACCAGTCATTGGCCACCTCGTTTCAGACTAATGTTTACAGCGAAATTTACAAATAAACGATAATTATTTATACATATTATTATTGTTAGTAATGTTATTAATGCTATTAATTAATAACATTAATAACAATAATAACAATAATAATAATATGTATAAATAATTATTGCTTATTTGTAAATTTCGCCTCCCGGACTCTTTGGCTTTAAACTAGATGCAGCGTAGAGGATAATAGCCAATAGCGTATAATGCGAACGTCCAAGTGACCGGCCGCGGACCAGACATTGGCCACCTCGTTTCAAACTATGTTTACAGCGAAATTTACAAACAAACGATAATTATTTATACATATTATTATTGTTAGTAATTTTATTAATAATATTAATTAATAACATTAATAACAATAATAATAGTATGTATAAATAATTATTGCTTATTTGTAATTTTCGCTATAAGTATAGTTTGAAAGGAGGTGGCCAATGACTGGTCCGCGGCCGCGCAGTGGGATGTTCGCTTTATACGCTATGGGCTATATTGTACAACATAATAACATTAATAACATTTTATTAATGCTATTAATGTTATTAATGTTATTAATATTGGGCTGAAGGCCTTCGGTCGATTGCCCGTTGACATTATGTAGATGCAATTATAAATGTATCAATATTTTTAAAACTATAACGATAGTTAATGCGTCGTGTGTGCTGTTAATAAATACACACTTGCTAGTACTTGTTAATATTATTACGATTATTATTGTTTTATTATTTATCGATAATAATAATTTGACTCGATGCGGCCAATGACTGGTTCGTGACCGGGAACGGAGACGTTTAACTCGGTCGTATAGAAGCAAAAAGCGCGTCTATACCTTGCGAAGGAAAATAACAGGGCACTCACACGGCACAAGAGCCACGCGCGGCCGTTGTTATTAATAATTTACTGGTTCGTTATTAATGTAACGGTTCGCGATTGCCGAGGAACGTACATACTTGCGTGTCGAGCCCGGTATTCCGCAGCGAGGAGACACACAACACGAGAGAATCGCATACAACAACGCCATACAATGTACTGTAATTATCGACCGGCATTCTTGAATCGACTGTAACAATTAGCACCGTTGTGTTGGGCGTGACCTTCGGGCGCGAAGTTTATTGCACTGTACCTTGTGTATAGTACCTGCGTATAAATCAGTTTTTTTTTTTTGTATTCGAGGTATTTGCACGGGCAGGAAAGTTAATTTACCTAATTGTTTGGAGCACGCGACCGAAAATTTTATAATAATTAATTCACTTTATGAAATGCTTTTTTTTTTTTCATGTAATTATAAAATAGATTGTACGAATACTCGTGCAATCATTGCACTGTACACAATCGCGCACGGTAACTGCGTTATTTTATTTTCTGTATTTGAGGTATTTGCACGAGCAGGGATTAACGGAAGTTAAATCACTTAATTGCTCGGAGCACGGACCGAAAATTTTATAATAATTAATTCGCTTCATGAAGAGCTTTTTTTTTTTTTTTTTTTTTTTTTTTTTTAATTATAAAATAGATTTTACGAATACTCGAGCTCGAGATACCATGCAAATGACGATAAAGTAAAATGAAGTAAAATACAGTACGAACGAATCGCACACAACAATGCTGTATAATTTACAATCATTGTTGATCGGCAATTCCGAATCGACTGTAACAGATAACACCGTTGTGTTAGGCCTGACCTTCGGTTACGAAGTTTATTGCACAGTCCCTGCATTAACATTGTTTTTGTATCCGAGGTATTCGCACAAGCGGGAATCTGCAGAAGTTAATTTGCTTAATTTTTTTTGGACAATTCATTAAATTGTTGGAATTTTTTGTTTTGTTTTCGAGCAGTTGTAAAAAAGATTTTACAAATCCTCGAGCACGAGTCACGAAGCAAAGTGGCAATACAGTAAAGTAAATACCGACACCGTAATATAGTCATTCACGTTTTATTACCGAAAGCAATAAAAATGAGATATCTTCTGCAGTTTATAAATAGTTAATCTGTGTCGCGCAAAAAAGCGCGAGTAATTAAATATCTCGAGTCAGCAATTTGCAAGGTCAGGAAATATCATCGCTCGCGAGGTGCTCGCAATTATTATTTTTATGAAATCATTATTAAAATTAATTCATTAGTAATGTTAATAATGATTAATTTATGTAACGCAATTTTTTTTTTCGAGCAATTGCAAAACAGATTTTACCAACGCGGTAATATAGTCATTGATATTTTATTACCGAAGGCAATAGAAAATGAGACTATTTATAAACTGCAGTTTATAAATAGTTAATCTGTGTCGCGCGAATGAACGCGAGTAATTGAATACTCTCGAGTTAGCAATTGTTTTTTTGTTTTTCTGACGATGTCAGTAAATATCATAGCTCGCGAGGGGGTCGCAAATATTTTTATGCAATTATTCATTTATTATTCATTTTAGTAGTTATTAATTCATACAATGCAATTTTTCTCGAGTAATGGCAAAAAAGATTTTACAAATACCCGATCACGAGAAACCATGCAATTGGCAATTATACAGTAAAGTAAATACCGACCCACTAATATAGTCATTTACGTTTTATGATAGGGAGTAATAAAAATGATATGTCTGCTGCAGTTTATAAATAGTCAATCTGTATCGCGCGAATGAACGCGAGTAATTGAATACGCTCGACTTAGCAATTGTTTTTTTTTTTTTTTTTTTTTCTGGCAAGGTCAGAAAATATCGCAGCTCGCGAGGTGCTCGCAATTATCATATTTATATCTGTATTGCCAGCAATATCGCGTTACGCAACGCGTCTCGCTATTCTCGGCTTCATTTCTCGGTGGTTTAAGATAAACGCAACATTGTAACATCGTGATAATGAGATTCCTGTGTGATTGCAGCGTCCTGGACTCGACAGCGTACGCCGTGATTGCCACCGACTGCAAAGCCTGCTGCAAGGAATCGAAGAACGAGAATAGCGGCAAAGATACGGACAGGACGTCGCTGCTTTGCGCGCTGAAACCGCGTAAACGTAAGGAACGCAGGGAGTCCTGCTGCCAGGAGAGAAAACTAATAAGGAGCAACAGCGAGGAACGAATTTTGGAAGACCCGACGAATGCGGCTGACTCGATTCGACGGGTCAGCAGCCACGAGGACTTCAACAGCGAGAAACATATTCACACAGTGTCACAAATTGGACCAGACATGGGGCATGGAGTGGTGAGTCATTGTACCGATTCGCTTGTCCAGAAGCTCTCAAAACGAGAAAGATAAGCATAGATTCGAAATCAATTAAAGAAAGAGGCTTCCTTTAATTACATTAAATTAATTTTTCAATGCAATTTAGTGTCATTAATTCTTGTAAATGGATTTTTTCTTTTCTTTTAGCGAAATTTTAAATTTATTTGTCATTTTAGTTAAATTTATGTTAATTCTTATTAGTGGTATTGAAACCAGTTATGAATAATGTTGATTTCAAGTTTCTCGACGACAATTAATTAATCTTACATCTGTTTTCTCGCCCTGCAGAGATGCAGCGGTTTGCCACTGCACGAGAGAACGAACGTCTCGCCGGTTTCAACCAAACCATCACCGGTGCCGTCTCCGTGCGATGCGGTTCTCCCCGCCGAGAGATTCGAGTGCGATGTCGAGAGGCTCCGAAGTACCGAGAGATTCAGTAGGAGCATCACACCCCGGGGACGCAGACAGGCAAGACGCAGAAGGGTTCACAAGGGCATTGAGGTTGACCAAAGTTCCACGAAGGTAAAAAAAATAATTTCCTGTTACGAGCAGCGAAGAAGAAGAAATAAGGGAAACTGAGAAACTTATCAAATAAAATACGCACATTGTTCCTTCAGGAAAACGAGGACGAGACCGATGGAATGTACACTGTATCGCCGGGAACTAACAGATCGAACGGCTCGACTGGTCAGAGCTTTCTCGAGATGCTGAGCAGCGGCCCCAGCAGATCGCCCTCTCCCGTTCGTGCGATTATTTTGGACCAGGAGGACTTGAATAATCCCGTGCCGACCAATTGGAGCTTTCAACATCGGCCTGGAGACGTGAGTCCCTTATTCTTATCGATGAATCGTCTAAAATTGTATTTCACTCGATAGAAATTTTATCGTAATTTTTTTATATTTTCAATTTTTTTTTCGTATTCTCAATTTTTATTTCGTATTCTCAATTTATATTTCATATTCTCAATTTTCATTTCGTATTCTCAATTTTTATTTTGTATTTTCAATGTTTTTGTATGTTTTCAATTATAGGAGGAGGAAACGAACTCGCGAGTGGAGGCAATGCTATCACCGCGAAATTCGTTGCTGGTACCGCGGCGTTTTTACTCGGAGACCGACGGTCCGCCGGACGTTGCGAATCCTACGGACCTTGGCCTGAAGACACTGACGAAACACATCAATGGCCTGAAGAAGAAGATAAAGAAGTACGAGGAGGAGTTCGAGGAGAACTTTGGCTATCGTCCGAGTCACTCCGACAAAATGAGCAACAGGGATATAAAGAGGCTGTGTGCTGAGTTGAACAAGCTTAGAAAAGAGCACAAATTGTTGAAGGAGGATCCGATCGGGGCGCTTCTTGCGAACGCTAATTCTCGATTAAATAACTCGGGCGGTCCGACCAACAACAACAACGGCCCCGAGAAGACCAGAGCTACACTGATCGAGGAAATGGTGAAGGATGTCGAGAGGAAACTTTGCGACAAACGTCTCAAGTCGAACAGACCCGACAATATGGAAGAACTTTCGTATGAGCAGCTTTTGGACGAGAAAACGGCGGTGCAGAAGGGCTTGCTGCATATTGAGGGAGCATTTGGCAGACCGGTTTCCAAGGAAGATCGAACCATGGTTCGACCCCTTTACGACCGTTATAGAACTTTGAAGAGACTACTTATTCGAGCAGGAGCTGTAAGTTCTGTCACCTTTTATTCGTAATTCGAGATATTAAAAAATGTTCGTTATCGCTCCCCGAACTTGTTATTTTCATAAAAGTACAATAATCTTACATATATTCTGGAAAGTTTGTCTCAATTTTCAAGAATCCACAGGACTCTCCTGGGGGAACCCCAGAACATGATTATTGTAACGTCATCCTGGAAATACTTCACTTCTGATAGAAAAATGAAGTATTATATATTATATATTATATATTATATATTATATATTATATATTATATATTATATATTATATATTATATATTATATATTATATATTATATATTATATATTATATATTATATATTATATATTATATATTATATATTATATATTATATATTATATATTATATATTATATATTATATATTATATATTATATATTATATATTATATATTATATATTATATATTATATATTATATATTATATATTATATATTATATATTATTGAGAACATTTCCTATAGTGGATTACCATCCATTAACGTGACAGTTATTTGTTGTTCCGAAGGGCAAAAACAAAGACAGCATTCCCGAATTGGCGACGATACTGGAGCACGAAGCGATGGATTTCACGTCATCATCGTTGCCGGGCAACAGCGTCGATGGTGAACGGAGAGCCAGCGAACCCGACATGTCGCATCGTGGTATACTCGACTGCATCGAGCCGTCCGATCAACTTCCGACAGACAGCGACAGTCAACACAGCAGCAGCGAGGGAAGCCGAGGTACTGGAGAAAGTCTTCACGCTCTACCGCAGTGAGTATCTCAAATTTTCAATTTTATTCGAAAGTAAGGTACACGGCCCAATTTCCGTTTACTAATCGTATCGCTATGTTTGCCCGTTGCAGAGAGGAACTTTTGGCGCAGCAACGAGTAACGAGAGAAGAAAAGAAGCGTCTACGCCGTGCATTGAAGGAGCTGGAAGCGCAATTCGAGGTTCGCGCTGGTCGCCGCATGCAACGCGAAGACCGAGGACCTCAAGTCACCACAGTTTACGAATCTTACAAACAAACTAAAGCGAAACTGCGGCTGATCGAGGCTCTCCTCGCTAAAAACGCATGACGGAGTATATAAATTATCCGATCGACACGACGAGTGCTGAGATCGATGAGTGACTAACAGTGCACGCGTTTCATCGAGACGCCATAAAGAGATTATCCACAGCTATGTATTCCCAAACACAACCGAGGTTAAGAAGAAAAAAAGAAAAAAAAACAATTCGATTTATCCTGTACAAACGTTCGAACGACGATGTGACCCTTTTTACGTGCGATTTTTCGAGTGATCTTTTACGTCGTAATAACGACTTTACGTTTTTCATTCCTCGCTCTCCCTCTTCGCGAGAAATCTTTTTTGATGAAATTATATTTATTTATACTCGTACCAGTTACTTTATTGACGAACGAAGAGCAGGTGGAGGAGAATGAGTTTGGAGGAAGATTAAAAAAAAAACAAACAAACAAAAACCACGAAAAAAAAGTTAGTCGAAACGAGCAAACTTTTTATTCCTGTAAATATAAGGAGAATAAGAAAAGAAAAGAACGTGCTCGTTGGGCGAGCCACGCGATGAGAAAGAACAAAAATGGATTATTTTACAAAATAAGTATATCTACTAAGAAGATATTACACGTTGTAAATGTATAAGAGTACTATAAAATGTTACGTCAGTATAACGCAATGAAGGAGTGGAGTAAGGACTCGTTAATCTTTCCGTTTTATCGTTCGAGCGAGTTTTTTTAATACTAATCCGACGATTTGGTATTTTATGGAGCTTCTATCGACGGTGCTACAGTTTAAGTTTTATAGTCGAAAAAAAATAAATAACAAGAATCATGAAACATTAATCACAATAGACTATAGTATTGTACGGTATAGAACGACAGATATGAAAAGGAAACGAAGGAAAAACAAAAAAAAACTTGAGACAAAAATAAACACAATAACACATTTTCGCCATCGAGCGATTTCTATAGTTGAAAGATTTATCACGCTGATCTTTTGCGATCGGCTTCAGTACTACCGAGCTCTGTAGTATTTTTCCGCGAAATCCGCAAAAACACTTTAGTATCGATTTGATTTTTTTTGTTTTTTCTTAGTAATCGCGAAAATAATAATTAAATTAAAAAAAAAAAACAAAGATTTTTCATACTATATCGACCTCGAAGTCTCGTACTTATCATTGACTTTGGCCAGCGATCGCTGGTCGGTACGGGTCAGAAAGGTGAACGCGACAGAGCAGCTCGTCGAATGGTTGCAACATCCATTTTTCGATTATCATCAATTATTGTAAACACGTGCAAAAATCGACTGCGCATTGATATCGACAACTCACCGACCGACCAACGAACGAGAACGGAAGGTCGTGCCACGAAATGCTCTTTCGTCCACCGAATAAAAAGAAAAAGAAGAAAAAAAGAAAAAATCGGTACATATAATATAATTATAGTTGAGAGAAGAAAAGAAATTAACGAAGAGAAACGATTTTTTTAGACCAAAGCATCATTTAGTCTGTGATATATATAAAGGAAGAGATATTTGTGTCGCGAGAAGAGATGCGTGGGCTCGAGTGCGTGAAATTCATTTAAATAAACAAAAATTCAAAACAATAAAAAAGCATCCGCTCGGAAAGTCACGAATAAGAATATACAACCCACCGATCGCTTCTCGTGATTTTCGAGATAACAAATAATCGTCATAGGCGTTTAGATTTAACATTTTATATTAAAGTTGCTTAAAAAAAAAATACGTTTTTGTAGCTGGTAGCGGGTTTGGACACGGGAGGCAAGGAAGATCGATCTGTCGAATTGAATGCTCTCTGATACACTTTCACGCGCCACGGGTCGATTCAATCTCGAAAAAGTAAAAAATATAAAAATAAATGAAAATCATTCGGCAAATGAGTTTTCAATGAGAGTCTTTGAAATGAGTCGATCGAGTGAATTGTAACGAGATATCTAGGTACTCGTAAAAAAATAAAATAAAAATTGCTAGAGCTCCCCGAGTAAAAATTGCACGAAAAATAATCTGCCATAGTCACACGTACCGAGAGAGGGGAAAAGAAGTGAGAGATCAATCCAAAGGATAACTTTAACTCCAGCCCACTATAGGTGTGTTGCCTGTTGTAGAAAAACAAACAAACAAAAAATATGTTCACGAATTATAACACACGAAATAACTCCGAGAGAGAGAGAGAGAGAGAGAGAGAAGAAGAAAGCGCGCGTGATGCAAGAAAAATACCAACGACTCTTCGCGTTTATATATGTGTTGAATATATGTATATACAAAGTATATTAAAAATATCTACATACAGGCAGTCATATTAATACATAAAAAAAAATATACAAAAATATACGAGATATAACGGCAGAATGGACATAAAAAAATCAGTATGAAAAAAAAAGTCTCAATCTACATCGGTGATTTTATACCCGAAAATCCTTTTCGCACAATTTATTACCATAAATTAAGTAATTTCGCTGTCGCAATTTTAATGCCGAAATATTAACCAGCAAATTTTACTAACTATAAAAATTTTTCACCGTTTTGTTACATGCCATGTAAAAAAAAGAAGTCTCTTCGAGAAGGAAACGAAGAAATTAGCAAAAGTTCGATTACGAAGTAGATTTCAATTGCTTTTGGAATGTTTTGATCTGTCGAAGTAAGCCGGCCAATCTCGTCGATGTCGAGGGTCCGCGATTGTTGACCGATCCGTTACGTCCGCAAGCGTCAATCGTGCGAACTGGATTCGCCGTGTAAGCTCGAGCCGATATTTCCGGTCGAATCGGACTGCCTGGACACTCAGTCGCGACGCACACCAGACTGTTTCTGTCGTGAAGCATTCTCATCTGTTGCTTCAGGGCCATCACCTCAAAATAGAAACACAACGGGACCGCCGGCTCGTTTCATTTGTTATTTAAAGTACGTCTAGGGGGTAATTATGCGATAGACAATTTGCAATGCATATAAGCCGTCTGCGAGCGGCGCTCGCCTTTCTCAGCCCTCGAATTATTCACTCACTTCCTGATAGAGACTCACGACTGCGTTTATTTCTTCTTCCTTCGCGTTTAACTCTTTTTCCAACGCGGCAATTTCCTTCGCCAATGCTTTGTCGTCGGATTTCTCCGCTTGCTCCTGGAGCCTCTCGTATTTTCTGCGAAATCAATAAATCAACTATTAATACATAAGTAAAATTAATTTTCAGTAAATAAATCAATAAATCAAAATGAAGAAATGTACGCTTACACCTGCATAGCTTCAAACTGATCATGAAAATTAACGAGAACTTCGCGTATCCCTTTCGATTTTTGCGTCGCGTTCGGCCACTTCGTCGACCGCGAATCTCCGATATTTAGTTCTTCCTAAAAAAAAAAAAAAAAAATGTACTGTATATCGTCATATGGATTTTGAAGAGAAGACAATATTACTTGTCTCTGCCTGAGCAAGGCGCTCTGCGTCAACTCCGGATGACCCTCGGAATTCTTTCGCCCATCGAACTTCATCGAGGAACATATCGACTGAGTCTTCCGTTTCTTCAGCGATGGATCATCGAGCTTTGTTTTCCCCAAAATTTGTTGAGCCTCGCACAAAGTTTGGGCGGCCGGTAAGCACGACAGAGTCGGTGTACGCAAGGAAAACGGTCCCAGTTGAACGGAAGTTGCAATCTTGTTGTCTCCCGTGGCGATCTGTCCGGGATAAACGTTGCACACGGCCGCTGAAGCGACACCAAAGCGAATGCTCGTTTCATCGGCAAGCGCTTCGTCCCGATCTCGCATGCATCCCAGCAATGTCGAAACTGGTCTCATTCCCTTGCTCACCCGGCTTATCAGAAACGGCGTCGCTCCGCCTGGCATCATTTGCCTCGTTTTTATTAAACTCAGTGTCTGACAAGAAGAAATAATAAGTTTAACGAAGAGAAGCTTATCGTCGGTAAAAAAATATTTCATCTTTTATAAAAAAATCAAATAATTGTCCAAAAAATATTCCACTTTCATGCAAAATAAAATAATTTTCCAAATAATAATTCACTTTTATGGAAATAAAGTAATTTTCTAAATGATATTTCATTTTTATGAGAATAAAATAATTTTCTAAAAAATATCTCATTATTATGTAAATAAAATTATTTTCTCAATAATATTTCATTTTTATGAAGAATGAAATAATGTTTTGAAATAATATTTCATTTTTATGAAAATGAAATAATTATCTAGGCACGCGCGGATCATGTTGCGTATACGCACTTCCTGAATATTCAACCCCAAATTGTAACTCGGCGTTACGGACGTCCCGACTACGAACGGTATGTTGCGAAAGTTGAATCTATTGAAGTACGATCTGTTGACGCGCTTCATCTTTGAAGCTACGGTGGGCAACTCGTAGTTTCGAATTGCAAAGGGATCGTAATACGGAGACAAGTTATTCGGACATGGTCGATCGTTTCGACGTGGCTGATACTCGTACTCTTCGATGATCCCATCGTTGTTCTGGGCCTTCGAGCACTGTGCATGAAAAATCATCTTCGTCCCGTTTGGCTCTCCGGACCTGATAACAATAAAAACAATAATAACATTGACTGATCTTGTGCATATTATATATATTTTGAAAAGTTGTTAGTTCAACCCAATTTTTAAGAATCCAGGAAGTTCCTTCAGGGACCTCGACTCAGGCTCTTATTACCATTCCATTATTATAGCTCTCTCGCTGGTTCTATTCTGTGCGTCTCAGTGAATTGTGCACAGTGCGTCATTTCTGGTTTTAAAATAATATTTATCGACCGGAAGTACATCGCTTCCGGTTTCAAAATCTCATTTCTCGACCGGTAGTGACGTCTTTTCGGGACAACGTTACTTCCAATTTGAATATTACATTTATTTCAACCGGAAGTAACGAAGATTCTATAAGGTCAAAAAATAGTTATTTGTATCGCAAGGGCGTAGGAGGGGAGTTCTCAACGAGTATGAAAATGACATTGACACGAGTCGGAACTCCCTTTTCTACGTTCATGCCAGTCACACAATTTTTCCTAGCACATTCACGAAAATCACGCTATTTATTTTTGGAAAGCGTGCGCAGAAAGGCACTTTTTCGCACTAGTGCGACAGAAAAAAACCATACGTCGTTTGTAGGCATACGCAGTATTTTTCCAGCACGCGAGCTGAAAAAAAATACCTTTCTGCGCACACTTCACAGAAACGGAAAGTGTGATTTTACGTGCATGCATCTAAAAGGAAAAAGTCAATTATTTTTTTTCAACCTAAGATCAGTGACAACCGGCGAAGCCTCATCGCAGATTCTTCCCTCGTCGCGACCTTCTTCGTCGCCGAATCGTTGACGATTCTTCTGCTGCTTCGAAGATCGACGTTCATCAATCTCGTCACGATTCCGCTTCGTTTGATCGTGGCTCTCGGCGGGCCTTCGACCCACTATCATTGACGATCTTTGATCGCACTTTTTAGTGGTAACGCCGTTTCGGCTACGAGGTTCTAACCTCGAGTGCTTGCTGGACACGACGGATATACTTCCGCTCTTGAGCGCGCTGTTGTGATAGATCTCCACCATTTCGCTCCAATTCTTATTTGCATTTGTAGCGATATCGTGAAGATGATGCGACGATCGTGATCCAAGTATCGTCGCGTTATCTGGAAAAATATATTATGTCATTTAGATTCTGTATAATAAAGTACAGAAGATATGCGTTTTCAAGCTCTCCGCGTTCACTCGGTAACAAAAGTTGTAATACATTTTTTATTTATTTTTTTTTCAATTGTGTTAAATGCTTTCCGAAGGAAAACCAAATTATCGGGGTCCGTTACATGCACTAAGAAAAAGTATAGTTATTTCTACTGTACAGAACGATTCCCTAAGAGAACGTCTATAAATATAATTTCTCTTGAATGTTATCTCGTTGGTTAAACTGTAATTACATTTTCTATTGTGATTTGTGATTATTGTTTCCTAACTAAAAAATAATAGACGTTCCCTCGAGGGATTATACTTTATGGTAGAGAGTGCCAATGGTCACTCTGTGTGATTTTTTTCTCATTGCGTAGGCTTCGATAATTTACGTTTAGCCCAAAATATTGAAGAGCTTAAAAAAAAAAAAATGTATTACAGTTTTCGTTGCCCGTCAGGGTTCAGGTCAAAAACTGATAGATCTTTCTCACAGTTTCTCGTATGAGAAACTGATAGATCTTTCTCACAGTTTCTCGTAAGAGAAGTTACATAGAAAGCGGATATCATCACGCTTTTCGATGAGACTTTTCTTTTGACTGCGAACGCCAGAATCCACGAGAAAAGTTGGTCACAGCTTTTAATACCGATCGTGTTATTTCGCCTGCTCTTAAGTAGCTTCAATGTTATAAATTCATTGATTCACGGGCGAACCTTTTTGCCTCCTCTTTCTCGTGTCCCGTTTAGTTTCGGAAATGCTCGCTTCTCTCGTAGCGGTCGTACTTCGCGAATTTGAAGTTTTGTCCTTGCGCTTCTTTCTCTTGCCCTTCGTCGGAGCATCGAGCGTCTCGTATAGTTGACGCTTGGCCGCGATCTTTTTGTTCGTCGACGTGACGCTGCCGCGAACCCTTCGATGTTTCTCCGATCTGGATTTTTTATCCTTCGTCGTCGTCCGCACGCTCGCCGCGCTGCCGGAGTAATTGAGGAGCAATTCTTGTCTCTTCGTTTCTCGATTTCGCGCCGATTCCCTCGGATCGACGTCACGATCTTCGGTCTGCGAGCGTCCTTCCGCTTCGGCCGGCTCTTCTTCCCATTCGCTCCGTAGATCCTTGGAGTATTCGGCCAAATGAAGCTGATACGGATGTCGTCGGGTCGACGAAATATCGGTAATTCCGTTCTCTCGACGAATCTACGATCGGAAGACAAGTCTCTAATAATTTTTTTATTATTTTTTTGTTAAAGAAATTGTGAAAGAAATTTGAGAATGTCGGGAGATTCTTTACTTCTCCAATTACATAAACTTCGAATTGAGCTTGGCTCGTTTTCACTATATATGTAAATATTTGTAACAATACAATCACCTCAAAATTGTCATCGACTACTTCGTTTTCCGAGCGTTCGGCCTCATCGAAATTTCCCCCGTCGCTCCTAGCTTCCTCGAAGATTGAATTTTCTTCGTTCGAATCACTTCTATTTTCGTCTTGAATTTCGTGAACAACGTTCTGCCTCGCCGAGCGTCTATGTGATCTTGCGCTTAGCTTTGGACTACCTAAAAAAAAAGAGGAACAGCTTGTAAACAACTATTTTCGTTTGAAGATATTTTTCTAGCTTTTGCAAATCTTATCGCAGCTCTCACGTATCACGGAAAAATGCCCCCTAGAAAAAATACCTCTGGTAAAAATATCTTCTGGTAAAAATACCTTTTGGTAAAAATAACTTCGGATAAAAATACCTTTTGGTAAAAAAACTTCGGATAAAAATACCTTCTGGTAAAAATACCCTCTGGCAAAATACTCTCTGGTAAAAATACCTTCAGGTAAAAATACCTTCTGGTAAAATACCTTTTGGTAAAATACCTTCTGGTAAAAATACCCTCTGGTAAAAATACCTTCTGGTAAAATTACCTTCTTGTAAAATACCTTCTGGTAAAATTACCTTCTTGTAAAATACCTTCTGGCAAAAATACCTTCAGGTGAAAATACCTTCTGGTAAAAAATACCTTCTGGTAAAAATACCTTCAGGTAAAAATACCTTCAGGTGAAAATACCTTCTGGTAAAAAATACCTTCTGGTAAAAATACCTTCTGGTAAAAATACCTCCAGGTAAAAATACCTTCTGGTAAAAATACCTTCTGGTAAAAATACCTTCTGGTAAAAATACCTTCAGGTAAAAATACCTTCTGGTAAAATACCTTCTGGTAAAAATACCTTCTGGTAAAAATACCTTCTGGTAAAAATACCTTCTGGTAAAAATACCTTCTGGTAAAAATACCTTCTGGTAAAAATACCTTCTGGTAAAAATACCTTCTGGTAAAAATACCTTCTGGTAAAAATACCTTCTGGTAAAAATACCTTCTGGTAAAAATACCTTCTGGTAAAAATACCTTCTGATAAAAATACCTTCTGGTAAAAATACCTTCTGGTAAAAATACCTTCTGGTAAAAATACCTTCTGGTAAAAATACCCTTTGGTAAAATACCCCATGGTAAAAATACCCTTTGGTAAAATACCCCATGGTAAAAATACCCCAGGAAAAATACATACACACACACACACAAGGACATTTTTTACCCGGGGTATTTTTTCCAGGATATTTTGTCCGGAGATTTTTTTCGAGGTATATTTTGCGGAGGTTTTTTTTTTTTAGGTATTTTTCCCGGGGTATTTTTTCGGCCTACCGTTCTCACCATCTCCATCGTAAGATCTGTGCTGGATATTTCGAGTTCCCGTTGAAAAATCGCAATACCGATCGTTACCGGACGCGGAACGATCGTCAATGACCTTTTCGTCTTCGCACCGAGGACCGAGGAGAGTTTCCCGAGGTGAATTCGTCTTGCTCGTCGGACGATCGTTCCGCCGATCGGTATCGGTCACTTCGGAGGAAATCGTTCCACAATTTTGATAAAGATCCTTCATGTATTCGAGCCTCTTCTTCGACGCTTCGAATGTCGTGAAATCTTTCTTGAATTGTTCTTCGACCTCTGAGACGTGGAAAAATAAATGTCGAAGGCCGCCCGCCGAATCGGCAATCGCCCGATCCGACCCGGTCGTCGGAGAGCACAATGCTTACCGGTCAATATCATATCGGCCTGGCTCTTGACCGGAGCCGGTGAATCGCCGAATCGCTCGACGTACGACGACCATCCGTTTGTCGAGTTTCTTTTATAAAAATCTTCGCGATCGCTCGCGCACCCACCGATTATCCATGGATCGGTGTGATCGGTAGACATAATGACGGAATTGTCTCATTTGGAAGCGTCACGCTCCATGCCGAATCTTCGAAACGAAAACTCTTCCATCTATAATTTCTTCGTTAAGAATAATAATTTTTTTTTTTTTTTTTTTTTTTTTTTTTACTTAATAAAAATCAACAAATAATCGAATATAGAAAAAAAAAAAACTTCACGCGAAATTAAAACGTAATCGCAGGGTTAGGTAAATCGTCCAGAATCTATCACATTCTTCGTTCGTTGAGTTTCTTCTGTCATGCTAAATTTTTCATATCGATTATAGAGAAAGCTTCAGTTCGTTCGCAGTGAATTTGACACTTGAAGGTTTAAACGTCGTGTCCGAAACATTTAATAGCAAATAATAGCAATTTTCGCATGACTTCGTCGTTTATTAGAATTTTTCACATAGTTTAAGTATCTCTGTGAGAAAGTTCGATGAGTTCTTATGAAAGATTAATATACTTCATTAATTGTAATAAATGTAAATTATTAAAAATGAATTTTTCATGTTTTTTGTACATCGAACATTAATATTTAATCGCAATTGTACATGAAATTTAATGTATCAATTTTGTCATAAAAACTTTCAGTCCGCTGCATTAAATTTAATAGTAATTTTTTTTTTTTTTTTTTTTTTTTTTTTTTTTTTACAGTACACGAGGAAGCAAAACGTTTTAAAAGGTTTTAATAAATGTTTCATTAGTTTGCTATTAGTTAAGAATCAATCGAATCGAACATTAGTAAATAACTCAGGCATCGATAAAAGATAATTCACTGACCAAAAAAGATTTTCCATTGACGTCAACGACAGTAAATAATCGATCGATTGAAAAGAGGAAAAAAAAAAAAAAAAAAAATTATTCAATCGACGATCGACCGAGCGCGGCAAAATTTCAAACTCGAACGATGCCCACAATATAGTTCCGTCGTGTTGCGTCATGCGCGCTGGCGTCTCGTTCCCGCACGTATTTTAAGAAGGCGTAGATCGTCGTACCTGCGAGTTGCAAATGGTGGACGGCCTGTCATACTTGTATCGTTAACATCAGGTATGCAATTTTTCTTGTCAACTATTCGCCCATCGTAAAAACCAACAAATGTAACGAAATTTTTATCGTGAATCGCACGAGCCTCTTCAACTCGACTGTCCATTGTTTTTCGTTTCGTATCGGAACTCTCGACACATCCTCTCTTTTTTTTTTTTTCTCTGTTACGTAAAATTATTGCACCAGACGAAAATAATTTCACTGTTCCGCAAATTCCGAAAACCTTCTTTCCTATGAAGTTCTCGGAAAAGTATATATATATATATTTTTTTTTTTTTTTCACTGAAAGACTTCTCGTCGATTAACCTTGAAATTTTAATCGAGTTCGTCGCGCGTTCGGAACTCGCCGGGAAATTAACCTAATTCCCGTCCTCTACGTGTGGACTCGTTTCGCGTATACACATGTATATATGTGTATATAATATATGTATATACACGTACGCTTATATATATATATATGTATATATGTATATTTAAATCTCGAATACTACGTATATATGCACAGTTATACACTCGCATTCCGACAGTTGTGTAATCTTGGCATGAATTATATTTAAGCTCCGTTTTATTTTGGCCCCCTTGTTGTGGTATATTTTCTCTATTCGCTCTGTCGCATCGAGCGACCGTGACAGAAATCTGACATTCGTGCCTGAACGACGATCCTTCGGACGGTGGCCTTGGAAAAATGCATTTCTAATGGCATTGGTTGCGCTTTGTGAATTCGTCGATGTATAGAGAATTCGTGTCTGTTTACCTGAGTTTCAATGGTACAATCGTCTGCGATCGCACGACGAATGCTTAATGCGTGCAATCAGACATGCACGGAGGAACGGCGACCGACCCCAGGGAATTATTCTTTAGAGTGTAGCGTCCGGCATTGCATAATACCTCCGCAACTATGTTTCGTCCTTGTGTCATGTGGCTGCGATGTCTCTCTTTCTCTGCGAGACTTGTCGTGTGACTGGGATTTCATAAAATTTGGCTCCCCTCCATTCGACTATTGCATCGAATGGTGCGACCTTTTATCCGTTCTGTAATCAATAAATTCCAGTGGTATTTTGGGAGATAAATTATTATTGTTGTAATGTATGTAAAGGTGAACAATTTTTGTGCATTGCAGTGTATTTTATTTACGTGGGCTTTTGGTTACATCGCGCGATGAAAGAATGACTTTCTCATTTTCTTAAGCAAAGAACTTTGAATTTTGTTTTGTATTTATGCTGACTTGTTTCTTCATTAAGGAAACAAGCCAATTTTATATGTGTTGTTTTGGAGCTGCGGTTTAATTTTTTTATGTTTTTTTATTATGCGACTTGTCTGTTCTACATCCAATAAATTCCAGTGGTATTTTAGGGAATTATTATTATTATTATTATTATTATTAAATTGGTTGAGTACAAACTATTTACATATGTTCATTTCTGTCCATAGAAGCTTTTTGGCTCTTACGCGGATATCACTCGTATGTTTTCATATATATCTTTTGATCTTCAAGTACGCATATCGCAAGGTTGATGGAGTTAAACTCCATGCATATAATATCTTAATCGACGATAACAATTTCAATGTAATAATTAATTCTATGCATTATGGGATTTCATACATCAATTTCTCCTAATGCATTCATATTACATTCATAAAAGAAATTTCACGGAATCAATTTAGTGAATTAAATTAATGATTATAATCTTTGCGAAGGTGAACATTTTTGTGCATTTTTTACCATTGAACCGGTACAATTGTGGCGTATTTTATTTACATAGGTTTATACTTTACATCACACGTTGAAAGAATGACTTTCTCATCTTTTGAATGAGCAACTTTAGGTTTTTTTTTTTTTTTTAATTACATTGACTTGTTATGCAGAAATTGGCTAATTTTATATCTGTTGCCTTGAAACTGCTGTTTCTTTTTTTTTTTAATTGATTATTAAAAAGACCTCCAATAAAGACGTTTAAATATGCAACTATGAATGCAACACCGATTAACAAAACAAATAACAGACAAGCATACATTTTTTTTTTCTTATCAGCGCTCCAATATTTCGAAACTCCAATATAAGGAACAAGAAACGTTGAAACTCTAAAAAGACACTTGTTTTCAAGAGATGTCTGCCACTTTTGTTTTTCAATTAATTCGATACTACGCAGTTTAACGCAGCCTTCGTAAAAATTTTCGGCCAAACCGGTATTGATTTGCCAACGCGCGTAAAGTGTTGCGGCTACGAGTCGCTTATCTCCTAATGATAATGTATTAGCGTCACATTCGTAGTTGAATGAAATTTTGTCGCCCGTAAATATCTCGAAACAATGACGTCATATTTAACTAGAAGCGACTTTACAATGAGTCATATCCGTCTGCTGCTAACTGGGTCTCGATGAATTTACGAGCTGATCCTCAAGGCTTATCACAACTATGTGTTTTTGCTGGAGCCCGCTCTACCGAGGCAATGAATTTTTCTTGCCCCCGGCAGTTCATTCCAAGTCCTCCGAACGATCGGATGCAGGTGCCGAGTTGTTTGATTTCGACAGTTGTAAAAACATCATTGATAAATATATTTATTTATTGCTAAATATATTTATTTATTGCTAAATATATTTATTTATCGCTAGATATATTTATTTATCGCTAGATATATTTATTTATCGCTAGATATATTTATTTATCGCTAGATATATTTATTTATCGCTAGATATATTTATTTATCGCTAGATATATTTATTTATCGCTAGATATATTTATTTATCGCTAGATATATTTATTTATCGCTAGATATATTTATTTATCGCTAGATATATTTATTTATCGCTAAATATATTTATTTATCGCTAAATATATTTATTTATCGCTAGATATATTTATTTATCGCTAGATATATTTATTTATCGCTAAATATATTGATTTATCCCTAAATATATTGATTTATCGCTAAATATATTTATTTATCGCTAAATATATTTATTTATCGCTAGATATATTTATTTATCGCTAGATATATTTATTTATCGCTAAATATATTGATTTATCGCTAAATATATTGATTTATCGCTAAATATATTTATTTATTACTAAATATATCTGTTAATAAATATATATATATATTTATCATAAAAAAATGTCACTACATAATTTGTCGTTGAGCCAACGAATTTTGCGTCTCGTGAGAAATGTTTTTATTACCGGCAGTAGATAAATTGCGCTAGGTCGGGAACCAAAAATATACGCGGAGTCATATGATTCAAGGCCAATTTGAGAAAATTAGTACAATGTAGTGTACGTGTGTGTTTCCTCGCGTAATCGCGAAGTGACCGGCGCAATCAGTGCCAGACGAACAATCGGACCGGCGAGGACGGGAGCGGTGTTGCTTGGTCTTCGCGCGATAAGAGTGGGGATTCATTCGTACGGAAAGTCACTGCAAGATTTACCGTGAGCGTATGCACATCCGTACAGTCGGAACTCTGAAATTGCAACGTTCCGGGACCGTTCTGTCGAATCGATAGGAGAGAAGAAGCTCGGAGTTGGAATGGAATCGTTTTGCGACGTAGCAATGCGGAGGTCCAACGAGAATATTGAACTTCGTGTCCCAATTCGATCTTATTACGAACTCCCGATCGCTGTAGTTAAATGCAGGGGTTTCTACATAAAAAATTTTAGTTATGCAATATTAAATTTTCAATTAGTTACTTAGAAATAAAATCAAATTAAAAACTGAACGAATGGAATCGTTTTGCGGTGTAGCAATGCGAAGGTCCAACGACAATGTTGAACTTTTACCCCAATTCGATAGCATAAAGAACGTCCGATCACTATACTTAAATCCGGGTGATTCTATATCGCAAATTTTAGTTATCCAATTAGTATTACATTTTCAATTATTTATTTTAAAAAAATTATAAAGAAATATTATACAATTTTCTACTGCAAAAAGTATTATATACTGCAAAAGTATTATACAATTTTCTACTGCAAAAAGACTTTACTCATTCAAAAAACTTGTTTATCCAGACGCTACCGATCACTGTTAATACGACAATGGTAATTAACCCCATCGCGCGACAGAAGCGAGGCTACACGTCTATACTGCGTCAATGCCAATGAAGGGGATTAACGTTCATTAACTCTCCCTGTCCGAAGCTTCTTTCCCGTTGAAGAAAACAAAAATTCTCAACCACCGAAACACTTTTCCCTTAATCAAAATATCCCTTTAAAAAAATCGTGTACATTCTTTTCAAAACGTTACAAATATGCTATAATAATTTTTGTCTTTTATTCCAGATCAAAATGTATAGGGCTAAAACAGTATTCAGTTCCCTGGCCCCCTTGGCCCCGCGGGTCTGTGGGGCTGAGAGATTCGCCTCGTGGTTAGTCCGCAGCCATCCTCTAGCCCGTGCCAGCCAGGTTGCCTCTGCAGAGCCGCTACGTCGATACACAAGCCGCGCAGCAACGGAGCCCTTCCTCAATGGCAGCTCCAGTTCCTACGTCGAAGAAATGTACAACGCGTGGCTGCAAGATCCGCACAGCGTCCACGTGGTCAGTTTTGCCATTCTCAATGAGCCTTAAAAACAAACATTATATACATAATAATAAAGTTCATGTCGATTGGACTCACACACCGATACTCACCGTACTCACAGCTACTCGCACAGATACTCGCACGGATATTCACACAAACATTTACAGATATTCACAGATGCTCATGGATATTTACAAATATTCATGGATATTCACAGCTATTCATGGATATTCACAGCTATTCATGGATATTCACAGATGCTCATGAAAATTCACAGATATTCACCGATACTCATGAAAATTTACAGATATTCACAGATACTCATGGACATTCACAGATATTCATGGATATTCACAGATACGCACATAAAATCACAGTTACTCACAGAGAGACACAGAGATGGCGAGCGCGCGAGGCAGAATAACCGCCAGTTAATATTATAAGCAATCACTAAGTATGGTCTAATTGTATTATTTCCGTAGTCGTGGGATTCCTTCTTCCGGAACAGCACTGCAGGAGCAGCCCCTGGACTCGCGTATCAGGCCCCACCGTCTCTGGCCCCGAGCTACAATCAGGTACCCCTCGGATCTCTGCTGCCTCTCGGCGGCGGGTCCCAGCTCGGCGCGATGCCGGTCAATGAGAAAATCATTGACGACCATCTCGCGGTACAAGCTATCATCCGATCCTACCAGGTAGGGAAAAAAAGCTAAACGACCGTATTTAATTTATCATCGAAGATTTTTATTTTCCCACGAACGTCGTCACGTCCTTTGGGTCGGATGGCTCCGGAATCCATCCGGATACATTTTTTTTAACATACCACCGCTAAATCGCAAATCAAACTCGTTCTCGCGCTAAGCGACCGAGACTTGTAAATTCAATTATAAAAATACGAGCCACTCAGCACCTCCCAGATGCAATATTTGAATTCGTTCGTGTCATCGCGTCATCACGATTTTTTTATGGTAAAACGCCTGAAATTTCGGAGCTGTTGAAAAATGATCCTCCCGAAAAAGTATCGTTTATCGGGTAACTTGTTACTGGGCGTCACATTTTTTTTTGTGTTCATGGTTATGCTCTCATACACATTTTGGTGGCATGTAACGAGGTATCCAGCAAATTGGATACACGCAAAGTGTTATATGTTTATGGAAAGCCATGATCCGTCGTATTGCATGGGACTTACGATTAATCGTAAGATCCACATTGATATCATCAACCGTGCCTGAAACACAATGCAGATAAATGAGACATGAATATATAAAAATAATTTAAGGGTTGGCTGGACTAAACGCGACTATGGACAATAAAGCGTACGGAAGGCTACGGAAGAATTCTATAATTCCGCATGTTTAATATTTCAAAAATGTAACTCCTGCAGATCTTGAGTATTGCGTTTAAAAATTTCTCATCGGACAGTAAATTAACAATAAGATAAGTCGACGGCCTTCTGTAACCGATGTTTTCTGTGGCTGCTTTAATCGAACCTCGCCCTTACTTTCAACAATTTTTTTTTTTTTTTATCATTGCATTGTGTGATAGGTATGAATCTCACTGTTTTTTTTTTGGGTTATCATGTACGTCAGCAATATATTTACATTGTAAGAAGCACGCAGTAAGTCTTATCGGCCTAATGGCCTTTTCGACGATTAGAGTTTCGTTAACAATTTACATTCTGTCCGGGCGTTGCATAATAGCTCTAGATAACGCAAAGCCCCGCTGCGGCTTCTACCTCAAGCATGACCGAAAATATACTCTGTATGTTTACGAAGCAATTTGCAGTACTGCTCGACAAAAAAAAACACGTGTAACACGTACATAAAATTTTTCAATCATGACTAATTGGTATTCACGCTTGTCATATCGCTGTACTGGTACTGAGGAAGAAGAAGCAGTTCTTTTTTTTATGTATATGCAATCTTCCAAAGTTGTACTTTTTTTCTTCGATCGATGTACAAGATAGATTTGGACGGTTACGAATTTCTTAATCCCAAAGTAAATCGGTGTCGATTCCACGTATAAACTTTACATTTTCTTCCAAATCTTCCAAAGTTGTTATTTTTATCTTTTTGCATAGATTGATATTGTATAAAGTAGAATTTAACAGTATCGATTTCACGTGTTAAATTTATTTGGAGGAGGAATGAGTTACTCACATAGCAATTTAACGTCATCTTCGAACCGTCAGACTGGTTCTTAGCTTCCTTTTTTCATTAACGTGCTGACGGATCGTGTCGTCAAAATGATAATGTAGTGTGTAGTCAAATATTTTGTTAATCGAAAAAAATGTATTAAAAGTTTCGGCTCCTGCGGGGTATTGTTCATTGGCACTTAGGCTCGTGGTCACTTAGTCGCTGACCTGGACCCACTCGGTATCATGCGAAACGACCTGATACACACACATTATGCCGCTCGCAAGGGAGCTCCGGAGCGTGTTCTTCGGCAATATATGCTTGGTAAGGTTTCGAATCCAGTGACCATTATCTTCCTCTCATTTTGCTTCCTCATAGAGGAAGCAATTTTTTTTTTTTTTTGTTTACAAGGAAAGCGAAGATCTAATATTCCAATGACATAAAAAAAATCATTTAACGAATACATTTATAATAATGTAATTGTAAATCGACAATAAGAGGAATTCCATAAAAGGAAAATTAGATTTTTGTTTTCTCGCATAAAAATCTTCATTCCTTCACACCCAATGAGACGAAGGCTTACTCGGATCGTCGATAATCATTTCTTTTTGTTTTTTCATTTTTTTATTCTCATAATTTCATTCTGAGTCTATGACCGATACCTTCATCTCGTTATGTGGGACGTCGTTTCGCGTACACGTACACTGATACTGAAAATGCATTTGGGTTGGGAAACGATTATATGTGCCGTTCGGATATATTTTGGCAAGTAACGTACGTCAATGTTCGCCGCATAAATGTTTCAACGACTGGATAGTTTTTGCGACACCTTAAGTAAATTGAATCGATTGTTTCACGATTATTCTCGGAATTGCTGTATTATTTAAGGTAAGAAAATCGTGATAGGTCTCTGCCTCAGCTTTGCACGTCGAATGCTGTCTGTCCGCTCTCGATACTGTTCTTTCACGACGCTTTTGCATGAAACTCTTCACTTGACATGTTGCTTCTATCGTAAAGTCCTCCACGGGTATGGAAAAACAAAATACACTGTTAATAATCAGAATTTCTTTTCTTTTTTTCAATGCTGTTTTACCCGTGGAGGGCTTGCAAAAAATATTATTGCATGACTTTTTTTTTTTTTAAACAAAACAGACCCGCTCTGTCGCCACTTATGGGAGGTGTTAGGTGATTATTTGATTAATAATACTTTTATACCTGTGTCAATATCTTGTCGTCTACAAAATGTCTTTTATCCTCACTTGAATGTACAAATATTGTTCTCCTCTTCGATAAAACTAATCGCAACGACATACCGATTGCATACCAAAACCGTATGTCTTCTGAGTGTTTGTTGTGCCGTAACAATTTTTCTTTATCTCCAATGTTATACTGAATGAGATCCATGAATGTTATACTGAATGAGATGAGATAAAGGTTTCTTTTCATTTGTTTTTACGTTTTACCAATTCTGTTCTTCATCTCGAAAGTCACTGAATTAATTGCCTAAGAGTGATTAAAAAAAATCGATGCGTAAAAACCAATTAATGAAGAATTTGGTATAACTGCAACGAAAATCATACTGCTGGTATGAACTTGGCATTGCATTGACAGATACGTGGTCATCATATCGCTAAATTGGATCCACTTGGCATCAACAGCGCTGATCTTGACGATAGGCATCCTCAAGAGTTGCTCTATAATCATTACTCTTTCGGTAAGCTAAAAAAAAACAACAAAACATCCGCAATGTAGATATTGCGTGTTAAATTGCACAACTTTATACTCTTCTTAAAAAATGAGACTTATTGAAAACTTATAGCAAGAGACTGAAAAATATTTCTTTCATGTAAAACAAAAACAGAAAGAATGTACGGCCATTGAGTCCCATATGATGGTCGTGCAAATTCATTCTGAATCGAATTATAAATTCTTGAAAAAAAAAAAACATTTTGAACTAAAAAGTCTCTTGCTTGCAGTAGTGACTGTTTACTTCATCAATACCTCATAAATTCACTATTCTAGATATTATTAGCGTCATTAAGATTCCCTATTTTTCGTAGAAACACAAACTACAAAATTTTGTCGATTTGTAGTTTTTTTGTTTTGTTTTTAATTAAGGCATCCTAATGCGAGACACTGTGCGGTAGCGATTCGGTACCTCGCGTTACTTTACAATCGGCATTTCTTTTTTATTTATCCGATAATATATACGTCATTTCCGGTTTGAAAATCTCATTTTTCGACCAGAAGTAACGTCATACAGTAAAAACGTCACTTCTGGTTTAAAGATCTCATTTTTGGACCGGAAGTGACGTATTTCTGGTAATTGTCACATCCGGTCGATCTTTTATTTATTAATTTTTTTGCACCGTTGTGTGCCATATTACTGTGCACAACTCACAAAGACGCACTGAATAGTATAATAGGAAAATAGTAATCAGGGTCTGGAGGGCCCTGGGCGGACCCACTGAATTTTTGAAAATTTGGTCAAATAAATAAACAAACAAACAACTTTCCAAAATATATAAAAGATTAATTCAATATTAAATTAATCTTGGCATAAATAAACAAGAAATTACGGTTGAAAAATAACGAGAGGTTATAATCTATAAGTATATCTATAAGAAGTATTGAATTATTCGTAATAATTTCCGAATGTACTGTCGCCTAGTTGGAGTCGTACATTGTCTTCAGAGATTTTGGGCGCACGGTCTCAGCATTAAAAAAATCTTTATGTAATTTTGCACAGAGCAATCAATCAATCCAATCGATCGTTTTCTTCATCTCCCGTTGTCAAATATCATTGTCCATTGTGTAAAAAAAATAGAAACAGTTTCGAAGGGTACGTCGCAGCTTTGAGGGAGAAATTTTACAAAACTTTTTGAAATAACGTTAAAAAAAAAGAGGGAAAACCAATAATTGGATGAAAATCAGAACAGAAACTTGGAGAATTCGGTTTTCAGTCTGAGTTTGATGTCCACAGAGAAGAGACCCCGCACTACTTACTCGCAGGATCTTCAATATCGAGTAGCTGCCCTTACGAAACGTATGTAACCATCGTCGTACCCAGACTCAAAATCCCTTATTCGGCTCTAAATAAATCTTGCCAGTATTATTGGGACGCACTGGTTCGCTCTTTAAGGGCTTTCAAGACAAGTAAAATGGTGGATGTGCTATTTTTTTAATTGGTAGTCGGGTACACATTGTTAACACGCATATTTTGGGTACAATTTATATTATACACTAGTTTGTACGAATTATATGTTTCCATGTGAAGACATCACCGCGTATTATCCGTACGGCTTCGAAAGCCATTCACGAAAGCGCATCGAGGTGTTAATTTACATATTGCTTCGGTATCACTCAAGACGCCACAGTTGGACATCATTTGAATAAATTATTCGTTTCGTTCACTAAATCGTATCGAGCTCAATTTCCATATCATTTCGACGAGCTTTTCGTTGGGTCGGTTTTACGAACTGTAAATCGTTTCGTTGAGTAACTTTACTTTAAGTAATACTTTACTTAATAATACTTTTAATACTACTTAATAAGTAATACTACTTATTAAGTAGCATTGAGTAATACTTTTGAGTAATACTACTTATTGAGTAATACTTTTTAATTTCATTTTTTTTAGCTCTTCGTAAATTTGTATTGAAGTCGAAGGGCTTATTAATGTGGCTTATTAATGTTCCTCGATCAGCAAACCCAAACAAAATGTTGCTCAACTCAGCCAGGAACACTCATATTTTCAGCTTTTCACAATTTCTTTTATGTACACTCTGTATTTTATTTCTCCAGGTTCTATCATATTTTTCTCTGTGAGGCCCTCTGATTTTTATATTATTCTCAGAGACGAACACACTATCCGTATGGGGCCAAGCTGAAGTAGAAAAAAACATGTAATCCACAATATTCACCTTTATGTTTGATATGTCACACCTAATGTAATGCGATTGTTTTTTTTTTAATTATTTTTCAATGCTATCCCTCAATCACCGTATTGCCGATAAAAGTCGATAGTCGACTGAGGAAATATTGCATGGGATTATGAATTGCTTAAATCTCTACAGTGTTGTATTTGCCTCCGCCGAAAAATTGTGATACGGGTATGGGATTAGGAATTTTTTCTTTTCTTTCTAGATGTTGGCTTGCGAATTAAAAGAGCACCGATATTTAGTTAAAAAAAATAAATAAAAATTAAAACGCCTGAAATCATTAATGATTTTTCACGGTACCTGCGCATAGAAATTTCTCGGAAATCTGTATTCTACGTACATTCTTCGCATTTTCAGTATCAGTTGTAATAAATACGCTCGAATTACGAGGAATAATAATGTCATATGTGCGGTGAGAACGATTTCGCGTATAAATTCGACGGGCTGTCCATTCGCTCCAAGACTATGACATTTCTTTGAGTGTTTTGTGTGCATATTGTCGAAAACTCGTTTAGAATAAGGACAAAGCTGAAAGAATTTTATATTATTTTTTACAAAATAACAGAGGATTCGGACATGGATCGCGTATTCAAATTACCGTCGACGACATTCATCGGTGGCAAGGAAAAATCGTTGCCTCTTCGCGAGATCCTGAAGCGACTGGAGAACGCTTACTGCGGACACATTGGAGTCGAGTTCATGTTCATAAACTCGTTGGAGCAGTGCAATTGGATTCGTCAGAAAATGGAAACACCGGGAGCTATGGAAGTCACCAGCGATGAGAAGAGGCTCATTCTTGCCAGGCTGACCCGCGCCACAGGGTAATTACACCCAAATACAGTCATGAACCTGAGGATATCCGCATGAGACTAAATTTCACAAAGTTATAACGATTGTGTTTTGCACCGCACAAACTTCGCTCGGGGAAATTCACTGACAGAATAAACTTCTACAAGTGAACACGTTTTTTGTAATACGTCCACAAAAAGTCTCACTTCTCGTGCCTGTAACGCGTGGCGGAAATCGCGCTTTTTAATAATGCATGCGAGAAAAATACTGTGCATGCGCAGTTACTTTTTTAAGACTCTACGCGTTACTTTTTCTGTTAGTTTTTTAAGACTAGTTATTTTTTCGCACGCTTTCGCCACGCTGCATGTACGGAAAGTGGAAGTATTTGTGCACTTGTTGCAAAAAGTAGTATACGATACCTGTACGAAAAAGCGTTCTCACGTCGGTGGTTGAAAAGTAAGCAACACTCGCTTCCAGCTTGTGCAGCCGACTTCGTCAAAAGATCCCTTTTTCGTACTAGTATCGCAAAGTATTATTTTCTTCCTAAAGCAATGCCTGATAGAAACTTGCCAGAAATGAAATTTGATGTCATTCAGATATCTTCAGGGTCATATCCAGTCAATATAGATATTATCGAAATCGTATCTTTGCGTATTAATATGATTTTTTTTTCCTCAAAGATTCGAGGCTTTCCTCGCCCGCAAATGGTCATCTGAAAAACGATTCGGTCTGGAAGGCTGCGAGATTTTAATTCCGGCAATGAAGCAAGTGATCGACAAATCCACGGAACTCGGCGTGGAATCCATCGTCATGGGAATGCCGCATCGCGGTCGTCTGAACGTTCTCGCCAACGTCTGTCGCAAACCTCTGAGCCAAATTTTCACTCAGTTCGCGGCCCTCGAAGCTGCCGACGACGTGAGTTTATTTTTTTCTTTAATATTCACCAAACGATGGCGCTGAAAAAATTCAACGTCGGATTAGGCAAAATATGAATATCTCGACATAGAGCTGACATTTAATTTGCAATATAATTTATTGCGTACATTTTTTTTTCATTAGGGCTCCGGAGATGTCAAGTACCACCTTGGAACGTACATCGAACGTTTGAATCGCGTTACGAACAAGAACATTCGGCTCGCCGTCGTCGCCAATCCATCTCACTTGGAAGCCGTCGATCCGATCGTCCAAGGAAAGACGCGTGCCGAGCAGTTTTATCGCGGAGACGGAGAAGGCAAAAAAGTAAGGAGTCTCCAGGGGAAGAGAAAAAAAATCTCTGCGATGTTTCGACCGTTCTCATACTGACATGATTTTTAATTTCGTCACAGGTCATGTCTATACTTCTGCATGGCGACGCTGCTTTCTGCGGACAAGGTATCGTCTTCGAGACGATGCACTTGTCGGATTTGCCTGATTACACGACCCACGGCACTGTTCACATTGTCGTCAACAACCAAATCGGCTTCACCACCGATCCAAGGCACTCGAGATCCTCGCCGTACTGCACAGGTAAATTCGAGCTCGGAAACTTGACGATCCTTTAAACTTCATTACACTTAAAAATTAATTGCACTTAAAAATTAATTGCACTTCAAAATTAATTGCACTTCAAAATTAATTGCACTTCAAAATTAATTACACTTAAAAATGTATTAATAAATGTAATTGGATTTTAAAAAATAGACGTTGCCCGAGTGGTTAACGCACCGATATTCCACGTAAACTCCGACGACCCCGAGGCGGTGATGCACGTCTGCAAGGTAGCGGCCGAGTGGCGAGCGACTTTCCACAAGGACGTGGTCATCGACATCGTTTCGTACAGACGCAACGGTCACAACGAGATCGACGAGCCGATGTTCACGCAGCCGCTCATGTACCGTAAAATCAAGAAGACACCGCCCGGTCTCGATCTCTATGCGACCAAGCTGATAACCGACGGAGTCGTCACTCAAGAAGAAGTCAAGGACGTCAAGGACAAGTACGAGAAGATCTGCGAGGAGGCTTACACCAACGCGCGACAGGAAACCCACATCAAGTACAAGGATTGGCTGGACTCGCCTTGGTCCGGCTTCTTCGAGGGCAAGGATCCCCTCAAAGTCTCGCCGACAGGCATCAAGGAGGACACCCTCATCCACATTGGAAAGAAATTCTCGTCACCACCGCCAAATGCTGCAGAGTTTGTGATTCATAAAGGTTCGCAAAAATGCATTGTCATTAAGAGCGACAAATGGGAATGGGAAAATTCCAATGTGTCAATTAGTTTTCTCACCCTTGTAGCATAACAGACTATTATTTCACTCGGTGCGAAAATGCCAGTTTTTCGAACGCTTCACGTGCGTAAAAACTCTATTTTCACACCTTGTGAAATAAAATGTAGTACGACACTCGTGCGAAATTTTTTCTTAAACTCTTCTGATTGCAACACTCGTCAGAAAAAGTTTTATCGCACTAGTCTCGTAATGAACAAATTTCCCATTCCTGCCCTTAACGCAAACGAACAAGTTGTTTAACGATGTTTGAGTGTCTGTCTCAGGTATCGAGCGTATCCTGAAGTCCCGTATGGAGATGATCGAGTCGCGTCAGATCGATTGGGCTCTCGGCGAAGCGATGGCGTTCGGTTCGTTGCTGAAGGAAGGAATCCACGTGAGGCTGTCCGGTCAGGACGTCGAGAGAGGGACCTTCTCCCACCGGCACCACGTACTTCATCATCAGACCGTCGACAAAGCCACTTATAGACCTCTATGTTACCTGTACCCGGACCAAGCGCCGTACACCGTATGCAACAGTTCACTATCGGAGTTTGGAGTCCTCGGTACATGCAACAATTGGTTTACCTAAATGGTTTTCATCGAAGTTCTGTAGTTCATAATTGTGAAGTCTAAACGTTGTTTTTCTCCTTTTTTTTCCCATTATCTCTATCGTTAACTCGTCGCCGGTCAGGCTTCGAATTGGGTTACTCAATGACAAATCCGAATGCCTTGGTGATCTGGGAGGCGCAGTTCGGAGATTTCAACAACACGGCTCAATGTATTATCGATCAATTCATCAGCAGCGGTCAGGCCAAGTGGGTTCGTCAGTCCGGTCTCGTTATGCTCCAGCCTCACGGTCTCGAGGGAATGGTCGGCATCAAAGCTTGCGAATTTATTCGCTTTTACAGTACAACCTCGCTTATCCGATCTTTCGATCAACCGAGCCTTCGCGTTATCCGAGATATCCGACTCATCCCAGCCCTTTGCGTTAACGCTTTGAAGCACGCATTTTTTTGCAATTATTAAGTTTCAAATACATCGGTTGGTTATTAATGCATTTTTTTCTGAATTCAAATATTTTACAACTTTATAAAAATATCATCACCTGTGATAGACCGTGCTTCAGAGGTTTAGCCAAGGTGCAGGCTCGATAATACGGAAAGCTCGGCTAAAAAAGCTAAAGCAGCAATGCCCGCGCGCGGAGTAGTTCGGTTATCCGTTTTATCCGATATTTCTCCACATTACGTCGAATAAACGGGGTTCTACTGTACTGTTTATATTTTTTGTTGTTGTCCGTGTGGTGCTCAATTGTATCTTTCACAGGGTCCCGAACACTCGAGCGCCCGATTGGAACGTTTTCTGCAGATGTGCGCCGACGATCCCGACTATTTCCCACCGGAGAGCGAGGAGTTCGCCGTTCGGCAGCTCCACGACATAAACTGGATCGTCGCCAATTGCAGCACACCCGCTAATCTTTTCCACATTCTGCGCCGACAGATAGCCTTGCCCTTCCGCAAACCTCTGATACTCATGACCCCGAAATCCCTCCTCCGTCATCCCGAGGCTCGTTCCAGCTTTGACCTCATGACCGAGGACACTCAGTTCCTCAGGATTATTCCCGAGGAGGGCGTCGCCGCACAGAACCCGAACGGTGTCAAGAGGGTGGTCTTCTGCTCTGGCAAGGTTTATTACGATCTGAAAAAATCACGCGCCGAACGGAGCATGGACGACAAGGTCGCCATCGCCAGGATGGAGCAGGTACGTGGATGAGACAGGGCTTTTATCGGGGGGATTTTTTTTTACTTTTTAAAATTTTATCGCTAATATATTTTGATTTCTTACAATCAGATCTCGCCATTCCCGTACGATCTCGTGAAGAAGGAAGTGGCCAAGTACCCGAACGCCGAACTCATGTGGACCCAGGAAGAGCACAAGAACCAGGGCGCCTGGACCTACGTTCAGCCCCGTTTCGTCACGGCTCTCAATGGAACGCGCGATGTAACGTGAGTACCGTATTTGTATTTAACGTCGAAGCACCTCCTCGCCCACAGGAAACCCTCCGGCAATCCATGTTCCTCGCAGTGGACTATTCATTTTTATCTTTATTATTTTTCGCTCTTGTTATATCGAATTATTACGTTATGGACGCGTCTTTGTCGTATGTCGCTTGGACACCATTCGCCACAAAAACCATTACTGAATATATCGCACTCCGGTACCGTCGCCACTTTACTGTTTACATGGCCCACCGTTTTTTTTTTTTTTTAGCTTCGCAAATATTTCGTGTCAATGGTGAAAATACACTCGGCACAGACCGTCGCGGGTTCGCGAGCTCATCGATATTTGTAATTTTTTTTTTCTAAGAATTCGAGAATCACTTTATTTAATTAATTTTTTTTTCGGTTTATTGCGTTTTGAAATCTCCCCAAAGTTAAATTGAAAACGTTGGGCCATGTTGCAGTGGCCGAGGTGGCGCATCGGTTGAAAGTAGTGGCGGTTGGTTCAGCGGATTGTTTTCATCGTCGAAACCAACGGAAACGAAAACTGTGCCTGAGCCACAGTCGTCGGAATCTGCAAAACCGAAACCGAGAGTAGTGAGGTAATATGTGATATTGAAAAAAAAAAATCTGGGACTTATCACGACTCGGCGGTAGCGAAAGGATTAAAACAATCGATTCATATTCACCCTATCTGAGAGTGAAGCGTTTTGCTTGAAAATTCAATAAATTAAATATCCGAGAATAATAACTGCGATAGTTTGAAAACTAGAAAAAAAAATAAATAAATAATGAAAAAAATAACTCATCCGCGAGGAATGGAGCTATCGGCGAAGAGTGCGATAAATCGGAGGGAAAATTATTTTTTAAAATTATACAAATAAAATTTGTGTTACAGATACGCAGGCCGACCGACCGCGGCGTCACCGGCGACTGGAAGCAAAATGCAGCATCTGAAAGAACTCAAGCAGCTGTTGGACGACACGTTCAACATCTAAACTCATCCCCGTAGCACTGTGTAGAAAGCCAATTTTATTTATTCTTCTTTACCATATAATTGTTATACCGATCGCCCTGCCCCCATAAATATCATAAGAGATCCATCACCCCCTTGCTTAAAGTAAATATCATTTCGTGCCGGGCTGGCGGAACCTGGCTTTTTATTTTTGACTTTTGCGACGAAATTCCGCCGATCGAGGTCTACAGTTGCACTGTAAGCGAATCGGTCGGTATTATCCCTCTTACGTTCAGTTGTAGATAATATTTTTTTATAATCCTGGAACGGGGATTGTATTATATAAAAAAAAAGCCTCGCGATTGTATCACCGATGCATAGTATATATCTTGTATAAAAAAAAACACTCACAATTACCTTGGGCGGGGCTCTTTACTTTATTATTCGAGCGGGTGATCGATGAATAAGAGTTGCGCGTTGCCATTTTATATGACGATGCTCTCGAGTGCAAACGTTCTGTGTATTCCAGTGTCACTGGATGACTTTATTTATATATGCACCAGATTGAATGCGGACGCTTGTGGTATGCTTTGTCTTGTGGAAAAAAAAAAACCAAAAAAAACAAAGGATAAATATGTATCACAGTAATTGCCTCTACATGAATATATAACGGAAAGAAAACAAAAGCAAATCTTTATCCACTGACTCGGAAGAGTATTCAAAGGTTTTATGACAATTTAGAACAACTGGCCGACGCGAGATTGTCGATTTCACACTGGCGAGGAGTTTAATCGCGTAAAACCCACGCTGTTTTGTTAACATATCGATAACAATGACACGTCGACTGTCATAGACGAACGATCAAGTATTATTATTAATCTGTGCTATTACTTTACTAAACGTACTAAAAAATAATAATAATAAAATTGCGAAGAAATGAAGAAACGAATGTGATGTACCGAAGTCTCAGATGAAACATTTTATGCCATAGAAGTCTACGGGCTGCTCGTAGGCTTGTAGGATTCTCATTGAATGTTTTTTCTTTTCGTTTTTGTCGCTTGGGCGAGAGAGAAAGTTTGCCAGTCGCTTCGACTTCTTATGGGCGATGTGTTTTTGTTTCTTCTTTTTATAAGAAATTAAACGGGCGGCTGGTCGCGGGACATTTGCGGCGGACGCAACGGGTATAAACCTATTTACTCCGTTAAATAGCAATAGCGTGAAGTATTTCAATGTGATAATTCGTTATGCGATTGAGAAAAGTTATGAAAGTAGGAAGACGCCACCATTGGATGACCGGCTTTAAATGTTTTTCTTTCTTTCTGCTAAGAGCTGAAATTTGATAAAAAGTTTTTCTATATTTTTGGGTAAATTGTATGAAATACGATTAAAAAAAAAAAAAAAAAAAAGGTCATTCACTGATGCGTGCGTCCTGTTTTAGTTGTTTACTATCATTTCACACAGTGTACAGTATTTATCATTTCGATCGACGTATTCAAAGTGCTATAGTAAAAAAAAAAAAAAGAAGAAAAGGCAGAAATGATAATTTATTTATAAAAATCCCCAATAACAAATTGTAACGCTGTAACCGAACGCCCTTTCGGCGATAACTTAGCTCAAACACTGGAATTTGCGAATTCGTTCTCGCCGAGAAAAGCGACAGTGACGCTTGTCTCTGCGAACTACCTGGCGATAGTAATTAATACTGTAGAAATCCTGTAGGATTTATGAGATGCGACGAGTAGACGAGACGTGGTCCAATATAAAAATTTAAACAAAGAAGAAAAGAAAAGAACATTTTTTTTTTATCACTTCTCTTCGTTGTAGAGTGAATAATAAGGCATTAAACACTAAACAGGTGTTGACAGTGAATTACGAAAATGTGACGTCAAATTGAAAGTAATTTAAAAAAAAAAAAAAAAAACGACGATAAGTTTTACTTTTGTTGCGCGAGGTAAAGACTACATCTGTAGCAAGCACCTGTTATTGGAATTAAATTTTACCTTGCACCTTGACGATCGTCCAATGATTCTGCACTCGTCCATGCCAATGTCCTTTCCTAAAACCGACTCGAGAAATCGGTAATTTCGGATCGAGTTATGGCAATGAGTTTCACTTTTTCTTTTTCTTTTTTTTGTCCACGATGCATTATCTCAGTGTGGCAAGTACGGGGAGAGTACAGGATGATTTTTAGTCGTCGAAAAAATAGTTTATTTCATAAATATAGTAGTAGCATAAATTACGCATTACAAACATCCTGACTCGTCATCTTTCCTTTCATATTCGTTTGTTCGGCTTCGTGACAACAGTACAATAAAGTAAACATTATTTATTTATCGTTATTAAATATTTAAAGCTTAGAGTCGGGGTAGCGTTGGGAATTTAATAATCGGTCTGACCGAGCACACTGTACATGATCCTTTTGAAGCTGCCACTCTGATGAATTTTCTCGCCATCGTCGTCGAAGCCACCGATCTGAAATACACGATAAAAAAAAAAATTATATTTCATCTACTCTTAAATTTGAAACTCGAGATATACCGACATGCATAATTCGAATGAAGTACACATAAGTACACAAAAATTCAACGTACAATTGTGAGAAATTTTAGTAGCCGTTGACGCGGTCCTTTACGAAAGGAAGAGGAAAGGGACGGTACATTCCACCCTTAATCAGAAACACATCGACCTATTATTTCACCATGCTTGCATCCAGGAATACTACGTAACACCGATTCATTTTTTAAATATTTTTTCTTTCTTTTTTTTTTAACTTTTGAGGTTTCCTTGGGAATAAACGACATCCGTTATTTTCATTGTCTTTGACTGTTTCTCGAAAAAAAAAAAGATTTTTTTTTTACATTTCTTTTCAATGTCCAAAAGCTCGAAAAATCGTATCTATCATGACATTTGCCTTGCGCAATACCATGCAAAGAAGAATCTCCACAAATTTATTTTTACCTAACAGTCTCACGATGAAATACTTACGTAAGAAGAAGCGGGACTTTTCTGTGAGACATGATGAATCTGCAAATGAAAAATTGAGATTTACATTACATTTAAAAAAAAAAAATGGTAAAATGTTGTATCTGGCAGTAATTTATAGTGAGACTAGCAGGTTGTTGTTGCCCGTGCATTTAGCGTCCGAGCTATGGATTGCGGAAATTACAAAACGGAAGTTTAGATTTCCAGAGATTTACCGGAAATACGTCCGTTACAGTTATAAAATCTCATTTTTCGACGAAAAGTGACATCGCGCCGAAAATATGTCACTTCCAGTTTTAAAGTTTTATTTTTCAGCAAGAAGTGACGTCATACTGGAAATACGTCACTTCCGGTTCGAAAATTCCATTTTTCGACGTCAAAACAGAAGTACGTCACTTCCGGTTTTAAAATCCCATCAACCGAAAGTGGCATCATTCCGGAAATACGTCACTTCCGGTTTTAAAATCGCACTTTCCGACCGGAAGTGGCGTCATTCCGGAAATACGTCACTTCCGCTTTTAAAATCGCACTTTCCGACCGGAAGTGGCGTCATTCCGGAAATACATTACTTCCGGTTTTAAAATCGCACTTTCCGACCGGAAGTGGCGTCATTCCGGAAATACGTCACTTCCGGTTTTAAAATCGCACTTTCCGACCGGAAGTGGCGTCATTCCGGAAATACGTCACTTCCGCTTTTAAAATCGCACTTTCCGACCGGAAGTGGCGTCATTCCGGAAATACATTACTTCCGGTTTTAAAATCGCACTTTCCGACCGGAAGTGGCGTCATTCCGGAAATACGTCACTTCCGGTTTTAAAATCGCACTTTCCGACCGGAAGTGGCGTCATTCCGGAAATACGTCACTTCCGGTTTTAAAATCGCACTTTCCGACCGAAAGTGGCGTCATTCCGGAAATACGTCACTTCCGGTTTTAAAATCGCACTTTCCGACCGGAAGTGGCGTCATTCCGGAAATACGTCACTTCCGGTTTTAAAATCGCACTTTCCGACCGGAAGTGGCGTCATCCCCGAAATACCTCGCTTCCGTTTTGTAAAGCTAATCTTTCAACCGGAAGTGACGTCATCCCCGAAATACCTCGCTTCCGTTTAGTAAAGCTAATCTTTCAACCGGAAGTGACGTCATCCCCGAAATACGTCGCTTCCGTTTTTAAAATCTCATCTTTCAACCGGAAGTGATGTATTTCCGGTATGACGTTACTTCCGGCCAAAAGAGTCCCCCTGGATTCTTGAGAATTTGGGGAAACAAACAACTTTCCTAATAGTACATTACGATACTAGTGCGAAAAAAACATTTTTCTGACGAGTGTGAGTTTGCAGCACGGAGGGCCGGAGGGCGAGTGTTGCAAATCGCACGATTAAAGAAAACGTTTTTCGCACGAGTATCGTACGAATTTTTATTTCACGAGGTGCGAAAGGGGAGTTTTGCGCACGCGCGCGCGAGGCGTGCGTAAAACTGCGCTTTTAGCACCCAATGAAATAGATATACATAAAAAAAACGGTACTCTCACCCTATGCTGATTCGCCTTCTGTGGTGCGAAAACAGCTCCGCGCGCGGGTTGCTTAACTTCGTGGATCGTGTCGCCCATCGCCTCCTCTTGCAGAGCCTTGTACGCCTCGCTCTTGCTTGGATCATACTTCACCGGTCCCTTGCTACATCATTCGTACACGAAATTCTTAATCTCATTCGCGCAGCACGTATGAACGATTAGCAATCGGTTCTATGCCAAATCAACTAATTCTGCGGAATTTTGTGAGAAAAAAAAAGAAGAAGAAAAAAAAAGCACAATTCTCGTGCATAAAAAAAAGAAGAAAAAAAAAACAACAACAACAAAGTTTCGACGTGCAACAAGACAACAGACAATCGGTTGAGACACCTAGAGAAGACGGTGTAATGCCGAAGAATTTCTTCCGTCTCTCTACGTTTATGGTTTCGCGAAGAGACCGCTGGTTAGAATAAATTTTTCCCAGGCACTTAATTATGTGATTCATTATTTCACTACTAAACGTGATATCAGTGTTTACATGCACCATTGATTAATTTCCCCGACATTGTTACATCGAACTTTTTTTTTTTGTCTTTTACATTTGTCTTTCTTTTTGTTCAGGTTTAAACTCTCCTGCTCGTTTCGCTGTGTCTTTTTCCTACGTGCGAAACGATCGTCCGACATTCGGCGAGGACACACTGCCGCGTGTCCTCACCGAAATATTGGATTCAAAGCTATTGAAACTCATGAAAAATCGTGGCAAGCTCGATCGATTAATTGATATAGCGATTTTGCAAATTCTCTCGATTTTCTTTTTTTTTTTTTTTTTTTTTCGTGTTACAATGTTCCGCGCGTTTGTTTTCGTTTGTGTTGTTGTATGATGATATATGCGATGATTTCTGTGATGTCTCATAACACGATCTTGATTTTTTTTTTTTTTTTTTTTTCTTTCAAATGTCGCGTACATCAAACGCTCTCGGGACTTGCATTTTTTTTTTTTTTTTACTCTATGTAACTAGATCGGCTTATTGAATTGGGGCCACGGATTCTTCGAAGATCCCTGGGCCGCAGCCTCTTTCATCAATCTCGCTTGTTCTTGAATATCTCTTCTATGCTTTACGAAGGATAAGTCTACGAAAATGCTGTAAAAACAAATATTCCGTGAGTGAAAATATTATATCGAACGGAAAATTTTTACACGTGGCAGAGACATTGGGGGGGGGGAAGAAGTATCGATAATGAGATGAACGTAATCGAGACAGAGAGAGAGAAATCCTAAGTCGATGGGTATATTTTTTTTTTTTTAATCTTAATATATATATATTTTTTTTTAATTATTAATTATTGAATTTTAACGATTATTGCGAACAAGCACTTGATTAAATGGTAGTTGCATCCAGCATCGAGCCAATTCAATATTATTAATGAAGCTACAACTAATATTCAAATACGTTCCATCGCAAGCTCTACGGGGCGTTTTGTGTCAAGCGGACTACCCAATTTTTGCCGGTCCACAAAAAAATTTTCATAAATTTCTAGATGGTCACTCAAGGCAATCACGAAGATCGAGAAATAATTTCAGATTTGTTAAAGTGAATTTAAGAATTAAAAAACGAATTTTGGTTCCTTGTAAAGCAAGATTTGTTTTTATGAAAAAAAAAAAAACAAATTCGAGATTTTAATGAAGACGTGTTCAAAATGTTCCAAAACGTCGGAAAATCATATTTAGAAAAAATGTCTAAATGTGTGTCTCAGACCCGGAAAATTAAAACTCTTGAGCAACAGCTTGAGCTATCAAGCAGACATTTCTAAGGTAGGTTTCTACCTACCTTTTATTGCATTTTTTTTTTTTTTTATTTTACGAAAAATTCGTATTTTATTTCTGAAGCGAGTTTTCGTATGAAATGTTGAGTCGAGAGTAAAATAATTGGCAGATTCGTGATCGGTGGGAAAAAAATGCATAGGACGTGGCGCTGAAACGACGAACAACTATAATTTTTATCGAGAATCTTCGTAGTGAATATTGCAACAATTAGTGATTTTTTTATATTTTTATTTTCAAGCAGGCCATATTTTTCAAACACGATTATTTTCTTTTACTGACAAAGCTTCCTCTAAGAGGAAGCTTTGTCAGAACCAAATAATCACGGAAACTAATTTGCCATAGAAGCTTTGTACACATAAGTAGATTAGATGAGGAAGCTTTGTGAAAATCTCAATCTGCACGCTGTATTTTTTTGTCTTTAAAAAACCGATGCGTGACATATTGAAAAAATGCTCGACGCTCAAAAAATTGATCGTTTTCAATTCATAAAGAGTTGAAGAGAAAAAAAAATTATCTATCTTAAATAATTTTTTCAATATTCTCCACACTCCGAGCAACTTTAAAATGATTTGCGAAGCCTTTTTGAGAGGACACGGTAAATCGGTTAGCTCACTCTACACGGAATGCCCCCTATATCACATACAGCAGTTTCTCTACGAGATTTATGCCGATTAGCATGTTAAAAGCTATATATATATGTATGTAAAAAAAATATTGATGCGCTCGTTTATATTTTAGCCTGTGAGTTCTACTTACGGAACTGCCGACGTCTGACACTTAATAGTGTCCGCTATATTTTGTTCGGAGTAGAGTCCAATCGGAGAATTGAATTGCTTATGGACAACCTGCCGAAACAAAATTAATTCATACGTCGATAATGTGAGAGAACTCATTACGATCGAGATCGACCGCCCACCAAATTACCTGCTTACACTCATTTTGTAAAAAATTTAAAAAAAAATTCTAAGTAAAATTTTTCCAACTCATACAAAAAAAAAATAAAAAAAAAACAATAACTTCATTTTGTAATTGGGTTTCGATGGGTTCGACGAATCTCGGATAATTTAATTGATTCTTAAAACGCACTTTCATCGTAATATCATATTTTATTAGTACTTTTATTTGATAGCTCAGAAGAACACACAGTAGTGGTGGTAGTTGTGAATATACAATAACGCTCCTGTGGGCTGTATTCGTTGTACGCTATATTAATTGATATGAATATTACATTAAATAATTAATATAGTATTCAGTCGCAGAGTCATACTCGCGAAGAGCATAACAAAAATTTTCTTCGATACGTCGGAACACTCGTCCGTTGGTGTTTCTCTCTTTTTTTTTTCCACCATCTCGGAAATTTCATCGACGAGATTGCGGGTGTTATAATTGTGCTTACTCGTAAATGCAATCAGCGAAGAGAAATAAACACAATAATTCAATCGGTTAAAAAATGCGTAATTCGAGTAAACAATTTTTTTTTTTTTTTTTTTTTTATCAAATGCTTATAAGGAAAAACAAAAAATTCGACGCTCAAAAATCGCAGCGAAATCACAATTAAATTAATACCAAAGCGATTAGATGTTGACTGCGCAAATGTTTTTTTTTTTTTCTCAATCAAATTTGCTGCAAAAATATGTTACGCTGGCGAGAAGCGCTTTCTTTTTAATTTCTGTTTTTTTTTTTCAATCTTTCATTTCTGAAGCAAAAGCGATTCGATTAAAAATTGTTGCAAACCTTTGGAACTTCGTTCGGTCCCAAGACGCGCTGCAAAACTGATTCCGCAACCTGCTCGGAACGTTTTATAAAGTACTCTTTATAATCAATGAAACGAACAGTTCAACAGTTATCGATGAGAGTTACGGGACGATTTGATGATCGAGCGAAATGACGGGTGGATAAATTGGTCGATGGACAATCGACGCCGACCGACGAGATATCGTTCGGCGAGTGTCGGTAAGGCAGCGAGTCGTAATTTTTCTTTTTTTTTTCGTTGTTTCGTTTTTTTTTTTTTTTTTTTTTTTTTTTAAGATCGTTGATTGATGTATGTTCGTTCGTGAAATGCGATAATCTGTATCATTTGCGCGGCTTCTTGGGTGCGTCGGGATTGATCATGACCGTGAATGAGACGTACATATGATGCTGATTGTACTGCACACTGTATCTACGTACTTTTTGTTTCATAGCAACCTCGGGATTCGCCACCTCGTAATGATGAGGTGAAGCCCTGATCATCGGGTTCGGATGATGACGCAGATAACATTCTCCGAGCGGTGCGTCCTTCTTGACCTTCGCCCCGGGCAAGACCAGAGGAGTCGTGCGGTACGGCTGAAAACAACAAGTGTTTCAATAAAATTGTCTTGGCAAAATTACACAACAATATTTGGAAAGTCGCGTAATAATCGGGGGGTTTGTTTATCATTCCAATTTCGCAATTTCGCGAATGCAGTAAATCACTATACTTTAGCGCGGATGTATATGTACATATGTGTGTATATATTTGTGTGTATATACACACACATATACACATTTTTTTTAACTTCTGCGGGAAGTTTTTGGACGGTAGCCAGACAACTGCCGAGAGACTACCGCGAAGCAACGCTGGCGAATTTCGAAAATATTTAATTATAACTTCTGTACAATAAACGTTATTTTTGAGGGGTCCGCGGTTGGATGACCGGCGTGAATGTAAATTAATTCGACGGGATTTCGAAGCCTCTAGCGGTCCCTAGAGAATCTCGGCTGAGACTACGGCGAAACAACGCTAAGTGGATTTCGAAAATATTTGAGGACACTTCGCACGTACTTTCCCATAAAAAAGTGAGATTTCGTGAGAATTTTTTCACTTCCTGTTGCTATAAGAATCTGAAAAAAAAAAATCAACTGTATTAAAGGTGCCATGAACATTGATTTTGTGTAATAGCAATGTTAAAAAGTTGTTAACAAATTGCCAAAAAAAAATAGTTCAACGAATAATCAGTAATCGTTTTTTTTTCTCTCTTCGAATTCTAAAAAATTCTAACAAATCAAGGCATTCATTTAAAATGTGAAAATAAAAGATTTTTTTTTTAACAATTAATTTTTTTAATACTTTGATAACTTTTCGTCATTATTATTACGCAAAAAATGAAAGCTCTCGACATCATTAATACGAATTAGTTCTCGCACTCATGCACATTTTTTCAGATTCGTCCTTGATTAACTTCTGTACAATAATCGTCCTTGATTCACTTCTGTACAATAAAAGTTATTTTTGGGGGATCCGAATGGATGACCCATGTGAATATAAATGAATTCGATGGGAGTTCGACGTCTCTGGCGCTCGCTAGAACTTCCCCGACGTCCAGAGGAAAGGTATATTACTTCACTTTGATCTATTGCCAAAATCTTGTCAATTATCGGTGTGTAAATCATTTCTTTTTGTGGTTTTTTTATACTAAAATGAAGAATATTCGGGGCGAGAGTGTTTCAAAGATGGCCAATTAATTTTCGTGCTACTCTGGCGTGACGATATAATGGGGCGCAACGGGTTCCGCACCCACGCGTGTTACAGAGTTACGAAAATAAAACATTGATAGGCTTGATGTGAAGAGCTGGCCGATCCTGCGACGCCCCGAGAAGCTCCGTCAATCGCAGTCTCGCCGGTATCAAACGCCTACCATCGACGAAAACAACTTTAACGGGATTTTTTTTTTTCTTCGAATACTCAGACGTCTACAGTGAAAAAAAAAAAAAAATCCAAGCCCTCGGCGAAACTATCGAACGTAGCGTCATTGCGCTGAAGAAATGAAAATCGCATGTTTTTTGTTTTGTTTTTGGCTCGCGCGAATTTCAATATTCGTCTGTGACAGACAATGATAAAATTACATAAAGTTTCACATGACTGGTATAATAAAACTTGGCAGGGTGCGCGACGTTATGTCACGCAGCCAAAGCGAGTTCTGCACTGTGACGAAATTTCTAAAATGCGATAACCGTCAGATGAATTTCAATGCTCTCTGTTGCGCGTGAAATACACAGCGATATTAGTTCTCTAACGTTACCACGCTAAAAGACGCCTGTGCGTTGCGTTTGTTTCACGAAATTCCCGTTTGGAGAAATTCATTTTAACCCTTGGTGTGCATTAAGGGTCATTTTGACCCGATTTTATCCCATGTTTTTTGTCGCCTCACGTCAACTTTAAGTATGTTTTTAGACAAGTAGAAGAGGTTTTTTTTTTTTGGAAATTGCATTGCGCGATCTTAAAGTTTGATCTATTCACTGCAAAAAGTGTCTCAACCTTTTTTCTGAAAAGGGCATAAGTTAGCAATATATTTGAGCCCGGGCGTTAAATTGATCCAGTGAACACTTAACGATTCGCTACAAAGTTGTTCATATTAAGGGTTAAAAGGTTGTTCACTTATCCGAACATGAAAGCCAAAAGAAAACCTCATGATAATAATAATTATAATAAACAATATCTCAGCGCTTAGCATTAAGGGGCAATTTTTGTGTCAGATGTAGTCACTGTTGTGTAACCAAATTTCCAACGGGTCATGAAGTTTGCTTATGTTTTTTTTTCCCGACAGTCCATGGAGTTCTTCCTTCGTAGCCAGTTCCGAAGCCTCGCTCATGTTTATTGCCGGTCGTTTGCCTATTGTTAGTAGCGAACAGTACCGGCCGCATTGAAACGCTTCGTTAACGCGTGCTGTGTACCATAAACCAGATTCTGACAGGAAGTTATAGTCGAAGGGTCGTGACTTTGACGTTCCAGCAATCGCAAAAAGCCCACGAGCAAACGGTCCAAGTGCGTAGTAGGCAATTTGCGTATGGCGTCAAGGATACATCACACGTACATTCCCAGCTAGAAGTGAGATTCGGTGAGAATTTGAATACTTCCTGAGGGGATAAAAATCTGAAAAAAAAACTATATTGAATGCCAAGAACATTAATTTTCTTACATATAAAAATTCTAATTTCGGAAATTTGAAAGGATTCGGAAAAAAATGTGTTGATAACGTTTTAGCATTATTATTGTGCAAAATCAAAGATCTTGACATCATTAACACAGCTGATCTTTTTCTGATTCTTGTATCAGTAATTTTCTTCATATCGCGAAGTACTGAAATTTTGATCGAATTAAACATTTGGTTGGAAACACATTGATGCATCCTTAAGGTAGTACGAGCACGATCTTGATTATTAGATGCAATGCACATTTTTTTATAAGTTACAAAGAATGTAAAGTGGATCAGGTTGGCAAAAATTGAAGAAAAGTTACCGGCCATTTACATCAAATAAATGAATCCAAAGTCGACAGATTTAGCATGGTTGCTTGTCGAAAAAGAGTCACGATCGCGTTTTTGTTCCGTTTTATTTGTATTTAGCGATAGAGTCATATGGGAACGATAACCATAATGTGATCCGAAAATTTTGAGCATTGCAATGTTATTTGAAAATATTGGGCTTACCGAATGTTTCAATGATAATTCTTAATTGAATATTGGCTATTAATCTGCCGGTGGTGTTATTTACTCTATAACCAATATGGCGACACTATGAATTCGGGAAGCCTGGTTTATAATCTGTGCCAAGCCATTCGCTTGAGCCGGTAGCCCTCAAGCATATATATATATATAACGTCAAATTTGTAAGTCAATAATTTGCAAATTTACTATCTACCGTGAAATTGCAGTAATAAACTTTCTGTTTAAATACGTATCTTGTAAGTTATGTTCACGTTTCAAATTTTTCCCGCGGTCAGACTATGTGAGCCAAAATTCGAATTGCCTTGTTAAATTAATATTTAACAATTTCCAAAGAATCCTAACAGGTAGTGTCATACACGTGTAAAATAGTACTTTATCATATTACTATTTTTTTTTTCAAAACTTAAATAGTGATACTTCAAAATTTTCGTGATACAACTCCCATTTGACTAGCGACCGCGCAAATACTGTTTCAAACAAGACATACGCAAAGTTCTGGTACTTGGCCTAGCAGCCGAAGGAAGAAGAAGATACGCAAAGTTCTCGGGACTTTGATACTCAGAGATTGGTTATTCGCGAAAAGGCGATAACGCGAATTTCATTTTTTTGAAATGGATCGGGAACATTACGTGTTACAGGCTATAATAATAAAGAGAACGTTGATTCTCGAAATAGACTCGAAGGCCCAAGCGAGCTGGCAAAAATACCGCGCGCAAACCTGCGTGTCGTCGAGTTGCCACATCTGCCGCGATACACGATGAATTTTTATCTCGCGGAGACATTTTGTTTTTTTTCCCAATCCTCCATAACCTAGAACGAAACTTTCATTGCATCGTCGAAAATTCGGCGTGAGTAAATGACAAAAAAAAAAAAAAAAACTAAACTCACTTCGATCGTCGTCGATTGTGTAAAACGCTTCGGTGATTTTGTGAATGTACTGGAAAATTGACGAGGGACCTTCGGGAGTGAAAGATCTGGCAGAGCGTTTGGTCGGCAAGCATCAACGGTTTTCTGGCAAACGTCGTGCGAACGACGTGAAAACGAGACCTCACTTGGCCAACACCTCTCATCAGCTTCGTGCCACACACACACGCATACATACGCGGAGCTTCGAGCTAATAATTTCACAGAGATTTTAGGTATAGTGCAGGTCTAAGGGCCCATTTTCATATGTACGATTTTAATTGTAACTCATAACCAACCGACCGGATAAGACAAGCTAATGGACGCGAGCTAATGGATATCGGGCCCTCCGTCCGTGCATTTGCGAAACTAACCTATAACTCATCGCGATACCGATGTCGATGCGGGGTGCACAGAGAAAGACGCTTTGAAGCTTCGCCGTATTATAATCCGAGAGAAGACCGGACGTGTTCGATGCACGATGCCGAGTTTATCGAGCCAAATGCATTTCGCCAAGTCCGATGCACCACTGCTGGTGCGCAAACAAATTCGAACAGCTGTTCCTTCGCCGAGTGTGTTTATACGAGAGACCCGGCGGCCGAACGGACCTGCTCCCGCGTGTCTCTAACGAGCACGATGATTGCTCGTCTAAAAGTTTCGAGTCCGGGACTGAATGCGGGCTCTACCTTGTTTCGCGATTATTTACGAATAACTATCTTAATAATAGGACGGTAATTGAGTGGACCGAGAATCGGACGCTCGATGGGAGTGATTTTTTTTTTTTTTTTTTTTTTGCGATCTCCCTATTATCCTCGTGGGTGCGAATTCGTCTCGTGTTTCCGTAACCCAATTTTCGTGGCGAAAATAGCGTGTTCGAACGATGAGCATGGTCGTTTGGAATTGCTCGCGAGGCTTTTATTGCAACATTATATATTAGCGTCGGCAACAAGCAACCTTTCATACCGATCGAGCCACCGACCTCGTTCGTGGTAGAACGCTTCTCCTGAGAGTTGGGAAAAATAAAAATATCAGACCACCAGTGTCGTAATTAATTTTCTTCTGTCGTTTATAAAAATGATGTTTCGTGCCAGAAAAAGTGGATTATCTTGCACAGTGAAAAATAGACAGTAAGATTTAAGCGGTCAAAGGTGAATATTGATATTTTTTTTTTTTTCAACATCATTGGCTTGACTTTTATTAATGTTAACAGGGATAATCGTAAATGCTTATAGTGCATGATATGTAGTACTTTTTTTTTATGATTTGTAAATTTTTGTTAATTCGAAAGGCATAAAAATAATAATCGAAGAAATCATGATCTCGAATGATCACGAATTCAGTTCGGAGTTTCGGATCTGGGGCGTCTTAGAAAACGTGTCAAGGTTCGCTGTGGCAACGGCCGGTTATTATTATCATTCGCCCTTATCCTCGTTTGGAACGAAATTCGATGGACCAGCTTTTCACACGGAATATTGCCGACGGTGCGTCGTCGAGTGAGGCGAACCTATTATCTCATAACTTTTCTCAATATGTCCCTGTAAATTTTCGTACTTGGCCGGCTGCCTCACGAGAAATTCGATACGTTGACAGAAAGTACGACGGAACACGAGCGCGCGCGCGCGCGCGTACGATTAAGTCCGCTCCAAAAATACGTTGATGCTCGTGCAAAGAATATTAAAAATTTCGAGAACTTATATTGGTGAATTTTTTTTTTGGTTTTTTTTCTTCTTCTCTTCACTGTTCTTTCTTTTTGCTACGGCATTCTCATTTTGCCGAATATAACATATATGTATACTTTTTATGAAAGTTATGTTATTTTATTTGCACTTTATTGTGATTTAATTTTTCGTACCCAGTAAACAGCCGACTCTTCCTCCTTAGGGTGTCGCTCGACGGTGTAACGGTAGCTCGTTGTGTAGCCCGGCATTTTTTTTGTTTTTTTTGCCACTATCTAAAAATCGAATTGCCGATCTGACCGATCTCGAAACCGTTGGGAATTGATCTTTAGAAAAATAAAAAAAAAATATATATATACATATAAAATTAAATTTATACTTTTTATATGTTTTCTGTTCTCCTACGTCGGAGGACTCACACTTTGTAACGTTTGCTAACGCACTGACTCGATGCGCGGGCGGTACTAATCTGCCGTTTACCGAAGCGGAGGCTCGCTTCTTCGCCCGAGACCACCGCGAACCTCGATATCTCTCGACTCCAACGTTTTCGTCTCAGGGTCTTTCGTACGTCGTGGATTGCGCGACCACCACCGTCGACGACGATCGTGCGAACCCTCAAAATCCACAGCGCTTTTCTTTTTCTTTTTTTTTTTTTCATCGTTCAAGGTCATTTCGAATTTGTCATGAATTTGTCATTTGAAATTGTTCATACGATTCGATTGATTTTGTGATACGAAATTACAAAGTTTTTCATTCTTTTTTTTTTTTTTAATTCCATTGTCAAGAATACGTTCGTTTAAAAAAAAAATGTTATGCACGATAGATCGTTCATCCTGTTTCTGTCGCTGGCAATATTCGAGTTTAATTCCAAATGCACTTGAGACGTAACGAACACGTTCTTTTTACCCACTTTCCTGTGTTTCTTACTTTACATTTCTATGTCGCTGGCTACGTTCGAGATATATCCGAGGAAATTTCGTTTTCTATGTCTGCGAAGACACTTCCTGTTTGAAAATCTGAGTTTTAGACCGAAAGTCACGTATTTCCCGTACGACGTCACTTCCTTCTTCGTCTTCGTCTCGATTTTCAAACGAGAAGTGACGTCATGCAGGAAATACGTCACTTCCTGTTTGAAAAATCCCGATTTTGGATCGGAAGTGACGTCACATTGAAAAACGTCACTTCCGGTATGAAAATCCCGATTTTCGACCGACGGTGACGTCATTCGAGAAATACGTCACTTCCTGCTGGAAAATCTCGATTTTGGACCGGAAGTGACGTCACATTGGAAAACGTCACTTCCTGCTGGAAAATCTCGATTTTGGACCGGAAGTGACGTCACATTGGAAAACGTCACTTCCGTTATGAAAATCGCGATTTTCGATCGAAAGTGACGTCATTCGAGAAATACGTCACTTCCTGCTGGAGAATCTCGATTTTGGACCGGAAGTGACGTCACATTGGAAAACGTCACTTCCGGTATGAAAATCGCGATTTTCGACCGAAAGTGACGTCATTCGAGAAATACGTCACTTCCTGCTGGAGAATCTCGATTTTGGACCGGAAGTGACGTCACATTGGAAAACGTCACTTCCGGTATGAAAATCGCGATTTTCGACCGAAAGTGACGTCATTCGAGAAATACGTCATTTCCTGTTGGAAAATCTCGATTTTTGGACCGGAAGTGACGTCACATTGGAAAACGTCACTTCCGGTATGAAAATCGCGATTATAGATCGAAAGTGACGTCATACCGGAAATACGTCACTTCCAGTTTGGAAATGTCATGTTTCGGGCTGTTCGGGCCGAATGAAAGGGTTCCCATAAAACGTCACTATATCGATAGATGTGACTGCGAAAAATCGAACGACGTATCGTTATCGGGACGTTAGAGAGGCGATCGCGCGCTCCCGTTCGGCGGTTCGATGCAAAAGCGATATTAATAGAGTGGCGAATTACCTCTCCTCGGACTTTCCGGCATCGGGAACGAGCCAACGAAAATATATCTTCACACTTCTGTCGACTCCGACTGGTTTCGGACGTCGACGAGAGATACTCGTTAATTCGTACTTATTCGCCGACGTCCGATGGATCGGCCGATGCCGTCGCTGTTTGGATACTGAACGCTATTGTTCCGTGCCTCATTCGCGCCAAAAACACCCAGCCTGAACCTAACATACGCTTGCGGAGCGCAAGATCGCTTTCCGAACATACGACAAGCGCTCCCAAGAATTTACTTTTGTACGCAAAAACAAAAAACCCAACCTTATTCGTCAGCTCGCTGTAAAGTGCCGATATTTATCGGCTCGTCTCGTCTCGAGGATTGAACAAAGTTTCCAGAGAACTACCTACAAAATCGGAAAAAAATCCTACACTTATTCAATGCATGCAGTCATTCGCTATGCGCAGGAATTACACAAACTCACCGGATGAGTGTTTATTGCGTATAGATGCAAAAGTTGAATCTACAATTTGGCACTGAGCCGACCGGTAAGCAAGCGCTGACACAATGCATGAATGCAAGTCACACGCATAGCGAATATCGCGATGCTAATCGGAGGTGCTTTCGATTTGCCGTTATAATAATGGTGGCGTTATAATAACGACGAAATTCATAGCGAACAGCGCTCTAGCTACAATAACTGTGCATGAGTATTGTGACCACGATTCGTGGACCAAACAACCGTAAAACTTTGGCTTGTTTTCTACCCTGGCAGGTCAAACGACCATTGAAAACGAACGCGAAACGACTTAAAAAATGACCGGTCGTTTTGTGCCGTTTTGGCGACCACCGTGCGACCAAAACAACAGCCAGTTTTTAGGTTCGGCTTGGTTGTATTTTCTTTGACGACCCAAAAAACGACAAAAAACACGACTGATGCACCTTGCAGCAGACCTTACCTCGGTCGTTTTTGGGATGCTAAAGGAAAAGACGACCAAATCTAAACCGACAAAATGGTTGTTTTATTGGTTGTTTTACGGTCGTCAAAACGGCACAAAACAACCGGTTGTTTTTTTGGTCGTATGGTGGTCGCTTGACTTGCTAGGGTAACGATCTATTCCAGCTCAACCTTCCGACTGGTGCGCTAAATCGACTCTGGTTCCGACCTTCTGGAGGTAGCTTTTTGGGTGATATCTCAAAACCAACGGTAATACCAACCGTTGTGTGACGGACAAAAAGTTGCTTACCAAATTTCCACCGGTAACGAGAACGGAGTGAATCGGATCTAACGTAGTGGCTGATTTTTGCTTAAACTCCGAACTCTCCAGTTGACGACCAATCGCGTACACGAATAGAACTCTATTCTCGAGCTTGCTAGAATTTCGTCAGCAGCTTAGATCAATTTCAGTCCGATCTCACTCTCCGTGGAATCTCTTCCTCTTCAGTAACGTGACATACATCGGCGCTATATGAGAATCCTGTCGGGAAACAATCCCTAGGAAGAAGAAGAGACACAACCCCGTTTTGCAAAAAGTGTTGCTCCTCTCATTCGCTATGCGCATTACTTATACCGAGCTTCCGGCTGAGCGTGAATCTCACTGAGCTATCAGCGCAGCCTACCAGTTCAGTCCCAACTTGTACATAGAGATGTGCACCGAATTTATGACCGGTCATTTTTTGGTCTTGTGACTGTCACGTGACAAAAAATGACCAAAAAAATGGTGCCACCAGTTTTTGCCGAAGCTCAACAAAACGGCAAATACGTCATCACCGCCGTTTTCTTTTCTTTTCTTTTTCGGACGCGTTATAAAACCTATGAAAATATCATTGGTTGACAAATAATATATTATACTTTCGGCAGCCTTGTAGCCTCGTTAATTGTTTAGGGGGGCCCATTTCGCCCCGGTCCCTCCTATATGCAACACACACTTGTGCGCTGTGTGTACTCCCATCCTCCCCATGGGAAATTCTACAATGAGAATCCCATGCGGTGAAAGTATACGAAACTAAAAACGAATCGTTGCATGCACAACGGTGATTCTTTGAAGCGTCTCGAATCGACGCACCGAACACCCTCGGTTCGATCGAAATAGCAGTCGTCGCTTCTATATTTAACGCGTCGAAGCGTTTGGCGTTTTCCCTTGCATAATTTCGTTCAAGCGTGCGGCTTGTCAATACATCCGTACAGTAAATTCTTCATTCTCCGAAGCATCACGGAAAAAGACGCGACAACGGCGACTGGGGCGGAACCGAATTGCACCAGTTCACTCGTATGGAGACATTTATTTTGTTTGTTTGTTTGTTGTCGCACTCTTCACATTCAAAGATCAGTAACTGGTCGATAGGATGTTGAGCGACAGGTTTTAATGATGCATCACACGTACATTTCCAACTAGATTGAGTGAGAATTTGAACACTTCCTGGGTCGAAATCTGAAAAATGTCACATGTATCAAAGGTACCAAGAATATTGATTTTATATAATAATAGTGTCAAAAGGTTATTGACAAGTTGCCTAAAAAAATTTGATCAACAAATAATCAGTGTACCCTTTTTTTTCTCTTTTCGAGCGAACGTTTTTTTTTTTTTTCGAAAATTCTGAAAAAATTCATATGAATACTAAAAAAATCAAGGAATTTATTTAAAACAAGAAAATAAAAGATTTTTTTTAAACAATCAATTTTTTAAGAAATTTGTTAATAATGTTTCGACATAATTTATACGGCTGATTTTTTTGTCAGATTTTTGGCATATCGTCAAGTACTGAAATTTCGATCGAATTAAACTTTTGACTCGGAATGCACGTGTGATCCATTCTTAAGGTGGGGCTAAAGTGCCTTCAACTCGTAATATCTGTGAAAATCTATGCGATCAGCTCGATTTAATTTTATTAACGAGTCCGTAATAATGTTGTAAAGTTATTTACAGAAAAAAAAGTTTAATAAAGTCGTTTGGAAATATATATTTAAAAAAGCAGCTTATGCTAATTGACGAAACTTTAAGCCCATGTATCTCCGAATCCATGTGGAGAAAAAATTATTAGAAATGCTTTAAGAGAGCCTCATTGCTTAAGCATTGTTATAAATTTATAACACTTGTGATTTTTAGTTCCAAAAGTAGAAAAGTCGCTGTGTGATCTATGCGATCAGCTCGATTTAATTTTATTAACGAGTCCGTAATAATGTTGTAAAGTTATTTACAAAAAAAAAAGTTTAATAAAGTCGTCTGGAAATATATATTTAAAAAAGCAGCTTATGCTAATTGACGAAACTTTAAGCCCATGTATCTCCGAATCCATGTGGAGAAAAAATTATTAGAAATGCTTTAAGAGAGCCTCATTGCTTAAGTATTGTTATAAATTTATAACACTTGTGATTTTTAGTTCCAAAAGTGGAAAAGTCGTTGTGTTAGTGATCCCTTAAAGTGATGCGAAATACCCCCACCGGTAACAGAAACTGTAGGGGAGAGCGGGTCAAAACGGGACAATCGGACAAAACGCAATTGTCCAATAACTTTTGGATGGTGGCGGTGATGGTGAGTGGAGCAAAACGGTCTTGAAAATCCGAATACATCATTGGGACAAAATGGTGCATCCAAAAATTATTGTAAAATTGAGTTTTACCACCGCTGTACCGTTTTGCCCCACTGTCCCATTTTGCCCCGCTCGCCCCTCTACCGCATACCGTTTTACAGACAGCAGTCAGCGCACCAAAAAGAAAATTGTTTTTCCTCGGTAATCGGCAATTTTTTTTTTTTTCACCATATTGAGTAGAGTTTTTGTTACCAACCGTTAGCGAGGTGGCTGAGCGAGTTATCCCACACCTCAATCACCGACCGACTTCGCGATATAGATTAATAAAGCTGGCTGGCCTGTCGAGACAGCGGCAGCGTTCAACGAGACCGTCAACGTCGAGGCTTCACGCTCGATTTCTCCGCGGCACGTTTCACTCGATCGCCCGGAGACGAATCGTCGTTTCGTCCCCGACGGACAAACTAATCGCTCGACTGTCCGGTCCAAGTAGGCGAGGGAAACATCGCCGAGGCTTACCTGCGACAAGTAAAATCTCTCCTCGCGAACCTCGTCGAGATGCTCGTGCGGCGGATTAAAGTAGTCCGGCGAGTAAGGCCTGTACTCCTCGACGAGCGGTGGAACGGGACTCTTCGGCAGTATCTTCGGTGGCTGTGTCTTGGGCCTACACACGGATTAATCGAAGAGAATTAATTTTCACAAATCTCGAGAGAATATAAACGTACGGCAAAAGAAATAAGAAACAACAAAAAAATTACGATCGTTGAAAGAGCTGAAGCCCTGGCTAGACTCCATTAGCGAGAGGCTTTTGTCACGGTCGAGCGGGCCGTCCGCGAGCCCGACGGCGGGTCTCGTACTAGTATAGGCGTGTTATTGTTTCCGAGCCAAAACATCAAATCGTTGCGGCGTGTTTGTGTTCTTCGAGAAAAATTAGAATTCGGGTTAAATTTGAAAGGAACAAAGAGCACGAAAAAAATCTAAATATCTTTACACTGTCGTGGGAAGTGCGAGAAAGAAACGTGTGTTGAACGTTGAGTTTTACTCGAGCTTTAATGAGCACCGTTCAGAAAATCTTTTTTAGATTTGGATGAGAAGACTCGCGAAACGAAATATGCTTAGCGTTGAGTTTTAAGTCGAGCTTTAATGAGCACCGTTCGGAAAATTTTTTTTTAGATTCTAATGAACATTTTTTTTTTTTTTTTTTGAAAGACGGAAAAGCATCGGGACGAGTTCTGCGAGCATTCGGAGACAAAGATCGAATGTTTGTTCGAAGCCGGACGGATATCGATGTCTCGCGTCCCACATTGCACGCGATATTTTTCAATCATTTTAGAAACATATTCGATCTCTGAAATCTTACGAAATATTTCTGAAACATATGGAAATAATATTTTGAAATATTCTATCAAAAAATTTTTCAAACCGAAACGTTTCTCAAATATTTCACGAACACACTTAAACTTTCAGGAAAATTTTCAAACGTTTTGAATTTCGTGTTTCGCCGAAATATTCTTACGATTGTTTTCGTGCTTATGCCGATCTTTGACGTTCGGCTGAAAAAAAACCTTTCGGAAATATTTCAATTTAAGATTTACGCGCGGAGAAAAAAATATTTTCAAAAGGTGTTTTTAAAACCTTTCACAAATATTTTTCAATATTTCAAAGAAATGTTTTCAATATTTCCAAAAAATTGTTTCAATATTGATCAAATATTTTCAATATTTCAAAAAAATAGTTTCAATATTTCAAAAAAATAGTTTCAATATTTCAAAAGTAATATCTTCAAAATCCGTAAAAAATATTTCCGTGCGACGAGCGTTCGGGAGATCAATCGATCGATTCGTCCCGAGACTCTCGACCGCGAGAAAAGCAAGTCTCCGCACTCGAGCCAAATGGAGTTTAACTTTTGCGTGTTAATTGGTTGTGTCCGTCATTCTGGCGAGCATCGTTCGATCGAACACCGCGAGGAGGCACTCAAGGTCAAACTATATAGCACATTATTTCGGTCGGAGAGCGTTAAAATTAGACAGACGCGGATAGGACAAAGCGAGGGGAACAGCCGAGAGATAGAAATTCATAGCCGTATAGCGTGTTCGAGGAATTCAGTCAGCGAGCGTTTGCGTTAAACTGGCATCTCTAGATTAACGGTGTTTATGTGCGAAATCGTCTCTGACAAACTAAACAAAGTGGGAGCCCCGTCGCTGTTGTGGATCGAATCGATGATCGAGGATTGCGGTGTGTAACTGCGCGACGGGCGATCGCACGACTGCTCAGACCTTTCGACGACCAGTTTTACAGACTCTGAATGTTGGAGGAGATACTGCGCGTCCACATGCCTCACGTCACGCGAATCGTAATCGTCGATTTTCTTGATCACGTCACCCTTCTGGAGCGCCTCGTTCTCCGACTGAAACAATAAAACAACAAAATATTGTCACATAAACATAGCTCTGCATATAAAGAACCAATATATAGAAAAATCTGTTAAGGTAGCTGTGTCGCTTCGCCTAAGTTCGAGAAAAATTAGATAAAATTTCAAGTACTTCTCGACGGTATAAAAATCTGAAAAAATTCATGCATATCAAAGGTACTGAAAAGATTAATTGTGCATAATAATAATTTCAAAATGTTATTAACAAATTAATGAAAAAATTAATTGTTTAACAAATTATCGGGCAAACTAACTTTTTTCTTTAATTAAAATGATTCGTTCATTTTTCTGAATTTTCAAGTCAACTTTGATTTTTTTGTTTTTTTTTCACACAATTTTTCCATATAACAAAAAAAAATCAAAGTTGACTGAAAAATCTGAAAAAATTCATACGTATTCAGAAAAATGAACGAATTATTTTCATAAAAAAAAAAAAGTTATGTTGCCGGATAATTTGTTAAACAATTAATTTTTTGATTCATTTGTTAATAACATTTTGGAATTATTATTATGCACAATTAATATTTTAAGTACCTTTATAATATGCATGAATTTTTTCAGAATTTTATACCATCGAGAAGTACATGCAATTTTCACTTATTTTTCTCGAACTTATGCGAAATGAGCGCGAAGGGACATAGCTACCTTAAGTGATTTTTGGCCGTTTCGATTAACGCAGACGTCTTCGGAAACTCGCTAAGCGGTTATCACGGTGAAACGCATACTTCCGTCTTTTTGTTCGCGGGGCAGTCGGGAGTAAAGACAAGAGAAATAAATCACTATTGTGATAACACTAAGACTTGACCTTTGACAGAGAAAAATAAATCGGAATAATTCAATCGATACGTGAGAAAATAGAAATTGCATTTAGTAATTTCTTTTATCTATGGAATTTATTGTATTACATTTTTTTGTCATCGCTTAATTTAAAAAAAACGACAAAAAGTCTAGATCAAATTATTATATTTGTGCTTGGACAGAGACAAACAAATCACACTAATTCACTCGACACGTGAAAAGATAGAAATTGCATTTAGTGTTTTCTGCTATCCATGGAATTTATTATATTACATTTTTTATTATCATGAATTAAAAAAAAAAAAAAAAAACAATAAAAATACTACATCAAATTATTATATTCGCCCTTGGACAGAGAAAAATATATACGTGAAAAGGTATGTATTTTATCATATCATATCATTTTATCATTTATAGTAGAAATCAGAAATAGCATTTACTGATTTCTACTATCCATGGAATTTATTATGCAACATTTTTTTCATCACGAAAAAAAAAACAGGAAAAAGAAACAGTGATAAAAAGATTAGAACAAATTCTTTCATTCTTCTCTGGGTCAAGGTCAATGAGGTTGCAGGTTCAACATCCCCGATTTCCCGAAAATTCATCACTGATACCTATATATATATATATATATATATATATATATATATATATATATATATATATATATATATATATATAGACGTCTGATGTTATATTTCCTAAACTCACACGGGTGACGATGATCGGAGTGCCTAAATCTGCACCCCCGGCGATGCGTATTCCCCAAGGGCGATTCCGATCTCTGCGCAGCTTTAAGACAACAGTATGTTTCTTCGTCATACTCCGTTCTCACTGATCCCCCACGAATATCGTACGTGTGTAAATCCTTTTTTTCTTCGTTTTTTTTCTTACAAATATATATTTTATTAATATATATTTTTTAATCACTTATTTATTTTTTGTTCTGTCTAGGTTTGCGTGTGAAACCGACGCACGGGACAATGGAGCGAGAATCGGAGTGGAGAGAGAACAAGTGGTCACGGTCGTGCGGGACCGACTGAGCTCAGACGGACGCTGCGTTTAAGCCGCGAACGGCGCGGTACGGCTTCGGACGTACCGAGGGATAACTTCGCGCAGACTGTCAACTCTTTTGCGCTTGCCTTCGTCAAGCAAACGGAGCGAGGTGCACTTTGACAGGGATTAGCCCCGCTGCAAAACTATCGCTGGGCTACTTCACCGCGGTATTGCCAAACGGCATAAATCGGGGGGGGGGGGGCCCTGATGTTTCTACCGTTCTGGCCTCATTTCGAATTGGCATACGTTCGTTCGTTCTTCGCGTATTGTTCTGGCTATGACCTGCACTCATTTCTCTGGTATTTATATGTATCGCGATCGGGCGTAGGAGAGACCGGCGATCGACCGATAAATCCCTCGAATCGTGCCCGTTGTATCGTTCGATCGCTCGATCGTTCATACGATCCGCCGATCTCGTGTCCGTCGTTATCCGCTTTTACCGGTGTCTTCAACGAGAATAATTTTAAGAGATTTAAAGAAAAAGAGAGGTTTTTTTACTTCGGGGAAGTTCATTAATTGTACCGATTATAGCAATCATTCTTAATTCGTTTGGGCATTCATTCGAGCATTCATTCGCCATCCGTTTTAGCGGTCTTCGACTAATCGGTTAATTTTGAAAGATTTAAGTCTTCGATTAATTTTTAAAGATTTAAAAAGACGAGAGGGTTTCTACTTCGGTAATGTTAATTAATTGTGTCTATTATAGAGATCATTCTCAATTCATTCGAGCATTCATTCGACCCACCGATTTCGAGCTGGTCGCCATATGTTTTTAGCGTTTTCGACGAGAATTCATTTTTAAAGATTTAAAAAAACGAGAGGGTTCCTAAGGGATGTTAATTAAATGTGTCGATTATAGATGATATTTCTTCATTCATTCGACTCGCCGATCTCGTGCTCGTAGCTATTCGATTTACCGGTTTTCGAGGGGAATCAATTTTTAAAGATTACAAAAAATGAGAGTTTCTTCCTCGGGGAAGTAAATTAATTTTATCGATTGTAGACGATTTTTCTTAATTGCATATCAACGAAGTGACTCGGGACTCTGTCAGCGCGAAGACGTTCTGTAAAAAGCGCGACCCGAATACCCAGCTGCTGTCGATTCGAGAGCGGAGCTTTGATTTATATTTAAACTCTCGGGCTGTCAACGTTGCGAACACCTTTTTTCGGGAAAGGCGAACGCTATTCGTGATTGGTAATAAATCAAACTTTTTTTCATCCTTAAAGCCATTCACAAGAATTATTTCTCAACGATTTTAAAATAAATTTTTTTTGGCGTAAGAATTTAATAGATCGCAAGTTAGCCAGTCAATTAAAAATTTGAAACGGCAAGACCCGTCGTCTTTCGGCTTTATGACTCCTCCGAGGATAAAGCAGTCCGCCCCGGAGATTCGTTATTGATGAAATCACAGTCTAACTTTCGAAAAAAAAAAACAAATTTCAGAGAAAACTTAATAAAGCCATCATTTCGCTGTTTTTCGACAGTTTCACCGAGACGCATTTCTTCAATAATGTCCTTACCAAGCGGCCGGTTAAAGTCACTTGCCGGTCCATTTCTTATCCCTTTTCATTAAACCAATTATGCCGTTCATTCATAAATCACGATCTTCGAACATGTAACTGTTGTACCCTCGAACGACTATCGCACCACCCAAGGGATGAAAATTTCATTCACCGAAAAAAATCTATTTTACAAAATACTCCAAAACTCTTGGATTCACGGCTGTGCACCGAGACACCAAACTATGCAACTGTTCAATAATTATCGTTGCAAGGCAAAAAAACGAAAAAGAATCTTTGACACGTCCTGTCACATTTTTCATCGTGAAAGACTCATTCGAATGATTTTTTGTATTTAGTAAACATTTTCAACTCCGTGGCGTTCGACGAGGCTCGATCGGTGAATTGACACCTGCCATTTGTGAATCCAACAGATTTTTTTATTTTTTTTATCATACGACAAAGTACTCACATAAGTCTCGTAAAAATTTCCCAAGGAGAACTTGAGGGCCATCTTCGCGTTCTCCTTTTCTTGGACTCAAGTTGATTGTTGAATCGCGTTCACCCGCTGAATCGTTTTTTTTTCCTCGTCCACCGGCGAGCACCTGGAGCGACGACGGTTTGATCCTACCTGTCTCGATCCAATTACCTTGGCGGACCTCCGATAAATGAATTTAAATCGCGGGAGAAAGAGTGTGTGACACGTAGTCGGTGAGGACCGAACGGGTGTCAGAGAGTACCCGAGGGAAACCAGGGGTGTGGACGGTTTCGAAACTTAAATTAGCCACCTATAGCGCTAAAGGTTAATCAATCATGGACTCGGGGTCCAACATCACTGCTCTAGTGACTCATTTGTCTCGATATATTCGTTGCATACGCGAAAATCTATCGCTTCACAGTGTTGAGATTCGATTCGGCGATATATCGCAGAAATTATTCGACGTGCGAATGATCCGATAAATTAAGACGCGTCGTGGCGTACGTCAATGCGCTGACAATCGATGTCTAATTACGGATCCGAGACGCTCGGGCCGCGCGCTCGAAAAAGAACGGCGTGTACCGATCGATTAATCTATAATTAGTAAGGAGGATTAATAATAGATATCGAAAAATAAAAGCGACGAGAAAAATCGCAGTACTATTATTATGATAATCAATGATCGATTAAGAGAGTCGTGATAAATTTTAGTCAAGTAAAAAATCATGACGATAAGGCGGAATTCGTAAAAAGGTACGAGTGATATTTATTTGAGTAAAAAAATATATAGAGCTGTATAAAAATTCGTAGGAAAAGTGTGATAAATTTTTACGAATATTCTTCGGTGATCGCCCGACCGATGATCACTCTTCGTATCTCGCTCGTTCCGACACCGATCTCGTACACCCAGAAAAATAATTTATTCGACGGCCACCGTTTATTTGGTTTAAGTAAAATATTTATTTGATTTAAATAAATATTTATTTAAATTAAGTAAATGTTTATTTAAATCAAATAAATATTTTACTTGAACCAAATAAACGGTGGCCGTCAAGTAAATTATTTTTCTGGATGTAACGTCCGGTTGGAGATTCGTTGATATAAAAATCGCCGTACTTTTATTATAATACTCAATAATTAATAAAGAGTCTCGTATCAAATTTGAGCCATGTCAACAATTGATGACAATAAAGCGATAAGACGAAATTCGTGAGAACATGAATGACGATCATTTCGGTAAAAAAAAATATATATACAGCTCCGTAAAAATTCGAATTTGTGATAAATTTTTACGAATATTCTTCGGTGATCGCCCGACCGATGATCATTCTTCGTATCTCGCTGGTTCCGGCACCGATCTCGTAGAGCTTGGTGTCTCTGAGGTAACGTCCGGTTGGATACTCGTTGATATAACCGTTGCCACCTGCGAAGAAATGGGTTTATGGAGTTTCCGCGAACGCGCCGTTAATCAAAGACCGTGCGACGATAACTCACCCAAGATCTGTATCGCGTCCAGTGCAACTTTAGTTGCATTCTCAGCGCAGTAGAGAATCACGGCAGCGCAATCTTTGCGACTCGTGTGACCGGCATCGCACGCCCGTGCGACCGAGTACAGATAGCTGCGACTCGCGTTCAGACTCGTGTACATGTCGGCAATTTTTCCCTGCAAGATCGATCGAGATTTTGTGGACAAAATTAATTCTGCACTATCGATATCTGCCTTTCGACTTTCGTGCGGGATAAAAAATACTTAAGGTAGTCCTTGCGAATAGTGTTCACTTCGCATAAGTTTCAGAGAAATGAGAGCAAATTGCAAACACTTCTGGATGATATAAAAATCTGAAAAAAATCAAGCATATTAAAGGTGCTGAAAAGATTAATTTTGCACAATAATAATTCCAAAATGTTATTAACAAATTGATGAAAAATAAAATTGTTCACCAATTATCTCGGAACCTAACTTTTTTTTTTATGAAAATTATTTGTTCATTTTTTTGAATACATATGAATTTTTTCAGATTTTTAAATTCACTTTGATTTTTTTTTTTTTTATATGGGAAAAACGTGTAGAAAAACAGAAAATTCAAGGTGAATTTAAAAATCTGAAAAAATTCATACGTATTCAGAAATATGAACGAACAATTTTCATTTAAAAAAAAAGTCAGGTTTCCGGGATATTTGTTGAACAATTTTATTTTTCATCAATTTGTTAATAACATTTTAGAATTATTATTATGCAAAATTAATCCTTTCGGCATCTTTAATACACTTGATTTTTTTTCAGATTTTTATACCATCGAGAAGTGTCTGCAATTCCCTCACATTTCTCTGAAACTTAAGTGAAGTGAACACTATTCGCAAGGACTACCTTAATAGTACGTCGCTTTACCTGAATCAATTGGAACTCCGCTATCCGTTGACCGAATTGCTTTCTGGTGTGAGCGTACTCGAAAGCGACGTCGCAACAGGCCTGCATGATTCTACAAATAATAATTAAAAGCTTGTCGCTGTTCCTCGAATTTGCACGAACGATAAGTGCGATGATTAAAAAACTTACCCCACTGGGCCACCGGCTAAGATCAGTCGTTCCAGATCCAAACCACTGAAGAGCACGTAAATACCTTTGTTCACGGCACCGAGTACATTGGAAGCTGCGCAAAGTCGAAGACGTAATTTTGTTTTATCTGCTTTTCGGCTTAAAACAAAAAAAAAAAAAACGTAAACTCACCAGGAACTTTGCAATTTTCGAATACCAACTCCGCTGTGCTTGAGCCCCTCATGCCGAGTTTGTCGAGTTTTTGAGCCGTGCTGAAACCTTCCATTCCCTTTTCGACGATAAACGCTGTGATACCGTGCTGGGGTTTCGACGCTGTCTGATCAGTGCGAGCGTAAACTACCAGTACGTCGGCGTCCGATCCGTTGGTTATCCAAAATTTGTTTCCATTCAATACATAGTGATCACCCTGCTTCTCGGCTTTGAGTTTCATCGAGACAACGTCGGAACCCGATCCGGTCTCGGACATTGCCAGAGCGCCGATGTGCTCGCCGTTGCACAACTTGAGGCGTAAAAAAATGTCGTTAATAATATCATTATTAACTAGCAGGTTGTTGTTGCTCGGGAATTTCTCGCTATGAAATTTAGAAATAAGAAATTCAGATTTACGAGGATTTAGTGAAAAATGCGTCACTTCCGCTCGAAAAATGAGATTGTCAAACCGTAAGTGACATATTTCCAGTATAAAGTCACTACCGTTTGAATAAATGAGATTTTCAAACCGGAAGTAACGTATTTTCGGTATGAAGTCACTTCCGGTTGAATAATGAAATTTTCAAATAGGAAGTGACGCACTTCCGGTTTGACGTCACTTCCGGTTGAATAATGAAATTTTCAAATAGGAAGTGACGCACTTCCGGTTTGACGTCACTTCCGGTTGAATAATGAAATTTTCAAATAGGAAGTGACGCACTTCCGGTTTGACGTAACTTCCGGTTGAATAATGAGATTTTCAAACAGGAAGTGACGTACTTCCGGTTTAACGTTACTTCCGGTTGAATAATGAAATTTTCAAATAGGAAGTGACGTACTTCCGGTATGCCGTCACTTCCGTTCGAATAATGAGATTTTCAAACAGGAAGTGACGTATTTTCGGTGTAACGTCACTTCCGGTTGTATAATGAGATTTTCAAACCGGAAGGGACGTATTTCCAGTATGACGTCACTTCCGTTCGAAGAATGAGATTTAAAAATAGAAAGTGACGTACTTCCGGTTTGACGTCACTTCCGGTCGAATAATGAAATTTTCAAAAAGGAAGTGACGCACTTCCGGTACGACGTCACTTCCGTTCGAATAATGAGATTTTCAAGCAGGAAGTGACGTATTTTCGGTGCAATGTCACTTCCGGTTGTATAATGAGATTTTCAAGCGAGAAGTGACGTATTTCCGGTACGACGTTCCGGTTGTATAATGAGCGTTTCAAAACGGAAGTGAAGTGTTTTCTGTAAATGGTCGGAAATCAAAATTTCCTATTTAAACATTCCATAAGCCGTAGCGAAGGCGCAAAGCGCCTGAGGCCACAACAACTCGCCAGTACGATAATATTATCTTTGGCGCACATTATACAGTTCGATCGTCTTGTGAGAGGATCGAAGGCGGAAGATCTCGAGGTGCCCGCCCGAGATCTACGATCCAGTAATCAATCACCTTCGGCAGGTACTTGAGCTTTTGCTCCTCCGTTCCATTTCTGTGAATTTGATTAACGCACAGGTTCGAGTGGGCACCGTAACTCAGTGACACCGCCGCCGAAGCACGGCTGAGTTCTTCAACAGCAATAACGTGATCCAAGTATGAGCCATCGGTCCCTCCGTACACGCTCTTTGCGGTGATTCCAAGAAGACCCAGTTCGCCCAATTGCTTCCAGAATTTCTTAACGAAAAACGATGAGTTCAGTGTGCCGTGAAAATACTTCGTCGACAATGAACATTTTGTAACTGGCAATTTCGATTTTTGCACCGTGACAAAACGATGTTTTTATCGCGAGTCAAGTTATTAAAATAAAAATATAATCGATCGATGTGCCAAACTTATTGGAACGGTACAAAATCGTTTTTTCTTTTGTACCGTTCCAAAACCGTTTTTTTTTTGTAAAAAAATAAATCGTTTTGTATAAAGATAAAAAAAATTACTTCTATCAAACAAATTTGTTTTCAATAAATATTTACTTCCCACAATGACAGCGAGCAGAAAAAAGTTAGTTCCCCTCCGAACGCTCAAAATCGACCTTCGGAGCTCAATGAAATAAATTGCTATGAAGATAGCAATTTATTTTATTTATTTATGAAGATAGCAATTTATTCAATGAAATAAATTGCTATGAAGATATGCACGCTTCGGTTATATCCACTTCGAGTCATGATATTCATGTATTACGGCATCGTCCATATGTATATGACGGTCAGCATTGGCACGTAAAAACATTTTATCCCGTGTTGCGTTATCGCGACGCACCACCTGTGAATTCTTTAACCTCTATATACTCACTCGGAGATCGCTGAACTCATTATTTTTATCGATTTCCGCGGCTTTCGGGGCGAGTTCCTTTTGCGCGAAATTGAAGACGACCGACCGCAGCTGTAGAATAAAAATAAATGGATATACGTATTTATCTCCACAGTATATCTATATATATATATATATACGGTGTATTTTATATTTATTATTCAATCATTTGATCTCAATCTGAATTGATATAATAGCGCCACCGATAGCGATCAAAGGTCAACGCCGCTGCAGAGGCATTACGATACCTTGTTAACCGCACGCTATCTATATAGTATAATGTTTACTGTATCTCGAGATACCGTCGCACGCGCGTTACGATATATCACTCCTCAGCTCCCACTAACCTCCTTCTGTTGATCGGTTAGTCCGAAGATGTGCTCGTCTATCGGGTAGTACTGAGACAAGGTTCTAACGCCACTGCACTTGGCACCATTCTTACTCAGTAAACCGAACAGTCGAGATGTACCGCGACACACGTTGACGAAGCTCATTGTCGCAAGAGAAGCCCCGAGCTCGATCGGGACTGGACTGATTGTAATATCGGTCGAAGTGACGAGGACGTTTTTTGGAATAGATATGTGCAGCTGACACTGTGGAAGATAACGTACTGATACGGTTACACATGTATATTAATCCAAAAATTGTTGATAAGAAACGACTCACTCTTACGAAAGAGATTTCCTCCTCGTACGACCGGTGCGAGTTTAGAGTATATGCGTGGTAATATTCTCTTATTCTTAAAATTGGTACGATTTATCAGTGTTAGCGTATAGTGCCAATTTTTTAATAAAATAGATCGTAGTAAACTTCTTGTTCTGTATATAACTGCGATGAAACTTTGATAGCGTACGTTTACATTGTAAATTATGGGAGGACAAAACGCTTTCTAAAATCTTAATTGTAAGTCGCATTTTATTTTAGGAAAAGGCGCCTTGATCGTTCGTAACAAGAAGTTATTGTTGCTACAACAATTATCAAGAAACTTAAAGAGCATTTCATTGTTGGGACAAACATTTCGAGGAAAGACAGTCAAACTTCGATTATCGATTTTTATAGTATAGGCGTGAATATATCGCTCTTGGTTTATTTCGGTTGCGCCGTGTGCTTCTTTTCGGCGAATTCGAAACGGCATGCGTCGTGTCGTTTCGTTGTAAGGTTATGGTCGATCAATCTAATGATCGCACAGTCTCGGATACACTGCAAATAACAATGATTCGACTCGTCGACGAAACGTAAAAATGGGTGAAATGAAAATGAACGGCCTGGAGGGTCTGAAGACCGAACAAAAGTATAACAAAGTCGGAAAACACATACAGGTACATTTGAGGTTAAGTTTCACACGTCATTCGTGAGTTTCTTTTTTTTTTTAAACACACTTTATCGACAAAGCGATCGTTAATGTTTTCAGGACAAATGGAAACTGGTGCCCGCCTTTCTTAAAGGAAAAGGCTTGGTGAAGCAGCACATAGATTCGTTCAATTATTTCATCAACGTCGAAATCAAAAAGATCGTCAAAGCCAACGAAAAAGTAATCAGCGATGCCGATCCTCTGTTTTACGTGAAGTAAGTGTCTTGTGCAAAATCATTAAAGCATTTTTTTCTTTATCAAACATTTCTGCCAATGCTAATCGTGAAAATGACAAAAAAAAGGTACCTGAACGTCTATGTCGGCTCGCCGGACGTCGAGGAGGGTTTCAACGTAACGAGATCCACCACACCGCACGAATGTCGTCTCAGAGACTTGAATTATTCGGCTCCCATAACGGTGGACATAGAATACACCAGGGGACATCAGCCGATAATCAGAAACAATCTCCTCATCGGAAGGTAAAATTACATATTTTATAGATTTATAAAAAAAAATTAGAACATTCATTTTTCAATGCCAAAAAAAAAAATGTCCACTTAAGAATAATTTGTTTATGGGCTGCCATAAAGATATATTGTTATTCACGGTCTACCCTTGATTCTTACAATTAAAACATTTTTTTTCTGATCCACAGGATGCCGATAATGTTGAGAAGTTCGAACTGTGTTCTGACAGACAAGTCTCACTTCGAGTTGGCAAAAATGAACGAGTGTCCGCACGATCCCGGTGGCTACTTCGTCATAAACGGTCAGGAGAAAGTCATCCTTATACAGGAGCAGATGTTGAGAAACAGGATAATACTTGAGGAGGACAGCAAGGGTTGTTTGGTGGCGTCTTGTAACAGTTCCACTCACGAGAGAAAAACGAGAACGAACGTAGTCGGCAAGGGTGGGAAGTATTACATGAGACACAATATCTTTCAGGATGTGAGTTTTTCACAACAAAAATAAATTCAAATTATCTATCGAATAGACGTATAGTTCCACCATTATAATCGCTGATTGACCTTTCAGGACATACCAGTCACGGTAATATTTAAAGCTATGGGGATAGTTTCCGATCAAGAGATCGTCCAACTCATAGGCACGGAGGAAGAATTCATGAAAAAATTCTCACCCAGTCTCGAGGAATGCCACGTGCTTAGCGTCTTCGCCCAGAACCAAGCCTTGAAGTTAGTTTCAAAATAATGGCGTTTACATTTATAAATATACTCGAGCAAATACTTATTTACTCTGTTGTTTCGTTAGTCGAGAATGCAATGTTATTGTTGGAATAATATTTTTTTTTATTCACTGTGCAGGTACCTCAGCAATAAGAGAAAGCAAAAGCGATACGCCTCGGTGTTAAAGACCAGCATAGTTGATGAAGTCAAGGATCTGCTAGCCACTAACGTTCTGTCTCACGTTCCGGTAAACAATTATTCGATCCACTAAAAACACATGCGATCAGATTTTATTTCCCATATATATATTTTCGAAAATTAGTTTTGTCTGTTGATTTAGATGCTTGTCTCCCCTCCAGCCCCCTCCTTCGGTAAATCTTGCCCCCCCCCCCTTCTCTATAATTTCGGACTTTCGGTTTTTATAGCATATGGAATGAAACTCTGAAATCCGAGATCCATCCCATATGTTATAATTTAGAAAATTCGGTTTTCATAGCATATGGTATGGATTTTGAAATTCCGTAATTCCATTCCATATCGGATGGAATTTCCGCATGCTATGAATCATGCGATCCACGCGAGCGCGCGAAGCCAACATAACGGCTAGTTTTCCATAAAAATAACGCAATTCGTTCGCAGGTGGTTGACTTCAATTTCAAGATGAAGGCGACCTATCTTGCCATGATGATCCGCCGAGTCATGAGAGCCCAAGTGGACGGTACACTGGTCGACGATCGCGACTACTACGGTAACAAACGGTTAGAGTTGGCTGGTTCGTTACTGTCGCTCATGTTCGAAGATCTCTTCAAGCGCTTCAACTGGGAGTTGAAACAAATCGCCGACAAGAATATTCCGAAAATAAAAGCCGCCCAGTTCGATATCGTCAAGCACATGCGACAGGATCAGATAACCAACGGTCTTGCATTCGCGATATCCTCGGTAATTGTCGTTTCAACGATTGCATTTCCGGCAGCAGATTGAACGAAAACAATAGCTTTAACTTGTCGCAGGGAAACTGGACGATCAAACGTTTCAAGATGGAACGTCACGGGGTCACTCAAGTCCTCTCGAGGCTCTCCTTCATTTCCGCGCTGGGCATGATGACGAGGGTGAATTCGCAGTTCGAGAAAACTCGAAAAGTCTCGGGACCAAGATCTCTGCAGCCTTCGCAGTGGGGAATGCTGTGTCCCAGCGACACGCCCGAGGGAGAAGTCAGTATAGAAAGATTAGCTTATCAAATTATTTTCAGTATAAAAATAGCGACGGAATAATTTTGTTAATTAAGTGACAAATTCGTTTGTTGAAGTTTGAATATACAAACCTCTCCTTTTATTTCCCGTGTCATCGACAATTTTAGTTCGTACTTTTGTTTGCAAAACTAGAGCCGGATGGAAAACCGATCGGAAAATTAACAAGTAAAAAATTGTGGATGTTTGTGGACAATAAGTTGCTGTAAAAAGTACAAACTTTTTTTTTACTGTGCCCGTACGACCGTTATCGTTGAACAGAGCTCAACTCGATAATTACTATTTCAGGGTTGCGGTCTGGTGAAAAATCTCGCTCTCATGACTCACATTACGACGGAGGTCGAAGACGAGCCGATCGTTAGATTGGCCTTCAATCTCGGCGTAGAAAATGTGAATATCCTCGGCGGTGAAGAGATCAACAACAAAAATGTTTACATGGTATTTTTGAACGGTAATATTTTGGGCATAGTGAAGAACTACGATAGGCTGGTCAATGTGTTCAGGATGCTGAGACGGAAGGGTCTCGTGAACGATTTCGTTTCCATATACTTGCAGCACCAACACAGGTCCGATGTTATTTCAATATTAACGAAAAAAAAATGTGCTTAAAAAAAATCCCTATTATTATCCGAAGAATGTTTGACCTAATTTTGCATATCATTATTATTTCCAGATGCGTGCAAATTAGCTCGGACGGCGGTAGGCTGTGTCGTCCCTACATAATCGTCAAGAGAGGGCAGCCGCTCGTTCAGGACGAGCATATGCAAGCTTTGGAGCAGGGTGTGAAAACCTTCGAGGATTTTCTTCAGGACGGTCTGATCGAGTATCTCGATGTAAACGAGGAGAACGACAGTTTCATAGCTTTCAACGAATCGCACATAAACGATACGACGACGCATTTGGAGATCGAGCCGTTCACGCTCCTCGGGGTATGCGCGGGTCTCGTTCCGTACCCGCATCACAATCAAAGTCCGAGAAACACCTATCAGTGCGCCATGGGTAAACAAGCGATGGGGACGATCGGTTACAATCAGCGTAATCGCATAGACACGCTTATGTACAATCTCGTTTATCCGCAAGCGCCGATGGTCAAGTCTCGAACAATCGAACTTATAAATTTCGACAAATTACCGGCCGGACAGAACGCGACTGTCGCAGTTATGTCTTACAGCGGTTACGATATCGAGGATGCGCTCATTCTGAATAAGGCCTCGATCGATCGAGGTTACGGAAGGTGCCTCGTCTACAGAAACGCGAAGACGACCCTAAAGCGATACGCCAATCAAACCTACGACAGAATCATGGGACCGCTGATCGACACGACAACGAAGAAACCTGTCTGGAAACACGATGTTATCGATACGGATGGCATCGCGGCTCCGGGCGAAATGGTGGAGAACAGAAAAGTCATGGTCAACAAATCAATGCCGTCGGCAACGATAAGTCCAGTGAATCCTACGAACGTACCGGCCCAGCCGGAGTACAGAGAAGTTCCGGTCGTCTTCAAAGGACCGGTACCGGCCTACGTTGAGAAAGTCATGATATCGAGTAACGCCGAGGATGCGTTTCTCATTAAGCTGCTGCTGAGACAAACCCGGAGACCGGAGATCGGCGACAAGTTCAGCAGTCGGCACGGTCAGAAGGGAGTAACCGGTAAATGTTTTCAACAATTTTATCGACACATGGATTTTCGTGAGTTACGCGTTGTAAATGCGGCTTGTCTTTCGAAGGTCTCATCGTGGAACAAGAGGACATGCCTTTCAACGACTACGGTATATGTCCCGACATGATCATGAACCCCCACGGTTTTCCCTCTCGGATGACGGTCGGTAAACTGATCGAGCTGCTCGCCGGCAAAGCGGGTGTTCTCAAGGGCGAGTTTCACTACGGCACCGCTTTCGGCGGCTCGAAGGTCTCGGACGTTTGCGAAGAGCTCGTCAATTACGGCTACAACTATATGGGCAAAGATATTTTTTATTCCGGCCTCACCGGCGAACCACTCCAAGCTTACATCTATTCCGGACCGGTGAGTGAATGTAAATCGCGAAAAAAAAGATGTTATCGGTATCTGAAAATTAACAGTTCCGAGACGATAATTAGTTCACGTATAAGATGCGCGTTAGTCATTTCAGAAACGCGAAGCATACAAAAAATGTTAAATAATTTCCACATGGTTTCTTCATTTATTACATTTTTGCGCACAGCTTTCTTTACGTGACTTAAACCATTTATAGTCATTTAGAAAAAAAATCAAAATTCCATAAAATCGGACCGCTTGGATAGATTTCGGCCAAATTCAATATCAAAGGTCTTCAATCATAGTATTATACACGCACACATACACATACATCCGGACGCCAGCTAGAAATCGCATTTCTCGACGTTTTAGATTATTTCAAATACTCTGATATTAAAATCATAGTTTTTTCTTTTTACGAAAACAAAATCGCGATATTTATTACGGAAACTGAGGAAGCAAAATTACTGAAAAATTGTATTTTCATCACAGGTGTACTACCAGAAACTGAAACACATGGTTCAGGATAAAATGCACGCGCGAGCGCGCGGTCCTAGAGCAGTCCTGACGAGACAACCTACCGAGGGTAGATCGAAAGAGGGTGGATTGAGATTGGGCGAGATGGAGAGAGATTGCCTTATAGGATACGGAGCCAGTATGATGCTGGTCGAGAGATTGATGATATCGAGCGATGCCTTCGACGTCGATGTCTGCAACAAATGCGGTCTGATGGCTTACAGTGGCTGGTGTCACAGTTGCCGGGCGAGCGGTTGCGTCTCGACGATTTCCATGCCGTACGCTTGCAAACTGTTGTTTCAAGAGCTACAATCTATGAACATCGTGCCGAGATTGACTCTCAAGAATTACTGCGAATAACACGACAGGGTAGACAAGATTTTTGTATTATTTATACAAATCCCGGTCGATTTATCCTCGCTAAATAAAATGTACAGACTGACGGAAAAATCAATTACAAGCTTTTCATATCTTCGAATAGGCCGACTAGTGCAATTTTTTTTGCTTCGTGATTAGCGTGGAAAAATACATTAAATGTAGTCCCGGAGCGACAGCGACCGAAAAAAATTTATCGGGCATTTTTATAGACAATATTGCACAAATGAACGACTGCGTATTTTTAAACAGCTTCCCGATGGCTTCGCGGATAAGCCCAGGTGCCTTATCGCGTTCTACGGCAGGCAATACACAAGATAGTGGATATGATGAGTTTGAAAAAGCTACATAAAGAAGAATCATTTGAATTTCTTGAGTAAAAATCAAAAGTGTCAAAAAAAATTGAGGAGCGCATAAAAACTCATGTATTTTTTTGCGCTCAGATCTGATAAAATGAAGCACGTTGGGGCATTTTTTCACGCTGCGCCTGAATCGGCCAGCGATTTTGCATAAAAGTCAAACACGACGTTGATGTTGAGAAAATATGAAAATTGAAATTTTCATATCGGTTTCTCGTAATGTTACTTTATTCCCGAAGCTTCCTCCACGAGGAAACCAACAATACAGGAACATTATGAGAAAGCGACATAAAAATTTGAATTTTCAACTTTTACGAGGAAGCGACATCGAAATTTCATTGCTCAACTTTTATGAGAAAGCGATTTGAAAATTTCATTGCTCAACTTTTATGAGAAAGCGATTTGAAAATTTCATTTCTCAACCTTTATGATGAACCAATTTGAAAATTTAAATTAAACATTTTTTTTTGATCTAACGATAACTTGTCCACCAAATCGTACATTTTTGCAGCAAGCGTTGAAACTCACCGGCAGCCAATAACATGTGCGCGCAGCCCATGCAGCCGATATTAAAACGCGCCTATTAAAACGCGCCCTCGGCCCATCCGAATCAGCAACTGGTGGACGCGATTCCCCTCCACCGAGCTCTCGGGGTGTCTGTTCCGTTCGCGAGCGCGGCTGATGGCCGATTCGTCGAACTCGAATCAACAGCCGGTCGAAGCGAGAGTAGTGTGTGAGGTGTCGTTTTCGTTAACTTCCAACACAAGATTCGACGAAAACAATTGCCGCTTCCTCGCCCCCCCCCCCCCCCGCGAAAATCTCGCACACTTTTCCCCGAATAATGTAACCAAAGTCCCTCTACACAATCGCGCCGCTTTCTCATCGTTGTTTCGTGTTTGTATATTTGTTAAACGAAAAGTAAAGAACTCGAACTAACGCAGATCGCACCTGGTGAATAAAAAAAAAAGAACGCGATATCTCCGGTCCGAGATTCTTCGCGAGAGTGGGAGAGAGCGCGCGGTCTTTGGGTTTTTTTCGGCCATATATTCGTGATACGTGACGTCTGGACGTCGACGACGAAGATTAAGACGGGTGGGAGTCGCGCGCTGTCGAGAGACACACAAGCCGAGTACCGCAAGAAAAAAAGCCCTTCGGGACGTCGCCGAGTATGAGCTCCAACAACGCTAAAGCCCTGTTCGCGTGCTCGAGATGCTTCTCGAGGCATCCCTTCGAGGAACTGTCACCTGGACAACAGTTGTGCAAGGTATCGTGTCAATTCCGTTCGATCATCGTTCTTCCGCTTTATCTTGCTCTATTATTGTCGTCCCTGCCTGCGACGCTGTTTTCTCCTCTCGTCCGCGTTCGTACGAAGAAAATAACGATAACGCACCTAATCGGCGTCTCGTCGAAATATTCCCCGAGGCGTGCACAATGCTAATATTAGAATTTTTTTAACCTCGCGAGAGCGACTCGCGAACTTTACCGGCCACTCGTCCGAACCACTCGTCATATTTACGAGTCCGATATTCTTTAATCTCGTCCTGCGTGCATTCGCACGAACCGATCGACATTTTATCGTTCCGACAAATTTCGAATTGAGCTGATCGCCGCCGTCGCGCGGCACTTTATCGTCACGTTTTTATTTTGGCGTCCCTCTTTAATTCTGCGCGAGGGCACTCTTGCATATTTGTTTGCTTTTGTCGCGATAACCGCAAAGATCGATTATGTTACGCTACGTTATCGCGCGGTGTCGAGGCGAAAGCTTACACCTTGCATAGATCGCGTTTCGCACTCTGGTTTTGCCCCCCCCCCCCCCCCCCCTGAGATGCATCGATTGGTGAGACTTCCAATGGCTTTGTATTGTTTCATTCAGGAATGTCGAGGTTCCTTTCCAGTGGTTAAGTGTACATACTGCAGATCCGAGTTTCAGCAAGCTGTGTAAGTATACGAGGAAGCAAAATCATTGTTTTCTTCTTTTAAATGATAAAATTATTTGCCGACGCGGGAATGTTTCTTTTTCCGAAGATGTAATGTTTACCTTTTTTTCTCTCCAGGAAAGGAAATACCTGCACGATATGCAAGAAATGCGAGCAGAACGTCAAGGCTTACGGCAAACCGTCGGCCTGCGAATACTGCAACACCATCGCAGCTTTCATCGGAAGCAAGTGTCAGAGATGCACAAACTCCGAGAAGAGATACGGACCGCCTGTTACTTGCGAACAGTGCAAACAGAAGTGTGCCTTTGACAGACAAGACGAGGACAAGAAGGTGAAATGAGAATGATAAACGAACTCGCGATTTATCGAGTATCGAATCTCAATGCTTTTTCTTTGTGCCAGCTACTTTGCGGGGAAAGATCTAAAATTCAGAAGAGACCCTTTAATTTCAAAAATTCATTATATGAGAATGAACGATTTATACCGAAAAATTATTCAAACATTCCTCGAAAAAGCACAGAGTAATTAATGGAGTGGAAAAGGTCCCTAAAACTTTTTTCTCATGACCTTGGGTGCACCAAAGATGAGACAAGAAGGTGAAATGGAAAAGATAATCAAACGGGCGATTTATCTTTATCTATGCCAGTTACTTCGCGTTAAAAAATGTCAAATTTGGGAGAGAACTTTTTAATTTTGCATATTTGTTATATGGGAATGAACAGCTATAAAGAAAAATGATTCAAACATTCCGCAAGAAAGCACAGAGAAATTAATGAAGTTGAAAAGGTCTCTGAATCTTTCTTTCACGACCTTGGGTGGACGATAATCTGCGAGGATTATAGTCGACAATTACATTAAAGCTGTAATACTAATAATTTTTTCAATTCGATTTCAGGTTGATGGAAAGCTCTTGTGTTGGCTGTGTACGCTTTCGTACAAGCGGGCCTTGGCGAAGACAAAACAGACCGACGCCGATAGGAGAGCTCATCTGAAAATGTCACACGAAAGGGCAGCAAAGCACAAGGAGCAAAAGTAATTATTCACAAACGAGGCAGGCGAAATCCGTTGCTCGATCGAAGCGTCTTATCGTTTTTAAGCCCGAAAAGAATTATGAAAAATTCATAATTTCTCTCGCTCTGTAATATCGCTTTCGTACTATTGAAGGTAAAACAGATTTCCGACTTACCCTCAGACAGTTCTCCAGAAAATTCACAGTTCACTCGGTGTTGGAAACGATAATAAGATCAAAATAATTGTGGGTCGATTCGTGAGCAATGCACAGTCGATGCTTTACGACGACCAACAATTTTACTTTCTACGTTGCTTACCTGATTTATTTTTAACAGGGTGAAAAGCCACGCCAAGAGACCCCACAGAGGAGGAGACGTGACGAAAGCACCGCCGCAATCCGAAACCGTGGACACGAACGGTCCGACGCCGGTAAAGGCTGCGAGAATGGTCCCGATGCACGATCACCACGATCCAAACAGTTCGGACCACGTGGTCGCGGTCACTCAGCTTAAGGAAAAAATTGCCCATTTACAGAAACAAATCACTCAGAAGGATAACCAATTACTCACCAAGGATAGACAGGTCGGTTCGAACGCGATTCGCGTTGAGACGAAGTGACGATTGAATAGAATAGTCCGGAGCATCGGTTCGAAGCGAGAATCACAAGCCAGTTACTGAGTTTAAGGCAGTCCGTGCGCTATAGTCAAGTCAATCGAGTAGCCGGATTTCAAAAATTGTTTGTACACGTTTTACAGGAGACAATCTTGCAAATTAAGGTGGATTTATATTAAAGGGTTCTTATCTTATGTAGGTAAAAAGTACGACCACTCATTTACAGAAAAATAACTCAGCTTACGACAATAAATCAACGAGCATATTTTTACGCAATTTTGGTGAATTCAAATTAGGAATTTTTGTCCGATCTGGACAAGTGACAGCTTATATTGTTTGTTGAAATACGTTTTACGAATTCACCGAGTAACTTGCTGCGAGTAGATTCTCAATTGGAGAAAAGTTTAGTTACGTTGTAGTTTGTTTCTTAAACAAATGACTCGAATTTGTAACGCTGAATATTATCATTAATGTTTTCCGGTGAGTTCGTAGCGTATCTGTAGAGAAACAAAATGAGGTTCTATCGCCAAAATCGAACGAAAATGACAAATTTGACTTCACAAAAAATGCCTAAAAATATGCTCGTGGATTTATTGGTGTAAACTCGGATATTTCTCTGTAAATTCGTTGTCGTACATGTTCTATATAAAATTCATCTTAGTTCGCACTAATTATCCCGTTAAAATGTGTACAAACAGTTTTTTAAATCTTGGTACTCGATTGACTTGACTGTACCGCAAGGAGTACCTCAATAAAACAACGAACATAACTGGTGTCTCTCGTGTTCACGTAAAACGAAGTATTACCGGTTTTAATATAAATCGGAAATACTTTTTACCTCGCTTTACAAAACGTCTGTAACGGCTCTCTACGCGCTCCAATAACCGTAACTATCACGTAGATTTCTAACCGCTTATTCGTTTATTTTATTTTACACAGATAACCGATCTGAAAGCGAAAAACTTCACCGCCGAAGCGGAGCTGCGAAACAAGATGAAGGCCACGGAGAAAGAACACGACTCGAAGGTGTCCTACATGCAGCAGAAGATATCGGGCCTGTTGAAGGAAGTGGCGAGCCTGTCGAAGAGCAACAAGCGGGGCGACAGGATAGCCGCGACGAAGAGCGAAGCGAGCACCAACAGCGGAAGTGGAACCGATAGTCCAGTACCTTGATAAGGTAGGAGATACGATTGAAAAGAGAACAACAAAGTTAAAATAAAACAAACAAAAAAATCTTCTGTCTTACAGCGGTGCGATATAATGTTCGCGGTGCTCTTTATTTTTCTCTTCTTTTTCATTATCGAACGCCGTTTATGTACAACGAAGATATTGTCTCATTCCATTGCCACGAGAATCCCGCAGGAGCCGTCGAGCATTCCCTCCAGGAATTTCGGGCTCGAGTGCGGTCGACAAGTACATATTCAATTGTCCATAAACTCCCCACTTCCCTCATATTCCCGTCACTCGGAATCACGTGATAATCTTTACGAATAGCTAATTGTTTCAATCGTACGAAACGAAATTGTATTATTTTTCTAATTAACCATAGGAAGATACTGTCTCATCGACGCATGAACACGAAACTCAAACACTAAACATTTGTTCCTCGTCGTTGGGGCTTCCACCAGAGATACACACTACAATTGTGAATTAGTTAGGATCATTTATGGATTTTCTTTTATTTTATTTTATTTTATTTTATTTTTTTTTTTTTTCGGTTTGTAATTAATACGCGGTGCTCGAACAGCAACGACAGCGCTCGATCGGTGATCGTTCCACACGTTGCGATCGAGACCCGCACAGGAAACAAAAAATTACTGTCCGACGAATGCACGGATTTGAATTTATTCCGACACGAGTAAAAATTCGACATTTTTTGTTTTTGCAAGGAATTGCGAATCGAGTTACTCTTTTTTGGAACATACAAGACGACAAAAAGAAATTAATTATAGGAGAGTCGATGATTGTGTATCGCCGATACGACGTTTTACTACTTATTGACGAATGTAACGGCGACGAACCAGAACCTTGGTGATTGTAGACATGAATTTACAATAAAATAATGAAAAAAAAAAAAAATGAATTGTGGTTCGTTTTAGGCTCGGAATCCATTTTGGATCCAGTTCAGATTATCGATCATCACACTTTCATCGTATAGGGAAACCGGCGAATAACATTTTCTGAATACTTTTGAAAAAATTTCGATTGCATTTTTTTTATATACAAGTTGGTGTATGTTTGACAGTTTTACAAAGTTGTGTGGAACTTTGACTTCGTTCGGTATGAAATTAAACAATGGAAGGCAATCGTTATACAATTCTTTTTTTTTCAATGTAATCAGAGAATACAATATTCCATCCATCACTGAGCACGAGGGAAGTGAAAGACTCATTTAAATATCCAACAGCCATATATTTATTCTTTATTTTAAGAAACAAATGCTAATTGAGCATTACCTATTTAATAATTATAATGATAATAAATGCGTAACAATTTCGTTTTTTTTTTTTTAACTATTTACGAAGTTTAAGGATAATTAACATTTAATTTATAGTCGTTTAAATACGAACGTGCGCGTTGTACACGTGCTTTTACGGTACAGGTTGGAGTTTAACGTGTATTGTTTTTTTTTTTTTTTTTTTTTTAAATTTCTTTTTTTTACCTTTAAGAGATGGTAAGAACTAAATATTGCTTGTTTTTTTTTGTTTTTTATTTTTTTGCCGAGGCGGTTAGTCACTTTGCTTCCTTTCGTCGATAGTTCATTCCTACTTTCAGCTTATTTACAGAATCTCTCACGTTCGCTCATACTTAAACTTTCTCACACGTTTATTCCAATCCGTCCGTCCATTCTTCTTTTTTGCACTTATATTTTCGTAGTAATTGCTATTTAGTCTCCTCGTTCGTTTAGTTAATTTTTAAAAATTATTTATACAGTGCGCTTGATGCAGGCAAGGTAGCGAATCGAGGCAATTCACAGAATGACTTATGCGTCGCGGCAATGCCTTCGGAAGCAGTGTTTTTTTTTTTTTTTTTTTACTCTGAAGATAATTAGACTGTGTATAGTTTGAATTGACTTTGTGACCATCGTATTTGTATGTTTGTTGTTGTTTTTCTTTATTCATAGGAAGTTTGTGTCGTCGGTATCGTCTGGAAGCCTCCTTACGCTTTTTTTTGTTCGTATTTTTTTGTTTGCGTCCTATTTTGCCATGGAATTCGACCTTTCGTTATTTCAAAGAGTATTCGTACGACTAGAAAAAAAAAAAAAAAAAATGTGCATTCGCTCGCGTGACTCCAAGCGAAGTATGTCGAATCTAATGGCTACTCGAATATTTTTCCTTTATTCTCTCTCATTGGGCAATTTTCAAAAATACTATTCTATAATCATCGAAATTCCACGGGAGTCGCGTTAGTGCGTGCACATGTTTTTTTTTTGTTTTTTTGTTTTTTTTTTCAATTTCTCATCTAAGCGTTACGATAGCGTATGCCAAGTGTTTCTCGTTCTCTCTGGCCCGGGCATTCCGCGTAACGCCTGAATCATCCACGCCTGCCTGTAACGTTACTTGCCAGTTTACATACGGAAGGCTCGCGAATTTCAGTTTTCTCTTTGCCGATAAAAATTATGCAATTTCGTCGCATCGATGATAATTTTTTTTTTTGTAATTTTTGTTAAAGATTCCTCGGTACATTGTCGAACACGCGGTTGTTGCGTGCTTGACACGCGTCAGTTCGAACGGCCGTGTAATATCAGTCTGCGAGACGTGACCAAATGCGATCATAGACGAGCGATCTTTATTTTAGTTTATTAATTTTTTTTTTTTTTTAATTTTTTTTTCTCAATCTCACAAGAATTAATTTTTACAAAATTTTCGCAGGCGAAAATTTATCGAATCGCTCTTCTATGAATATATCTGTTGCGTCTCGTTTTCGGCGGTAGGCTGCTATCGGTGGTGACCTCGTCGTGAGCTTTGCGCTGCTTAAACATTAGTGGAAGTACAAATCGGACAAATTTTTAGTCGTGCGATAATAATGGAAGTACGATCGTTTGTGAATGGTTTTTTTTTGTTTTTTTTTTTTTTTTAACTTTTTTCTTTTTCTTTTTTTTTGCGATTTGTGTAGTAAAAATGTTCGCTCGTCACTCGTCTCGCACATAAACTATGAGTTTATTTGTTCTGTCTCAGATGTTGAACCAACGCCGAGAGGGAATACTGATTGGTATTCTAAGATCGAGCGATCTCTCGCCTACGACACAATCTCTCGTCGCTATTACGATGAGAAAACAATAGATTCATGCGTACCGAAATATATTTACATAATAAATATAGATATCTAAGCGCCGTGTGACTGTTGTGTCGACAAGGTGAACGGTCCGATTTCGGCACTTTGCAAAATTCGGATAAATTCCCTCGGTCTCAGAAACTTTCTTTATTTATTTTTTTTTTTTTTGTTTAATCGCGAAACCAAAGGAACGAACAAATTTACCTTAAAACAAAAAAATTTACCAATTATTCACAGTTCCATTAAAAAATTTATTGTAAACTATTTAAAAACACGCGATACGAAAATGTAAAGAAATGAATTTGCGTCTCAAAAAAAATCGACGCACTTTACAAGCGTGTAGCGATTTTCCAAAGGAATTCAGAAATAATTTCTACAATTGCTACACATTTGTTCGATTGATCGAGGATTTTTTTTTTTAAACTTTGTTGACTTAAAGTCATATCGAAGATGCGAGTGATCGGAGCCGTTTACCTTGTAAGGAAATATATGTGACGATTGTATATTTGTGAGTTTATTTTCTTGTTTTTTTAATTTTTTTTTTGTTTTTTCGATCTACGATCTATGCTTCAATAAATAACTTAAAATCGAAGCGTGACCACTGGGAGACAACCGCGAACGCAGCCCACCGCTCGGCCAACCGACGGTATATAAATTATATATTTATATATTCATATATAATATATGTATATATATATAGCTTTTAAATTACTTCATTAAATTATCGAATATTTTTTTTTTTTTTTTTTTTTTTTTTTTTTTATCAATAATGTTAGTATATACAGGTACAGGTCTCGTATAGTTGCAGTCGTGTCGTCACTGGTTTCATTAAATTTCATTTTCTTTTTTCTTTGCTCTTTTGAAAATTTACCTCCCAATCCCATTTCACAATTTTCACGATAGATTTTATTCCCATCATCTTTTCTTTTTTTTTTTTTTTTTTTTCTTTTTCTTCATTTTTTCCCCTTTGTTTTTCTCTAATACCTTTTCATTTCGTAAAACTCTCTCGAACATTGGCGGGTGCCGACAAAAACCGCCAGTTTGCTCTTCGCCGCGCATTTAAAAAAAGTTCGCGCTTCCCAGTTACAATTAAGCCCTAATTCGTAGACGCGGGAGAGATAAACCGCTCGAGTTTAAGCTTTGGATAAAGTCTTTGCACCGTGTTTGGAGAACGATAGGAGAGCCGACTGGATTTTTTTTTTTTTTTTTTTTTCCTCCCAATTTCGACTCTCTCTGTCTCTCTCTCTTTCAACGCTTTAGCGTATGATTTTGAGCACCGTGGCTAATCGTTTTCCCGTACAGCCGAGGGACAACTTGTAATCCCGTGCGTCCCGCACTTGCACAATCGAGAGTCTCGCGCAAAGCGTACCTAGTGAAGTTCGTTATCCGTCAGGATTTCCCTCTTCACCACGGTGAACTCGAATAGCTCGGCTGTTCGAATGCCACAGCGATGGTGGTGGGTTCTCCGAACGGTGGAGCGTCCGGTTATGTGCACTCGATTATGTGTGGCTGGGACGTCTCTATGACGCTCGGTCGTCCAACCGAGTTCTCAAGATTGTGGAGGGACGTCGAGTGCGGCCCGTGAGCACTGCCGTGCCTCTCGTAGATCTCTATGTGCTCGAACTCCCCTGCCTTCGACATGGTACCTGTTGACAGTCGCAATAGAAATTCCTTTAATAATACAATTTTTTATTTTTTTATTTTTATTTTTATTTTTTTTTTTTTTTCACTAAAATTAATCATCGCCTAAATCGAGAAACTCGGATGCCGAATGTGGAAAACTCTCCGGAAAACTGCAATTTTTGAGACTGTTCTTTTTGTCTTGCTCGTTTTGTTCGGAGGATTTTTTTTTTTTTTAAACGCTCAATTTTCCTTGAGACACAGAATTTAATTCTTTATACTTTTTTTTTTTTTTATTTCACCAAAATTAGTTATCTTGTAAATCGAGCGATTTCGGTACCGAATATGGAAAACTCGCCGGAAAACTGCAATTTTTGAGACTGTTTTTTTTGTCTTGCTCGTTTTGTTCAGAGGATTTTTTTTTTTTTTATCGCTCAATTTTCCTTGAGACACAGAATTTAATTCTTTATACTTTTTTTTTTTATTTCACCAAAATTAGTTATCTTGTAAATCGAGCGATTTCGGTACCGAATGTGGAAAACTCTCCGGAAAACTGCAATTTTTTGGACTGTTTTTTGTTATCTTGCTCGTTTGGTCCAGAGGATTTTTTTTTTAATCGCTCAATTTTCCTTGAGACACAGAATTTAATTTTTTATACTTTTTTTTTTATTTCACCAAAATTAGTTATCTTGTAAATCGAGCGATTTCGGTACCGAATGTGGAAAACTCTCCGGAAAACTGCAATTTTTTGGACTGTTTTTTGTTATCTTGCTCGTTTGGTCCAGAGGATTTTTTTTTTAATCGCTCAATTTTCCTTGAGACACAGAATTTAATTTTTTATACTTTTTTTTTTATTTCACCAAAATTAGTTATCTTGTAAATCGAGCGATTTGGGTACCGAATGTGGGAAATCTCTCCGGAGAACTCCGATTTTTCCCACTGTTCTTTTCTTGTTCGTTTGGTCCGGAGGATTTTTTTTCAATCGCTCAATTTTTCTCAATACAGAGAATTTAATTGTGTGTACTTTCTTTTTTTTTATTTCACAAAAATTAATTATCGCGTGAATCGAGTGACTCGGATACCGATATGGAAAGCTCTCCGAACAACTCTGACTTTCAAGACTCTCTATTCTTTTCTCTAGTTCATTTGTTCCAGAGGATTTTTTTTTTTTTTTTTAATTCTCGCTTAATCTTTCTTAAGATAGAGAATTTAATTCATAATACTTTTTATCTTTTTTTTTTTTTTAATAAAATTATTTGGGTGGGTCATACTTTGAAGTTTGTAATCCTTACACCTATGATTATAGATTGCTGTAGAGTTGATTTCGACCGAACTCACCGACATTCATTTCGGACCCGTACTCCGAATAGTAACTGGGCGAGCCGACCGCAGCGGCGAGAACGAGTTCGTCCTCGATGTTGTTCGGTCTGCAGCTAGTTGTCTTCCAATGTGTCCTAAGTCCACTGGCGCTTATGTACTTCTTGTCGCAACCCTGACACGTGTAAGGCCTCTCGTTCGTGTGCAACCTCTTGTGTAACTTGAGATGAACGAATTGCGTGAACTTCGCTGGACAGAGGTCGCAGGCGTAGGGTTTCTGTCCGGAGTGAAGTCTCAGATGGGTCTTCAGATTCGAGGTCGAGCTGAACCTCTTCTTGCAGATTTCACACTGATGGGGTTTTTCGCCTGAAAGCGTGACAAAAAAAAAAAAAAAAAAAAAAAAAAAAAAATTATAACTTCAACATTACTCACAAATACGGCAAATACCAGTTAAAAAAAAAAAAAAATTAAGTCTCGATAGCTTTTTATTTAAATAAATTAACTATAATACATAATTATGATAAACAATCAACTATCTACGAGTCACCGGTGGCTCGGTCAAAAATACGATTCCAATATAAAAAAAAAAAAAATAATAAAATAACGGCTTAAAAGTTACATATGTAAAATTACATATTGTGACCAATATTGAGATGAGGATGGACCGAGACGCACGATATTACATAGACGAGCGAAATCCTTCGGTATGTCAAATGTCAAACGGACAGTTCATCGATTGACCAGATGAGAACAATCTTGATCTGTCTCTCTGAGAGAACAGACGTTTGACAATTCGTGCCCGAGAAATTTAGCCACGATTCTACTTGCCGATATCCGCCCCAAACCCAAATACGCGAGTTATTTATTTCGCGAGAACCCAGTAACATGCAAAATTGCCTAAAAATCATATCCGCAAGATTGCCTAAAAATGACATACATAAAAAAAAAAAAAAAAAAAAAAAAAAAAAAAAAAAAAAAAACAATACCTGTATGAACGAGGTGGTGTTTCTGAAGATGCGCCAATTGCGTGAAGCTCTTGGTGCATACGTTGCACTTGAAGGGCCTCTCGCCGGAGTGTGTTCTGAGATGAACCTTGAGATTGGAGAGTTGTCCGAAAGTTTTGCAGCACACGTTGCACTCGTAGTGCATTTTGCCGTCCTTCTTCTTGAGTGGATAAGGCAGTGACCTGTAGCCGCGCGATCCCTGAGAATTGGGACTGAGGGATCCGCTCTGGGAGCACGCGTGATCGTCGGGTGAGAGTGAGCTCGCCGGTGAATATCTGTTGATGGACGAGGAATTTGGGTGGATGGTCAGTCCGGGATGATGTCCGAGATGTAGATTGTGAGTGCCGGCGATGAGATTGGCCTGATTGCCGTCGATCTGCATGGTGGACGATGTGGGCAGTTGATGTCCGTTGCCGCTCCTGCTGTCCCTCTCGTAGCCGACGTTGCCGGAGGGTGTTGGCGAGTAAGCGGTGCAGTTTATGGAGAGGGGTGCGACGTGCTGATGCATCGGTCCGTTCGGATGATAAAGCCCGTACGGATACGAGGACGGCGAGTGGATCGGCGAGATGGGCGAGACGCTGGGATTGTTTCCGGCGTTGAGATAGATCGAGCCGGTTGACTCGATGTGACCGGTCGTGAGGGACGAGCTGGAGTAGTGGATGGTGGAGGGACCGACGGGTGATGTCGTCGAGGCGGTGGATGCGACGCTGGTGGTGGTGGTGGCGGCGCTTGGCGACGGGCTCTTGGTCTTCCTGGACTTGATGACGAGACCGTTGCCGGTGGTCGTCGACGTCGTCGTCGAGGGATGAGGGCCGACGGTGGTCGTCGTCGTCGTCGAGGAGAGGAGGCCGCTGGAGTGGATGTTGCCGTTGCAGCCAGCGGCGACCGAGTGGAGGCTCGGATTGCAGGGGTGAAGAAGATTCCCACCGAGGTTGCCGCTCGTCGAGTGAAGATTGCCGGTGGAGGGACTCTGGAGCATCGGTGGATTGTTGCTCGTGGAGTTGACGAGGGTGCTCGTCGCTGTGCAGCTCTCGGTCTGCATTGGTAGATTCGAGCTCGAGTCCGGACTGCAGGGCAGTATGTTGCCGTATCTGTGGGACTTCTTGTAGGAATAGGCCATCTCCGTGGGGCTGGAGGGCGGCGGTGTGACCGAGTCGAGGTGACTGGCGTAGACACCGTGATTGTGAATCTGGTGGGGATTGCTGTGGCCGTTGCTTTGATGGTTAATGGAATTTTGATGGTGTACGTGGTGGTTGTTGTTGGCGTTGGTGTTGCTGTTGTTGTTGCTGTCGGTGCTGCTGCGAAGGAGGATGTTCTCCAGGATGGAGCTGCTCGGGCTGGTGACGTAGGGCGGTCGGCCGTTCGAGGTGATCGGCATCGGCGGCCCTTTCGCTTCCGGCTCGTAGAAGGGCTTGGTGTTCTTATCGGCGAGATCGTCGTCGGTCGACGTCGATATCACCGTTTGCTTCTGCAGAAGCATCGGCGACAATGCCTTGACCGGCATCTGGATCTCCGGCGTCGCGGCACCGCTCGAGATCTCGTCCTTCACCTTCGAACCGTCGAGGATCACCTTGCCGCTCTGGAAATTCGTATAACCCTTCGGAATCTTTATCTTCACCTTCCTGTAGGCGTTCTTCACAACGACCGTGTCCTGCTTGTTAAGAACCTCGCTAGAGCTCGTCGTTCGCGTTGTCTTGCTGAAATCCAGGACGTAGTTGTTCTCCGAGTCTGACTCGCTGCTCTCCTCCGGAGGCGTCAGGATCTCGTCGTGATAACCGTTCGAGTGGTAACCCTCGTCCGATCTCACCGAACCGTCGGTCGGCGTCATTTGGCAACGCCTCTCGTACATCGTCGAGTCCTTCAGGGGAAGAACCACCTCGACCGAGCCGGCTATCTCGGACGGTAACGTCGATTGCTGAGCCTGTTGTCCTGGAGAGAATATTTCAAATGTCAGATTTTTTTTTTTTTTTTTTTTTTTTTTGTTGCTTCAAATCGATTCTTTTTTTTTTTAAGTGGTGAACAGAGTCGGCGGATAAATTTATGGGATAAAGTGGGAGATCACTCACTTATTTGTTGGAGCATGAGCTCGCCGGAGAGGGGGTAGCCAAGCCTTTCGGAAAATTCTCGACAGTACCAGACAAGCAGCTCTTGATTCGGTAGAATCGGTTTGATCGTGTAAAAATAAATGTTCATCTGCAAAAGAATTCATTTTGTTTCCATTAAAATTCCATCGACGAGACGCACGTTTTTTTTTTTAATTTTTCGATGACTATAACAAAGTTTGTCGATATTTTGTTTTTTTTTTTTTTCACCCCAATTCTCTTACCTTATATTGACAAGCTATCAGGTTTTGCGATTTCGATGAATACGCCGGACTGACGTATCGCATCCAGTTGGATTTTTGGACGTCGAAACCGTCGATGTAGTAGAACAGCTCGTTGTTCTTGTACACCTGTTTGACAATATTTTTCGATCAGACATTTGATAAATTACCTGGCCAACGATTCCATTGGTTTTTGTTTATAAAAATAAAAAATTAAAAAAATTTAAAAAAAATGAATAAAAAGTTAATGTGTTCCCAGTCTCGATTCTCTGCTTTCGTAGAGGAAATTTACGCGTATAAAATTTTCACGATTCAGCGATTCCGTCGTCTCCTTGACGAAAATCTATTGCGACGTTCGTACTATAATCGATCACCGCGGTTTTGAACTCTATATTCAAACGCATTGACGAGTTTAAAGACGAGGAAGCGAGAACGAAAGACATCAATGGCTTCGCGTCTTTCGCTTTAAGGTCTGTTCAATCGGATGAAACCAATTTTGCCCTATCAGCCCGTTCGATTACATACGCGTACACGAATTCCGTCCTTTCCTCGTCTCTATGCTGCGTCAATTTTTTTTTTTTTTTTTTTTTTTTTTTTTATGTCTAGCTTTTTGTGAATTACGATATCGATGAAAAAAAAAAGTGTCGGACAATTTAATAATTCTTTTTTTTTTTTTTTTTATGTCTAGCTTTTTGTGAATTACGATATCGATGAAAAAAAAAAAAAGTGTCGGACAATTTAATAATTTTTTTTTTTTTTTTTTTTTTGTCTACTGTCAAAGGAGCAAAGAAAAGAGCCGAGCTAAGGTTGCATCGAAGTGGGCTTTCTTGAACTCACCCTCCAGAAGTAGTTCCGGTTGGCGTTGACCGGCACAGAGTCCTTGGTGTAGACCTGTCCGACCAGAGGACCGAAACGCGTCCCCTTGGGAATGTAACTCGTGCTCCACACACCCAGCACCTGTGCACAACGAAACGAGTTTTGTCCGAATATCCAATCAGTGAAAATTTCCTCAATCAACTCCGAGATCCTTTTGAATTATTCCGAGGCTCGAGAGTGTCGTATAAAAAAATCATCGTAGTCCTTTAGATTCACCTTGAAACGTAGACTCAAAAGCGTTTGGTTTCGTCGAGCAGGATACCGTGCATGTTTTAGAAAAAATATCTGCTTAAAATTAAGGAGGGAGTCTCGCTGATGCTGACTTCGCATAAATTCGACAAAAATAATGGAAAAATTGCAAGTACTTCTTTATTGTATGAAAATCTGAAAAAAAAAAAAAAAAAAAAAATTCATGCATACCAAAGGTACTGAGAAGATTAATTTTGCATAATAATAATTCGAAAATTTTATTAACAAATTGATGAAGAAAAAAGAAAAATTATTGCTCAACAAATTTGCCCGCAAACCAACTTTTTTTTTTTTTTTTTTTTTTTTTTTTTTTTTTTCGTGGAAATGATTCGTTTATTTTTCTGAATACGTATGAATTGTTTAGAGATTTTTTTTCACTAAACTTTGATTTTTTTTTTGTTATTTCACACATTTTTTCCATATAAAAGAAAAAAAAAAAAAAATCATAGTTGACTAAAAAATCTGAAAAAATTCATACGTATTCAGAAAAATGAACGAATCATTTTCATAAAAAAAAAAAAAAAAGCTACGTCGCCGAATAATTTGTACAATTAATTTTTTGATACATTTGTTAATAACATTTTGGAATTATTATTATGCAAAATTAATCTTTTCAGTACATTTAGTATGCGTGCATTTTTTTTTTTTTTTTTTTCAGAATTTCATAACATCGAGAAGTACATGCAATTGCTCTCTTATTTTTGTCGAACTTATGCGAAATGAGCGCGAAGCGACATAGCTACCTCAATAAATATTGTCCGACGAAAGAGAAATAATTAATAGAGAAATAAAGAAAAATTTGTTTTCGTTAAAAGTTAATTTTACTTTCGCTTATTTGAAATTTATAAAGTTTGTCAGAAGAAAAAAAAATTATTGCTACTAGAGCGTTAGAGAAAAATTTGTTTTCGGTTAAAAGTTAATTTTGCTTTTTGCTTTTTAAAATGAATCAAGATTATCCGAAGATAGAATAATTATTGATAGAGCGATACAGAAAAATTTGTTTTCGCTCAAAAATTAATTGTGATACGACAACTTGTGGTATGATTTTATTAATTATTTTTTCTTCTTCGTAAAATAGAATGAGGAAAAAAGGTTTTTTTTTTTTTTTTTTTTTTTTTTTTTTTTAACGCTGAAAAGAAAAATGTAAACTTACATCGTTCGGTGCTTGGGAGGGCTTGAGTACGAGATTCCTCGGCAGCGAGCCTTCGGCGCGATTGGGATCGTTCGGCGGTGCCGATACATCCGGTACCAAGTAAACGGCATGCTGCTCGAATTCTTCTTCCCTTAAGGTCGTGTGATCCCACTCGCTGGCCTCCATTATTCACTGAAATCACAATATATATATATATATATATATATATAAAATCTCCTACTCGTATCGAATGTATACGACTTATATAAAATCCCGTATTAAAACCGTAAAGACTTTATTAAAATTTCTTCGAGTAAATTACGTCGTTTAATATCGTTCGATTACGCAGTTACGCCACTAACGTAGTTGACCACTGTAAGACATCGTGTTTACTAGCGCGCCGGGTAATATCGACGTTGACTCGGGACGAGTTAGATGGGACGAGTAATTGCAATAACGAACGAAACAATTCGTGTTCGCTTATCGCAATAATTTTCCAATATTCGCGATGAAAAAAAAAAAGACATATATTTTCGTAAAATTATATTTCTTGACGGAACGATTGTCAATTTATTTAAATACGCAACTTAAATTGTAGCTTGAAATATAAATATATATATATTAAGAAAATAACATACATTCCGGTCGAAAAATAAGATTCGCAAACCGGAAGTGACGTATCTCCGGTACGACGTCACTTCCTGTCGAAAAATGAGATTCTCAAACCGGAAGTGACGTATTTCCGGTACAATGTCACTTCCGGTCGTAAAATGAGATTCTCAAACCGGAAGTGACGTATTTTCGGTACGCCACTTCCGGTCGAAAAATGAAATCCTCAAACCGGAAGTGACGTATTTCCGGTACGACGTCACTTCCGGTTGAAAAATGAGATTCTCAAACCGGAAGTGACGTATTTTCGGTACGTCCCTTCCGGTCGAAAAATGAGATTCTCAAACCGGAAGTGACGTATTTTCGGTACGTCACTTCCCGTCGAAAAATGAAATTCTCAAACCGGAAGTGACGTATTTTCGTTACGCCACTTCCGGTCGAAAAATGAGATTCTCAAACCGGAAGTGACGTATTTCCGGTATGATGCCACTTCCGGGTGAAAAGTGGGATTTTCATAACGGAAGTGACGTATGTTACGTACGACATTACTTCCGGTCGAGAAATGAGTTTTTTTTGGACCAATAGTGACGTATTTCCTACCGAAAGATGTGTGTTTTTTTTTTTTTCACCCGACGATAACGCACAGTGCAGTTGTGCAACGCATTATTGTGAACAACTCACAGAGACCTACGGTATAGTACGAGAATAGTACGATTTATATATAAAGGCGAACCGTTATATATAAATCATTAATTTATAATAATGAGGAGCCTGAAGTACCGCGCGGGGAACCCCCCCCCCCTGGATTCTTAAAAATTGGCCCAAGCATCCGAACAAACAAAGCCACAGTTTAAAAAGACAATAATTCAGCTCGTTTGTGCTTCCCCGATGGCTCTTTCGGCGAAAAAAAATGAAAGTCTCCATGTAGTGTCGATCCTTTTGAAAGTCATTGATTAAAAGAATTTTTTTTTTTTTTTTTTTTTTTTTTTTTTCTATCTTCCTTCAGCTCCGATTGCTCCGAGAATTTCTAATTCAACAAAATTCCACGGCGAACGACACATTGCGGTGGTTCCATGCTGATTGTCCGCATTAATAATAATCCGGCCTTTCGGGGTTTCGCTGTCGGTGCACCGCGGTGAGAGTTGCACGCTTTAAACACCGCGAAAGTGAAACCCGTCCACGCATTGATCGACTGCGAGAGGGGTCGGCGAGAGGGTGTTGGGCGCGGGTCGACGTATAGAGTGCATAAACTCCGGTCGTCCATCCACCGTTTCGCCTACGAAAAAACCCCCCACCTGCATTTCCGGCATCGCCCTCGACTTTGACTCTCTTCGAATTTTTAACACTCTCGAATTTCAAGCTAAGAATTAAAGAAAAAAAAAAAACCAAAAAACCAAAAAACCAAAAAAAAAAACGAATAAAAATTCTCAACACGTCAAAGTGCTTTCTCGGCACGGATATGGGAGACACGCCGCTGGTTACGGTGCCATTAAATGTACGAGGATGCAGCGCGGCTGGTGCAAAGCCTCAGACATTCCCGCTTGACCCGCGAATCGATCGCGGCGTTTTCATTTTCACTTCATAGAACTCCGCGCCGTCCTACACACGAGCCCGACATACAATCAACACCGAGACGAATAATTTCGCTCTTATCCGACTGTTATTGTTGTCATTCTTCTTCTTCTTTTTTTTTTTTTTTCTTTTGCTTTTATTGTTTTTTCTTTTTCTTCTGTCACGAGAATCGTCAATAATTTTTTTTTTTTTTTTTTTTTTTTTTTTTTTTTTTAATCAAACCAATAATGCTCAATCTTACGTCTCCCTCGTCCCTGCGAAGCATGTGCGTCCCGAAGGTGGTTTTCCACTTGTCCAGGACACCGACCAGTTTTTTTCGCCCCTTCGAAGATTTCGTTGCTTACGAGAACAACAACAAATTTGTCCGCATCGAGCACTTTTGGAGTTATTTTTTATTTAGATTTTTTGTTTTGCATCTTCACTTTTTTTTTTTTTTTTTTTTTTTTTTTTATTGCGACGATCCTTACGTGATTCTATAATTTTTCAATGAGATCGTAGCTATCATCGTCGTCGATGGTAATCGGCTCGTGAGCGTTGTCGTCCGAGGTGGCGGCTCGCACTTGGCGTTTCTTTCGTCGGGTGCGAGCGATTTCACGATTTTCTTCAACATTTACGTGTTATTTGAGGTGTTTTTTTTTTGTTTTTTTTTTGGTTTTTTTGGTTTTTTCTCACGGCTTGTTGCTTCGACGCGATCTCCCTCGGGGATCGCGCAGAGTCGACGAGATAGAGGAGACGCTTTCGGGCAGCCCTCTCGGCCTATCGGGACATCGGAAAGCTCGATAAAAAGCAAAAAATTCGATTTTTTTGCCCACTTTCGTAGGAGAAATTAAATTCGTTAGGTGACAAAAAAAAAAAAAAAAAAAAAAAATATTGTATGTTACGACAAAGTCTCGATTCTCTCGACTGTTTGTTGTGCGAATTCTTTTTTCATTTTATTCACTTTCCTCTTCCCGGAAGAACGCTTTCTCTTTTCTGAGATATTTGGAAAAAAAAACGAAAAAAAAAAATGTCTCTCGCACTACTTTTTCGTGCTTTTCTTTCGTGTTTTTCTTTGTATAAAAAAAAAAAAGAGAAAAATTATTTTCGTTTCGACTCGTTTCACCGAGAACCGGCGTGCACCATTCACATATCCCGAAAACACCACCCAAGCACACACGACGAACAGTCAACACCTATCGCGCCGCAACAACTCGAGCGGCACTGACACACACACACACACACACGCGCGCGCGCGCGCGCGAACAAAATATCACGACGTATCTCCTCTAATATATTTAAGAAAAAAAAAAACAAAATTAGCAAAACAATTCGTCGTTCTCCCCTTCCGTCGTTGTATCTTCTTCTCAAGAAAGAACCAAGAAACAAAAATCCACAAAAGCCCCCACTTGCACGACCGTGCCCACTTGTCTAAGAGGCGATTGTCTATAAAAAAAAAAAATATATCAAAAAAATCCGAGCACGTTTTTTCGCAACTGTAACTTTGATCCTCGCTCTCTCTCTCTTCCTTTCTTATCTTTCTCCCTCCGAATTTTTTTTTTTTGAGAACTTTTTTCCGTCTCTTCTCCGAAAAAAAAGTATTGTCTTATTTTCGAGCTTCCGAGGCGTTTAAAAAAAAAAAAAAAAAAAAATGCGACTCCGTTATTAATCCCTCGTTAACGAACCGCGCTCGGTTGCATTTTCTCCGGCGTTGTCGTAGGGCAGACGCGAGGAGCGTGCGAACGAAACTCGGTTTTCCGCGTTGGGGTGCTCGACGCTGTGCGCGACGACGAGGGTGGTTCTCGCTCTCTCCTCGCGACGTCGTCGTCGTCGGCGGCGGCGGCGGCGGCGGCAGCGGCGGCTCTCTTCGTGGATGGCACAGTGTGGAACTCGGCTATACCTGACCTAGCCCACCACGAGTCGGCTCGAGCCGTCGCTCTCCTCCCTTCGGAACCGTTGGTATTGCGCCGGTGGCGCATGTACACCGTCGTCGGAGCATCCCCGTTGTGGGTGGCAGCCGACGGAGGGGGGAGAGCCGGAGAGAGCGAGAGTGGGCGGACGGTCGGGTGGTGCATTTCTCCGCGCTGCGCTTTCGATCGACCCGCTCGCGGGGACCGAACCACCCTTCCGCCTCTCTCTCTCTCTCTCTCTCTCTCTCTCCCTCTCCCTCTCTCTCTCTCTCGCTCCGTCCTCCGCGAGCCCCCTTCGCCGTCTCCGTCGCTCTCGGCCGCCCTCCACCCTGCCGTTTCACTCAGCTTTCACCCTCCGAGAGCGCGTCTCGCTCGCTCCCCCACGCCCGATTCGATACCCGAACGGTGCAACTCACTGCAACCCCTTTCCACTCACAACCTTCCTTCCGCAAGCCGCTCTCTCTCTCTCTCTCTCTCTTTCTCTCTCTCACCCTCGCCCCTCCGACATTTTCGGTTTTTCGCGCATTATCATCGTCCACTGTGCATTCGCTTTTCTCGGCCACTTTGACTTTTTTGTTGTTTCTTTTTTTTCATACTTTTGATTCACGTCAGTCAGTTCCTTGACCTTTTTTTCTTTTACTTTGTTTGCTTCATCTTTTTTTATTTATTTATTTTCCTTTAATGAGTTTAATTTGAGAGTGTCGAACCGCAGGCCGCTCCGACATTTTCGGTTTTTCGCGCATCATTATCATCATCCACTGTGCATTCGCTTTTCTCGGCCACTTTGACTTTTTTGTTGTTTCTTTTTTTTCATACTTTTGATTCACGTCAGGAAGTTCCTTGACCTTTTTTTCTTTTACTTTGTTTGCTTCATCTTTTTGTTAATTTATTTATTTCTTTTTTTTAATGAGTTACATTTGAGAGAGTCGAACCGCAGGCCGCTCCGACATTTTCGGTTTTTCGTGTATTATCATCATCCACTGTGCATTCGCTTTTCTCGGCCACTTTGACGTTTTTGGTTTTTGTTCTTTTTTTTTTTTTTTCATACTTTCGATTCACGTCAGGAAATTCCTTGACCTTTTTTTCTTTTACTTTGTTTGCTTCATCTTTTTGTTAATTTATTATTATTGTTTTAATGAGTTACATTTGAGAGTGTCGAACCGCAGGCCGCTCCGACATTTTCGGTTTTTCGCGCATCATTATCATCATCCACTGTGCATTCGCTCTTCTCGGCCACTTTGACTTTTTTTTTCCATACTTTCGATTCGCCTCAGTCAGTTCCTTGACCTTTTTTTCTTTTACTTTGTTTGCTTCATCTTTTTTTTATTTATTTATTTTTTTTTAATGAGTTTAATTTGAGAGTGTCGAACCGCAGGCCGCTCCGACATTTTCGGTTTTTCGCGCATCATCATCATCATCCACCGTGCCTTCGCTTCTCTCGGCCACTGTGCCTTTTTTTTCCTACTTGCGATTCATGTCACTCACTTCCATGATCTTTTTTTTCTCTTTTATTTGCTTCATCTTTTTTATTAAAAAAAAAAAAAAAAAAGCTTTTTATTTAGTGTTTTGCGACCGGGGCCGAGGATTTCGGGTCCGTGTTGGTGCAATTTCATGCCGCTCCCTCTATACGAACAGGCTTATAGTTTATTTTATTGTTTTTTTTTTCACTTTATCGCTGTTTTAGTATGTACCGCGCGACTCGCAGTCTCGACGTCCTCACCCTTTTTGCGTTTTCTTTCATCTTTATCCCTCTCTCTCTCTCTCCCTTTTCCCATCTACCTCTCTTCACCACCCCCCTCACTCGCCGTGCTTTAGCGACGGACGAGATGCTCGCGTTGCCCTCACTCCCGCACCGGCACTGGTGCAACCCCTCGCGATATCTATATAGAGGCAAACGTTGCTCTTTCGCTTCAATTTTTTTTTTTTTTTTATTTTTTTTAATTTTTTTTATATACACTTCCTCATGTGTTACGACAGCGGTGCGACGGTGTTGGTAACGGCGTGCATGCGACCCACCCCCCCTTTTTCGCTGTACAACCGACGACGACGACGACGACGACGACGACGACGACGACGACGACGACGACGACGACGACGACGACGACGACGACGACGACGACGACGCTGAGGGAACGAGCGGCGAGTTCATGCGCCGATAATATCTCGCTCGGTTCGAACGGCAAACAATAATCTCTCGTTGAGATAATGCACCTTCGATGCATAAGTGATAATTTTCGCACGGAGTTTTATTTATAACCCCGAATCCGTCGTTCCGTTTCATTGATGTCGCCCGATTGGGACGATCAATGCTGGTATTTCAAGTTTACGCGAAGTATTGATTTATTCGGCGTTTTTTTTTTTTTGCCGTACTTTCGTCCGACGGGTTCGAAATATCTCGGCGAGTTGCGTTTATAGATTTTTTTTTTTTTTTTTTTTTTTCGACTCCGTTGCAGAGGATGCTTGTCAATTTTTTAAAACTTTTTCCACGATATTGCGAAAACCTCGGGAAGCTGATAATTTTCGTCGATTTGCGTTATTTTTAAAATTGCGGAGAGACGCGTCGACGTCCGAGGCTAAGTGGTTAATTTTTTTGTTTTTTTTTTGTTTTTTTTTTGTTTTTTTTTTTCTATAGACTACAGTACGAGTCTCTTGGACGGGAAGAAACGAATTTTGGAAGGCCTTTTTTTTAGACGTCGACGTTTTAATCAATTGATCAATAATAAATTTCACAGTTTTAAAGACGGTTTCTTGAAAATGTTTTTAAAAGATATACAAATGGTTCACCGATAGGAGAGCTTTTAATTTAATTGGCCTTTTTCACATGTCGAAGTCACCGCGCTTTGACCAATTAATTAATTAAACTAATGATAAATTTCACGAATTTAAACATCGTCTCTTTCATTGTTAAAAAATCTATGTAAAATGTCGCACCGATAAAGAGAGCTTTTAATTTAATTTAAATTATAAAAATTGAGTTTCCTTAAAACGGTAGAAATAAAGAAAACTTTCATAGTTTTGTATATGTTTTTTTTTTGTTTTTTTTTTTTAAATTTTTTCACGACACAAAGACTCTAAATTATGATCGGTCGATTGTGGGCTTAACTAATAATAAATTTCACAAATTTAAACATCGTCTCTTTCATTATTAAAGAATATATGTAAAATGTCGCCCCGATAAAGAGAGCTTTTAATTTAATTTAAATTCTAAAAATTGAGTTTCCTTAAAACGGTAGAAATAAAGAAAACTTTCATAGTTTTGTATATGTTTTTTTTTTGTTTTTTTTTTTTTAATTTTTTCACGACACAAAGACTCTAAATTATGATCGGTCGATTGTGGGCTTAACTAATAATAAATTTCACAAATTTAAACATCGTCTCTTTCATTATTAAAGAATATATGTAAAATGTCGCCCCGATAAAGAGAGCTTTTAATTTAATTTAAATTATAAAAATTGAGTTTCCTTAAAACGGTAGAAATAAAGAAAACTTTCATAGTTTTCTATATGTTTTTTTTTTTTTTTTTCACGACACAAAGACTCTAAATTATGATCGGTCGATTGTGGGCTTAACTAATAATAAATTTCACAAATTTAAACATCGTCTCTTTCATTGTTAAAAAATCTATGTAAAATGTCGCCCCGATAAAGAGAGCTTTTAATTTAATTCAAATTCTAAAAATTGAGTTTCCTTAAAACGGTAGAAATAAAGAAAACTTTCATAGTTTTATATATGTTTTTTTTTTGTTTTTTTTTTTTTTTAATTTTTTCACGACACAAAGACTCTATATTATGATCGGTCGATTGTGGGCTTAACTAATAATAAATTTCACAAATTTAAACATCGTCTCTTTCATTATTAAAGAATATATGTAAAATGTCGCCCCGATAAAGAGAGCTTTTAATTTAATTCAAATTCTTAAAATTGAGTTTTCATAAAACGGTAGAAATAAAGAAAACTCACAGTTTTATACATGTTTTTTTAAATTTTTTACGACACAAAGACTCCAAATCATTATCGGTCGATTGTGGGCTGTGTCGAACACCCAGACGAGAGAAATGTCTCCGAATCCGATGGGCTTGTTCCTCTTGACCGGCTAATGAGAAACGTAGCGGTTTCGGAGCGCGAGCCTCGCAAAAAGGTCATCGAACCTTCGCGCCCGGCCGCTCGACGAAGACGACGATTCATACCGGCGGTCTCGTGTCTCGCGATGGTCGCGTATGTCTCTGGCGCACACACCCGATCGTCCGTTCGCCTCACACTGTTACCGTAGACCGCGCAGGCAAACTACCGGTCTTACTTCATCGGACCGAATTTCGACACACGCCTCGTTCATCGAAAGATACATTTCGTAAGAAAAAGTAAGAAAAACGAAAATTGAAACCCATTGAAAATCGAACAGCCGCGAACGAATTCCGTATGTCGGAGTAGTCGATTATGGCTCGACTTTTTTTTTTTTTTATTTTAGAACTTTCGTTCGATAATTTCGGCGTTAATTTATTTCGGAATGTAAAAAACTGTACCCGAAATATTCGATCTCCGGGTCTCAAAAATTTATCAGCATTCCACACAAAGTCCGGACGATTTCATATTTTATTGCGCTCAATTATTACACGTCGATTCAGCCTGAGAATAGAATTTTTCTATCCTGGCTATGGAGCGAGGATGTAAAATTCATTGTAGGAAAAAAAAAAAACCACGAGCGAATGGTCCATTGACGAAAATACGCCGTCGACGAACCGGAAGACGTTTTCGTGGGTATTCTATAAAAACATTCGAGCTCGAATTACAATAGGAAGACTCCAAAGATTAATCGCTGTCATTGATACCGTTAAAAGTTACGCTAATGATCAATCGCTGTCATCGATACCGTTAAAAGTTACGCTACTGATTAATCGCTGTCATCGGTACCGTTAAAAGTTACGCTAAAGATTAATCGCTGTCATCGATACCGTTAAAAGTTACGCTAAAGATTAATCGCTGTCATCGGTACCGTTAAAAGTTACGCTAAAGATTAATCGCTGCTATCGGTACCGTTAAAAGTTACGCTAAAGATTAATCGCTGTCATCGATACCGTTAAAAGTTACGCTAAAGATTAATCGCTGTCTTCGATACCGTTAAAAGTTACGCTAAAGATCAATCGCTGTCATCGATACCGTTAAAAGTTACGCTAAAGATTAATCGCTGTCATCGATACCGTTAAAAGTTACGCTAAAGATTAATCGCTGTCATCGATACCGTTAAAAGTTACGCTAAAGATTAATCGCTGTCATCGATACCGTTAAAAGTTACGCTAAAGATTAATCGCTGTCATCGATACGGTTAAAAGTTACGCTAAAGATTAATCGCTGTCATCGATACCGTTAAAAGTTACGCTAAAGATTAATCGCTGTCATCGATACCGTTAAAAGTTACGCTAAAGATCAATCGCTGTCATCGATACCGTTAAAAGTTACGCTAAATATTAATCGCTGTCATCGATACCGTTAAAAGTTACGCTAATGATCAATCGCTGTCATCGATACCGTTAAAAGTTACGCTAAAGATTAATCGCTGTCATCGATACCGTTAAAAGTTACGCTAAAGATTAATCGCTGTCATCGATACCGTTAAAAGTTACGCTAAATATTAATCGCTGTCATTGATACCGTTAAAAGTTACGCTAATGATCAATCGCTGTCATCGATACCGTTAAAAGTTACGCTAAAGATTAATCGCTGTCATCGATACCGTTAAAAGTTACGCTAAAGATTAATCGTTGTCATCGATACCGTTAAAAGTTACGCTAAAGATTAATCGCTGTCATCGATACCGTTAAAAGTTACGCTAAAGATTAATCGTTGTCATCGATACCGTTAAAAGTTACGCTAAATATTAATCGCTGTCATCGATACCGTTAAAAGTTACGCTAATGATCAATCGCTGTCATCGATACCGTTAAAAGTTACGCTAAAGATTAATCGCTGTCATCGATACCGTTAAAAGTTACGCTAAAGATTAATCGCTGTCATCGATACCGTTAAAAGTTACGCTAAATATTAATCGCTGTCATTGATACCGTTAAAAGTTACGCTAATGATCAATCGCTGTCATCGATACCGTTAAAAGTTACGCTAAAGATTAATCGCTGTCATCGATACCGTTAAAAGTTACGCTAAAGATTAATCGTTGTCATCGATACCGTTAAAAGTTACGCTAAAGATTAATCGCTGTCATTGATACCGTTAGAAGTTACGCTAAAGATTAATCGCTGTCTTCGATACCGTTAAAAGTTACGCTAAAGATTAATCGCTGTCATCGATACCGTTAAAAGTTACGCTAAAGATTAATCGTTGTCATCGATACCGTTAAAAGTTACGCTGAAGATTAATCGCTGTCATCGATACCGTTAAAAGTTACGCTAATGATCAATCGCTGTCATCGATACCGTTAAAAGTTACGCTACTGATTAATCGCTGTCATCGATACCGTTAAAAGTTACGCTAAAGATCAATCGCTGTCATTGATACCGTTAAAAGTTACGCTAAAGATTAATCGCTGTCATCGATACCGTTAAAAGTGACGTCCTGTTTTCGATAGCTCGAATTCCTCGCGAACTGCGAATCGCCGTCGCGCAACCGGAAGTGCCGGCGCGAGTTCGGTTGTGACCGATCGGTCGCCGGCGGAATTTCACTTTTCGAATAAATGGAGACGAGTTATAGTTCGGTTTTATTCGCTCGGTGTCGTGATTGAACCTCCGTGTGGTAAAACAGGCACACGAGCGAAGCGCACCGGCTAGCGAGAGCTCCCGGTTAGTGCACGCCTAGAGAAGAATTTCCGCGTGAATCGGCGACGACTACTAACCCAGATACGTCCTCGGGTCGTCGATCTTTTCTCTTGCCGACGATGATACGAACGAACTCGTCTCTGTACCAGATAAATTTTCTACGGTATTTTCCAGGGTTGCCCATTAATTCGCGCACTCCTCGCGACAGAAGCCCTTCTCCCGGTAACAAAAGTTCGCCGACATCGAAGATAAGAGATCGGACCGACGACGGAAATATTAAAATATTTTCGTCCTCGGTTCGATTTAATGTTTTATATTATCGCAATAGCACGGCCGATAATAACGAACTCGACAGACGGAGCTATACATAACTGCGAGCAAACGTATATTAATACGCTATCAATTATGCAGGAAGTGAGTCTTCGTATAACGAAGACAATGGATAAGTGGGTACGTCGTTTCTTCTACATCCAATCCCCCCCCTCCGTGCGAGCTCCCCCACGAAGAGCTCCATCCAGCTTGTCTCCATCGGGCTACGAGAGTTCATTCAACTTCTTCTCGTCCGCGTTCTCATATGCAACAAATACGGAACGCCAATAGAAGCGAGTAACATTTTTCGCGTCTTTCGCCTCTTACGCGCGACCTCGTGCGTTGTTCTCGCGGATTTTCTGATGCGGCGACCGCTGTCGGTGGCTGAATGTAAACCGGAAAAGCGAGGGGCAAGTGAATTAGCGAAGCGAGCTCCCGATTGCTGGCCGCTTCCTTCGCGGCCGTTTCTACTGTCTCGCTCCTCGCGTTCATCCAACTTTCGGATCGTTCGCTCGCCTTTGGCCAACGGCGGTAGCTGCAGAAAGACGAAGAAGAAGAGGAGGAGGACGAAGAATAGAAAGAAAAAGCGATTGCCGGCGTTTCCTTTATCGCCGTTCGTACTGTTTAGCTTCTCGTGTTGCTCCAACTTTCGGGCCGTTCTCTCTATTTCGGCCATCAGCAGCATCTGCTGATGGCCGAAAGATGAAGAGTAAGGCGACGAGGACGAAGGCGAAGATGAGCACGAGGAAACGGAAGAAAAAGCGATTGATGGCGCTTCCTTTATCGCCGTTTCTACTGTTTCGTTCCTCGTGTTGCTCCAACTTTTGGATCGTTCTCTGTCTTTCGGCCATCAGCAGCAGCTGCAGAAAGATGAAGATGCAGGAGATGAGGCCGAAGAAAAAGAACAGGGGGAAGGGTAAGATGAGGACGAGGAAAAGGAAGAAAAAAACGTTTGATGGCGTTTCCTCCATCGCCATTTCTACTGTTTCGTTCCTCGTGTTCCTCCGACTTTCGGACCGTTCTCTGTCTTTCGGCCATCAGCAGCAGCTGCAGAAAGATGAAGATGCAGGAGATGAGGCCGAAGAAAAAGAACAGGAGGAAGGGTAAGATGAGGACGAGGAAAAGAAAGAAAAAAACGTTTGATGGCGTTTCCTCCATCGCCATTTCTACCGTTTCGTTCCTCGTGTTCCTCCGACTTTCGGACCGTTCTCTCTCTTTCGGCCATAAGCGGCAACTGCAGAAAGAAGATGGTGAAGGAGATAAGGACGAAGAAAACGAAGAAGAGAAAGCCGAAGATGAGGACGAGGAAAAAGAAGAAAAAACGTTTGACGGTGCTTCCTCTGTCGCTGTTTCTACTGTTTCGTTCTTCGTGTTGCACCAACTGTCGGATCGGTCTCTCTCTCTTTCGGCCATCAGCAGCAGCAGCAGCAGCAGCAGCAGCAGCTGCAGAAAGAAGAAGAGGGCGAGGAAGGAGACCTCCGGACGAAGAGGCGGACGAGGAAAACGAAGAGGTAGAAAACCGGAAGTGGAGGAGGACGAAGACGAGAACGAGGAAGAAGAATAGGACGAAGACGGGAACGAGGATGAGGATGATGACGAAGGAAAGGAAGAGGTGGACGAAGACGAGGCGAGAGAAAGATCGGCGGTAAGTGAGCAACACCCGAGAGTTCGTACTCTCGGGCCGCGGACTTGAAAGAAGGTCTCTGCCGGTCATTGTCCCACTTGAGAGTGTTCGCTCGCAAGCCCCACCGGTGCGCGGATTGCTGCTGCTGCTGCTGCTGCCGGACTTGGACTTGGACTTGGACCGTCGCCGGGGCCGTCTTGCACCGTGGTATATACATGCGCGACCGTAGGAATGACCATGGCGCAAAAGAGGAGGGAACGCCATGCCGGTCGCTCCTGAGGCCCCGCGAGAGTGAGTAAGGAGGTTTCCGATACCCCCTTTCTTCCTCTCTCCCCCCCCCCCCCCCTCCTCCCGCCCCACCATAGGAGACGGAGACACCGTTGCAGGGCCCCTTGCGTTCTCCTATACTATTATATACAACGGGGCAGGCATCACGCGTTCTCGCATGCGACGAGGACGAAATGAAACGAAACCACGCCGAACGAGCGAGCGTCACTCGACTAACTGTAATCCAACTGTATGTGTACCCGATGAAGACACGTATATGGGAGTAGCAATGCTGCACACCCACGGTCACCGGGCGAAAGAGAGTGTGTATATATATATGTATATATATGTACATTTCGTACACGGAGAGAGGTGTTCCGTACGTGTAGAATGAAGACGCTGGAAGTATCGCATGGACAACTAAAGCATACCTTACGATTTACCGTACCGACGACTTAACGTTACCTCGCGTTTGGTAAATAGAAGAAATAATTGTGAAATAGAACGCGAATGGGCTCGCTACGCGTGCGAGGATAGGGGGGAAATTTCACTAAGTTCAAACGAATCCTCGGAGACCACCTTTTTTTTATTTGTTGCAGCTCGTTTAATTTCTTCATCAGTATCATTTTTGCTATCTTTAATTTTTTTTTTTATTCTTATTTATTAGGATTATGTTTGTATGTATATGTATGTATATGTACACAGTAATAAATATTTGTACGTTTAGCAAACCTTTTTTGTCCTCAAAAGTCCACAATTATTCCGTTGTTATTATTACAAAAATTATTCCTAAAATTGACACACATTTTTGGAAAATGGACAAGATTTTTTTTTTTGTAAAATTAACAAGAAAATAGTTGTGGACAAGAAATGTTGGTACCATTGTTACTGTCTATGTAGATGTATGTATATGTATGTATATGTGTGTATATGTATGTATATGTATGTACATGTACGTATATGTATGTATATGTATGTATATATATGTGTATGTATGCGTATGTATGTGTATGCATGTATATGTATGCATATGTATGTATATGCATGTATATGCATGTATATGTATGTACATGTACGTATATGTATGCATATGTATGTATATATATGTGTATGTATGCGTATGTATGTGTATGCATGTATATGTATGCATATGTATGTATATGCATGTATATGCATGTATATGTATTACTTTTATTTAAAGGATTATATATATGTTTGAAAAATTATTTTTAATGATTAAGCTATCGGCGCGAATGGTGTTGAGGCGAATTCCTCCGTTCGCGAACATATGCCAAAATGGAATAGAAGGGCAGGGCTCATCGCGCGTCGTCGACCTCCGGTGTCTCGTCGGATGTACATAGTGTACAGATCGTGTTGCCAGTGACACGAGGCAACAGCACGTAACGCACCGTTATTCCGAGCGACCCCTTCCCGCGCGCGAGAGAGGGACAGAGAGAGAGAGAGAGAGAGAGAGAGAGAGAGAGAGAGAGAGAGAGAGTGGGAGTAAATGTATAGAGCGCGTAGAGTGCTTCGCCCGGCCAAAAGTAAAACCGAATTCATTTTCGGTCTCGTAAGACCGAAGCCGGACGCGCCCAGGCACCACCCGGTCCGGCAGCCACCACCGCGCTCCGCGCCCACTCTGACACACCGAAATTTTTCTCGATCATCTCGAGCCATCCTCGACTGATTTTTTTTTTTTTTTTTTTTTTTTTTTTTTTTCTCGTCCTCGCAACTGACTCGCTCAAGACTCGAGATTCTTATCACGCGTTACCTTATTTTTACGCTGTAAAAAAAAAAAAAAGAAATGTTCGAATATCAATGAACGGCATTGAAAGTTTTTTGTTTTTACATAAACTGTTACTGAAATTAAATATTAAGCAAGTAAAAAAAATAAAATAAAATAAAATAAATAAATAAATAAATTAGAAATAAAAACTAAAAATTTCATTGAAAAATAATTTGAAACGTGTTTGATTTTCGAATAATTTTGCAAATGAAATTTTTAGTTTTTATGATAATGATTATAAATTTCAGGGAAAAGATTTGTAATTTTAATATCGGATAATTTAATTTTTTTATTGATGTTCAATTGATGCAAGTAATGAAGGAGAAATTGAAGTATTTATGAGTGTTCAATTTATACATAAATTCCATCGAAATTTTATCCTAGCGTCTCGCTCGATAGTCGAATAATTTCTCCGTCTGACAATTGACACGCGCAACACACGAGATTTCTTATCACTCGTTATCCGATTTGTGAATGTAAATACGATTATTATTATTATTTTTTTTTTTCTCGGCGCGATTCGGATTCGAACCGTCATCCGAGATGATGGCACATCCGCGATATGATCATCACAGTATCTTCCGTCCAAACACCTTCGACTCATCGAGATCAAATTCTCAGCCGTTGCCCGATTTATCGCGGCTACTTCGCGCGTTTTGTACTTAAAAAAAAAAAAAAAAAAAAAAAAAAAAATTACTTCCAAATACTTCGATCAATCAATCGATTACACTTAGACAAATGATGTTCTGATTCGCAACGAAGAAAAGCATGAGATAATTAATGGAAATTTGTCAAAAAAAAAAAATGTCTAACAGAAATTTTTGGCAAATTTTGTCAACTTTCCTTCAAATTGTCACTTGCCAGTACAAACTACGGTAGTTTGTACCGGCAAGTAACAGTACATTCGTGAAGAGCACACATTCGTCGCACCGACGAAATGAAATCGCAGACATTGACCGATCGGAGTCTTTGGCGTTTCGTACTCGAGAGATTGATTTGAAGATTCTTCGAGCAATCGATCGATTAAACTTCGCCAAAAGAAAGTGTCCCGATCCACAAAAAAAAAAAAAAAAAAAAAAAAAAAAAAAAAACGAAAAAAGTGAAATTGGAAATCGAAAAAAAAAATCATCGAGCACGATATTTGTTCGCCAACTCCTCGAAACGATCGCTCGCTGGCACGAACTGACCGATCAGAATTGCCGAATTACGGCCGTTCAAACAATTTTCAGCGAAACCCTGGCGAGTCGTTTTTTTCAGCCTCGACCCACCTCGACCGCTTCCCTCTCAGTGTCCCCCGAAAGAATAGGCGCCCGACCCGATGGTTTCCCAACCGGCCTCGCGAGCCGGGTCCTTGAAACATTCCGGGTGACTCGTCCTCGAGGAAGTTCGTCGCTCCGACGTTACACGGAGCGAGAGTGACGAAAAAAAAAAAAAAAAGAGAAGAAAAAAACACACACACACACACACGGAAGAATAAAAAAAAATTTGGCAATCGAGATTCGGGCCCGGCAACGGGCGAGCCGATTGCGCAAGGCGAGTCCTCGTCGCCGTCGGTCGGAGGTCGAGCGATAAATCGAGATTTGCGAAAGGGTAAAAAAAAAAAAACAAAATCGTCGCGGGGACCAAAGACCATCGGCATCGATGCGGTCGAAGCGACGGATAATAAAAGTCCCATCGCGATCGATGGGACTTCGATCGTCGCGAGCCGCTCGTCCGACGCTTCTATCCGCATCCCTGCGGTACGGTGTGTGCGCGCGCGCCCGTATGTGTCCGACTACCACACATCGCTCGCAGAATCTCGGCGAGCCGCGCTAACGCGAGGAGAAATATATATATATATATATATATATATATATATATATATATATATATATACAAGCAGGACCTCGAAACCGAAGAGGGCTCTCGGGTTCATCGAACTCTCGCGGCGCTCGTATGTATGTGCAGTGCTATAGAGCGATGTCGGGATCTCCTGTAACAGGAGGAGAAACGCATGGAGGAGGAAGTATAGTACTGCTATGAGTATTATATCTCCTGTGTATTGCTCCATACGCCGCGTTCTATCTCTTCGGCACGGTTGTAGCGTCTCTGATGTAGCCCGCTCGTTGAGACACCGGCAGGGGGACTCGTGCCTAGATTCGACGGCGAGCTCGGTCGAGCGCTCGAAGTGAAGGGGACGGCCCTGAATCTATGTGTGTGTCTTGTTCCTTTTTGATTTTTTTTTTTTTTAATTTTTTTTTGTATCTTTTTTTTTACTTACAATTTTTTTTTTTTAATTTTTTTTATTAATTCCCCTTGGCTGTTATTTTGGCGTGACACAATCGTGGCCGATGCGAATGAAGAGCCTCGTGTGGCCGTGGCCAAGATCAATGGACTTTGGGCGAGCGGGCGAATCTATGTGTGTCTTTTTCCTTTTTGATTTTTTTTTATGTTTTTTTTTTTTTTTTCACTGATATTTTTAATAATTAATTCTACATGGCTGTTATTTTGGCGTGATGCCATAGTCGCTGATGCGAATGAAAAGCCTCGTGGCCGTGGCCAAGATCAATGGACTTTGGGCGAGCGGGCGAATCTATGTGTGTCTTTTTCCTTTTTGATTTTTTTAAATGTTTTTTTATCTTCTTTTTTTTTACTTGCATATTTTTTTCATTAATCAGCCTTGACTGTTATTTTGACGTGATATGATAGTTGCCGATGCGAATGAGAAACCTCATGACCATGGCCAAGATCAATTGACTTTGGGCGAGCGGGCGAATCTATGTGTGTCTTTTTCCTTTTTGATTTTTTTAATGTTTTTTTTTTCACTTATATTTTTAATAATTAATTCTACTTGGCTGTTATTTTGGCGTGATGCCATAGTCGCTGATGCGAATGAAAAGCCTCGTGGCCGTTGCCAAGATCAATGGACTTTGGGCGAGCGGGCGAATCTACGTGTGTCTTGTTACTTTTTGATTTTTTAAAATGTTTTTTATCTTCTTTTTTTTTTTTACTTGTATATTTTTTTATTAATCAGCCTGCACTGTTATTTTGACGTGATATCATAGTTGCCGATGCGAATGAGAAACCTCATAGCCATGGCCAAGATCAATTGACTTTGGGCGAGCGGGCGAATCTATGTGTGTCTTGTTCCTTTTTGATTTTTGTTATCTTCTTTTTTCTTTACTTATATATTTTTGTTTATTAATCAGCCTTGACTGTTATTTCGACGTGATATCATAGTTGCCGATGCGAATGAAAAGCCACATGGCCATGGCCAAGATCAATGGACTTTGGGCGAGCGGTTGAACGAGCGATCGGGGGGGGGGGGGGGGGGGGCCCGCATCGTCAAAGCCAAATTCTCTTTCTGGCAAGCGATACCGGAGCGACAGGATCGCGGACGCGAGAAAAGATAGAGGCCGTTGAACCTTCCCCGTCAACGATCATAATTGCAGAGTCATCGTTCTCGCTCCGAGCGTCCTCTCTTTTTCATCTTGTTCGCTCAAGTTGGCGAACGCGGCACTCCCCGGAGGGAGGGAATCACGCGAAACTGTTAATCGCGCCTGTTGTGGGCGAATAACGCGAAGTGACGAATTTTTTATTTGCCAGTCGCATTCACAAAGTATTTTTCTCTGCGAGTTTCATTTTTTTTTTTTTGAATAACAAAACGTTCATTTTTGGTCCCATGAACAGGAGAAGTCCGTCTCCTGGTATTTTTTATTTGCCAGTCGCATTCACAAAGTATTTTTCTCTGCGAGTTTCATTTTTTTTTTTTTAATAACAAAATGTTCATTTTTGGACCCATGAATAGGACAAGTCCGTCTCCTGGTATTTTTTATTTGCCAGTCGCATTCACAAAGTATTTCTCTCTGCGAGTTTCATTTTTTTTTTTAAATAACAAAACGTTCATTTTTGGTCCCATGAATAGGACAAGTCCGTCTCCTGGTATTTTTTATTTGCCAGTCGCATTCACAAAGTACTTCTCTCTGCGAGTTTCATTTTTTTTTTTTAATAACAAAATGTTCATTTTTGGTCCCATGAACAGGACAAGTCCGTCTCCTGGTATTTTTTATTTGCCAGTCGCATTCACAAAGTATTTTTCTCTGCGAGTTTCATTTTTTTTTTTTTTAATAACAAAACGTTCATTTTTGGTCCCATGAACAGGAGAAGTCCGTCTCCTGGTATTTTTTATTTGCCAGTCGCATTCACAAAGTATTTTTCTCTGCGAGTTTCATTTTTTTTTTTTTAATAACAAAATGTTCATTTTTGGACCCATGAACAGGACAAGTCCGTCTCCTGGTATTTTTTATTTGCCAGTCGCATTCACAAAGTATTTTTCTCTGCGAGTTTCATTTTTTTTTTTTTAATAACAAAATGTTCATTTTTGGACCCATGAACAGGACAAGTCCGTCTCCTGGTATTTTTCATTTGCCAGTCGCATTCACAAAGTATTTTTCTGTGCGAGTTTCATTTTTTTTTTTTTAATAACAAAATGTTCATTTTTGGACCCATGAACAGGACAAGTCCGTCTCCTGGTATTTTTTATTTGCCAGTCGCATTCACAAAGTATTTTTCTCTGCGAGTTTCATTTTTTTTTTTTAATAGCAAAATGTTCATTTTTGGACCCATGAACAGGACAAGTCCGTCTCCTGGTATTTTTTATTTGCCAGTCGCATTCACAAAGTATTTCTCTCTGCGAGTTTCATTTTTTTTTTTTTTAACAAAATGTTCATTTTTGGTCCCATGAACAGGAGAAGTCTGTCTCCTGGTATTTTTTATTTGCCAGTCGCATTCACAAAGTATTTTTCTCTGCGAGTTTCATTTTTTTTTTTTAATAACAAAATGTTCATTTTTGGACCCATGAATAGGACAAGTCCGTCTCCTGGTATTTTTTATTTGCCAGTCGTATTCACAAAGTATTCTTTTCTACAGGTTAAATTTTTTTTTTTTTTTTTTTAATATAGACATGTCAATTTTTGTACCTGTGAACAGAATTAGCGTCGTGTCCTATTATTTTTTACTTGCGACTCGCATTCACAAAGTATTCCTTTCCGAGGGTTTCAATTTTTTTACTTAATAACAAAATATTAATTTTTGGACCTACGAACAGAAAGGCCCGTTTCTGGGAATTTTTCTTAATTTCCCAGTCGCACTTACAGAGTATTCTTTGTTACGTGCCTCAATATATTTTTCCAAACAAAATCTTAATTTTATGACCTACGAACATAATTAGTCCCGTCTCTCGGTGAAATGTGGAACAGGCTGTATCGTCAAAAAAAAAAAAAAAAAAAAAAAGTTAAAACGAGTCAACGTCGCGCCCGCCGCTACGTCTGCCCGTGCGCATACTCGAACTACTGTCCATTGTAATTCGCCCGTCGGTCTTGAGGCCAGAGCTACGCACCGGCGCGGCCTCGGGTCTCTGCCTACACAACTTGCAAAAGTACAAGTGGAAACACGTTCGTACGAGCGGTGTGACGGAGAGCCGCGCGTGCCCGGCGAGCCCGCAGGCGCCTCGGGTCACTCGCGTCCCGAGCCCGTAAGTAGTCTCAGTCAACGGCGCATCGTACGTGCCGCCGGTTTCAATGGGCAGAGGAGAAACACAGGCGTCGTTCTGCGACGGCCGCAGCGGGGACGCGCACCGTTCCAGTAGTGGAGCGTCGCGTATCGCCAGACGGACCGATGCCGTCCACGGAATCGGGTGTGCATCGCGAATGAGCAAGAGAAAGAAAAACGTAAGAAAGAAGAGGGAGACAGGGAACGGTGAGCGAAGCGGCGAAACGCGGTCGAACGTTCGCGCGCTTAGAGCTCCCCGCTACGTCGTCTTCGCTAGTGTACGGCAGCGCGTCGAGCGCGGCACTCGCGCGCTCCCAGGCGGCGGGTCTTCGAACCCGCGGCACTGTTGCGATGCATAACCTATTTTGTAATAGCACACTTTGTTTAACCGGCACGCGGCATCCTTGCCGTGGAGGCTTGAACTCGGCGTACGGGGCCGCGCTCGTAAGGACCCAGATAACCGAGTCCGCTCGCTTGTATTCCCGAAGTCCCCGAGCGAGGTGAACGACGGCGCGTGCGGAACGACGGCCGTGCAACGCTCACCGCGGCAGGAAACAACGGCGAAGGGCTCGACGCGAACTTCGATGGATTTGGTGAGAGAACGAAAAACAACAAAAAAAAAATGTGACACGAGCGAAGTGGAACGAATAGAAACTCGGCTTTGGGCCCGGAAATAGACTGTTGATGCAGCGAAGTCACATTGACACTTCTACTCGGAGAGTTCGAGAAAAAGAAAAAGTTGCAGTCATTGTTTCATTGCTGTGGGCAAAATGGGCGACTCAGTAGGATAAAAAAAAAACAGGGAGGAATCTAGCTTATCTAGCTTATCCTCGGAGCAGTGAGCGGAGAATTTACAGGACATATCGTTGCCGATTTCTTTCACGAAGTATGACGAACTAATGTGACTGCATAGGATCGAGAAGAGTGTACTTTCTAACCCAGTTGGAAGAGTCGCCTCTCTCTCTCTGGCCTGGCCGACCGAGCCTCGGGCGAGTTTCCTTTCCTACTTCCTCTCCTCTCGTCGCGAATAACCGTCGCAAGAGTCTTACGCGACGGAAAATATAACACGAACGAAAACGTTTTTTTGATACTGCAAACGGGATTTAAAAACAAACAAACAAACAAACAAAAAACAAAACAAACGAGAGAAATTTTCGCGTCACCAAAATTCGCGTGAGGTAAGAGCGAGGCATAGACTGTACAACTAACGTTGCGAAAGAGATTGAATAATCCGACAGCGAGCTCGTCGCTTCCGCATTCGAGCGGAGCTCGGACTTCAATGTCAATGCCAGCGCCAGCGCGCACAGTCGCCCTTTCACCTTATATAACGAATAAGTGTTCTCCGCTCGGGCCTCCTCTGCATGTAACTATGCCTTGTACTATACTCGACTCTTCTTATTATCTCGATGAGCAATCTCGATGAGCAATCGCAAATACTGCACGGCCGCTTTCGGTTAAGATATTTCGACGCTGTGTTCGTCTTGTTCGAGGGAAATAATATGCTAATGCGATCGGGGAATGTCTCGCGCGTACAATAGACGAAGCGGCGCGCTATAATAGTTTTTTTTTGTTTTTTTTTTCTCTCTCTTGGCCCACCAACTGGGTGACCAAGAGTCGTCGACTTTATGCTAATTCGTCAATCCCACGTACTATCATCGTCGCTCGTACTCCCGTCCCGAATTTCAAGCGAGAGTGTCACCTGTTCGTGAGAAATCAATAAAGCCTCTGTACCCGAACGTATCTGAATTCCATTAAACCTTTGACGTTCTTTTTTTTTTTTTTATCTCTCAAATTTTCATACGATGCTAAATCCTCGCGTATCTGTGAACGGGTGTATTAAAAAAAAAAAAACCGTTTAAAGAAGCCGAAGCAACGAAAGTAAATGTTTGCACAGACCTCGAAGAGCGTGTGCAATAAACGCGGTCGGTAATAAAAACTGTAAAAAAATTATCTCGGTGATTCTGGCGTGGACGGTCAAAAAGAAAAGTCTCATCGAAAGCCGAGATGATATTCGCTTCCGATGAGACTTTTCCTTCGACCGCACACCCGAGAGTCCGTGAGAAAAGTTGATTATAGTTTTTGACACCGACTCAGTCTGCAGGTGTTTCGTATAGTCTTAAGGTCATGTGAAATCACTGCTGCGCAGGGAAAATTGTCTTCCCCCTGGGAAATCGGCGGACGCGAGAGAGACAATTTTATCTTTTTCCTCGGCGGTCTGCGGTCTCAAAAGTGTGTTCGGTACAGTTTTCGTTACCAACCGAGCGCGGCGCGGGTGGGCCGGGTTTATAACACCTCACCTTAAGGCCACAACAAATCTGTTTCCTTATTTTCTTTGCGACTATATTAACACTTTGGACGAAAGCAATTTAGGTTATCGTTGACTATATATATAGGTACATGAAAACCTAATTTCCTTTTGTATGAGATATTACTGGGCGCAGAGAAAACGGGAAAACCGTTTTGTTTTTTGTTTTTTTTTGCCGACTTGGTATGTATCACATGCCCTCAAGGCGAGGTGAAACGGACTCAGTCGGTAACACAAACTGTAATGAACGGTATTCGGAGATGAAAGGCATTTAGCGAAAAAGCAAAGTATCATCGGATGTAGAATTCAATACCGCGTCCGATACTTCGCTTTTACACCGAATGTCAACAACTTTAACATGGCATTGATGTATGTCACGTGGTAAGGTGAACGGCCCAATTACTGACCGTGGCCCAATTACTGTCCGTTTATCACATTATCTACGATATAAAATCCTATTTACGTCCGACATACTCGATTATTTTTTTTTACATTTTTTTATAATGTTTATCATGTAATGGAATCAGCATCGAGAGAAAATTTTATAAAATCGTCGACAGTCAGAGTTTTATCTGTGAACCGGCCAGAGACAAGCACGTGCAGGCTATTTTCTTGTCAGTTTCGTTAAGCGGTAACGTTTCTAAAATCGGTTAGTGTTCTTTATCATAGGGGAATAAAATGATGAATCTAAGTTATACTGTGTAATTAAAGGTCAATTAAAACCTTAGTGGAGGAGAAAAAAAAAAAATTAGAAATTACAATTTCGCCGGAAAATACATGGGTCATAATTAGGTCCATAAAAACCCCGTATGCTCCTATTAGTGTCCAGATATTTCAGTAATTTATATTTTTATTGGCTTATGTCTTTTTTGTACACAATTGAAGTGAAATTTTTATTGAAATACATGATTTTTGTACAATGTTAATTTTAATTAGCAGAATTATGAATAACCTGCGACGTTCTCTGTGTCACGATTCGAATATCGTACATAGAATGTCATAACTTCACTTTTGCTCAAAATATTATTATTTTCCTAGTCACTAATCGGGCATAGATGCAAAATGGCATAGGTCAGTGATTGATCCCTGGATAGGTCACAATATGGGCTAAATGACAAAATGGTAGGACACTAATCGGGTCATTTACAACGATGTGTATATTTCGAGTTTATTATTTAAAAAAAAAATGCTTAAAAATAATAAAATAATATTTGTTTTAGTTAATTAAGACTCTAAACTTTTCTGTAATACCAGTTATTTTAATACCTCCGCTGTTTTTAACAAGCCACTATCATTGTCAGTGCCATGCGGAGCTTAGGTGGTCAGTAATTGGGCCATTCACCTTACATGCTTCGCCTCGCCTTGAGATAAATCGTTCGCATACATCTAAATGAATGTTTATCATAAAAATCGATCAAGGCGATAATAAATCGAGTTCATGTTTTTATTTTTTTTCTTATTGTTCGCAGTGAATCGATCGCGAGGAAAAGGGAAAGATTGTCGGTTTGACCATACTCAGTCGATGTTCTCAGCCGTTACTCGGGGAAGACGGCGCTGTGGAGGACGGCGAAGGCAATCGGTAGGAGCGGACAAGGCTGCGGAAGGCGCAAGGGACAAGAGGGGGACAGAGCGATCGCAGCGGCGTGAGGGGAATCTCACGGCTGACGGTTGGCCGTGACTTTACTCAACTGAGGCGGCACTCCGGCACGGCGGCAACGCGTCAATGTAGAACGGTCGTTGACTTCGCGGTCGGCAGAGAGAGGTACGTATAGTGGCCGTCGCTTCGCCACCAACACCGAGCCACTCTCCTCTCACCATTCCGGTGCGGCGACACCGACGCGCACACACACGCACACACACACACACACACCGTGCGGACCGTGAGGAAGGTGCCCGGCGACGAGTGCGCTCGCTCGCCATTCTCGATGCGAATTTGTGCGACACGCCGTAGATCGACCTACGACTCGCGCGCGTAATACTTTACACGGCATCGCTCATCGACGTGTTGCGCGTCACACGTAGACCTACTATGTACCGACTGAGCGCGAGATAAATAAAAAAAAAAAAAAAAGTTAAAACTTAAATCTTAAGGGAGGCTTTTTCTCAAAAATTCACGAGGCGTCGATTGAATCGTACGATTTTATTATGATCGTTGTCATTATCGTTACAGTCATCATTGATATCATTATCATTGCAATAATCGTAGAATACAGTTGCAATAATCGTAGAATAATAATTACAAGATTAAGTACAATAACGCTATCGATACGGAATCTCTATGCGCCAAAAAAAAATCGTGGTGTCCTTTTCACGGATTGGAAATTGACTCGACTCATCTGCAGTGTTCAAAGTTTCGCGACGATAATCGAGGATCAGTACATTTTTTTTTTTTTTTTTTTTTTTTTTTTCAACACCGAGAAATGCGAAACTTTCGGCATCTCGTCACTGACCGATTGCGATATTGCCACCTGGTAGATGAAACTATCGGGGTTATCGTACCGCGTAATACTTTGCGCAGCTACGGAGACTTCTGCAACTAGCACGGAAGACTCGTAGAACCGGAAGTAACATTTTTTTTTTTTTCTTTGCCATTGAACATTTTGTCGTGCGACAACGACGGTTGCGTTATAATTGTTTTTTTCACTGTTATTATTATTTATATTAAACATCGCATTCGCTAACGAAAGGTTTTTTTTTTTTGGCTGTACACGAAGAGAACGTGTACGCGAGGGCAACGTTCTCGTTAGATCGGTGCTCACACGCGCATGCGCACACTTGTAACGTTAAATCGTCGCAAATCTACGGTCATCATTGCGGTAGCGCGTAATACTTTACGGTCTGTACTGGTATATCACGGAATCGCTCGGCGTTGCGCCATTTTCGCACGGAAAATGGCGTTACGGTACTTTTGCGCATTCACCTTGTGTACGTGTGTCGGTCGTCGCTGCTATGGCGTTCGCTGACACACACGAGAATCTAGGCTAGAGCGCGACGTGGCGAGCGAGAGATACGAGTTCATTTTTTTTTTCTTTTTTTTTTTCTTGTTAAACGGTACTCCATGTTTTCCGGAAAAATGCTAAATTATCAACCCGACCTTGAGACACCCACCGACCAATCGTGAGAAATTCAATCGAATCTAAACGTTTTTTTGTTTTTTTTTTTTTTATCGAAGTTCAATTTACATAACAGTTCAATTTACATAACATTTACATTTCTCTGTCATTGTTCTATATTTTTTGTTTGTTTGTTTGCAAAAACTTTGATCCTTCGAAAAAAGTGAAAAATAATGATTATTTTACGATTTTTTTTATCGTTCATTTTTTTTAATTTTTTTTTTTTATTTTTATTTTTTTATTTTTTTTGAAAACGAAAACTAAAGATGATTTTTCGATTTTATTTTTGTTTTTGAGAGACTTTTATTAAAAAAAAAAAAAAAAAATGAAAAACAAGGACGATTTTTTTGATTATTTTTTATTTTTGAAAACTTACATTAAAAAAAAAATAAATAAAAAAAATAAGGACGATTTTGCGTCGAAGCGCCGTACCGCTGTGTCCCGCGTGTAGTGATATACACGCCGGGGTTCCACGAGGAGAGGGCAAGATCCTTTCGATTGGTGTCTCTTCCGAAAAGTGCAATGACCGCTCCAATAAAACGGTCCCCCCCACCACAGCGGCCGGTTCGCGATCGCGAAGAGGTGTAGATCGACTCGTGGTCGAGAGGCCAGCCTCCACCCCCACCCCAAAACGCATTACATATACAGTGAAGTTTTGCAGTGATGTCTGTTCGCCTCGGTCTTCTCTCCCCTTCCCCTCCCCTCCCCCCCCCCTACCCGCTCCCCCTCCGAAGTGTGTTCTCCGCTTCACCAACACCAACAAACAAGCACCGACTGCGTGTGGATACCGTTATGTCACATTAGTAAGCACCTGCAGGCTTTATTTGATCGTTCTTTCTTCTCCCTCGGCTCTTTCGATTCTCGAGAAACGCGAAAGATCTTTCGGCTTGCATGGAAAAATAAAGTTCACCTTTATCAATGAAATTTTGTAATTTTCAAATCGTCGAACTTTGTTTATAGAGTAGGATTTAAAGTTCTTGGAAATATCATTGAATATTCGATGGATCGAATGTTCAAACGAACAAACAGAGTAACAGAGAGCAGGAAACGAACAAAAGCTTCGGTGGCCCTTCGATGAGGGATAGTTTGGTGGTGCCGGTTAATGAACGCTCGTTCAGTTAACCCTTTGAACTACGGTGATGCACGCTGCAAAAGAATTTTGTTTGAACGATGTTGGTGAGCTTTATTGCTTAAACTCTTTCTGAAATTTCAAACACACGTTGGCTTGCAATTTTTTTTTATTTTCTAAAAAAGAGGAAAATTGTTATTTTTCATTAACATTTTTGTAAATTTCAGACAAATGATTTGTTATTTTGATGTCTTTGCGAAAGAGATACATCGATGTTCAATTAATTCAAGCAAATTAAATGTGAAAATTAGTGATGCAAGCAAATTTCAAGTTCCGGCAGATTAAATTTGTAATTTATTTTTGGAGTGTCAGCTCATTGAATTCCGGAAAAAATGCATCAACAACCACCCGATGTATTTGAAACTTCACACTTAGGTGTACTTTGGATCGCTGAATTCGAATTAGAATTAAAAATTCTGAAACTCAAAATCGTGAATGTCAAATTTAAAGTGAGCACTTAAGTGAAAATCTACGCATCAAAGGGTTAAAGAGTGCTCAGCTTCGGAGCCGTTCAATTTCAAATTCTTCGTTCACTTCGGTTCGTCCTACTGCTTCAGCGATCAGTTACGGGTGACGTCGCCAAACACCATCGACCTGCATTGGAACTAGTTCATTTTGGAAATTGCAAACGATATCCACTTTGCGAAAAAAAAAAAAAAAAAAAAAAATGTCCCACAACTGTTCCCAGATCGGCGACCCGTATGTGGGTCACACGGTATTTTTTTTTATTGTTTGTTTACGCGGCATTTGCGACATAAAAGGACGGTGTGCAAAATTTCAACGGTGACAAATCGCAAAGGAACGATTCTTCATCCACCTGGACACGCTTCGATCGGAAGTGGCGCGTCAGCCGAAAAGAGGGACCTTTTTTTATTTTCATTGTGTTTATTATTTGCATAATGATTCCCTTTAATGCACAAAAGCGGTTGCGTGTCAATCCCCAATACTTGTTACTCGCGCAAGTCGTCCGTACTTACGAAACAAAAAAAAAAAAAATAATAATAATAATAATAAAAGATGACAAAAACGGTACAAGAATGCGGGCGCATCGAAGAAGTTTTTCTTATCCTTTTTTTCTGTCTCATTGCAGATTGTCCGACTACAAACGGGCCGAGTAATAGTACCTCTCACACACACACACGCACACACATGTATGTATGTATGTATGCCAGATAGATATATATATATATATATATATATACACACACACATATATATATATATATGTATGACAGAAGGGATGCTGTCGTTTCTGCTGGCGTGCATAAATTCTTTCTTTTCAATGTTACGTCCGGAGTGCGAACAATGCGAGCGCACCATTGGTCCACTTCCGCCGACGCAACGGCCCCGCCGTCGTGCTCCCCGTATATACACCCATATCCCTTTCGGACCCTTTCATTTTCCGATCCTTTTCTCGTGTTTCTCAGTTTTACAACCGCTCGGTGCGCGCGTGCCTGCCGCGATCCTCGTCTCGCTCCGCAGAGAGACTGTTCCGGGTTCTCCTTCCCTTATTCCGCGCCTCGTTGTCGCTGCCCTCCCTTTCTATACACTTTTGTCATTCGGTTTCACCGGTGTGTGTTCTTTTTTTTCCCCCCTTTTTCTTTTTCTTTTTTTTTTTTTTTAATCATCCTTCCTCTTCCGTCCTTACGCTCTTTCACTTTAGTTCTTCGGATTTCTTTTTACACGTAACGATCCCGTTGCGGGCAGAGATATATATATATATATATATATACGCCGTAAGAATAAAGGAGAATAAGATAGAAGAGGAGAGAAAAAAAAGGTGAGCGCCCTCTCGGGGTTCCGTTCCGAGCTTCTGCCGAATGGCTCCCGCAGGTACTCGCTCCTTCGGCCTCTCACCGTTCATTCGTTTGTTTTTTTTTGTTTTTTTTTTTGTTCGCCTCCCTCCCTTCCTTTTCTTAAACTCTGTTATTCACCTTCTCTCGCTTTTCTTCGCGTATCTCTCCCTCTCCCGAGTCCTCTCTCGCTTTCGGATCAACGGTAAACCGTTATGTCATATTAGGAAATACGTGCGTTTAACGGTAGTGTCTCTCCTCGAGCGACGGTGTATGAGGCGCTTCGGGCCCGAGTTGCGCGCGCAGTTACACCGCTAGCGGCGGCGCGCGGAAGCTCACCGGCTTCTATGGCCACTCGGCTAGGGCGAGAGCTCCGCTCGAGGAGGCATTAGACCTCTATCGAAGTCTCTCTCGCTTAGTTTCCGTCTGTCCCACTCCCTCGCAGGACCCCGTGTATCATTCGCGACGAGCGCCCAGTGCCGCTCAACAACACAACAGTCTCGATCTATCCGCCTACCATAAACTCTTCTCTCTCCCTCGTCTCAGACAGCACGCCGTCTCTGTTAGACGCACATGCGGACGATGGGCTTCGCCTCGTAACAGGTTTGTGAACCCGAGAGAATTCCGGCGAGCCTCACCGACAACACCGGCGTGGGGACGGCAGCGAGCAGCACGTGTGAGACGGAGATACCTCGATAACTTAAGACCATAGCTCCTATCGTATATCCGTCGTTGCATCGAGATCTTCACTACGATTCTCGATATTTTCCCCAATGATTCTTTGATCACGGCAACGAGGTACGTGCGTTAAAACCTTTGTCATTGAACTTTCATTTTTTTTTTTTTTTTTTTTTTTTTTTTTTTAAGGTTATTCATATCGCGCGAGGTGTAAAACGGCGAGATGGTAAGGCTAAAATCGTTCACGCTTACTCAGTCGGGCTTTTGCGCACTTTGACTTTCATCTTTACGGTCGTTGCGGATTAATATCTCTTGACTTGTTTTGCGATTCGTGTGGAAAGACGTAAGCGAAACTGGAGCGAATGTTAACTTTCCGCATTGGGCGAAATATTCTGAGCGATTCATTGTTCTCTTTACGTTTTCTGGTGCGACATTTTTTTTTTATTCTTTTAACATCGCTAACAATAACGCGCCCGCTTCGCTCGCGCTCCTCTCGCTTCTGTCCGCGCCTCACGCTTTTAGGTTAGACTCGGCTATCTTATCGTGCGAAATGGACAATTCCTATTTGCGACGATTAATTCAATATATTTATCTCGATCGTTCTCGAGTCGTCTTTTTTTTTTTTTTGTAAGAGAGCAAAACAGGGCAACGTCACGAAATTTGCAACTGTTTTTTAAACTACATTAGCAGCAAAGCGCCTCTTTCCTTTTCGTTCGCAGCTCGCAGCTTGGCGCGAGCGCGCACGCTTTTAGGTTAGATACGCCGATCTTACCGGCGCTTTTGCGTCTGTAAGTCCGGCCGTCTCACACGGTGTGTTTTCTTTGACACGCGAAGCGCAACCCAAAAATCTCCCAAGCCGTTTATTTCTTGGGAAGACGATGAGAACAGTGAATTGCGGAATTACTGCGCGTAGTTAACGGTTCTCGGTATTTTTCCCTAGAAATGAAACGTCCTAGACAATTTCGAATAGCACTTCTTCCTACGGACATTTAGTTTGATATTTTTCAATAAAATCGTTCCATCGAAAAAGCATTGCACGACGATATTTCCTACACGCCAAATTACGTCACTGTAAAACACAATCGATGCAACTTTATTGTATATTTTTTGCACGACACCGACTGAATAATTGCACGTTGCCAATGTGGATTGTAGCAATATTCTCGGGTAATAATAATTATGAACGGTGGTATATCAGTGAACTTGTCTCGGCTCTGTGGCATTAGCCTCGGTGGCGCACGGTCGTAAAACACTCGTTGGATAATTACCCTCGGCGCTGTGACTCGGTACGAGAAGATAGTCACGTAAGATAGGCAAATGCAACAAGTACACGGCAAGTGCGTGACTGTTCCTCTGCGGGCCGTATCGTTCGTCATCGTCCGTTCAATTCACCTCTGTTGCCCCTTCGCTATCGAAGGGAAGCGGCGATCGGGGCAATTGGCTCGGACTTGTTATCCAAGCGCGAACGCACTTTTTCCATTTCGATGGCCCCGCCGACCTTTGCCGCTGCCTTACCGTTAGAGGAATACCCGCAGCGAAGCCGCTGAAGAAAGGCGGACGATCGAGCGCCGAGTGTAACACTTAAGGCTCGACGATGCATATACTCATCGGTCGTTACCGCATCGACGAACGGCCGTTCTGAAAAACCCTTTAAGAATGCGATTCACCGGGCGCGCATCTATGCATATCACTCCTACCGATCGGTTTCATTAACGACTTGGGGTCGAATTTTGAGACTTTAGTATTGAACTTAAGATCGCTCTTCAGATCGAACTGAGGAGCGAATTTTGGCCCGAATCTCAGTTCGAAATTGAGATCGAACCTCGGTTCGGACTTGAGATCGAACCTCAGTTCGAACTTGAAATCGAAGCTCAGTTTGAACTTGAAATCGAACCCCAGTTCGGACTTGAGATCGAAACTCAGTTGGAACTTTGGATTAAACCTCAGTTCGGACTTAAGATCGAACTTGAATTTGAACTTGGTATTGTGCTTAAATTTGATCTGAAGTTTAAACTTGAATTTCAACTCGGTTTTGTGCTTAAATTTGATCTGAAGTTTGAACTTGAATTTCAACTCGGTTTTGTGCTTAAATTTGATCTAAAGTTTGAACTTGAATTTCAACTTGGTTTTGTGCTTAAATTTGATCTGAAGTTTGAACTTCAATTTCAACTTGGTTTTGTGCTTAAATTTGATCTAAAGTTTGAACTTGAATTTCAACTTGGTTTTGTGCTTAAATTTGATCTAAAGTTTGAACTTGAATTTGAACTTGGTATTGTGCTTAAATTTGATCTAAAGTTTGAACTTGAATTTCAACTTGGTTTTGTGCTTAAATTTGATCTAAAGTTTGAACTTGAATTTCAACTTGGTTGTGTGCTTAAATTTGATCTGAAGTTTTAACTTGAATTTCAACTTGGTATTGTACTTAAATTTGATCTGAAGTTTGAACTTGAATTTGAACTTGGTATTGTGCTTAAATTTGATCTGAAGTGTGAACTTGAATTTGAACTTGGTTTTGTGCTTAAATTTGATCTAAAGTTTGAACTTGAATTTGAACTTGGTATTGTACTTAAATTTGATCTGAAGTTTGAACTTGAATTTGAACTTGGTATTGTGCTTAAATTTGATCGGAAGTGTGAACTTAAATTTGAACTTGGTTTTGTGCTTAAATTTGATCTAAAGTTTGAACTTGAATTTCAACTTGGTTTTGTGCTTAAATTTGATCTAAAGTTTGAACTTGAATTTCAACTTGGTTTCGTGCTTAAATTTGATCTGAAGTTTAAACTTGAATTTCAACTTGGTTTTGTGCTTAAATTTGATCCGAAGTTTAAACTTGAATTTCAACTTGGTTTCGTGCTTAAATTTGACCCGAAGTTTGAACTTGACTGCGAACTTAAGATCGAACACGAACTACAATCGAATTTTAGTTCAGACTCAAGTTCGGACTTAAGATCCAACTTAAGCTCGAAATAAACTTTGAACTTAGCATAGATGACGCAATGAAGTTTGGCCCAAAGTTCGATATCAAGAGAGATCTCAAGTTAAAACAAAGTCCTCTTAAAATCCGATCCTTAAAATGACCTTACGAGAATTTCAAGAGTTTTCGACAGAGATCTTCGCCCAGTCACTCCAACATTTACCCAAAAGCATTACACAGCATAAGTTTCTCTATTCGGAATTCAGCCTCGCGAGTTTCGTCTTCGTGAAATTTCGCAACCTAACGTGTCGCCTGGAAAAGTCGAAGGTGATAATTTTTGCATAAATCGCTTTTCGAGGTCTTGGTTCTTGAAATTATTTGTTTTGAAACTGGCCTTCTAACTTCTGCGACGGGGATGGTTGTGTATTGGACACAATTTGTGTGTGCTTTGCGCGAAATTGTTGCGAAATTAGGATCCTAGAGGAGACGACCAAGGTTCGGAAGGCCCGAGAGGCGCAGGTCAAGTCGGACTCAATGCCAACGTCGGTTTCGACATCGGATATTTGTTTTTTTTTGCGAAGCTGTCTCGCCTCAGTGGGTTTAAAGAGTTTTCTATATACTAAGCGTCAATGCCAATGGGAATTCTAACACACAGGCGAGCCGATGCAAATTTCGACATCGGGCGACCTTCCAGCAGCCTCGCAATAGTCGGCGACCACCTTCGCGCGCTCACCACCGGTTCCCCCCTGCCGCACGCCTTTAGCTGCGAACTCCCGAGAGCCGACGACCTTGCGCGCTCGTCGGAATACCCACACGACCGTGTACCCCGCGCAATACAAACAACCGAGGCAACCGCGTCTCCTCGACGGGAGGATTCATTCGCCACGCAGGCCCTTGCCGACGCGGGAAAAATCACGGAAGTAAGGAAAAATATCTCGGGCCACGGGAAAACTAAGGAATTCCTTTCGTGATTCCGTTCCCGAGCGCAATTCCGGCGTTGGACGAGAAGAACGACAAACGGAAAAGATCATTTATTTTATCGGAGCCTCGCAAATAAATGTCCGTTTGGTTTTAATGAATGTTCACTTAAATTAATTGAAATATTTATTAAAAACAATTGAAATATTTATTTAAATCAATTGAAATATTTTTTTAAATTAATTGAAGTATTTATTTTAATGAATTGAAATATTTTTCTTAATTAATTGAAGTATTTTTTTAAGTCAATTGAAATATTCATTTAAATTAATTGAAATATTTATTTTAATGAATTGAAATATTTATTTAAATCAATTGAAATATTTTTTTTAATCAATTGAAATATTTTTTTTAATCAATTGAAATATTTATCTAAATCAATTGAATATATTTATTTAAATCAATTGAAATATTTTTTTAAATGAATTGAAATATTTATTTGCGGTTGCCGGGCAAGTAAATAATTTTTCTGGGCGAATGCAATGGTTGAAGATTTTCCGAAGCTATCGTATGAATTAAATATTTCTCTACCCTTTCCCTGCAGTACGCGACAGAGTTGTTGCCAATCGAACGGTGAATTATAGCGATTTGAACTCCGCGCGAATTAACTCGACATCCCCAAACTGCAATTGCGGTGGATCGTCGGTTTGCTTGTGTTTATTTTAACGCTCGAAGGAACAATCAGTGAGACACATTTGTCCCGAATCCTCGAAACTATCCACGTAAGACTGTCAATTTTCATGCAACTCCGATGAAATTTTTTTTATCAGCTTTTTCCACTGTTATCGAAAAAAGACTGCATTTTTTTTTTTTTTTTGGCACTTGTTGCTCATCCTTAACGCGTAAAATTGCAGCAATGAATTTCGAATGGCACGAGTTTAATGTCGAAAGGTTTAAGTTACATGCAAGATACTTCATATTACACACCGATTCTCTACACCGTAAAAATAAATTGTAAATCTAATGCATTAGAGCTTGAAATTTGCTTAAGTTACTTGCATCAATTGAGCATCAATGTACTTTTTTTTTTTTTTTTTTTTTATAAAAAACAAAAAATATCACGATTACAAATCTTTTGCCTGAAGTTGACAAAAATTTGCATTGAAAATAAAAAATTTACTGGTAAATTGCGACGCGCAAGTGTCCGAAATTTCAGAAACAGTTTATGTAAAAAAAAAAAAAAAAAAAAAAAAAACTTCCAATACCGCTCATTAATTTTCAACACAATTTTTTTTTTTTTTTTTTTACAGTCTATTGACTCGAATAAAAAATTTTTTTTAAATCGACGATAAGAACGAATCGCAGAATGACGTTCGAGCGTTTTTCCCCTCGCCGCCAAAAAAAGGCAATAATCGAGGGATGTGCGCGGTTCGACCCGCTCCAAAAAAAAAAAAAAAAAAAAAAAAAAAAAAAGAATGTCTCACGGTTTTGTCTCGGATAATCTAGAAAATTCCCCGCCCCGAAAGTAAACCGCATTCGACGGATCTCCCGATCGAGACTTTAAAGAGCGAATAAAAAAAAAAAAAAAAAAAAAAAAATTAAAAAAAAAATTAAAACAAATGAAAACAGAAAACACTCACCTCGCGCTTCTCCTTTTTTCCGGTCGATCCACGTAACTGTCAAAACACTTGCGAGGACACTGTCATTTCCCCGCAGCGGAATTTGGCGCTTATCGTCTCAACGCGATTGCGAACGAACGAATGACGATTCGTGACTTAACGACAATACCAATATTAACAAATCCCGAAGTTTATCGCCTTGCCGGCTGAGGCTCCAAAAAAAAAAAAAAAAAAAAAATCAACACTGTCCACCTCGTCGAATTCACAAAAAAAAAAAAAATCCCATAAACGTCGCAAGATAACAAAAATACAAAAAACAAAAAAAAAAAACCCCCTCTTATCATCCAACAAAAGACGCCATAAATCCTTGACACTCGGAGGCACAAAAAAAATTCGTCCAAGCTTTCAATATATCTCCGTATCGAAGTACCGAAAACTCGTTGCCCGAAGAATAAAAAAAAAAAAAACAAAAAAAAAAAAACCAAAAACTTCTTCCAAAACTGTCACTGTCTCCGCGTCACGTTATCACCAGCGCTGCACCCGCCCGGACTTCCGCGAGCACTTTGCCAGTAGTTTCTCTTCCTTCGTCTCAATCACACGAAAGAGGAATCAAAAAAACAAAACAAAACAAAAAAAAAATACAAACAAAAACCAAAAATGACGAAACAATCGAAAAGTATCGATAAACAGAGTCTCTTTCTCGGAGTTCTTTTTACTAAGCCCAAGTTCGTTCGTTGAGCGTTTTGCGAGAAGGGGAACCACCTCGCCGTGGTCGACGTCCTTAATGAACGGTTGTTTCGTGCAAGCCGCGTGGTACGAACTGAGGCTCGTGTGTCGCGTATAGCTATAGGAAGGCCCGGACTCGCGGTAGGACGACGACGACGACGACGACGACGACGACGACGGCGACGGCGACGGCGGCGGCGGCGGCGGCGGCGGCGGCTCAAGAGACGAGGAGGATCGCTGAGCGTTCGGCGACCAGCCGGTCGGGAAGCAAGGCTGTTCTACGGCCACGGGCACGGGGTTCTCCGTTCGTTCGTGCGCGTTCCTCTTCGTTCCTTCGACGGGGAGTCGCACCGGGGGCTCACCACGGTGTAGCGAGCCGAGCAATGGCAGGGCTCGCTCGCCCGGTCGCCTCCTCGGTCCGAGGCCCCCTCGCTCTCTCGCTCGTTCACCACCGATCGCCCGATGGCTCCTTCCTCCTCCACTTCCTCCACCTCTTATTCCTCCGCCTCCTCCGAGCCCGCGATCCTCCGTGCGTTCGCCTCGCTTCGTCCGGTTATCGTGTTCGGTTCGGCTCGGCATTCCCGGCATCGGTCGCGGATGCCGCTCGAAGCGTGTAGTAGGAGGAGAGACCAACGAGAGACCGCGGGAGCAGCGCCATCAGGAACAACGGTACTTCTTCGTGGGGCCCCCCCTCGCTCCGTCTCGCTCTCGGCTCTCTGGTTACTGACCTCCGAAAATACTTGCAGCACACGCCGGCTGAGCTCGCTATCCTGCATACAGCGAGCCCACCGTCGGCGAGAGGGCCGTGCGATGTGCGCGGCGTTGCGGAAGGGACTGGCGATGGGGATGGAAAGGGTGGCTTTGAGAGAACAAAAATTAAGGTGTGGGAAAGCGTCTGCACGGCGGGCGGGGAGCGGTTCTTGGTTTGTGTAGTTCGTTTCTGGGGGGGGGGGGGGGGGGCGAATTTTGAGAAGTTTGGACTTGGGATCAATCTTGATATCGGAGTTTGCCTCGACTACTTTAATTTGTAAAAAAAAAAAAAAAAAAAACTGAGTTTAATGAACTTTTAGATTTGGTATCCATAACGATGAAAGACCATTCGATCAAGCTTACGTCACTCATCGCCAAATTTTCGGTGATCTGACGATGCGCGGTGGAAAAGGGGACGTTAGTTTCAACTTAAGGTCGCTTAAGTTCGACCTTAGGACAGATAAGTACGCTATAATTAGCGTACTTATCCATCTTGGGGTCAAACCTTAGTTTGAAATTGATTTCGTGCTTAAGTTTGATCTTAAGGTCGGACTTAACAGAAGCACGCAATGAAGTTGGCATCAAACTCCGATCTTAAGTTCGATCTCAGGGGCGACCTTATGTTGAAACTAACGTCCCTTTTTCTACTGCGCATTGACGGAGCACGGAAAACTTGGGAATAAGAGTGATAGGGTCGTCGGAGCGGTGTTTCATTGGTATGGTTACTAAAACGAATTTTTTTTTTTTTTTTTTTTTACAAATTAAACTTTTTTGGAAACCTTTAGGCTGGTTGGGTCTCGCTTTTTGAGGGTTTCGTGGTACTATTCGAAAATGATCTCCTCATGGCTGAACGACTTAGGTCGATGACTGATTGGCAATATATAAACAACAATTATTATATATAAATATTTAGCTATATATGTAATGTGTTCTCACGTCAATCAACGTTAGGTCGTGCTATGTTGAAAACAAAGCTTCCTCTGTGAGGAAGCAAAAATCGTACCGTCCGAAAATTTGTTAACAAATCCACTATTACTACTACCAAGATCCTCAAGTTACCAACTCCTTCAATAAAATTAACCGCAATTTAATTTTCTTTTGTACTAGTGATGAATTTGGACAATTTGCGATCGACGGATCTCTCCCACATTGTTCATTGCGCGGATTTCCTATCGTCCTTGTAATCGTGTCCAACCCGCTATTAAATAAATAAATAAATAAATCAGTAAACAAATAAACAAATAAATAAACGATTCCATATGTCGCTGGATCTAATTCGCCAACGGCAAAAAAAATTCGCTCGACAATTGCAATTTTCCGCTTCCGATCTGGCCGAAGCCTCCGAATTCTCGGCTTCGCCACGAATGATTCCCTCGAGCCGAGGTACGATCGGTCGCTCGCCGATCAAACACTCCACAAACATTTTCATTTCACTTTCATTCATTTATTTTTTTTCCTTCTCGTAGGACATCCTCCGTCTCTCCCTGGCCTCGCCTCGGGAGTCGAGAAAATTGTGTTGACGGGTTAACATAACTGTACCCGGAAACGTGACTAATATACCCGAAGCGATTCATCGCCCGCCTGGTGAACGTTCTCAAAAAATCTCGGCTCGAAGTGACGCCCGCTTAGTAACCGTGTGTGTGACCCACCGTTCGCCGAATCCACGGTCGATCATCGGTCTCCGGTGCCATTGAACTTCCGGCCGGTATTCTCATCTCCCGTTTCGTCTCCTCTTACGAAAAAAAATCCGCCCGATGAATCCGAACGATACGGCTGCGCCGTGCATCGGCACTCTCCGCGGATGAATTGAAACGAAGGATCGACCTCGCCCTCTCCGACAATGTCGCCGCGAGAAGGAACACCCGGAAGTGGCCGGAGATCGTGCGACGCAACCGAGATTTATGTCGGCGCGTACGCCGGCACGGACAATGGCGGCGATGGCGAACGAGAGGTTTCTGAAAATTTTCATTTGTTCCCAATGGCGGAAACCCGACGGACAGCCGAAGGAAAGGATTTGTGATTCGCTTAAACGAGAGTCCATTTTTCTTATTTGCTATGTGTCGCTAGAATCGCCGCTGCTACTCTTCACTGTAATATATATATATATATATAAATTTAATGTATCGGTATTGGAAGCTTTTATGCATAAACTAGTGTATTACATTTAATGTACAAATATTAGGTAAATTTACGGTACTTTTAAAGTGATTTTTAAAATACTTTGTGAATTATTAAAGAAGGTTTATTGAAAATATGACTTTTTTTTATCATTTTTTTTTTTTTTTTTTTTACCGTACATTCATTTTACATAACATTTGTATATTACATTTAATATACTAGTTTATGCACAAAAGCTTCCAATACAGGTACATTAATTTACGTGCGAAAATTTTGTACAGTGTTGGTACGCTTACTTAAACGTCCTTACGAGGACATTCATCGCCTTCTCTTACAAAAAAAATTGCACTCGATGAATCGATCAGTAGAGTTACACAGCGCATTGGCACTTTCCGAGGATGAATCGTAAACGATGGATCGACATGGTTGCCGTAGACCTGTAAAACCTAGAAAATCGGGGAAAAATCAGGTGGATTTCTCAGGACCTGGAAAAGTCAGGAATAAGTCATGGATTTTTTTTTTTTTTAATCTGATGTTTTTCGTTTAATTTCATGCTGCACTATTTAATATATTCAATATAATGAGATTTAATATATTAATAATCATTACATATATTGCTTTACGTTACGTTACTTAATTGTCCTTTCCTATACTGCTCGATAGACTCGAAAAATTAAATCCTTGCTCTGGGAAAGCCGACAAGAGTCAGGCAATTCCAGTTGGAGAATTTCGTGGCAACCATGAATCGACCTCGCCCCCCTCCGACAACGTCGCACGAGAAACAAAAATCTGGAAGATCCCGGTGATCGTGCAATCAAGATTTGTGTCGGCGCGTAGACGAGAGCGGGGCAAAATAGGACAGTGGAGTAAAACGGGACAGCGGGCGCAAAACTCAGTTTTCCAATAATTTCCCGACGGCCCATTTTCTCCCAACGATACATCCAGATTTTCAACACCGTTTCGCCCCACTTAGCCTCACCGCCACCATCGAAAAGTTATTGAAAAAAATAGCGTTTTTTCCCAACGATAACATCCAGATTTTCAACACCGTTTCGCCCCACTTAGCCTCACCGCCACCATCGAAAAGTTATTGAAAAAAATAGCGTTTTCTCCCAACGATAACATCCAGATTTTCAACACCGTTTCGCCCCACTTAGCCTCACCGCCACCATCGAAAAGTTATTGAAAAAATAGCGTTTTCTCCCAACGATAACATCCAGATTTTTAACACCGTTGCGCCCCACTTAGCCTCACCGCCACCATCGAAAAGTTATTGAAAAAAATAGCGTTTTCTCCCAACGATAACATCCAGATTTTTAACACCGTTGCGCCCCACTTAGCCTCACCGCCACCATCGAAAAGTTATTGAACAATAGCGTTTTCTCCCAACGATAACATCCAGATTTTCAACACCGTTGCGCCCCACTTAGCCTCACCGCCACCATCGAAAAGTTATTGAAAAAATAGCGTTTTCTCCCAACGATAACATCCAGATTTTCAACACCCTGTCGCCCCACTTAGCCTCACCGCCACCATCGAAAAGTTATTGAAAAAATAGCGTTTTCTCCCATTATCCCCTTTCGCCCGACCGTCCCATTTAGCAGCGCTCTCCCCCAAGCCGCTACGGCTCAATGGCGGACGATAGCGCACGAGACTTCTGAAAATGTTCATTTATTCCCGTACAGCCGCGAGCCGCGACGCACAGTCGAAGGGAAGGAAGTGATGCGCATAAACGAGAGTCGATATTTCTTCTTTCCTGCATGTCGCTAGAATCGCCGCTGCTGATGCTTCTGCTACCGCTGCTGCCCTCGGTAGTCTTACTTAACGTCGTTACGAGGCATGCTCGGCATGAATCACTCGGTGCACGACCATATACATATATATATATATACATACATACATCTATCTCTCGTACGTGTAGTATTATGTACGTACGAGAATACGTGTTGCATACAGCGACTGCGAGGCTCTCCCCGTCGTCATTGATACGAGCGGCGGCTCTCGGGCGATGCACACGCGCTATGCTTCGGGCATTAAAGTCTCCGGGCACGAGTCCCCGAGAAGAAGCGCTCGGGCTCTCGTCGCTCGGCGCTCACGGTAACGCAAGCGCGCTATAAAACCGTCACGTAAAAGTTAAATCTCCACCAGAATTCGCGTATCATTGATTTTTTTTTTTTTTTTTTTAACGCGCGGCCCGACGTTGTACGTTTTCGACGGCGAACTCGGGCCTGCCGGCCGTCGGCCGATTGAAGTTCGGCTTTCATTGCCGCCGTACCGCAAGAACTCTTGCGGTACGGCGGCAATGAAAAATTATGCATGCGTCGGTTGGTGTCAATTGCGGGCTGCAGATCCATGATTTTATCGATCGTTTCTCGTCTCTTCGATGTCGATTTTCGTGGAAATTGAGGAGAGGTATTGGAAGCTTTTTTTTTTTTTACATAAAATGCTTCCGATATTTAAAACACATTGCGTTGCAATTTTTTACAGTATGATGTTTATTTTATTTTACTTTTTTTTTTTTTTTTTTTTGTGAATTTTTGTAAATTTCAGCCAAAGGATTTGAAATTTTAATTAGTGGTATTTTTACATTACGAAATAAGTACATTTGACGTTAAATTAATGTAAGTGATGTAAGCAAATTTCACGTTCCGGTACATTAGATTTACGATTTATTTTTACGGTGTTCGTGCGCAAGATCGCAAAGAGAACAAAGTTGCGTTCACACACGAGCCAAAAAAAAAAAAAAAAAATGACATTAAAAACTAAAAAATCAAGAAACAAGTAACTTCGCTAAGATGACGATTGTCTTTGCGTGCAAAACGGGTGGAAAAATCGTCTGTTATTGACCAACGATCATTATTTACCTGTGCGCATGCGCACTACTGTCTCATTTTTTCGTAGTATAAAGAAGAAGCGAATAAACGGTTTCTGAAAACGAAAAAAAAAAAAAAATCGGCACATAGGACGGAACGATTTTTTTCGAAAATACTCTTCAACGAAAGTAAACGAGTTATTGAACGAGAAGAGGCGTATAAGAGAGTACGAAGAAGAGCCGAATAAACGGTTTCAGAAAAGGAAAAAAAAAAAAATCGGTACACCGGACGAAACGATTTTTTTCGAAAATATGTTTCGACGAAAGTAAGCGAGTTATTGAACGAGAAGAGGCGTATAAGAGAGTACGAAGAAGAGCCGAATAAACGGTTTCAGAAAAGGAAAAAAAAAAAAAAATCGGTACACCGGACGAAACGATTTTTTTCGAAAATATGTTTCGACGAAAGTAAGCGAGTTATTGAATGAGAAGAGGCATATAAGAGAGTACGAAGAAGAGCCGAATAAACGGTTTCTCAAAAGGAAAAAAAAAAAAAAAATCGGTACATCGGAAGCGAATACCCGGTACGAAATTGGACCAGAGGCGTAAGAGCAACGAGGAGGGAGTGAGGAGCGAGTGAACGGGTTTCCATTAAAAATGATACTTCGACCGCGAATCCACGGAAGGCGAAAGAGAAAAATTCACGAATGAGAATGCAACGAGCGAGGGATAATTTAAAGAGAACCGTCGGAGAGAACGGTCGGCGGTCCCGTCCAGGTCTGGCAAGCCAGGGACGCGTGCACAATGAACAGCGCCGGTATCCTCGGTAACGGAATATCAATGGAAACGTTACTTTTACATAATAATTTATCTACTTAAGATACGAAAGTCGCGAAAGAGAAGGATGCATAATGAGAGGATAACTCGGCGGTGAAGTGTATTTCGATTGGCCGAGGCTGCGACGAGGAGCTTCGCGCAGCGGATAGCGCACAGTAAAGAATAAATCCGTATAATCGAAATACGAAGTTTCTTAAAAATAATTCTGTCGGGGCTGAAAGACTCAGGTCGACGGCCCTTTGACAAGATGTAAAATTATCATTGGCTATTAAATCAGCATAAGAAGATAAGTGTATAAATATTAACTTTGGCGACAAGTCTTTTTTACTACTACTACTAATTTTGCCAATTAAGTGACAAGCTCGTTCGTTCGGATTTCAATGTGCAAGCCCGTCCCTTTATTTCCTGGGTCATTGACAATTTTCACTTGTACTTTTGCCTGTTAGACTAAAGCCCGATGGTGCGATCGGGAAATTAAGAAATACAAAATTGTCGACCGTTGTGGACCATGAGTCGTAAAGAGTACAAAGGTTTTTTCACTGTGCGGAAGGAGCCAGCAAGGCTCCACTAAAAATGTTACTGCGACCGCGAATCGGAGGGCGAAAAAGAAAATGTACACTGAGATTTAAAAAAAAAAAAAACTTATGGATGAATCAACCAAAAGTCTTTGGTAAAAATAAAAAGATTTTAGTATAAATCAAAAGATTTTAGTACAAATAAAAAGATTTTAGTACAAATAAAAAGATTCTGGTCCAAATAAAAAGTTTTGGTACAAGAGAGCAACGTTTCGTTAAGCGACTATTCGCCTCGACCGAGTAAAAATTTGCCGATTCAAACATTTTAGTTGCAACAATCAAATAACACCGGCGCACCTTGCTAAACCAACAATTTATTTTTTCCAGTGTACGAATGAGATTCAAAGGGGAGATTCAAAGAGAACGGTCGGAGAGGCGTTCGGCGGTCCATCCAGGATTGGCGAGCCAGGGACGCGTGCACAATGCCCACCGCCAGTATCTTCAGTAACGGAATATCAATGGAAACGTTACTTTTACATAATAATTTATCTGCTTGAGATACGAAAGGCGAGAAAGAAGGAAGGATGTATAAATGATGAAGAGGTCCGCGGCCGCTGAAGTTTATTCCGATTGGCCGAGGTGAAGAGAAGACGCGACGAGGAGGATCGCGCGGCGGACGGCAGGAGCCGGCAACGGCCGCGGAGCCACGGAGAGTCCCGGGTAACCGGAACGGAACGGAGCGCCGAGTGGTTACTGACCTCACGAAGCACTCTTACGCTTGCACTACTTACTAACTTGGCTTAGGCCTTTCTTTGCCGGCGAGAGGAGACGAGGGCTGGCGCAGGGGGCTCGGCCAACCCCCCTCGCGAATCGAGACTATTCGCTCCTTTCGTTCCTTCCTCGTCGGTCCGATGCACTCTTTATCGCCGCTGCACCGATTTACCTTCACCTTGGCGCACCGTCCCGTCAATGCGGGATATACACCTCGCTCGATCGATTCGCAACGTATAATTTATTTCATTTTACTTACGACAATCACAGGTTGTGTGTGACCTTTTTTTTCTGCCGGAAAAGAAATGCGGTTACTGCCTTAAAAAAAAGAAAAAAATTATTGACAAATGGTAATGAAGAGCGGCGTAAATGTCGTGTACTTGGCGCGGAAGAGTCGACGGAAGATACGCGACGGAAGTGGCCTGCGTGGCGCCGGAATGCGCTTTTTTTTCTTCTTTTTTTGGGCTGATTTACATTTTTTTTTTTTTTTTTTTAAATGTCGTGTAAGATTTTTCGCTCGTTCTTTCTATGAACCTTTTCGACCGTACGGTGCGACAGTGGTGCAATTCGACACTTGTCCGCGGTCTGGCCGCGTTCACTCAATGGCCGTCGTTTATCTTTCTTTTCTTAGCTAATTTACATTTTGATAAAATAATAATATAAAATATCCCATATAAGATTTTACGCTTGGTCTTTAAGAATCTTCAAAAAAATTATTGATGATTTGTAGCGAAGAGCGCTGTAAGGGAGACCGGGGCAAAATGGCACAGCGGGGCAAAACTCAATGTTACAATAATTTTTGCATGCCCCATTTTAATCCAACGATACATCCGGATTTTCAAAGCCCTTTCGCTCCACGTAACATTATCGTCACTATCCAGAAGTTATTGGAAAATTGCGTTTTGTTTAATTATCCCGTTTCGCCACGCTCTTCTCTAAATATCGTGCATACATAACGAAAGTCGACTGTGTAGCGCCGGAATGCAATTTACTCTATGGCCGTCCTTTATCTTTTCTGCGGCTAATTTAAATTTTTAAAAGATCTTTTACGACCGTATAGTCCGAAATGAAAAATCCTCCGCGATGAAAAATCCTCAATTTCTCTCGAATCATTGAAAATCTTTAAAAATGTATTCAAAATTAACAGCCAACAGCGCTGTAAATATCGTAGACACTTAACGGAAGTGGATTTGCATAGCTCCGGAATGCAATTCTCTCAATGGCCATTCTTTATATTTTCCTGGCCAATTTAAATTTCGAAAAAAAAATCCCACATAAGATTTTTTCTTTATATTTTCCCGGCCAATTTAAATTCCGAAAAAAAAAAAAAAATTCCCCATAAGATTTTTCGCTCCTTCTCCCGCCGACCTTTATCGACCCTACAGTCCGAAACTTGGCCCTGCGTCTCATCGCAAGAGAATCGAATCGGATCAGTGCTCGAAGCCACTGCAACGAGACTCGGTAGCTCCGCGTTGAAAAAAAAAAAAAAAATCCCCGATTTCCCTCGAATCTTTGCCTATCCTCGGCCGCCATCGCTGCGGCACAGCTCTTGCTCGCCGTCGCCGGTCTTCGCCGGGCGAATAAGTAAGACACCGCGCGAGCGCCGGCAGCGTTCCCGTCGCCGGTGCGCCGGGGGAGTTTCGCGGCTCGACGCCGCCACCGTCGACGTGCGGCCGCCGAGTTCGTTGAACCCCTGAAAAATACTCTTACATCGGTTGCGTGCTCACCGGGTCGGTGCACTAGTTTACTTTACGCTCACTCGGCGGAGAGCCCGCGGATTACATTGCGACTCATCCTCCCCTCCCGCTCCGCGGCCGCCCCATCGGTTCTGCAAGCCGAAGAGGAAGAATAAGAAGAAGAAGAAGATGAAAAACAAAAAAAATTCAGGAGGAAAGGAAGAAACATCGCGCATATACAGATATAGGAAACGACAGCGAGGAGACATCGGGGTGTGAGTCGAGTCTCGCTCTCGATATCTCTATCTTTCTTTCGGACGAGTATTTAACTTCGTCCTCCTCCTCCTCCTCCTCCTCCTCCTCCTCCTCCTCCTCCTCCTCCTCCTCCTCCTCCTCCTCCGCCCCTTCTTCTTCCTCCCCGTCATCGTCATCGTTCTCGTTCTCTTCACCTTCGCTGCAATCCGTCCCTCCTACCGTTCTCGCCCGCTCCGTCTAATCCTCGCGGCCGTTCGTCGCGCCGCGAAGGAGAGGAGACCGCTCTTCCCGGTCGTCGACGGGCATCGAGCAACGCCATCGCCGATTCGCCGAGAGTCATTAGAAAACTACTTCACCTACATCGCGACGCCTCACCGAGACGACGAGCGCGACGAGGACGACTCTCGCGCGAAACCGCATTTACGGGGCACGAGCCGACTCTCCTCGCACGTCGCGATACCACCCAGCTATATGTGTGTGTGTGTGTGCGGAGTCGTGCAGCCTGCACGCCTCTCTCTATTATACACTCGGGGCCGATGTTACGTCCGAGATGCGATGGGCACACGCGCGGCCCGCAGGTACTTCCGGCGCTTCCTCGATTACACGAGACTCTACGCGCATGCGCGTTGCGAGAGAACGACGCGCAGGGCGTTCGAGGGGATGTCGAGAAGGGGTTTTAATTTTTTGATATTTGAGGAAATGTTGAAGTTGTTCTTACGTTTTGATACTCGAGGAAATATCGAAAAGGCTTTGGAGCTTTGAGTTTGAAAGTTTTAATACTCAAAGAAATGTCGAAATGATTTTAATGTTTTGGTATTCGAGGAAATATTGAAAATGTTTTACAGTTCTGATACTCGAAAAATATCGAAATGGTTTTAAAGTTGTTCTTAAGTTTTGATACTCGAGGAAATATCGAAAAGGCTTTGGAGCTTTAAGTTTGAAAGTTTTAATACTCGAAGAAATGTCGAAATGATTTTAATGTTTTGATATTCGAGGAAATATTGAAAAGGTTTTAAAGTTCTGATACTCGAAAAATATTGAGATGGTTTCAAAGTTCTGATACTCGAAAAATATCGAAATGGTTTTAGAGTTTTAATATTCGAAAAAATATCGAAATGGTTTTAATGTTTTGATACCGGAAAAATATCGAATGGTTTTAAAGTTTTTATATTCTACAAAATATCGAAATGGTTTTAAAGTTTTGATATTCGAGGAAATATCGAAATGGTTTTAAAGTTTTGATATTCGAGGAAATATCGAAATGGTTTTAAAGTTTTGATATTCGAGGAAATATCGAAATGGTTTTAATGTTTTGATACTCGAAAAATATCGAAATGCTTTTAAAGTTTTGATACTCGATGAGATATCGAAATGGTTTTAAATTTTCAATATTCGAGGAAATAACGAAAATATTTCAATGCTCAAGTACATGATGAAATATCGTAAAGTCCTCCCCTGACGTTTGTCAGAGTGGAAGAGGGTTGATTAATCGGCTCGTTCAATCTCAAACTCGGAGTTCAATTACGGGCTCGAGTTTAATTAGCGCCCGATTTATCCGACGATTAAAGCGATTCGAATATCATTATCGAATTTCGCACATTCGATTCGTCACGAAATTTCCAAAAAAAAAAAAAAAAAAAAAAATGAACATTAGCACATCTCTGCGGCTCCGATGAGCCGAGGAACCTTTCGTTTTCATTGCCTATCCACGGGATTCATTGGACGTATCCATTCCGTCCGCAAGAAGCCGCTCGGTTCGATGGTGAAATGGAAAAAGAAAACGAGAATGGATATGAAAAAGGGAGAATGATTGGGCAAGAAGCTAAAAGGCTTCGGTGGTCTCCAGGATTGGTCCACAGTTCGGCGACTCATCGTTCGGTCTCTTTGGGAATAAACGGACGTACGACTCACGACGACCCGATGTTTGGGAAGGGAGACGAAGAGGAGGACCGTGTCCGCGCTCATCTGACGGTGCAAGAACCCGCTCTCGACTATCGTAGTACTGTTACATCGCCGTGAAGTTTACGAAGGGGAAACTCGATTCGTGTATCGTGGTATTTCCTCTTGCTGAGCAGAGTCTACGGGACCTGTGGTCGCTCCAGCGAGCACCACGGATCCGTGTTCTCTGCCCGGTACAAAAGCCCCCTTGCACACCATGGATCCGCCGGAGGCTCGCGAGCGAATTCTTAATCCAACAGGCAGGAAGAAGAAATTATAAATACATAATATGAGAAGATTCATCGGAGTTTAGTGAACCCACGTGGCGCAAGCGAGCGCGATACACACTCGTCGACTACCTCGTCGACTCCGCCGTTTTCAGCTTACTGTACATTGGAGATCCATTCAAGTTTCCGCGTGTGAACAGCGAAATAATTAGTCCACGATGCGCGAGAAGTACGGCGTGTGTCCTTGGACACTGGCAATGTTAAGGATAATATTGAGGACGATCGATGTGTAGGACGATTGAAATATAGAAATTTCATCATAGCGAATATTCAAATATTGATAAATGCATGATTCGAAAGTTATATTTTTGAACCACTGTTTTTCATGGTGAAAAACTGCGAAGTAAAATGCGAAACGTCGTGGACTCCCTCGTTCGCTCCGTCGTTTTCAGCTTACTATAAATTGGAGTTCCATTAAAGCTTCCGCGTGTGAACAGCGAAATAATTAGTCCACCATGCGTAAGAAGTACAGCGTATGTCCTTCGACACTCGCAATGTACGGGTCAAAATGAAATACAACCGATGTGTAGGACGATCGGGATTTCGAAATTTCATCATAGCGAATATGGAAATATTTTCCAAAATTTCAACCCCCACCCCCATTCGCACAGACCCTTGCATAAATCCCGACGAATTTTCTTTGAATCAAATTAAATTTCATAAATTACATTCTCAACCGTATAATGCAATTTTTCAATCCAAGTAGAGAATGTCAACGATGATCCATTTTTTTTTTTTTTTTTTCAAAAACTTATATAACTATCGTAAGAGTATGATCGGTTTATCCCGAAACATATTTAAATTCGATTCTCCGACGCAGGATTGTCCGACAGTGACGACGATACCGCAAGATCCGAGCTGCGTAAAACTCTCGGACCGGTAGTGACGAAGGTGACTTTTTATGTCCAGCAAGGTCCCCGACTAAGCAGCCTCCTCGAACCTTGACTGAGAAAAAAGGAAGAACCCGAGGACGAGGAAGAAGAGAAGAAAAAAAAAGGGGGGGAGATGAACGAGTATGAAGAAGAGTCCCCCTAACCGAACCCTACCGACCCACTCACATAATCGGGCGGAGTGGACCAAGCGGCGTCCCGACAGACATGAGAGGAGTACACAGTGGACTAACAGTCGAGCCAGGTAAGAGGGGCGCGGAATGGGACGGAAGAGAGGATGCCTTTCCTCGTGGAGAGTGCATATACGGACCCTCTCGTTTTTTTTTTTTTTTTTTTTTGTCGACGGATCCTACGTCCTACGACGAGTCACGCGGCGGCGTGGGCCCTTCGAACGGTGATTCGAACGGGGGCCCCCTCGCACGCCACCTCGGTAAATGGTCGTATACACAACATGTGTACGACGTCTAGGTCGACCGGTGGAAGTCCGCGACCGTTCTGAAGAAATGGGAGGAATAACGACGTTACTGTTTGAGACTACTTGGCGCATTGCGCGACTAGACGGGAACAAAATTTATAATAATTGTTATCCCCCCCAAAAAAAAAAAAATGATAAATTGTTAAACTTCTCGATTCAAGAAATTGAACGTTTTTGTTAATCACCGGGAGGAAAGTCAAACTTTTTAAATCGTAGCTACGTGGGGGCCTTTCGAACGCCCCCCTCGCACGCCACCTCGGTAAATGGTCGTATACACAGCATTTGTACGACGTCTAGGTCGACCGGTGGACCTACTGATTGAAGGCGAATCTTGGGGATGACAGAAAAGCGCGTCGAAAAATCCATCGGTGCTGGGAATCGCACTCGGGCCCACTAAGGGTCGAATTTTAAGACATCAGTTTGAACTTAAGATCGCTCTTCAGCTCGAACTTAAGATCGAAGATCGAAGCTTGGTCCAAATTTTTCATTTCGTGCTTAAGTTTGATCTTAAGTTCGGACTTAACTTGGTTCTTAAGTTCGGTCTTAAGTTGGTTCTTAAGTTCGGACTTAAGTTTGATCTTAAATCTGCACTTACATTTGATCTTGTTCTTAAGTTCGGACTTAAGTTTAATCTTAAGTTCGGACTTAAGTTAGATATTAAGTTCGTACTTAAGTTTGATATTAAGTTCAACCTTAAGCTCAAACTGTGGGTCCAAACTTAAGATCAAACTTAAGTCCGAACTTAAGATGAACCTTAAGTCCGAACTTAAGATCAACCTTAAGTCTGAACTTAAGATCAAACTTAAGCACGCAATGAAATTTGGACCAAACTTCGATCTTAAGTTCGACCTCAAGAGCGATCTTAAGTTGAAACTAACGTCTTAAAATTCAACCCTAAGTCTGAATCAGGCTCCAATCCGCTAGGTCATCGATAGCCCGGTGTGGTGCCCGATTGAGGATATCGTAATTTTCTCGTTCCTTTAATACACGTTTGAGTCTCGTTATCGAAATACACGATGATCAGCACCGGTATTCTCACATGCCGGTCGCTCCTACCCGACCGGACTGCGCTCGTCGGTCAATCGGAATCGCGTCGAGCGCTCTTCATCGCTGCCGCCGCTCACCTCTGCTTTCGACGTTTTCGCGGCGATCGTCGCCGCCGTCGTCGTCGTCGTCGTCAGAAGTGAAGTGGCACACGATGCGTAAGAGTATTTTCAAGGGTCGTCGACCGCTCTGCTTCCCGCGAGCGTCGCTGTCTATACACTCGCACTGTGTCGAACGAGCGAGATCGGCAAATCCGCGAACCGCAAGAGGCGATCGCGCGCACTGGCGCGAGGCCGGGACGTTCGCAGGCGAGCTAGAGCCGAATATCGTTGAGATACAACTAATTAGCCTCAAAAAGATTTCCAACAGCGATTATTATGTGAGTGATCGGTCGATCACTTCACAGTAAAAAAAAAAAAAAAAAAACATTATTTAATGCACCGGACTGGAAGTTTTTATGCAAAAAAACTGGTCCATTAAATTTAATGTACAATTGTGATGAAATATTGATACACTTTTTCATTGAAATTAAAGTAAATTACTATCATCTCTCAGCGATGAGTGGGTGGTCTTCCGAGCTCAAGGTAGTCCTCGCGAAGAATGTTCACTTCGCATGAGTTTCAGAGAAATGAGAGGGAATGCTATAGAAATCTGAAAAAAAAATCAAGCATATTAAAAATAAAGAAATGCTGCTGAACAAAATTAATTTTGTTTAATAATAATTTCGAAGTGTTATTAACGAATTGGTGAAAAGTAAAATTGTTCGATAAATCTCCCGGAAAGCTAACTTTTATTATGACAATGAGCCATTGACTTTTCTGAATACGTATGAATTTTTTCATATTTTTAAATTCACTTTTTTTATATGGGAAAAATAATGTAGAAAGTCACAAAATTCAAAGTGAATTTGAAATTCTAAAAAAATTCATATGTATTCGGAAAAATGAACCAATTATTTTTATAAGAAATAAGTTAGGTTTCCGGGAATATTCGTTGACATTTATTATTTTTCATCAATTTATTAATAATATTTTGAAATTATTATGATGCAAAATAAATCTTTTTAGCATCTTTAATATGCCTGATTTTTTTCTGATTTTTATATCATCGATAAGTATTTGTAATTCCCTCTTATGTCTCTGAAACATGCGAAATGAATGTTATCGGCAAGGTTTACCTCAATCGAACATTAATGTACTTTTTTCGGAAAAACAAAAATATCAGATATTAAAATCACAAATCCTTATCTGAAATTTACAAAAAAAATTTACTCCAAAATCGCAACGCATATGTGTTTGAAATTTCACTAACAGTTTGTGTAAAAAAAAAAAAAAAAACGCTTCCAATACCGTTCATAAATGTTGAAACTAAATTTATTTCACTGCACAGTCGGCAGACCAAGTCGCATTCTACTTTCGTTAGACAATAAAGTTTCAGCACCAGAGAAACAAAAATAGCATTGTATTTTTCATTATCGACTGGCTGCCGGACGGTCGGGCAGGTGTTTCGCATCGCCTTGAGAATGACACACCGAAAAACCCAAAAAAAAAAAAAAAAGGTCATGTCATTTTTCCGAGCATGAATGAGGTGTAATGGAATTTCTAAAAAAAAAAAAGTAGAAGAAGAAGAAGAAGAAGCTCCTGCCGCTAAGGAGCATAGGTAGCTCTTCCGTCGATTCCGTTTGAAAAGGAAATTCTCGTGACACATTCGTTTTTATCGTTCGCTCGTCGTCTTCGTCGCAGTCTCGTTGAACGGACGCGGTCACGAATCTCGGATGAGCCTCCTCGTCTCCCTCCTGAGTTCGCGTATACGGAAAGTCGGCAAGTACTGCTCCGTATACGAGGCATTGACCCTGTGGCGCGATACAAGTACGTTCTCCGCGTTGCGCTCTACGTACGTACGTGCGTGCGTGATTATATAGCCTCCAGTGTACACATATGAATCGCCGTGCGTTGTAAACACAGGTGAATCCCGAGACCGACGAAGATACGATTTACCGTATAGGCACGAAATTAAACGTAAATAAAAATCCTGGCGCCTAATAGAGCGTCGAGGGTCCCAGCGGCCAAATATGGATCCGCGATGCGCATGCGCTTACGCAATGTTGGACCCCCAAGTGCCTCATCATTGGTTCACCGAAGTAATTAACTTTAAGGCACTAGCTTTAGAATTTGATTTAAAAAAAACCGGGTCAATTTTCAACATTTCTTTCTAAACGCGGACCTTAGAAGGAGAATATTGGGTTTTTGAACACAGTTAGGATGAGGTGTTATGAAGTTGGAATTTTTTTTTTTTTTTTTTTTTTTTTCAATTGAAGAATATCAATTCAGAACGGAGTTATTAATAATTAACAACAGACATTGGATCTCAAAATCTATTCGTCCGTTTCAGTTTAAATTTGGACAGAACCTTGATTATCATATTTTCTATCCCATGACTGGATTATTTAAACAAAAATGTTCATCTATTTGTTTATAACAAACGATTAACGTCATTTTTTTCTCGTTTCGATTAATAAAACGACCTTAAACTTAGTTATTGACAAATAAATGAAATTTTTGTAGATCATCCGGTTGTTAGATAGAAAATGTTACAATGAAGCTTCTGTCAAAATTTCAAATCAATCGGGCGAATGGATTTTGAGATACGATGTTCGTTGTTAATTGTCAATTGTTAATAAGTTCGTTGTCGATTGATTAAAAAAAAAAAAAAAAAAAAAAAAAAACTCTGACTTTACAACACCTTGTTCTAACGGTGCGTAAAAACCCGACCGTGTCCTTCAAATACACGCGTAAAAAAATATATATAAAAAATCAACCTGTTTTTTTGCATTAAGACAGTTAGTCGTTTTTTTTTTTGTGGACGATAATCCAAAAGCCTGTTATTACCGAAGCGTTCGTAATTCTCGTCAGGCGCCAAAAATCGATGGAAACGAGGCAAAGCAAACCTTCGGATCTCTTGATTAACGCAAATTGACGAATGTCCCACCTCTTTCGGTCTCTGCAAAGAGGCGCTTTGCTTTAACTGTCGCGGCGGCCAAGTCCCGTAACTCGACTAGATGGAGCCGAGAGTTAAACGCAACATTCACGTTATGTGTTCTTGAAAAAGAAACGGTATTTAAATTTCGAAATAATATAATAGCGTCACTGAATTCTCAGCGAGTCCGCGAGCGATTCGGAGTTCGATGAACTTTCGCGGTGTACATATCGGAGGCAACGACGATCCACCAGTCGGATGTCACACCTTCGAACGTTGCGTCTATTGCGATAGAAGCATTTCGGCTTCCCGAATACGCGTGTCGACATTTATCTTCTACGTCCGAGACCGGCGTTCCACGTCAAATGTCGAGTTGCGTCGGAGAACCCGTCATGAATGAGATAACTCGTAAATTTCGCTTTTTTTTTTTTTTTTTTTTTTTTTTTTTTTTTTTTTTTTTTACGCGTTTCTTTCTCCTTATTTCTCCGGCTTAACCCTTCGCGGCGCGTTCCGCATACGGAAGACTCTGTTAATATCAGAGACGCTATGTTACACTCACAGTGTTAGTGAAAAAAATAAAAATAAAAAAAAGCATTGAAAAAAAAAAAAAAACCATAAAATAATTCGATCGAAGATATTAAATGTATAAATATTTCGTCCCCTCCACTCCGATATTCATTCGTCGAATATAGATCACTCTTTCGTTCGCGCCGAAGTAGGTGTAACATTAGCGAGTCGGACTGGGAAGTCATTGACATCTGGCGGGCTGCTTCGAGCACATTAGCGCTACCAAGAAATCTCATTTTCTTTCTCTCGCTCGAGCTAGAGGTATGCGCTGTGCCGAGTAGGATTCGCGAGCGATTGGCGCAGACGCGTAATAGAGAGCTCCGCGTAAAAAGATGGGATTATGCGGGAGCGAGGGAGCCGGATTGCAAGTGTCCCATCTCGCATTGAATCCCCCCTCCCCCCGCCGCCCCCCCCCCTTTTCCTCGTCGCACACACACAAACGCGTGCATCGAATGCAACTCCGATGCGTTCGAGTCGACGTCGCCGGGCTTAGCTGGGAACGAGGAAGACCTAGTTCGAAGGTAGAGCGCGATGCAACGGCACTAGGTCACGCATCACAGTTCCTGAATGCATGTGCATGTGGTAGCCGGGACGGCCGAGCGGCCCAGCAGAGAAATGAACGAGCGCACAAGTGCACGTACTGTACATGCATATGTGTATGTATGTTTATATGTATATATATATATATATATATATATTTGCACATATATTTAGAATGTGTATGCACTTGGCGGATCGTGGATGTATGCACGCGAACGGATTGATGCTAGTCTCTGTTTGCACGAGCACAGTTTTTTTTTTTTTTTTTTTTCTCATTAAATGTGTGCTTGAGCAGACATATGTTCACGTGAGGATAATTGTGGATGCGTGCCGCATACACGCGAGGGCAGTTCGTGCGAGGACCAGAGGCGATTCATGATCGATGAACGGACGGACGGACGGTAGGATAGGTTAGCGTCGATCGTTCGACAATGTGTATCGAGAGAGACTTCCGGGCCGGCGGGGGGGCCCGACTAACGTCTCGCGGGTCTTCGATGCAACAGTGTGTGTGTGTGTGTGTGTGTGTGTGTGTGTGTGTGTGTGTGTGTGTGTGTGTGTGTGTGTGTGTGTGTATCGGATTAACGTGTGACGGAAAGTTGCGGCAGAGTTTCTTGAACCCGATCTATTAGATGCAGTTTTCAAAGTCAGCGAGGATCGTACCGGGATACTGCATGAATGACAAAAATCATTAACGCAGGTAGCATTCGCGGGACATGCGCAGAAGATCGTGCGCAGGTTTTTCTTTCTCGATGGAATTTTAAAGATTTTGCAAATTCTTTTACCCTACTTTTACCGTTCATATTATTACTAGCGTTGATATTATTATATTTGTTACAGTAGAATTATTATAGCAGTATTCTTCGGACATGCGCAGAAGATCCTGCGCAGTTTTTTCTTTATCGAATTCTGAACATTCTGTAAGTTGCTTTACATCAATTTTATTGTTTATATTATTATTATTATTATTATTATTATTGAAGAAACATTTCAATTTCTTAGCTCGATTTCTTAAATCCCTATTAAGGGTTGTTGATTAAGGGGTAGACATGTTGACACGCATACTACTGTGTACACGAATGTAGAGCATTACGCGGCGGATCAGTCGCCAATGTTTCGCAAGTGAGCTCGTTGAAACGCGCGAATCTTTTTTTTTTTTTCTCTCGGAGACCTAGCCGTTCTCGGTGTCTTGTTCCGGGAGAAAATAGTTGTAGGCGCATCCGCGACGATCCACGGCCAATCTCCAGCGCGTCAGGTTCGGCGCACCTGCTGCCATTAGCTCGTCTCCGTGGTGACTTCGTCTGGGAAAAGTGGTTCTATAAAATTCTTCGATACAATGTCCAGCGAACTAGATAATTAAACGAGAAATTTCGAGCCCTTTATCTTTTATTTTTATTTTTTTCAAATTAAACTAATGGCCCGGTTGTTCTATCACTAAAATGTTTTTAGTCCGTTAACTGAATCAACGAACTTTGCCCTTTTGAAATTTCTCTTTATTTACGTCACTTTCAGTTTGAACATTTCATTGTTCGACCGGAATTGACGTCATACTGGAAATTTGTCACTTCCGTTCCGGAAAACTGATTTTCCAACCGGAAGGGACGTCTTGACAGAAATACGTCACTTCCGGTTTGAAAATCTGATTTTTCGATAAGAACTGACGTCATACCGGTATAAGTTCTCACTTCCGGTCCGGAAATCTAATTTTTTTTTTTTTTTTTCGATTTGGAAGTGTCGTCCTACTGGAAGTGACATCCAACCGGTAATACGTCACTTCCGGTGAGGAAATAAAATATTTTCGATCGGAAGTGACGTCCTACCGGAAATACGTAATTTCCGGTTTGAAAATTTAATTTCTTCGATCGAAAGTAACGTCACTCCTGTCACTTCCAACCGAAAAATAAAGTGTTCAAACCGGAAGTGACGCATTTCCGGTATGACGTCACTTCCGAAAGAACAAAAATTGAAAAAATTCATACCGGCGTTGACGTATTTCTCTAATGTTACTTTCACTTTCGTGTACGTTTGGGACTTGTCCGGCTCGCCGAAAAAGTATTACTTCCCTCCTGAGCGAGTCATTTTATTCCGAACACATGTCGCGATAACGATCGAGTGTCCGTCATCGGTACATTTGCCTTTTACGTGTACTTTGCTTCGATTTTGCGCCCCCCCCCCCCCCCCTCCACGTCGCATTACAAGCCTCGCACGAAATCGCTGCTCTAATTGCCAGCGAGTTCGGCGACGGATAATCGCCCGGCGAAAAAGCGCCGATCGCGAGCGGTTAGAATGGGACAATGCGCGATCGTACGGGCGGATAATGCGATAACGGTCGCGGCAATAAGCCACACGGCGGTCGTTCATTCTCGCATCGAACATTCTCGCACTCGAGAGTCGGCCCATCGACGCAACACTCTCCTCGAAGTCCCGGGGCTCGTCGGTAAGCGACCTCCGGAAATCAGCGTCGGGTGAGCTAACGGTAATCCCTACGTCAATTCGACCTAATTTACGTGTTTAGGAAACTGTTTCCACTGTCGAACTCCGAGCCGTTGCTCGTGCATTAACGAAAGTATGTACATTTTTTTTTTCTTTTTTTTTTTTTTGGACAGTGTAAGTATTATCACTTAATGTGCACGCAAGGTATTCCCGATTCGGAATCTTACAGTTCAAGCATGTTTTTCGATAAACATTTTGTTTTTTTTTTTACAATTAACCGTGCGATCTTGAAGTTGAGTAAATTTGGTGCAAAAACGTGTCAAAATTTGTTTAAAAAATGCATTGATAAACTTGGTATTGAACAAGTTTTTTTTTTTTTTTTTTTTTGTAATGCAGCCGAGAAATGGGTCAGCGATAGCAAACGGAAGTCTACGTTTTTAACTTCGTTTTTAATTATTTCGCATTTTTTTTTGTTGTTTTTATTTCTTTTTGATTATCCGATTACCGGAATCTTACAGTTCAAGCATCTTTTTCGATAAAACTTCTTTTTTTTTATCTAACGTTGTCATCTTAAAGTTGAATAAACTTGATGCAAAAAACGTCTCAAAATTTGTAAAAAAAAAAAAGAATGCAAATATAAACTCGGTACTGAACTAGTTTTTTAAAGTAATGCAGCAGGGAAATGGGTCAATTTTTTTTTTCACATTTAACCGTGCGATTTTAAAGTTGAATAAATTTGGTGCAAAAACGCCTCAAAATTTGTTTAAAAAATGCATTAATAAACTTGGTATTGAACAAGTTTTTTTTTGTGATGCAGCCGGAAAATGGCTCAGAGATAGTAAACAAAAGTCTACGTTTTTAATTTCATTTTTAATGATTTCGCATTTTGTTTTTATTTCTTTTTGATTATCCGATTATCGGAATCTTACAGTTCAAGCATCTTTTTCGATAAAACTTCTTTTTTTTTTTATCTAACGTTGCCATCTTAAAGTTGAATAAACTTGATGCAAAAAACGTCTCAAAATTTGTAAAAAAAAAAAAAAAAAAAAGAATGCAAATATAAACTCGGTATTGAACTAGTTTTTTTTTTTTTTTTAAGTAATGCAGCACGGAAATGGGTCAAAGCGATAGCAAAAAACTGCCGTTTCGTACGTTTCTAATTTCATTTTTAATGATTTCGTATCATTTTGCTGTTTCTTTTTTAATGATCGTATGCAGCTTCCTCGTAGAATCTCTTGCGTGTTGCCCGTTACATTGGAAAGAGAGTAATAGGATAGCCGCGCTGGATTGACTCGTTGCCGTGGCGTGCGCACAGTTTCGTCGGCAGATGCATTAGCCTCCTCTATATCTCCCTCTCGGTGCAGCAGCAGCGACGCGATGAAAGTTTATGCAATTTCTCTGTTCCATTTGGGTCATTTGTACAATGAATTATACGAAGGAAGCTCCTCGGAAGTTTATTATAGATTCGCTTTTCTTCGAGCACCGATCATCGCTCCTTGTTATATTCACCGCATCAGAAACTGGGTCGATTTTTGCTAAAAGTTCGCTGAACAGCTTCGAAGTCATCGAGAGTCTCGGAAAATTATATTTCTCCGCAGTTCGATGCACAGAAAATTATCTTCGTCGGCTTGTTTAGACAAATCTGGAAAAAAAATTCCGAAAAGCACCTCGAAATTTCTTCTACGCGCTCCCACTTTTATTCCATTTTTTTTTTTCAGTAACCCAAATTCCCCTAATCATTGATCATTGATCATTGATCATTGATCATTGATCATTGATCATTGATCATTGATCATTGATCATTGATCATTGATCAGAGTTCGCCGAATTGATAATTAAAACAAAAAAAGATTTTTATAAATTTTCAAGTTTTTGAAAAACCAAAAAAAAAAAAAAAAATCGCTTCGTGATTCATTCGAGAACAATCTGGCCTAGAAGCTTCCCAGTTCGATGACTCTGCCTACATCTGTCATACGAAGATGATTCTACGCGACGGATGAGGCCAGAGATTTTCCACCTATATGGTGCGAAAAAAAAAAAAAAAAAAGTAGTAACAGCGGTAGACAGAGGATTCGCAAGTGGCGGTGGCAAATAGCCAAGTAGCGAGCACTGAACCCGGGAACCCAGAACAACAAAACTGTTTACTGTGATACTTTCGTTCGTAGTGCTGCTGGTTGCCGCGCTCTCGCCGCAACCGCCGACTCGATCCGATAGCATAGCTCACTCGCGTGTATACCTGCCCGCCGTAACTATTATACACGCCATCGCGATCGCTCACATGAATAGACGTCACGATGATCCCATTACAAGAACCCACGATGTCATCGCGTCATTTTAAAATTCTCGTAACAGCCAACCAAAAATATCCGGTGAGTTTCCATCACCGGGCGTTCCCGACTTTGACTTTCTCGTTCTGACTCACACGGCAGGAATTGGTGCCTCGCGAATTTTTTTTTTGTTTGTTTTTTCGACCACTCATTATTCCGGGTTATTCCCTCGATTCATTTTTGTTTTTGTTCTCGCATTGTTTGTCGAACGACGGAGACACGCGAACGGCATAGGACGGTTGATTGACCCAAAAATTGATTAAACAGCGAGGCTTACACAGTAAAAAAATAATTTTGTTAAATGAATGACAAACTCGTTGGAGATTTATTTGAATATGCGAACGTGTCCTTTTATTTCCTATATCATTGACAATTTTTTAGTTTGTACTTTTGTTTGTAGAACTAAAAAATTGACAAACAATAAATTGTGGACGTTTGTGGACAATATGTTTTGTAAACAGTACACATTTTTTTTTTTTTTTTTTTTTTACTGTGTACCAGAACTCACGAGAGCCGCCCTCTTTCGGACGGTCCGCGAAGTTTCCGGTCACAAACGAACCCGTCGTTTTACTCGTAAGAGAATCTCGCCTCAACTCTTAGTGCGCGATTTACAGCCTCTCTCTTACATTTTTGCTAGTTTAACCATGTGTATTGCAGTTCGTAGTATCTTGTACTCGGCGGAGGTCATTTCGTACCTTGCCGATGGCCCATCTTGCCAGAACTCACGAGAGTCGCCCTCTTTCGGACGGTCCGCGAAACTTTCAGTCACAATGAGCCGGCCATTTTGTACGTAAGAGGCTCGCTTCAACTGTTATTGGGCGATTTGCAGCCCATATGTGAAAAATACGCCCATACATATATACATGTAGATTTCCCGTTTATACATGTATATGTAGTTCGTAGTATTTTTTACCGGGCGAAGACCCTTTCGTATCTTGCCGTTTGCCCATCTTGCCAGAACTCACGAGAGCCGCCCTCTTTCGGACGGTCCACGAAACTTCCGGTCACAATGAGCCGCTCGTTTTGCTCGTACGAGCTCACCGCAACTCTTATTGCGCGATTTACAGCCTCTCTCTTACCTGTACGAAAAAAAAACACACGCGCATACATATGCACATGAAGAATGCTCGTTTATCACATATGTGTCTAGTTCGTAATATTTTTAACTCGGCGAAGAGCCTTTCGTAGCTTGTCGATGGTCCATCTTTTCTTTTGTCTTTTTATTCTTATAAGAAAAATAGATGAAAATAAGGTCTTGGAACAGCGATTCCAATCTGCCGCGGAGTTTATAAACATATGATCGAAGGATACATCCTACAAGGTACAGATTTTTAACCTACCAGGTAAAAAAAACTAACCAAGTTTGTACCAAACTCCGCTAGGTATGACTCAATAAGTGTGAACCTACCTTTGAGAGCCAGACTGCTATTCCATATGCAACGATACTCTTTGGTTTTGCTGCACTTATTCAAATACATAAGACACAAGATTGAGAATTAAAAAAAAATTAATAATTAAATGAATAATAACAAAAGCAGAAATAATCAAGAGCTTTCGGACGTGACTATACTTCACGAATGCGACTGACTCGATGGCACATCTTGCCAGAACTCACGAGAGCCGCCCTCTTTCGGACGGTCCGCGAGACTTTCAGTCACAATGAGCCGGTCGTTTTGCTCGTAAGAGCTCACCGCAACTCTTATTGCGCGATTTACAGCCTCTCTGTGTTACATGCACGAAAAACACACGCGTGCACATGCGCATGTGTAATTCCTGTTCGCCGATGTATATGTAGTTCGTAGTATTTTGTACTCGGCGGGCCTGAGAATCGCGTATAGGTTCATCGTTCGCTGGTAGCCCGTTCTTCCGCGCGAGTTCAACTTTCTCATTCGCACAAGAAGTTGCGACGACGTCGCTGCTTTACGGGTTAAGGTTGCGGTGTCATTGAACCACATTTCCTGCTTTTCCGCGTAATAGGTACAGTGAATAGAGGCACGGTGAGCTACGATTATAGTACAAAGTCTCCACGAGCCCGAGTTACCTGCGCTTCAATCCTTTACCTTGCGCCATTCACCTACTTAGCTACAATGAGGAGAAGAAAAATAGGAAAAGTCGAATGAAATTGCACGGGGACGACTCATCCCGGTCTGCCCGCATCTTCGATTTTATAACGTTACCTGCATGTGAGATAACGGGTCTCGGCGACGGAAGTAACATTTTTATGAAAAACAAAACAAAAAAAAAAACAGAATCTGCCGAACGAAATATTTTACGTCCTCAGATTTAGCCCAATGGAGAAAAAAAAAAAAAAAAAAAACCAAGTAACCTTAACTACAAAACCAATACCAAAGTATAATTCCTCGCCTTTCTTGTCCTCAGAGCGACTCAGAAGTGTTGAAGGTCTTAAGAATTAAAATTCCTTTTTTTTTTCCGAAATTAATCAGAATTTTGTATCGTTATCTGCACGTAAAATAACGTTTCTCAACGACGGAAGTAAAATTTTTATGAAAAACAGGACCTGCTGAACGGAAACATTGTACGTCCTCAGATTTAGCCCAATGGGAAAAAAAAAATAGAAGTAGCCTTACTACAAAATCAGTACCAAAGTATCATTCCCGGTCTTTCTTGTCCTCAGAGCAACTCCGAAGTGTCGAAGGTCTTCAGGATTAAAATTCCTTGTTTTCCCGAGAGGAATTGGAATTTCCATTAAAAGTAAAGGCGTTTCTCGATGCAGCAGCAGCAGCAGCAGCCTGATGATATTATGGTACCGCACTTATCCCATCACACTGGTAACAGGTAGATGAACGTACGGTGGATTCGTGTGGGCGTGTGTTTGTTATAGCGCGGCGGGGGGGCGAAGGGGAACCGAGAAACACGTTGTCCGGGTCTCCGGTAGCGGGGAGGACAAACGCTGTTTTCTCTACTCCCCACTTGCGCTATGGGCGGCATACACGGCCTGTGTCCTGGGTTATGGTGTGCGCGCGAGCCGTATGGTAAGTGTGTTAACAACGCGAGCAGAGGAGAGCATCGGGGTGAACGCCCTCGACAGACCTAGACCCAAAAAGCGTTCGTCGTACTGGCATGGGCAACAGAGCCGAGCGGAGCCGTGCCGTTGTGAGCCTCGATGGCACTGGGTTAAGGCGGAGTTATGTGACGTGGTGCAGGCACAACCGAGTGCATACCTCTCGTCCTGCATACGAGAACCTGACCGTACGTAATCGGTTTCTCATTCGTGCCGCGACTGTAGGGCGCCGGCGGGATTCTAATGCTATCCACCGATCCTACAAACCCTTGATCGGCTCCCCTCGATCCTTTCGAGAAACTTCGACCCAGTGTTTCTATTTTTATTTTACTTCTCTGCTCGGTGTGAACTCGCAGAGATTCTCGTATCGACCCTGAGTTTTCAATTTTTCATTAAATTCTTCGATTTTCTAATTTTCCATTTTTATAGTCTTCTGTTTGAGGGTTCGAGATCAACAAAAAAATTCACAATTGAAATTCACTCCGAGAAACTTCGACCCAGTGATTCTATTTTTATTTTACTTCTCTGGTCGGTGTGAACTCACAGAGATTCTCGTATCGACGCTGAGTTTTCAATTTTTCATTAAATTCTTCGATTTTCTAATTTTCCATTTTTATAGTCTTCTGTTTGAGGGTTCGAGATCAACAAAAAAAATTCACAATTGAAATTCACTCCGAGAAACTTCGACCAAGTGTTTCTATTTTTATTTTACTTCTCTGCTCGGTGTGAACTCGCAGAGATTCTCGTATCGACGCTGAGTTTTCAATTTTTCATTAAATTCTTCGATTTTCTAATTTTCCATTGTTATATTCTTCTGTTTGAGGGTTTGAGATCAACAAAAAAAATTCACAATTGAAATTCACTCCGAGAAACTTCGACCCAGTGTTTCTATTTTTATTTTACTTCTCTGCTCGGTGTGAACTCGCAGAGATTCTCGTATCGACCCTGAGTTTTCAATTTTTCATTAAATTCTTCGATTTTCTAATTTTCCATTTTTATAGTCTTCTGTTTGAGGGTTCGAGATCAACAAAAAAAATTCACAATTGAAATTCACTCCGAGAAACTTCGACCAAGTGTTTCTATTTTTATTTTACTTCTCTGCTCGGTGTGAACTCGCAGAGATTCTCGTATCGACGCTGAGTTTTCAATTTTTCATTAAATTCTTCGATTTTCTAATTTTCCATTGTTATATTCTTCTGTTTGAGGGTTTGAGATCAACAAAAAAAATTCACAATTGAAATTCACTCCGAGAAACTTCGACCCAGTGTTTCTATTTTTATTTTACTTCTCTGCTCGGTGTGAACTCACAGAGATTCTCGTATCGACGCTGAGTTTTCAATTTTTCATTAAATTCTTCGATTTTCTAATTTTCCATTTTTATATTCTTCTGTTTGAAGGTTTGAGATTACCAAAAAAAAAAAAAATGCACAATTAAAATGCATTCCGAGAAACTTCGATCCAATGATTTTCTTTTATTTTTCTGTTCGGGACGAATTTCTTGAGAATTTCATCCCAAAGCTAACTTATAATTTTTTGCATTCAATCATCCGATTATCTAATTTTCATTTTCACAATTTTCTTTAAGCTTAGTGATTAACAAAACTAAAATACACAATACAAATGCATTCGTAGAAAGATCATTCCTATTATTTAAAAAAATCTTTCTCTTCGGAGTGAATTTCCTGAGAATTTCATTCCAACGCTCTTTTCATTTTTTTTTTTTTTTTCATTAAATTTTCCGATCGTCAAATTTCCATTTTCCCAATTTTCTCCAAGTTCTGTGATTAACAAGAAAAAAAAAGAAAAAAAAAATGGACAATTAAAATCTCCATAGATGCCAAGCTTCTCGAACGGTTCCTAAGATTTTGTATATGAAATGTATCGAGCGCGGTATTTGAAATTCCGAATGAACGAGAGAGAAATTATTTTCATTTCTTTACATCCCGACGTAGCGATAGTATCGAAAAGTGATTCATGCGAAATCGTGAGGACCGAGTGTGATTCAATATGTCGCGGTCGCGCACTTTCTTCCGAATCGAATCGCGGATCCCCATATACATACATACATAGATACATATATATACATATATGTATCTATATGTATATATAGATACATATATGTAAATATACATATATATATATACATATATACACACGCTACGTAATCGGATTTGGGAATTTCGGTGTCCTCGAGAGCGCGAGGGGTCGACGAACCGGTCGAACTCCCGGTAGACCAAAAGCCTTTCGAAACGGTTTGACTGGACCAGCCGCTGGTCCGCAGCCTCCTCGAAGTCCTGATGACGCTCCGGTCGCGTAATAATAAAGTCCCGACGCGATCGTCACGAAAAAGATTCTCGCTTCGTGCTTCGAGAGGCATCGAAACGTCGAGGATGAAATTCACACTTCCTCGCCGATGCACCGAGCGGAGATAGTCTCGGGAACTGCAGTTAGCGGAACCCCGTAGCAACGTTCACCGGCGTGGACTACTTCGGCTCTCTTCTATGATCCTTTCTTCTTTACTCCATACTTCGCTGCACGCGCGTTAGCACTGACCTTCGATTCTCGACGAGAACCGCTACGTGAAACTAAAACGTGCGCAGGCGAGAAAATTTTCATTTTTTTTTTTTTTTTTTTTTTTTTTTTTTTTTTTGACGCCGGGAAGAATACTTATCTCACGGTTGGAGAACTTTCTAAAATATTTTTATGGTGCGCTGTGCTGAAGGGCCGTAGGGTGAAAACGAATGTCGAAAATTCGTCCGTCTTGGATCTTAGTGTTATGGGACTTGAGTTTCGTCGAATAAATCGATCGAAGGTTAATAATGACCGGGAAAAAAAAGAAAATCTTCGTTATTCAGAGAACGATAATAATTGCATAAGACGACATTCCTAGCATTCGTTGAACTTTGCATGCTCGGCATCTCTTCGGGAAGTCTCTTTCTCGATCACGGAGTTAGCGAGCTTTGCGAAGGGGCGAGTTAAATAACGAATGATTATCTTTATGTCCCGTTGTGAAACTAAAACGTGCGCGGGCGAGGAAATTTTCATTTTTTTTTTTATTCTGGGAAGAAAACTTATCTCACGGTTGGAGAACTTTCTAAAATATTTTTATGGTGCGCTGTGCTGAAGGGTCGTAGGGTGAAAACGAATGTCGAAAATTCGTCCGTCTTGGATCTTAGTGTTATGGGACTTGAGTTTCGTCGAATAAATCGATCGAAGGTTAATAATGACCGGGAAAAAAAAAAAAAATCTTCGTTATTCAGAGAACGATAATAATTGCATAAGACGACATTCCTAGCATTCGTTGAACTTTGCATGTTCGGCATCTCTTCGGGAAGTATCTTTCTCGATCACGGAGTTAGCGAGCTTTGCGAAGGGGCGAGTTAAATAACGAATGATTATCATTATGTCCCGTTGTGAAACTAAAAGTTCGACAGCCAGGAAATTTTCATTTTTGGATGCTGAGTAAAATAGTTATCTCGCAACACCGTTACGAACAATAAAACGCTTGAGATTTTTCACACATTCTTATTTCACCGATAAAAAAAAATTTATATAAAAATTGTGGCAACTTTCTGTAATAAACTTTACATAAATTAATAAACTGTTTCCAAAACAAACACGTGTTTGTTGCAATTTTACCGAAAAATTTTTATCTTCAATGAAAATTATCGTAAATCTCAGGCAACAAGACTAATAATTTGAATACCCGGTATTTTAATTTTACAAACAAAAGTACATTGATCTTCAATTGACGTGAGTAACTGCATGAAAATTTTGCCTTTCGATACATTAAATTTGCAATTCATTTCTACGGTCCGTGACTCGAGTTTCTTTCAATAAATCGACCCAAGCTCAGTAACAACGGTGAGAAAAATTCGTCGTTAATCCGATGATGATAATAATTGCATAAGACGACATTCCTAGCATTCATTGAACTTTGCATGCCCTCTCGCTCGACCATGGAGTTAGCGAACGTTGCGGCGGCGGCGGGGCGGGGGGGGGGGGGGAAGTTAAATAACAAATGATTATCGTTGTGTCCCGTTAAACTTGGACAGCACGCCAGTAACAAGGATTTCGCTCGACCTTCGACCGTAAACTCGGGGGGGGGGGGGGGAAAAAAGAAAAAAAAAAAAAAAAAAAATAGCGTCAGGTATTCGAGTTTGTCGAGCTCGCGGTCGAACTTCGAAATTCGACAGTTCCCAGCGTCGAGAGTTACCGACCCAAGTAGAACGGGAAGTCGAAGGACTCGACGGCATATCGGAGAGCCTCGGTGGCATCGACCCCGAGGAAGAACTCACGACGAGGACGTTCGCGGATCCAACGTACCTGTTGCGGGGGGGGGGGGGAATCATCTCTCCCCGTCCTTCTCCGTTGACTCTCGCAATGAACAAAAAAAAAAGTGCGCGATCCGCTGTCGAAGCACCTACGTAGACACTTGCTATACGCGCCACACGCCGCGACGGTCGTCATGATCATCGGCGATGAAGATGCGGGCAAGTCGGCGGGAGTCTAACAAGTTCTCGATCGGGGCCGACCACGATACCGAGTTCACCGAATCCTCCGGCAAGGGGGAAAACAAAAAAAAAAATGAAACGAGCATCGGACTGAGTATATGCAGGTATTAAATACCCGTACGCGAATAAAAAAAAAAACATAATAATAATTGCATAACGCAAGTTTGTCGTTCAGAGAAAGTTGCCGCAATCTTTGTGTTTTTTTTTTTTTTTTTTTTTTTTTCGGTGAAATAAAATCGTGCAAAAGATCACCACGCGATTTATTGTTCGTAACGGCGTTGCGATCATGTAAATAAAAACCCACGTTCGATTATTAAAATTTGTGATGAATTTCAATTTGTGTTCATAAAAAAAAAAAAAAAAAAAAAAAAAAAACATTATTTCAGCTTCTACATTTTGTTATAGTGGAACGTGGCGATTTTTCTTTACACGATCGAAATACCGTTAAAAATAAATAATCGTATAGGATAATAACAATAATAATAATAATAATAATAATAATAATAATTTGCAAAGACGAAGGGCACCACATCCCTCATTTTCATAGCCTCCGTCGACAGCGAAATAAATAAAGCCTCGCATGGTGTGCGTGCCGACAACGGTTGTAGCTCGTGCCCGATGCGCACTCTCATCCGATTGTTCCAAAGTGTGCGTGAAAGCAGGCACCGATATACAATCGAGAAACCGGCAGCGCTCGCTCGTTCGGGCTGAGGTGCGCGCGAGCGAGCAACCGATGGAAGTCCATCCTTGATGGAGGTTACTCCGGGGCATCGTCCCACATTCTCTCCTTGGACGTGAACTTGCCGGCTGGCTATCCTCGTTGCGCCCGTTCCCTTCATCTCGTCTATCCCCATCGTCCTTCTTCCTGCCCTCCTGCCTGCCACCTCAACGGCGACTTTGCCGTCGGATTTTCCCTCTCTCTGCATCACCGAATGGACCGGTTCGCTCGGCGATCCTGTCGAGTGTACGGCCGCTTCAATTTCTTCGCTTCTATCGTCATCTCCAACTTCCTCATCTTTCTCACATTCCTCATCTTCCGCATCTTCCTCATCCTCCGCACCCCCCTCACCCACCTCATTTTCCTCATTCCCCTAATCTTCCTCATTCTCCTCATCTTCCTCTTTCTCCTCATCTTCCTCATTCTCCTCATCTTCCTCATTCTCCTCATCTTCCTCATTCTCCTCATCTTCCTCATTCTCCTCATCTTCCTCATTCTCCTCATCTTCCTCATTCTCCTCATCTTCCTCATTCTCCTCATCTTCCTCATTCTCCTCATCTTCCTCATTCTCCTCATCTTCCTTATCCTCCTCATTCTCCTCATCTTCCTCATTCTCCTCATACTCCTCATCTTCCTCATTCTCCTCATCTTCCTCATTCTCCTCATACTCCTCATCTTCCTCATTCTCCTCATCTTCCTCATTCTCCTCATACTCCTCATCTTCCTCATTCTCCTCATCTTCCTCATTTTACTCATTTTCCACGTCTTACCTATCTTCCTCCTCTTACTCATATTCCACATCTGATTTATCTTCCTTCTCATACTCATTTTCCACGTCTGACTTATCTTCCTCACCTCTTCATTTTCTTTCTCTTCCTCCCCCCCCCCCCATCTTTCTCCAACGAAATCAGAATGATCTCCATTCGTTCACAGCTATATCTAAGACAAAGAGTTCGTCAATGTTCTCGTCTGTTCGTACTCTATGTAATTCTTCCTTTCATCCTCTTACTTATCCGTCTTTCGTTCCCTATCGCGCGCGATGTGGTACGCATCGCTCCGGGAGCACCGAAAGTCAACGGACAAGGTAGAGAGCTCGACCCGGATTAATACTTCGAGGGCTTACCCGGTACGCGAGATATAGATTGCGTACAGCCACCATCGTGTCCAGTACGTGGTGGTTACAGCCATTACAATAGTAGCTGCAATGGCAGTCAGCCGAGGATGAGCATGCGCAAGCGACGTTAACACTTTTCATGCGCCCGTCCGTTCGATCCGTGCACGCGAAGTCTTCTCGCACTCTCTCGAGGAAACTCGAGGGAGAATCGTCGCCGTGAGCGAATGCCTTCTCGCTCTCAGGGTCAAGGCACTCCCGCGCCTTCGTTCTCCCGAGCGAACAAGGAGAGCCCGAGAAACGAGCGCGCGCGCCTGCGAGTTTTACCTTCCTTCCGTGCGCCGTCCGCCCCGACGCGGAGCTATTATTTTCCCGCTTACGAATGCGGCCCGCTCTCGGAAGATATACACCGGCATCAGCGTATAACTCTCCGTGCGTAAGAGCCTCCCGAGAACTATAAGGGACTGCGTAACAGTATTACCGTTGCTCGGGTTGCGTATTGCACGGTTACCTGCACTCGATATGTATCGTGGTTATACGGGTGGATAAACTATTGGCTGTTACGCGGGCTCGAAATTATCGGTCACGATTCGCTATTCGCATTCGTCAGTGTCATCGGGCTCTCATTCGGACTATCGAAGCACTTCATTCGGAAACGCAGTTTCCGAAAATTCGTTAATCGAATGCCGGCGTTGACAATAAAAAGTTTTATGCAATTCCTCTCGAAGGTGCTGAAACTTTAGTTTTTTTTTTTTTTTTTTTTTTTTTTTTTAGGAAATAGAAGCCCACGCTAGAATTGGGTAGACTGTAAAAAATTTTGTTTGTAAATTAATTAACGGTTTTGGAAGCTTTTTTTTACATAAAAACAGTTTCTGAAATTTCAAACACATGTCCGTTGGAATTTTACAGTAAATTTTGTCATTTTGATATATGGTATTTTGTTATTACAAAAAAATGTACATTAATGTTCGATTAATGTAAGTAACGTAGACAAATTTCATGTTCCGGTCCATTAAATTTATAATTTATTTTTACTCTGTTTACAAAAAAAAAAAATGTAAATTTAATTGTAATGAAAAAAATAACGTACAGTATATCAAAAACTTTAGAAACGCTTTACTTTTAGCGATTTGTGTACTTGAATTTTACTGTACTATAAAATTGTTCTATACTGCAAAAGTACTTTAAGATACTTTCCTTCGCTCATTGCGAAAATTCCACTTTTACGCACGCTTCGCATAAGACCACTTTTTTGTTCACACCTCGTGAAAAATAAATTTTTGTACGATACTCGTGCTGAAAACTTTTTCTCAAACTACTGTGGATTGCAACACTCGCCTTCGACTCGTGCTGCAAACTCACACCCATAAGAAAAAGTTATATCGCCCTAGTTTCGTAATGTGCCATTAATTTCACTGTGAAAGTCCATTGATTTTTCCATAAAAATTTTACATTGAGTGTAATGCACCAGTCGATTGAAAACCTCCACTCAGGTACATTGAATTTACAATTTTTTTTTTGTTTGTTTGCCGGTGTAACCTGTCGCCGAGGAGGGTCGCAGGAGGGCTCTCCCACGACTCGAGAGCGCCCAGTGGCATCTCAGGAATGAACGGATGAGACGCAGAGTCTGAAGTAGATCTCGCCGGCGCGTGAGTCTGTGGATTCTAGGACTCCGGATTCGGTGGAGTGACGACGACAGGTGGACGAGCAGGAAAACGAAGCAAACAGTGAGAGCGCACAGTGGAGTACAGTAGTGCGTTCAACCCGTCGTTGAATGACCTCCGACAACAATGTCCCGTAGAGTTTGAGCGACCGGGTGGACGAGGCGTTCTCCACCGCTCCCGGTTCTCGTGTCAATCAGAGCCGGAAATAGCTTCGTAACTGTGCAGGTCTTCTTGACGGCACTCGCGACGTTTTACGATTGTCGTAAATTGTCTTCTCGTTTTTTTTTTTTTTTTTTTTTTTTTTTTGCAATTCTTCTCACTTTTTCTCTCTTCTTTTTGTTTCGTCGTCTCTCGCCTTACCGTTCGAATCCTCGAGGGTAGCAACAACAATCTCTGTTGAAAACCGTGAAGACGAACGAAATGAATTCGGAACATCGATGTAGGAAAGCCAGCGAGATCGTAAATCATCCCGAAGTCCCTTTGTGACTCCCGCCGGAGTCACAGAAGCGATGGTCCAGCGGTATCTTTCATGCAATTAAAGACGATCGAATAAAGGGCAGTGGGATCGGAGATACAATGGTAAATTGGAGTTTGGGGAAGGTAAAGTCATGCTCGATGGATTCGGGGTGAAGTTTTCGTGTCGAATTGGTGAGACGATAAAAAAAAATATAAAAAAAAATGTATAGAAGTTTCTGTTAGATCGAGAATTAGTGCGATACGATCCTGTTGAAGAAGGGAAGGGACTTTGTTTTTCAAGGATCGCGCGGCGAGAACGGGAGAAAAAAAAAAGTGACGAAACGGAAGATGAGAAACTGCTCTAAGAATGAGAGTGAGTGGGACGCGATCCTGTTAAGAAATGATGGGATGCTTTTTCTTTTTTAAGGGACCGCATGGTGAGAGTAGTTATTTTTCTCCTCCTCCTCTTCTTCTTCTTCTTCTTCTTCTTCTTCTTCTTCTTCTTCTTCTTCTTCGGCTCGTCGGCGTGTTCGTAAGATAAGTCGTTCCGAGGCACGGGATCGCGCCGAGGGGCAGCAAGTGGTTACATAAATAGTTTAGAGGATCTCTTCTCTTGTGCTCGCTGCCTGGGCGATCCACATCCGCGATTACGCCACTTTCCATCGGCCTCGCGCTTTACCTCGAGAAGAGGCGCGCACGTGCCCCGTGGGCTCGGGATTGTCTGACGCGACACGATTCGCGTAGGCGATTTACCGGTGCAAGAGCTTTTCGATTATGATGATCGAAGGTGGGAACTTCTTTTTTATCTCTCGATTACCGTTTCGGTCGACCTGTTGATCTATCCGCTGCAGAGTGTGGCAAATAAAAAATGCCCCCCAATTTTACGTGGGTCACATCGAGAATGAGGAAGCAATGTGCAAACATATTTGCAGTATTTTCTTTCGATCGGAAACTAAATATTAATCTTCAAATAAATAAAGCCTGTATTAATATTGAATATATATATATATATATGTTTTTCATTATTTTCGATAACACAAAATTGTTTTATCTTCAATAACACATAATTGATTTATCTATCGATTGCCGTTTCGGGTGAGCTGTTGATCTATCTGCTGCAGTGCAAAAAAAATATGAGTCCTAATTTTACTTGGGTATTTTTGAAGAATGAGGAAGCAACGTGCAAACTCGTTTGCAGTATTTTTTTTTTTTTTCGATCGGCAACTAAATATTGGTCCTCAAATAAATGCACTCTTTATTAACATTGAATATATATATATTATCTTTGATATGGCAGAACGTTTAATACACGAGCGATCCAGCGCGTATCGTTTCAATCGAAACAACAATCTATGACTGTAAGTTCAATGTTTCGACAATTTTTTTGGAAGACTTGGATAACGTGATCCTACGCATAGAGGGATACTTGCGAATGGCAAAGTTATCCGATAACTGTAAGCATGTGATTGCATGATCCCATAAAACCCTCCACCGTCTTCCGTATCGTACACACATTACAGCACTATAGTTTCGATATTACAAAACAAAAATATATATATATACATATGAATAGCAAAAATTTCGTGTTCCACACGTCCGCGTATACGCTTATCCTGTAAAGGCGTTGTCATTATTGTATTATTGTAGATGTCGACATGTCCGGAAGATTTTTCGGCTTATTTCACCTCTGTGAAATCATTAAAAAGCCTCGGCGACAAGTTTTTTCGGCGGATTTTCGATTATGCTTTTGCTCTGAATGAGTCGGAGCTCTATTTTCCTCGCTCTCTGCGCCTTCGGATCCTTATTGGCTGTTTGAGACAAGAAAAACAAAACGTTAGTCATTTGTGCGATTATAGTTTATCGTATCCCGTAAATTTAATTAGTAAATTTACGTAAATTTACCTAAGCAGCTTTCGTGAGTTTTCAATAAAACGGCGTGTAACGTATTCACGGTATCTTCCAAAACCGTTTTGACATTTGCCTTGGAGTCCGAGTGTGCGAGAAACAGGGCGGCGAAAAGATCTCCCGAACCAGTGTAATTGGCTGGTATTCGCGGAATATCCATCCTTATCTTTGTTTTATCTGCAATTGAGGTTGAGACATGTCGAGCGAGTTATTTTACGTAAACGATGAGACAAAAGCTTCCGAGAGTCTTATCTTGAAATTTCCGTTGGTCCGATAATCGCTCGGCTAATGTTTAGGGTAAACGTGGTGAATATGGACCACCCCGATAAATCAATTAAATATGGACCGGTCCATATTCCTCACTTTTACCCTATATCACATTTTTTTGGGGTACCGTTGCATGTTCGATGAATTCGGCATCGACCTCCGCCCAATATTTATCTTTAGCGCTACTCACTACCGGCGTGAACTTGCGGTTTACGTAACGATGAAACAAAACGTTCGGAGTCTTATCTTATCTTCAAATTATATCCCTGAAGATATGTGCATGACATCTTGCCCAAATTTCATCTTGGGCAAGTCTTCCCAATCACATGATTGAGAAGACCAAAGGCATGATCCCATTCACTGGCTTTGGGAAGAAAAAAAATTGTTCGCTTGTAGAATTTTATTCTCCAAGTGAACTTCCCTGAGCGAAATTTGCGCGATGCAAAACACAGCCGTTGTAACTTGATGAAATTCAGTCTCGTGCAGATATCTCAGAGTTATTTTAACTTTCATCAGTCGAATAATCGCTCGACTGATGTTTTCATCGAATTTTTTCGGGTAACAGTGCATGTTCGATAGCTTTGGCATCGACGTCCATCCAATAATTATCTTTTGCGCTTCTCACTACCGCCGTAAAATTGTCTTTTACGTAACAATGAGAAAAAACCTTCGGAGTGTTTTATCTTATCTCCACATTTTCGTTGTTTGAATAATCGCTCGACTAACGTTTATATCGAATTTTGTTGGGTACCCAAGAAAATTCGATATAAACGTATCGGTACCGACGCATCTTCAATGCCTTCGGCATCAACGTTCATCCAATATTTACCCTTAGCGCTACTCACTACCGCTGTGAGCTTGCCGTCCACGTCGGTCGACGAGACAGCGACGGTCTTCGGGCCCATAGAATGCAGCTTTTCGATCGCATTCGTCAAGTCCTTCATCGTAACTATTTTCATTCCGGTCAAAAGTCTGAAAATCATGGAATACAAAATAAGCCAATGAAAAATAAAATTTTATTCAAATTAATCAAGCCCGGTCGTCTCTTACTCCAGTTCAAACTGGTTCGGCGTCAGAATATCCGCTAGCGGAACTATGTCCGTCTTGTATATATCCTTCAGTTCTTCCGGAACGTACATCTTTCCATCATCTCCCATCACCGGGTCGCAAACTGCAAATTAAAAAATATAATAATATTGTACATTTCAAAGTTTTTTTTTTGCCAATTTGATGAATTAAAAATTAATTAGAATAATCGGTACGAATATACCAAAAATGAGATTTGGATTTTTGCGCTTCAGAACGGGAACCAGTTGGGCTATCCTCTTCAGAAACGAAGCCGAACCCACGTAGCCTGTGAGCAGGTGACTGTACGTGTCCAAATCATTCTCCGACAATCCGTCTACCAGACTATCTGAATGAGAAGAAAATACAACTTGTTACGCCTGCTAAGCGAAGGACGTCGAACATTGAATATTTTCCTGATGAGTAGCGCATGAGCTCTTCCATTACCCGTACCCAAATCTCCATCGTCCAATATTTGTCCCTTGACGGTCTTGTATCCGGTGTGATTGGACAATTGCACAGAATTTATGGCATCGACTTCGTATCCGAGAAGCTTCGATAGAAATTCAATGCTATTAGAAGTGCACGGAAATTTTGCAAAACTCAAAGTATCGTAGGCTTGTAAAATCTCCGACTGATAATCACTGATAAAGCTACGTTCATAAATAGGCGTGCTTGCATCATTGATGTCAAGGTTTCTTTCTATCTCCGACAGTAGGAAAAATTTATATTAGCAGCGCTAATAGAGTGTCGGGAAGAAATGTAACGGGCGTAAAGTGTGAAATTAATCGAATCGAACTGAAAGGGAGGTAAATCGTTGCGCCATTGAATCCAGGAAATTTTGAGGACAATCTTCGCTTACAAGTTAGAAAGTTATAGTTGTTTGTAAGTTAGAGAAAATTTACCTGAAGTGGAAAAGTGGCACTTTTGTTGCCCACATAGCCGGACACTACGTGACTCTGAATCGAGAGGACGTGCTGTTTCGGGTACTCAGTCATTTCCGTCGGTTTCCCTTTCTTTTCCTGGAATGAAACACGTTGATGGGAATAATTATCCTCGTGAACGATGCAGACAACGTGCTGGACCGAGCGCGACTGAAAATAAGATAATGCATTGTTATTGAACGCCTACGACAGAGTAGCGTGCGCATGCGCATGAGCTACGGACTCACAGCGCCGCTTCCAAAGATTCACTGCGCAGTCAATGCTCTCAAGTGGACATAAGTAGTAGTGAAAATGAGGATAGCGTGTCATCGTAACGTCTTTAGTTTTCTTTGATAAAACCTTGTTACCCGATACCCTTTACAGTAATTTGATGTCACGGTCGTGGCAATCTTTGATGCGCCGAACGAAGAGGAGTTCAAATTTAAGAGGTCGGGAAATCACTTGGTAGAACATCGCTATTATAAATGCTTTCTATCGGGCACGTTCGATGAGTGATCGATCAAATCAAGCCTGTCTTAAAAGCAATATATTCATAGTGCCCCGGCAATGTATCTATGATATGTTTCTGACGGTCGGAAATACCGGCGACCGGCAATGCAGACACCTGCTCGTTCCAACGCTAATCGTATTCGCCGAGAGAGACCGCTAAGTTTCGGTGCTTCAAAAGCATTTAATGATAAAGAAAGAAAGGAAGGAAATTCTTTTATTTTTGAAGTTTTCGTGATAAAGAGTCTCATCCACGATACGTGCACATACTGTACTACGATGCGTTAGTTCCTTGACTGTCGAGATAGTTTCCTAGGTTAGCTGTTCAATGACTCGATGGAACAGTAGGTTCGTTCATTTTCAGAGTAAACTGGAGCAGAGCCCTCGATTTTGTGTGGAAGGTATATCTATATATCGAACAAATATAGATTGAATTTCCACGTAAAGTAGAGCGCTCTGTTCCGGCTCATTCCGAAAACGAACAGACCTATTTTGTACTCTGCGTGCTCCTTTAATAAAAATAAATTAAAAGAAAAAAACTCAACGAACGTTGACTAATTGCAAGGATATGTAAATTTCTAAAAAATAATTACAGCAAGTTTTTTCTGTAAAATATTTTTTGTGCAAGTGACGTATTTCCGTAGTAAATTTACGGAAATACAAATTTCCGGTTGGTAAATTCAATAGTCATAGCGAGAACGCGAAGCAACCGAGCCACGACAAGCTGTTATTTAGAATATAAATAAACCGTTGCCGTGTAACATGACCGGTTTTTTTTTTTTTTTTCTCGGTCCCAATTTTGATATCTTAGATTCGCAAAAAAAAAAAAAAAAAAAAAAAAAAAAAAAAAAAAAAAACTGTTGCAAACGTCGATAATGTGAACTAAAGCACCTTTGGGAGAAAATATGAACACACCTTAATGCAATTATTACACAACCGCTTGCAGAAAATCGACGAAGGATTGTCATCGAAAACGTCGTTGTCCTTTTTTTTTTTTTTTTTTTTTTTTACTAAAAACAATTTAAAAAATAATACTTAGCTTTACTTAGTGATTTTTTTCTTTCGCATAATGATGAAAATACAATGGATCACCAACAGTGGTGACCGAGATAGCGAGCAACTACAACAACCGAGAATCACCAAACGGAAGTTGCACAATACCGGATAGCAGGGAAACAATTTTTGTGACCCTTTCGATAATATTTCCTTCAGATGTGTCGAAAGATTAATTATCTTTCCGAAAAATTTAACAAACGTTTCCTTGAAATATTTTCATGGAATATTTCAAAATATATTAAATATTATTTCTCAAATAATTTCGCAATATTTAATTGAACTCAGAATTGGTCGCTAAAAATCATGCAGTCGATGCGACCCGATGTAAAAGCTTTAAAAAAAAAAAAAAAAAAATCAGAATTAACGAATAATAAAAGACTGACGAGTTTAAAGCAATTTTAACGAACGATCATCGGAGGAATTTTTTTTTTTTACTTCGTCACTGCACCGAATGCAACGTATTCAGCCAGTGAGCATCGCATTTCGCTTTCGCAGCTTTTTCTACCTGCTGAGCTTCGACGACACGTGTCGTTATCGATCCGTAGTGGAGAACGCGTGTCCACGCTAGTGTCGCTTCGCGCTCATTTCGCATGAGTTCGAGAAAAATTGGAGAGAACTGCAAGTACTTCTCGACGGTATAAAAATCTGAAAAAAAAAAAAAATTCATGCATATCAAAGGTTACTGAAAAGATTAATTTCGCACAGTAATAATTTCAAAGTGTTAATAAAAAAAATTAATCAAACAATTAATTGTTTAACAAATTATCGGGCAAACCAATTTTTTTTTCTTCAATGAAAATTATAAGTTCATTTTTCTGAATACCTATGAATTTTTTTCAGATTTTTCAGTCAACTTTGATTTTTTTTTGTTTTTTCACACATTTTTTCCACAAAAAAAAAAAAAAAAATCAAAGTTGACTGAAAAATCTGAAAAAATTCATACGTTTTCAAGAAAAATGAACGAATCATTTTCATAAAAAAAAAAAAACAAGTTATGTTGCCGGATAATTTGTTAAACAATTAATTTTTTCATTAATTTGTTAATAACATTATGGAATTATTATTATGCACAATTAATCTTTTTCAGTGCCTTTAGTATGCATGAATTTTTGCAGAATTTTGTACCATCGACAAGTGCATGCAATTTTCTCACATTCTATCTCGAACTTATGCGAAATGAGCGCGAAGCGACATAGCTTAACTTAAGGAGGGAGTCTCGCTGAGGCTGAGTTCGCATAAGTTCGACAAAAGTAATCGAAAAATTGCAAGTACTTCTTGATTATATAAAAATCTGAAAAAATTCATGCATACTAAAGGTACTGAGAAGATTAATTTGGGCACAATAATAATTACAAAATGTTATTAACAAATTGATGAAAAAAATAATTCCATAACAAATTTGCCCGCAACCCAACTTTTTTTTTTGTCGTGAAAATGATTCGTTTATTTTTCTGAATACGCATGAATTTTTTCAGATTTTTCAGTAATCGTTGATTTTTCCATGAAAAAAAAAAAAAAAAAAAAAAAAAAAAAAAAAAAAAAAAAAAAAAAAAATCAACGATTACTGAAAAATCTGAAAAAATTCATGCGTATTCAGAAAGATAAACGAATCATTTTCACGAAAAAAAAAAAGTTGGGTTGCGGACAAATTTGTTGAGCAATTATTTTTTTCATCAATTTGTTAATAAAATTTTGTAATTATTATTGTGCAAAATTAATCTTCTCAGTACCTTTAGTGTGCATAAATTTTTTGCAGATTTTTATACCATCAAGAAGTACTTGCAATTTTTCTGATATTTTTTGTCGAACTTATGCGAACTCAGCCTCAGCGAGACTCCCTCCTTAACTGATGTAGCCTACTTTCGTTATCGGCAATCCATCGTTGATGATTGCTTTTTTTTTTTTTTTTTTTTTATCCGGCGACACGACTGCCAGCGTGGAAGCAACCCTCTGCCGCCTGCGACGTGTACGCGCCCGTAGAGGGGTAGTTCGACCCTGGTCGAACTACCCCTCTACAGGTGTGCGAGCAATCGCGCCACCTCATCGCTGACGTGGCCCGACGAGCAATTGGTATATAAGGACGAGCGGATGGACAAAGCTCGGCGCAGTCGACTACGAACATCGACTCGACTGTGTTCACCGCAGTTCATCAAACATCGAACTCCGGAGACGGCGATGGCTCCGCAGCCATCGCCGTCCCTACCGAGGGACAGTTACGCTAAACGCGACTCTTCAGCAAATAGCTGTGACCTCGCGGCTTTGTTCTCAAGTCTTGATATGGTAACATCGTTCTGTTGAGTTCCACAAGTTTGCGAGTGTTGTGCAGAAATGATCGATTTCACCAACGAAGAAGAGCCACACAGGCGAGAACGAGCGATCACCGCTGTGCAGCCGAGAAACAACCTCGTGGAACTACATCAGCGCAAAACGAATGTAAGTCCACGATCAGTTTCCTTCGATCGACCTATATTTGTCTGTGTGACTGAAGACTTGAAATCCTTGGATCGATCACCTTTCGTCGCTGACGTCTCTCATAAGTTCATGAACACTATAGTAGTCAATTCATAAATACTGTAGTAGTCAATTCATAAATACTATAGTAGTCAATTCATAAATACTATAGTAGTCAAATCATAAATACTATAGTAGTCAATTCATAAATACTATAGTAGTCAATTCATAAATACTATAGTAGTCAATTCATAATAGCCACAAGGGAGGAAAGTGCGTTTTTTCACCGAGGGTGAAGTTTGGTGCCCGAGCGAAGCGAGGGCTGAAATTCACACGAGGCGAAAATGCACTTCCTCCCGAGTGGCATACGCTATTTTTTTGCCCGACTATGCTGAAAAGTGGCCACATTTCTGTGCCTGCAATGGGGATGGAAAGTGACCCGCTCCAGTACTTTTCGGCCCGCTGGTCAAGAATCGACCACTTTCCGCCCCCGTTGCAGGCATGTAATGTGGACTTTTTAGCGTAGGCGGGCAGAAATACTATATTAGTGAATTCATAAATACTATAGTAGTCAATTCGTAAATACTATAGGGGAGACCGGGGCGAGATGGGCAACAAGGCTGCCGAAAGTATAATCTATTATTTGTCACCCAACAATGGTATTTTCATAGGTTTTATAACGCGACCGAAAACGAAAATTGTCTGGGGTGAGACGGGCTACCCGTAAATTTGTCATTTTTTTTTTGGGTACCCCATTTTGCTACGCTTCACTATTTTGCGAATTATCTGCCTCTGTCATTGTCCACGAAAGGTTCTTATTTTTTCCTTCCAAGTCTTTGTATGTTTAAGAATAATTTTGGGGTGGCCCATTACGTCCCGGGTCGGCCCGATTTTTCACAACGCTTTTAAATAATCGAAACATTCGACTATCCGAGCAGTTTTCCTTATTTCTCCTATTTCTCAACGATATTTAATTTTTTTTTTTTTTTTTTTTTATTTCGATGATTTTCTGAATTGGAAAAAAAATATTTAACGGATTTTTCATTATCTTGCAGATTCGAGAGAGTTAAGGTGACGATGGAACGAGCTAAGCTCAATCTCTATGCCCAGGACGCTGGAAGCTTCTGATATTTCTCAAATCCAGCCAATTGATTCCGCAGAACGTAAGTGTCATTTCAATTCAATGCAATTCAATTAATACGATTAATACAATTCAATTCAATTATCATTCGTTAAAATAATCGATAAGTAAAAGGCATTTTTCTTTTTTTCTTTGCAGACTGCCGACGAGCAGACGGAAGCCACGAACGAAGTGGTGCTGCTAAAATTTTTGGAGTCGGAACATCAATTCCTCGGAGTCGGTGAATAAAATTCTCGGAATCACAACATCGAATCCTCGTAGTCAGAACGTCGAATCCTCGTAGTCAAAACATCAAATCCTCGAAGTCGGAACATCGAGGCCACGAGACAGCGCAGGTCAGGACTGCGTGAACCCATCCAGTTCTCCGTTTCACATTCGGAAATATCTCCAATAATGGAGCGATGGGGAATCGACGCATGACTAAACGCGTCGGTGAAATAACGTAGATCGGGTAACCATCTGTATCCGTCGTTTTCGCGACGTTCAAAGCCTCGCAAGATTTTCCTCCCTTACCATATTTTCGATTAAATACATCAAGCGACGATTTTTTTTTCAATAAACGCGTAAGAATTCCCAGGGTTTCGGTGCTTGACGTGTAAATGGATTGGAATCGAAGATCAATGCGTTCGACGTATTATCGAGACAAAAAAAATTGTGCATTGAGCACAACGAATTTAAAAAAATGTTATGTATAGAATACTCATCGACGTTTGACAAAACGGTGCTTTATATCGGATGTCATTAATGTCATTGATGTCTCGAATCGTTCTGGAGAATGAGCTGCAATTACGAAGGACACCAGTCTGTCTAGAGAATGCATTCGTTATGCAAATGGACACTCATGAGATACCTGTTTCGCCGAAAGACGAATGTCACGTTCCGTTGAGGTTGAAAATATCGATCGCTGCTTCGTAGAGACCGGCGAGACTTTCTGGTTTCCGTATCTTTGTGACAATTGCAGTTGCACACTTACGCTCAGTCTTAACCGAAATTACAATAGAGAACACAGTTTGATTCATGGCGTTCAAGTTTGTGTTTATCGTATGGAAATAAGAAGAAAAAAATTATCTCGCACCGAACTTCAACTTGACTGAATTTGATTATCATTAAAAAAAAAAAAAAAAAAAAAAAAAAAAATTGTATTCGTTTCTTAAGTACACGACAGTTCGAGCTAGACTAAAAAGTGACCGACTCCGGTGGCTGTGACGATGACAATGAATAAGTCAACCAAAAATCGGTCACGAAATTTTGATAGCCTCGCGTACGTACTTTGTTAGAAGAGAGGGTGTTTGCGGCAATGAATGTTCAATGCTAACGTTTGGTGTTTGTTGATAAATGCAAAATCATAATTGTGCTACAACGTTTACAGGCAACGGCTTTTTAATTATTAAAATTTTTCTGTATAGTCAAAGCTACGTATACAATTTTTTTGTTGAAAATAATTTCATACAATCGTTTACAATTGAAATTCATTGATATTGTTGATAATGCATTTCACTAATGTCTCAGGTGCGGCTACATGCGACACCCCCTCAAACTTTTTTCACACGGACACTATTCGTGCGTTTTGGAAAATAAGAGCGTTAAGACAAAATAAAATTCACATTTTTCCATTTACGACTCTTCATTGATATCGGTGGATTAACAATTCTACGAAAAAAAATTATGGCAGCGCACATCGCAGTTCCGAGAAATACAAATGCAAATGTTAATTTGCCCAATTCTATGCTTTTGAAGTCTTGATTTTCTGCTGGCCTCCTCATCCAATTGGAAATCGGTCTGTTTGCTTGGATTACATTTTACCTCCCACGGTTGAAGCACACCAGTTCCCACAAAATTTTGACATTATTGTAGTGATCATTGTTCGAGAGGCCAATCCCATCGGTTTTCAAAAGCAATCCACATCGGTATCACGAATTCTCTGCTCACGTGCAAATTGAACTCTTGAACTCGTGCCTAGTGAATTCGTCGATGTGGCAAACCTTTATGAAATATTTCCTAAGGTCTGGCATGCTCGAACACAAATTTCCCAAAAATCGGGATCATAAATTTTTTTGTAATCCAAGTTCAAAAGGTCCTTCATCGTATTGACATTGCGAAGAACGATCTTTTTTCGTCAGCAAAGTTGCCAAGTTACACGTATAAATCCCTTGCATTGTTACCGTAAAAAATAATAGACAGCGTATATTAATTCTCGGTGCGTTATTGTCAAGTAAATTAGTGAAAATCGTGTTGCTATTTATAAGAATAAGATTAAGTAAAGCCGGCATTAGAGTCTAGCGAAAAATTTGAAGATAAATCGAAGTAAGCAAATACACAATACGTAACCCAAACCCCTAATTGATATCGACGAGAGTAACGCTTCGTTTCAGTTGTATATTTATGACTCCGGAACTCCGATATAATAATGAATCCAGTCTGTTCGTGCGGATAAGTCCATACCTAGAGTGTTACAAATCGATAAGATCGAGTATAAATTCACACTTGTCAATTTATAGCGCTTTATTCATATCGGCGAATTAACAATTCTACAATGGAAATAATGGTAGCGCACATCCCAGTTTCAAGAATTACAAATGCGAATGTCAACTCGCCAAATTCCGGGTTTTTAAAGTCTTGATTTTTTTGCTGGCCTCCTCATTAAATTGAAAATCAGTCTATTTGCTTGGATTACATTTTACCTCCCACGGTTGAAGCACACCAGCTTCCACAAAATTTTGACATTATTGTAGTGATCATTGTTCGAGAGCCCAATCCTATCGGATTTCAAAAGCGATCCACATCGGTATCACGAATTCTCTGCTCACGTGCAAATTTAACTCTTGAACTCGTGCCTAGTGAATTCGTCGATGTGGCAAACCTTTATGAAATATTTCCTAAGGTCTGGCATGCTCAAACACACATTTCACAAAATCGGGATCATATATTTTCTTGTAACCCAAGTACAAAAGGTCCTTAATCGTATCGACATTACGAAGATGGATCTTTTTGTTTTTTTTTTGTCAGGAGAGATGCTAAGTTACCTGCATAAATTCCTTGCATTGTTACCACAAAAAATAATAGACAGCCCAAATAAATTCTCGTTGCGTTGTTGTTAGGTAAATTTACAAAATCCGTATTGCTATTTATACGAACAATATTAAGTAAGGCCGGCACTAGAGTCTAACGCAAAATTTGAAGAAAAATCAGCGTTATTAAATAGACCATACCTAGCCGAAACTGCGAATCGGTATCGACGTCAGTAAGGCTTCGTCTCAGTTGTATTTATGACTTCGGAACTGCTATATAATAATGAATCCAGTGTGTTTGTGTTGATACGTTCATCATACAATGTTCCATATATAGGTGTATATAAAAATCGATAAACGAATTTAGCTTAATTTAATGGTATTAAGATTAGTCCAAGATTAATTATACAACTTTGTTCAATGATCAATATAATAAATATTTCTATTGATACGCACATAATAAGTTATTTTATATGATATGTATTACCATTATTACTAAATATACCCATAATACTTGTAATGGTTTAAATAAAATTTACGATATTATAAATTCTAATTCACTAACGTCTTGTTAATTAATTTGTGCATTTATCGCACATACCCCGTTGCGACTCTAATCGTCGTATCGGACCAACGTTCTCATTTAAGATTGAAGAACTTCTTAATTGAGTAAATTACTTCAAGACTTCTTTGGACTCCGGAGGTGCTTTCGATTTGCCGTTATAATTATTTGCCGTCATAATAACGACGAAGCTCAAAACGCACAGCGCTCTAGTGCGAGCAAACCTCGTTCATTCATGGTGAAACTGATATGGACTGCATAATACGCATGGACAATCGTTATACAGTAGAACCTCGCTTATCCTTCGATTAACTGAGGCTCAGCGTTATCCGGGCACCCAACTGATCCGAGCCGCCCGCGTCAACCCGAGGTGTAGACTCGGATAATACGGAAAACTCGGATAAAGCAGCAATGCTTGCGCATCGAGTATGTATGTTATCCTTGTTATTCGAGATTTCACTTATCTGACGTACGCTCTCCCCACAGTATCTCGAATAAACGAGGTTCTACTGTATCTACAATGCCGTGCGGTTTGAGCTTCATTATTATGACGCCACCACCGTTATATCGGCAAATCCAAAAAAGCACCTCAGTGATGAACCGTTCCTTGTAGTGCCACATGCGAGCTCCCCCCACCCCCCCCCCCTCCGTTTTTTACACGGACGTTTCACAAGAGGGTTAAGATAATGTAAGATTCGCACTTTTCCATTCATGATTCTTTATTTATATCGGTGAATTAACTCTTCTACAATGAAAATAATGGTAGCGCAGATCCCAGTTCAGAGAATTGCAAATGCAAATGTTAATTCGCCTAATTCTATGTTAGTGAAGTTTTTATTTTTACTCTGGCCTCCTCGTCAAATTGGCAATCAGTCTGTATGCTTGGATTACATTTCACGACCCACGGCTGAAGCACGCCAACTGCCGCAAAATTTTCACGTTATTATAGTGATCATTGGTCCAGAGGCCAATTCCATCGGATTTCAAAAACAATCCACATCGGTATCACGAATTCGCTCCTCACGTGCAAATTGAACTCTTGAACTCGTGCGTAGTGAATTCGTCGGTGTGGTAAGCCTTTATGAAATCTTTCGTAAGATCTGGCATGCTCGAACACGAATTTCGCAAAATCGGGATCATGAATGTTCTTGTGACCCAAGTTCAAAGGGTCCTTCATCGTATCGACATTGCGAAGAAGGATCTTTTTTCGTCAGCATAGATGCCAAGTTGCCCGTATAAATTCCTTGTATCCTTACCGCAAAAAGTAATACACAGACTAGATAAATTCCCGATGCGTTATTAATAGGTCAATTTGTTAAACCCCGTGTTTCCATTTACACGAACAATATTAAGAAATGTCGGCATTAGAGTCTATCGAAAAATTTGAAGATAAAACAGAGTGATCAAATACATAATAATTAATCGAAATTGCAAATCGATATAGATAACAGAAAGGCTTTCTTTCAGTTGTATTTATGATTTCTGAACTGGGATATGATAACGACCCCAGTCTGTTCGTGTGGATATGTCCATAATACAGTGTTCCACATATATGTGTATATACAAACTGATAAATGAATTTAGTTAAATTTAATCCTTTTATGTTTAGTCTAAAATTAATTATATAGCCTCATTAATCTTAGATCAGAATCAATAAATATTCCTATTAATATGCACATAAAATGGTATTTTACAAGATCTATATTACCATTATTACGAAATATACCTATAATACTTGTAATGGTTTGAATAAAATTTACGTCACTTTAAATCCACATTTTCTGTCATTTCGTTAATGAATTCTTGCATTTATCGCAGACATTTCAATGCGACTCTAATCGTCGTTATTGGTACGCTCGACCTTCTCATTAAACAGTGAAAAACTTATTGATTAAATAAATTACTTTAACATTTGTCCGTTACTCCATCAAAGCTATTTTTTCGGACGTCCGTCGATGACGGTTGAATGCAATAATTGGCTTTTATTTCTTTTTTTATTATGACTATTATTTTTTTAAAGTTATGCAACAGTTGTCTTGACCCTCAAGCGACTTCGAGACTGGCATGTCGGAGAAGAAAAGATTCGAGAGACAATCGCGTCCAATCTTCGTGACCGTTCGCAGAGAAGTCCAGTATGATAATTTACGAGACAGCGATAGTCTTCTGAAGTTTAATATACAAATGTTTGCCGTCTTCGAGACCAGGAGTGTCTTTCCTTCCAGCGAGGTCTTCCGTAGGTATCCGGTCTCCACAGCAAGATGTTACGATGTGGACCTAACAGATAGAATCGCATTAAATTCACTACTATGACCAACAGATGATAAAAAAAATATATAGAACATGTTTATGTGCAGTCGAACTGTGCGAACTTTATAACATAGACATGAAACAGACGTAATGTCCTCTGTATCTACATACTAAATCGCGAATCGATTTACTACCGAGGCGTGTATTAAAGTAGCTATGTAGGTACGTCAGAGTCATAGACATCAGCCTCTATATGACAAAAAATTAACTGTATTGTTCGCGATTAGATTGAACCGATTATTTGTAAGCAGATTATTTGTTCAGTGTTGATTTGACTTCATTTTTACGACATTTAGGTTAGGAAACGTCATTTGGTCCGTGCACTTTGATCGCAGTTCTATTGAACATTGGTCCGGTGACTTTACGTTTTTTTTTGTTGCGCACGAATTCCTGATTGATTCGCGAGTCCGCAGTACTTTATGTTTTTTCTCTATCTTTGATCTAAGTATGTTAATTCTCGATTTAAAGATCGATTTCGCCAGCTCTCCCGTAAGCGTCGTGTAAAAAGACGTCACGTAAAATTGTCAAGATCTAATTATTTATTCAAATAGTTGGTAAAAGCCTTCGAGATTTTGTACAAGTAAAATTTGGTAGTCAAATTACAACATGTCAAAAGTTTATGGACATGACCATGCATTGCTTTCGCGACATACATAACTACCTTAAACTCAAACACAGTAAAAGGTTTCACCGGTTTCACTACTGCATATGTAATGTATAGGACTTGAATCGATTATCGACGGTGCAACCGGTGCTTCATTGAATTTAACGCGCAGCTATCGCGTGTTCGTCTATAAATCCCGCATGGAAAAGCATTATTTTTCCTCTCTTAGATTCGACATGAGAACAAAACTTAAATATTCTTAAATCGCCTGTTTTATCTTTTAGTGAAGTGAATTACCGGAATTCGATGTGACGTTGAGGCTTCTCGCTGGAACGGGAATCGCATCAGACACCAGAGGATGTAAATCGACCATCGTTTTTCTTCTTCTTCTGCAACTCGCCTGGACACGAAAGAGCTCCCGTGATCGAAAATTACGGGCAACCACCATACCGGCAACTAAACTGTACTTTTCTGGCTTTTGCGGCAGTTTTGATCGACCCCGCAACACCATCCGAGTGGACGCTCCGATTTGGCCGAAAGTAATCCGTACCGAACAGTCTTTCAATGCCGAGGATGAAGTCACACTGAATCGTGACTAATATGAAACGCTCCTTTTATATAAAAGCACGCCGAGAGAGACGGAAACAACGGTTCTTCCATCCTTCACTGTCACACTGTCAGTATACCTAAAGCTCTTGTAACGCTGTGGTGTCACACCGTATCCATAGGAACGAACGCCACTACTCGAAAGCTCATTGGCTGGGAAGACACTATAATGCTGTCTCCAACGCCTCGCAATTTTTCTACAGTGACCCCGTTTTATATTGCATACAGCTGAGCGGTTGCCGGCCAATGCTGATGAAAATATAGATTGCAATAACGCGATGAGCACAGTCCTTTATAGATTTTATTACGTATTTGTTTATAATTATTTTCTGCTGTAATGCATATCCGGTCATCTAACCTTCCCTTTTTTTATTTTATTATTATTTATTATTATTATTAAATCAATTCCCTCAATAACTAATCTCGATAAGATTATTATGTGACAATTTATAGACAAAAAACATTGAGACTTTTTATTTTCATATCACTTTCTCATAATGTTCCTTTATTCGCAAAGCTTCTTCTGTGAGATGGCATTTTCGGTATTTTTTTGACACCCTCGTGGAGGAAGCTTCGCGGCTAAAGGAACACTATGGCGAAACAATATGAAAATTTCAATTTTCAACTTTTTTTTCAACATCAAAGTCGTGTTTGACTTTCATGCAAAACAGCTGGCCGATTCAGATTGAGCGCGAAAAAAAATACACCAACTTCACTTTATCAGCTCTGTGCTCGGTGCGAAAAAATTCATTGAGTACTCCTGAATTATTATTATTATTTTTTTTTTGGCAATTTTGTATTTTACTCGAGAAATTCAAATGGTCCTTCTTTATCGAGCCTGTCCAACTCCGTCATATCCATCGTCTTGTGTATTTTTCGCCGTAGAAGATGATATGTACCTTGGGAAGAAAAGAAATGGCTTTTTGAAAATGCGCAGTTGAAGTGCTAAAAAAAAAAAATTTGCAAAGATTCACAGAATTACCTCGAAGTGTTGTTGTTTTTTTTTTTTTATAACGCGAAAAAAAAATTATTACGAACATCCGTATCGTTGTTGTGCTCAAAAGAAGGCATGGTCGTTTCCAATCGGCAAAAAATATTGAAGGGTACTTGAAGAGTTAAATATCGTACACAAAAAACAAAAAAAAAACTAATAAACATTTTTTAAAGAAATATTAAAGAAACATTGACTATTAGTCACACATGCTGTGTGTGAAATTTCAGCTTGATCGGTTGAGACATTCTCGAGTTATAGCGGTGTAAATTTTTCGCATTTAAGTCACACACACAGATACACACATACATACATACATACATTGAGAAATGTTTCATTGGAATACTTCATAGAATACTTCAAAATATTATCTTTATATGGTTCAGAAATATTTCAAAAAAATGTTAAAGTCTGAAAATATTTCTGAAATGATTTCAAAATATTGTGCGCTATGTGGATAGCTGTACCAACAAAATATTTATTTAAACGTTCCCGTTCAAATCTTCGATTGATTCCACTGTATTTTTCATTATTGTAGATATACAGTGCACTTTTTTAAAAGTCTGTATTAATTATGATTAACTGTGACATTTTTTTTTTTAAACGAAAAAGAAATATGATCTGTCCTTTCGCCATCTAAAAGAACTATTTAGAATTATTGAAAAAAAAAAAAAAAAAAAATGCGCAAACTATTGAAATTAACGATTCTATTACTTTTATTGCACAACGACTATCGAAGGATAGAATAGGAAACCAAAATTCGTAAACATTTATTCTCGACAGCCCGTAAGGAAAACTGTGACAACTTGAAAAGCTGAGCAATGTAGACCGCGCGCATAATATTCACATATTATACTATTCACACGAAAGGACACGTAATGGTTTGCAGAGAAATTTACTGCACGCTCGTCCAAGCTAATGGATAAAAATAAATAAACACAAGGCCGTATGATGTGTATAATCCCCCTGAGTGCTCGCTTCATACGTGGCAGTGATGGGAATACAATTACTATGCATTATTTAGTGGCTGGCTTCGACATGAAAGTTCCCTTTAAAAATATCATCGGTCCGATAGACGCGAAGCTTCGAGAACGAATATTGAACATTTTTTCGCTTCGTCGAAGTTTATTCAGAAAACTCTCCAAATCGAATAGTGTTTAGTATGAGTTATATTATTAAATTTTATTATTATGCCAATGCCAATAGATCAATATAATTATCAATATCGTATATAATTTTTCATCCAGAATTGTTGTTAATCGTACTTTTAGAATCTGTCGAATTTCCGATGCGATTGACTCGTTAAAGCTTATTTTTTTAGATAGACAAGTTTTCGCCCAATTCAAATAAACGCCCAACGAATATAAATCATTAAAGGTTAACCTTTTATATTTGTAAATCAGAAGGAAATTATAGTGATTTCGACGAGTGAAAATCATTGTAATCGTACGAGCGTGCAATTTCATTTAATTTCATCAGACACTCACCGACCCGTCCAACTGCGTTTACTAAACTGTGGCGTGGATAACATAGCCGTAGCTAATGGCATGTTATCCAAGCTACAGTCTATTTACTCGCTATGCCCGTCTTCCCGAAACTCCGATGCACGGTAACTCGTGAAGCAAAAAGGCGACCTAACGTTCGAGTGCAGCCACGAGATGTCTTTGCTATCTTGTTGCCCAAAAAAATTGTACAAAATTGTTCCTCGTTCCGTTAAACGTGCAGCACACAATCTCAAAGGTCTCACACAATAATCACCCCACACACGGAAGTACGCTAAGTACGTGGGTGCCGGGGTGAGTCGGGGGACTTGTTTGTGAACGACCCCACCGAAAAGTATGGCGACGTGGGAAAGTGAAAAATTCGGTGAGGTTGGAAATGTCGAGGGTATCGAAGAAAACTTCGACGAGATACTCGTAACGCACGATCTACAGGATTGCCTCGACGACAGCCTCGATCTTTCGAGCTTCGGCAAGGTTTACGATCAATCGACGGTATTCGATTATGGACAATACTCGGACGAGGATACACCGTCCACCGTTAAGCTACCCGATGACAGCACGGGGTGAGAGATTATTACCGTAACAACGAGTTTTTTTTCGTCTCCTCTCGTCGTTTTACCCGGCAATGTTTTTGCAATCATCGTCCGTTCGTCGTCTCGGCAACTGTCAACCGAAGTTTTACCGAGACCGATGGAATTGTCATTACTGACCTGTGCTTCGTGCTCTTCCCTTATATGGACATTTAGACGCGATTTGAAATTGAAACTTTCGCAATACCGCCCATAAATTTTGCGCGAAACAATAAACGTCGCTGCACGGTTCGATAGAAGTTATCAAACAATTCCTCGTTTCCATTGTTAATCGCATAGAACGATTTTTATTTTTGCGGCACATCTCGGATCGCTCGGCCATTATATCCAGCGAAAAAACTTAGGTTTGTCGATGAACATCGTTTCACGACTAATTGACAACTATACAAAAACGATATTTTCATTATTTTTGTTTTTTTCCAGGCATTCCCTCGAGCGACGCCGCGAATCTCGCGATCCATTAATCCGATCTCTGACAGATGGCATAAATTCTCTCTTAATATTTCTCAATCCGTACGGTCGGTAACCACCTAGCGTCCTTCTGCTAAAAATACATTTGGTGACTTAGCTCCCCGAGTTCCCAAAGTTACCCCGATATGAGACCAAAAAATTTTCAGCATTTACACATCATTTTGAATAAACACCTTTGTGGCTTGCAACTTGCGTTAGCTATAAATTTTGTTTACGCTTTCCTAAGATATAACGACAACCCCAGAGATTAATGCACGTTAAATAAACATATAAATAATACGGAGCTTCGGTCACGCAAATTTGTTTGGCATCGGAACATGAAAAGTTTAAGTAAAATTACAAGGAACACGACGAACAAAAGCAACCAATCTATTTGCATATTTTTCCTTGTTTACACTCTGCCAAGAAATAACGACAACTCCGGAGATGGATGTATACTAAATAAACATAATAAATAAATAAAGTTTGGGTGGCACAAATTTATTTGGCAATGGGAAATGCAAATTTTAAGTAAAAAAAATAACAAGCAATCCGATGGACAAAAGTAATCATTCCATTTAAATATTTGTCAATGTTTTTGCTCTGCTAAAAAATAACGACAACCTTGAAGATTGGCATATGCTAAAAAAACATGTAAATAATATAGAGCTTCGGTAGTGCAAATTCGTTTGGCATTGGAACGTACAAATTTAATTCGGATTGCTAGAAAAACAACAGAAAAAGTAATCAATGTATTTAAACATTTTTCTTTGTTTCCACGTTGCGAAGAAATAATGACAATTCCAGATAAGAACGTGCGCTAAATAAACATACAAATGATACAGAGTAGCCAGCACAATACAGAGATAAATAATACAGGTTGCGAAAATTCATGCGGAATTGAAACATGCAAATTTTCAGGCATACACAAGAAACGCAACAGATAATTGTAACTAATCTATTTGATGTTATCTTCATTTCTGCTCCGCTAGGGAATAACAATTCCGGAGATTGAAGTTCGCTTAATACATATATAAATAACACAGAGCTTCAGTAGCGTAAATTCATTTGGCATAAGAACTTGCGAATTTTAAGTCGAACATGAGAAACATAGTGGAGAATTACAATTAATTTATTCAAAGAGTTTTCTTCGTTTCTGCTCCGCTAAGAAATAACGACAACCCCAGAGATCGAAGTAGGCTAAATAAACATGTAAATGCTACATAATTTCGGAAGCATAAATTCGTTTGGCTCTTGGAACATGCGAATTTTATGTCGAAATTGCAAGAAACACGACGGACAAAATTAATCAGTCTAATGATTTTTATTTGTTTCCGCAGATACATTCATCACACGATCAGTCCGAATGAGATTTACATGCGGATTCGTCCCGGTCAAGATGACACAATGCCGGACGATCCATCACACGCGACAATCACGATCGAGAGTACCGATCCGGACACCAATCAGAAACACATCAGCCGCTACGAGTGCGAGTACGACGGATGTTCGAGGACATACAGCACCGTCGGCAATCTCAGAACTCACATGAAAACGCACAAAGGTAGCGCTCGCGCCGACAGTACGAATAAAATATCTGTCGCAAATATCGAACCGTCTGAACCGGTCGAGATTCGTACGCGTTTAGATCGGTCGCCGCTAACCGCGACTCGCGAGAAAATAAATTTTTTTGCGAGTCCCGCATCGCTAACCGATCGTCGAATAACATCCCGGCTACTCGTTCCAATAATGCTTTGCATGGTGTATCGAAACTGCTGGCTCAATGCAATAAAGATCGATCGTCGTGGAGTCATTGATTCATTCGTGTATTTGTTTTTTTTTTACCTAACGCTTACTAAGGACACGATTTATGTAAGTATCACCAACGTGCGGTTGCGGGAGAAAAATGTTCCCGGTGCCTCGGACCGATTCCTGTCTACAGTTTATTTTGTCGAGGTTTCGATTTCACTATTCGCGGTCGGCTGAAAAAAAAATTCACATTCTCCTGCAATTAGACTGGATTTTAAATAAAAAAATTATCTCGAGGATAATCGAAATTTGTGTCAGGAATCGGGATACCTTGCTATAGATCACTGTGAGCGATGTTTCCGGAGGAAACAAAAAAAAAAAAAAGAAATGACCGTTAAAATATTTTTTCACAGTTAAACAAGCGGCATCTCGAAATAGGACTTGCATTAGATAAGAAAAAAAAAAAAACCATGTAAAAAGCTTTGTTCGTCCATGTATAGTCCGAGTATTGTCTATCAATGTTGTGTCCTTGAACGTCCAGGTGTGATTGCGAAGGGATCGCTTCGACCTGCATGGCTTTCGGTTAGTGCGTCAGTGACGATATATAAGTTTAATCGTCTTTTTTTCTTTTTTTTTTTCCCCGCTCGCTTGTTGAACAAAATTGTAAGAAAAAAAAACAACTATTTCAGGCGAGTATCGATTTAAATGCGCGGAAGCGAGTTGCGGCAAGGCATTTCTCACATCGTACAGCCTTAAGATCCATATTAGGGTACACACAAAAGTAAAACCATTCGAGTGCAATCACAATGGGTGTGAGAAGGCATTCAATACTCTTTATAGACTGAGAGCCCACCAAAGACTCCACAGCGGTAATACCTTCAACTGCGAGGAAACGGGATGCGTTAAGTTCTTCACTACACTAAGCGATCTCAAGAAACACGTCCGTACCCACACTCAAGAACGGCCATACAAGTACGTTTCTTGGAATGCTCATTATCATTGCGCTTCAACCGTGTGGATGAAAAAAAAAAAAAAACAAAAAAACTTTCACGAGTGAAATATGCGATATTTGCCGCCCTACAAATTCTTAAACCGTCCGCCCGTTTGGGAGCAATCCAAAGAGTTCACCAACCACCTAGTCGTTTTTATTCACAAGCAAACGAACAGTGAAGAATGAAAAACTTGAGAAACAGTTCAACGCAGAAAAAAAAAATAGAGTACCAATGATCGTTCACCGAACCACGGGCGAAAATCAGCATTTCTTCTTTCACGATGGTTTTGTGCAAAAAGTTTACGAAGTACTTTGTCAGACCCACTACCCAAACGACCGCTGCACGATATTCGTTTTAAATCGTGGGTTCGAAAGTGACGACGGAATAGCCCACCAGTCATGCACATTTTTTTTACTTTACTCGATGCGAAAGCAGCAGTTTCACGCACTCTGCGCGTAATTAGTAATAATTTACGGCTCTAGGGCGAGTTTGAAACGCACGACGAGTGAGAATCAGACGATTTCACAAAAATCGTGTGATTCTTATTCGTTTTTCGCACGAATATCGTACCAAATTTTACTTCATAAGGTGTGAAAATGGGGGCAAAACTGTCATTTTCACACCGAGTGTAATAAATTACTATTTTTACGGTGGTTAGCACGTACTGAAAAAAAGGTTTGGTAACATTGAAACGAATCGGTTTGAAATATCATCGTTAATTATATCAATTTAGGATACATTCAGGATACTCCATTACGCATTTCGGAGACCAAAAAACCTAACGATGGCGTATATTCCGTCGTTTCCGTCGTCGAAACCACCATTTAAGAAGAGTATCGTGGAGCGGCGCTCTGCGTAGTGCGACAAAATGCTTCGTACATTTTTTTCACAAAACCCCCATGGTGATGATCGAAGGTGGTTCGGTCGGCGACCGAGTCTGTTAGGGGAAGTCTGCAACTTCTCAATGAAGCAACAAAAAATTGCCGGTTACCAATTCTGATATTGTTACTTAACAAAAAATAAAATCTCCTTATCCGTAAGGCATATCAAATAGTTAGAACTTGAAGTTGCATTCGTACGCTAAGTGAAGAAACATTGATTTAACATTCTCCTCTATATGACCGTCGTTTCTTACGGAAGAGACGCACGTTTCTTACGGAAGAGATAAATTCGCTTGGACTAACGAATTTTTCTTTATTGTTTCGAAAGGTGCAGAGAGGATGGCTGTGGCAAAGCGTTCACGGCTTCTCATCATTTGAAAACTCACAGGCGCACCCATACCGGCGAACGTCCTTACATGTGCGCCTATGACAACTGCCAAAGATCATTTACAACGCTTCACAGTCTGAAGAGTCACTTGAAGACGCATAAACGTTCGATGGCTTCCGCGGAATCGGTACGTAAATGGTCCCTTATAAATTATCAACCAATCATGTTGATTTACGTAAGAAAAAAATCAAAGCTGAGTAGTACCTGATGTACACAAGTAATTTTTAGTACTTCAGTACTAAACGCATTACGGATATTCGATGAGTGGCATGACATTCTGCTTCTATTAATATATGATTATCTGTCCAAACTTTTTAATCAGTATGATTTTTACGGGCATTCATTTTTTTGATTAAAAAGTAATGGCCAGGGTAACTTTTTCGTTTTTAATTTTTTTAAATGTCTTAAAAAAAACAAGCATCGAGAAGAGACCCTTTTCTTTTTAATAGTGACATTTTCTAAAGAATTTTTTTGAATGAAACAAAAAGTGAAGAATAGATTTAAAATATCCTAAAAACGAAGAATGGCGAAAATTTCAGTTAGCGATTTTTTACAATGAGGAAGTCGTGTGCAAATTACTTCGCACCTTTTTTCAAGCCGAGAATAATGCTCAAAGCTGCAAACCTAATTCCGGACAGTACTTGGAAAAAGTAGTTGAGAAGTACTTCAAGTACTTGTTAGACAAATACAAAGTACAAAACTTTGTACTTCAAGTATTTTTTGGTACCTTGCCCAGCTCTGAAAAAAATGCACCGTTAAAAGTTCAATATCTATAAAAATCTATATTATCTATATACTTATTTAAAAATGAACTGGAAAAAATTACCCACATAGATATGCACGAGTATCAAAGATTGAGTAAACATCGCTTCTATTGTTTTTTTGTTTTTTCTCCAGAAGCAAAAGAGCACCGGACCTCAGACTGGAAGCACGGACGACAGTTCGTCGAATCTGATAAAACACGAGGGCACGGAAATTGTTTCAGGGAACCGAAGTACCTTGCAATCGTTCGCTATTGTCCCGATGAATTCCAGCGAAGCGCCAAGAACGGAGACTATAGCGTATTTGCCTGCGGAAGCTTCGAGGCTCACCGGCGACTCGTTGGTGAACGCTTTCAGCGGTGAAATAAGCTTTGACATACTCTCCTCGGAAGTTGGTCAAATGGGCGATACGAAGATATCGCAACAGTCCGTTTCGACCAAAGGCACCGCTTACATTACAGTCGGAAATATAATTGGAGGGCAAGCTATAGATAATTTCGGCAACGCCGACGACTACGACAAACTGAAGATATTTGCGCAACTGACCGACGATGTCGGAACGAAAAATCTGCCGGACAGTGGTATAGCAGAGAGAGCGAACGAACGGATGACCGAAGCTCCGGTCACTCAGACGAGTCAATTAACTTTACAGCAGAAAATAATGCAAGACGGTCTCCAGAAGACAATAGCCGAGTTGTCGGCGGTAAAGTGCGTGGAGGACGACACCGAGCAGTACAAAACTTCCTCGGTTTCCGGTCAAAGTGGATTTACGCACAGAATCGACAATACGACGGGCCTAACGAACAAGGACGACGATCAGTTGTTCGTAAACGCTCTCGACACCCTGCCTTTTCACACCGATCCCAGCGACTTGATAAACACGGTGGACTCGACGTTACCCGACCCGGTGGTCAACAGCGAGCCATCGGAAGCTGTGGAGTTGGCCATAGCTTCGGAGGAAGAGATGCCATCGCCGTGGATCGACGTTATGGCACTGGCAACAGCTCCGGCTCTCCGAACGCAATCCTGGTCCGAGCTGAATGCTTTTCCCACGGCAGTTCATTCGCTGGTCGACCTCGTAGGCCCGGAGCCTTATCCTCTCGATCTCGAGAACCAACTTCAAAGCGCGGCCGAAACCCTCGACACCGCGCCTGTCGAGGCGGCGAATCCCACCTGCGATCCATCGGTAGTTCAACCGATCTTAAACCCCACGAACGAAAAATTTAACGAGGAAGCTCCGCGAATCTTGAGCGCGAAGAACAAGAGGGATCGCAATGTTTTGCAGGAAATAACCGCCGATGCGGATATATGCAGGTGCATGGATTGCAAGTGCGATCACCTGAAGAATTGTCAGAACTGCACGAGCCCGAGCGAACCGCCGATAAATAACAAATTGGCGGAATCGCAGCTGCAGATTGTGAGCGAAATAGTTTCGTGCTTGCAGAGCGAATGCCCGTGCGAAGGCGACGGCGCCGGTGGATGCGGCTCGTGCTGCGTCGTTATATGCCTTAAAACGCTGCAACAATTGCAGAGAGTATTCAACAACAGGAATTGTTGCAGGGAGACGAGCAGGTCGCATTGCTGCAAGGACAAATCTTCCGAACGGGCTAACGTGTCCTTCGCTTTGATACAGAGTCAAGTGGCTAACAACCAATGATTAAACTATTATATGATTTATCAATAGAATCAGTTAGATTCTCGACTAGTCATGAAAAACGAAGAGGCTCGACTCTTCGACGTGTTAATTGTACCGGAGAGTTAGGTTTGTTGCTATTTTTACCTAGAACACTCTCGGGCTTCGTTGAACAGAGAATATATGGACTATGTGCAAATGACTGAGCAACGCTTGGAACTTACGCTTCGCGTATCCCTCGATCTTTTTTTTTATTTCATTTTGTTTTTCATTGTTTCCTTCATTTTTTCTTTTTTTTTTGTTGACGAGTTAAAATATATTTTATTCAACGCACTTGAGGAGATTGATACGCCGTGCTTGATTTGCCGCAGATACATGTATGCTGATTTATATATTGTAGAAATATCATTGAGAAAATTCGCATCGAGCTCAGTCGCGCAGTAACGCTTGAGAGAAGATAACTATTTCGTTAATTTTTTTTTTTTTTGGCTATTGCGTTTAACGTAGGTTACGGAAAAATTCGTGCAATTACATTTTTTTGTTAACTCTTCAAATGGCTACCACCATTCCGCCGATGCTTCGTTTCTTTTGCCTGCTCACTGTCGTGCAAGCAAGATTGCACTCTGAATTCTCATTACGCGCATTTTTTTTTTTTTTTCATGCATCACTTATCGAGATTACGAGAAGGATAGTACCGCCCTTTTACGAGACGTTCAAAGCTATTTATAAACCAAAAATTCACGTCGCGCTTACCAAATGAATGATCGTATTTTTTTTTTGTTTAACTTTTTTTTCCAGCGATGGCAAACATGTCACGGCGACGTACGTATTTAATATAACGAAAGAAAGTTTTATGACATTTCTACGTATTATACAAAAAAAAAACCGTCCGCGACGACGGTGAAACAAAGTGCCAAATTTATAATGATGGAATTGTATTCCAACAAGATATTCGTACAACGAGATTTAAACATTCACGTTGCATTACGGCTTTTACACTGTATAAATATATATATTTTTTATAATATATGCCAAAGGTTTCCCTATGGAATTGATTACAGAGAACCGTTAGTGAACTTAGAGAATTTGAATGCGATATATATAACTGATCGTGAGTCTCAACGACAATTTCGGATTGACGATTCAATGGCTGTTTTACGTACTTTTCATCATACTTCATCATCGAACTAAAAGCTTCGTGTACCTAATAGATGATAGAGCAATAAAAATTGTTTTCAAAGTACATAATTTGACTAATGTGTAATAAAGAACGTTTCTAATGACAATTTTGTCTCAACAGTAGTATCTCCTATTTATACCTCCACTTTTTTGACCCCCGATTATTCTAAGTTCGGCCGAAAATCACGTCACACCAAAGTTACGTTACTTCCGGTTTCAAAATCACATCTTTGACTTGAGGTCACAAGGAAAATGCATGAAAAGTTAAATTTTTGAACCCGAAGTGACGTATTTTCGGTATGACGTCACTTCCGGTCGAAAATTGCGATTCTCAAACCGGAAGTGACGTATTTCCAGTAAATCTCCGGAAGTCTAAATTTCCAGCTTTTTAAATTGGATAGTTCAACGCGTCCAATCTGCTATTATAATATAAGTAAATAAATCATTCAAAAGTCACGGGCGAAAGATCGTATAATTATACAGTAGTGTAACAACACTGAACCTTTACAGTGGATGATTTAATAACATTTCTATCGCTAAGACTCGGCAGCAATGTGAATCTTGGTGTGTATCGCGATCCTCGGCACAGCTGTGTCTATGACGAAGCGGCAACGAGGGCTTCCGCCACTTCTACGGCGATGCCAGCTTCGGCTTTGTCCTGTTCGGACGAGGCTGAGCTCAATTGCTGCTGGGCCTTGCTGAGGAGATCTCGGGCAGCCGAATTGTCGAGATTCTCAACAGGGTGGGCTTCCTCCGCTAGAATCTGAAAAGAACATTTCATGAGTTACATTCAGCTTTTAAAAACATTTTTTAAAAGAAACTGATTTTAAAGGAATTTATAAAAGATGCTTTGAAAATAATTTTTTTAAACATAAGTAACAAAACAAATTTTTAAACATAATTTTTAGAAAATTTTTTAAAGATTTAAAGCCATTAAAAAAGAATGATTTTTAGAATTTTTTAAAAATATTTAAAGCAATGCTTAGAAAATGATTTTTAAACAATTATAGAAGAATTAAGAAGAGCCGCCATCCACCAGCATGCAGCGCAGATCGGAGCTAGTACAGCCTATACATTGCATTCGTCGGGATTCCACGCTACCTGAACACTGGAATCCTCATTGATGGTGACAGTGCCCGAAGAGACAAAAACTTTCTTAACGTCACCGCTCTGTTCGTAAACAGTGACAATTCCTGGCTTGAGAACGGCGAGGGTGGGTACGTGATGGGGAAGAATGCCGAAAGATCCCGAGAAGGATGGTACGTCGACTTGTTTTATATCGGCAGAGTCGTAATATACCTGAAACATGATTTTTGCAAATTAGTAATCGAGAATGGTAAAACTAACTTTGGGAGAGAAAGAAAAAAAATTGAAGTACCTGATTCGCTCCGGCGAAGGTGAACTTCATTTCATTGCCGGAGCCCTCGGCGTAGTTCCTAACCTGGTGCCGAACGCACCTGAGGTAGGGACGAAGTGTACGCGCGAGAGTAGCCATTATTTTTTCTATAAATCAAAGATATTTCGTTAAAAAAAAAGGGTACTATTTGACGCGTTCGAATTGTTACATCACAGGGTCAACGTATGGTACATAACCGCATTTTGATAGTCGCTGTCGGAATAAAGTCCGAAAATGTGTGAAGACACAATAAACGTGGGAGATTATTCGTGCGTGGACGATTATCGATATTGGAAATGGCAAGACATATTCGTTAACTCACCTTGTCACCGGCCGGACTCCTTTTTTTTTGTGATAAAATTTTGAGACTGTCGAGGCACAGTAGTTTTCGTTTGCGCCTGCGCTGTCTGCTAGGGGCAAGGCCGAAGGAGGGGGACTGTGTTTCTTTTATATTAGGGTGAGTTTCGATAAATACGCGAGAATTCCCAAATCGTCTTTCACTAACTGGCGGTGCAGCAATGGCATTCCGAAATTTCCTAGTGTCTATGACCTTGGAAAAGGCACATTTCCATTGGTCGCTTTGGAGTGTCAAACTGCCATTAAGTTCGGCCAATATACGGACCTCGATCCTCAGCCTCCGATTGGTCCCGAGTGTCTCGCGGGCTCTCGACTCTCTGCTTTGTTGACATCCGTCGATCGCGCGTTACGAACGAACTTGATTATTCCAGCCTAGAAAGCCTCGAGCTTGAATCCACGAATGCGACGACGTATTTGGCAGATCTTATTCGGCTTATCTCCGAAAAGGACCTATCGCTCTTGAATATTGATTACGTAAGTTATGCGACCTTAAGCTTATTAATCGAATAAATGTTGACCCGGTCAATTTTTACTGACGATGTCAATCTCTATCGATCTCCGTGAATTGCCACAATATATTTTTATTTGTAATTTACAGACAGCCGGCAACTTCATAGGAACTTGGAAAAAGATGAATCTCGAAGATGCCAAAGTTGCTTTCATAGGAGGTGGCAATATGGCCCAGGCCATAGGAGCCGGTTTGATTACGAAAGGTATCCACGAAGGACAATGCTTCGTCGTCGTCAACAACGCATCGTTGCACTGATAAAAAAATATGGTTGAATAAACCAAAAATTCAGTCAGCGACGTTTGAATACATTTTTTTTTGGCACAGCTAAAAGTTTGGTTGGTTTAAAAACTTCCCGGATGTTTTTGACAAAATATTTTTGAGGAATGAAAATATTTAGTTTCGTCTGTTGAAATATTAATTTGAACGTCCTTGCCCGAATCTTTAGTTGATTTGGCCACATTTTTTTTATTAGTGCAAACTGCAAAATTGTACTTTATTGGAATATCTAGGTATATTGAAACCGGAGAACATCTGGGTATCCGCAAAAACGGAAAAGACTCTGGAGTACTGGAAAAATTTGGGCACCAACACGAGTCTGAACAGCGCAGAATGTGTGGGACCCTGCAGCGTGGTATTTCTGGCGTTTAAACCACACATGTTGGACGAGGCTCTGCACTTTGTCCGTACGGAGAAGATCGAAGCTAAGAGGAGACTCTTTATATCGGTTCTAGCCGGAGTAACTCTGAAAACATTGCGAGCTGTGAGTAATTGGAAAGCTTTCGTTGACCTGAGAATTCAATGATAACAAGAATCTTTTTTCATTGCAGAAATTAGTGCGTTTCGGACAGTTCGCTGTTATCAGAACTATGCCAAATACGCCGCTGCTGATTGGATCGGGAATCACCGGTAATTTCAATCGCATAATTCAATGTTACCCATTTTTTTTCTTTTCATTCATCAAATTTCAATTTTTAATTTTTATGAGGAAGAGATATGAAAATTTCAATTTCTCATTATTTTTTGGTAACTAATCGAAATATTATTTCAGTTTACTGCGGCGATTCTTTAACGCTTCCCGACGATTATTCTCAAGTCAACGGGATGTTCTCTAATTTGGGCACCGTGGAACAGGTGCAAGAGTATCAAATGAACGCTATCGGTGCGCTTTCCGGATCTGGACCTGCCTACGTATGTTGAATAACCGTTTCGCGGCGACTTTGTAAAAAAAAAAACCCTGACCGAACGATCAATCTTTCCGTTTCTCAAAATTGCAGGGTTATCAGATAATCGAGGCTCTCTCAGACGGCGCGGTAATGATCGGTGTGCCGCGAGCAATGGCAACGAAATTTGCGGCTCAAGTTCTCATAGGCGCAGCAAAAATGGTTCTGGAAACCGGACGGCATCCGGGACAGTTGAAAGACGAAGTGTGCTCACCCGGTGGAACTACGATAGCCGGCGTGCACGAGATGGAAGACGGAGGTGTTAGGTAAAAAAGCTTTTCCTTCGTATCCATATACATATGTATTGTGGAATATAGAATAATTTGAATGTATAATAAATTACGGTAAGGCGCGGTGATATGGCCATGTTTTTTTGAACAATTAAAATTCGAGTTTAACGTTAAGAAAACCTTTAAATTTTTGTCGTAAACAACTCTAGAAACATTGAAGTAAAAAAAAACACTCAAAACTTTCGATATTTTCGGTGCATGATTTAATTATGGCTGTACAAATAAATATTTGCGATCGGTCATATCACCTGGACACTACGGCTAAACTGTGTTTAACGTGTTCAATTTAAGGCCATGTGAAAGATGTACCACGAGGCACATGAGTACGAGAGAGATAGATGGATTTTTCGAATCAATGCCATTTAAAATTGGTTGACGTTTCGGATAAAACGGAAGCATCATCGGACGCCGTATTAAATTGTGCATGCGCTAATGCTTTGCTTTTTCCCGAACGGTCTCTGAATCACATTCATTACAGACTGGGGTTACCGACTGAGTCGTTTCACATGTCCTTAACATTGAAACTATGTAACCAATGTAACAAACGATAGCACCATTCGTTTGTTACATTAAAAAATTGTACGGCTGACCATATCACCCTGGCTTACCCTATATCGACGTTGTAAAATTTCAGAGCGTCGATGATGAACGCGATCAAGGCAGCTTTCGAGCGATGCGAAGAATTGGCGGAACAGTCTGAAGATTCGTGAAGACTTCGGTGCGTAAGATACGCGTTCATTCCAAAGATTTCGCCCTCGGACTGATAAAGTTTATCTGATATGACTTAATAAATGAACGTTGGACAATATGCCTCGACATTTCGATGACGTCAGTTTTCTCGGTCGCACCTCGACGAGAAATGAAACCCGCACGACGATGCCAGGATGAATTGATACATCCGTTTATATATGCGTACGTCTAAGGTAAAAATATTTAATCGTTCATTATATTTGCAGATATCCTATTTACATGTGACCGATGCGCGAACGTTCGATTAACAGTAACTTCTTGGTTAATCGATCGGACTATCTAAATCTTCGAATACTCGACGCAACGCGATGGATCCGTGGCGTAGTATTCCTGACACTTGGTCATCAGCCTCTTCAATGCCTGAATGTACTTTCGTTGAGTCTCGTCGTTCATAACGTGAGCGACGTTTTTCGAAAAGATCTTTTCTCTTCCGGTACGCGCGTGAATACCGACCATGGTAACACCGATCGGCCAGGGCGAATTGCCAATCGCCATTTGCAGGTACGCGTCGCTCGCCTGCAAAACAAAAAAGTATCCAATCAATTAAAATTAGAATAAAAAAAATGCAGGATCAAAATTTATATACAGTACCGAAGGTTTGCTATGCATAAACTGATAGACAAAATTTTCTATGCAAGTACGGGTTAATATAAATCCTTAGGTTGCGTCGACCATTTTTAAACACGTTTAAGAAACCGATCAGATTTTACCTGATTCGTGAACATAAAATTTAATAATACCAGTTTAGACTTAAAAAAAATGCACATGTTTACCAGGGATTCGTTGGAATGTCGCGGATTACTTACCAATATGTAGTTTCTTTCCAAAAGATGCTTAACAATTTCGGTCAAGCTATCGGTAATGTCCTCCGGTAGAGATTTGTTTTTCAGTTTTCTCAGCAACGGCTTGAGGTACTCGCGGGTCTGAGCGTACGTCGCGCTGGCCATTTTTCCTCTCGTGCTCATTTTCTCCGCGGTGCCGCGACTGTTCAATTTTTCGCCCCATATCTGCACCAGGAACTGGAGAAACTTCGTTATCACGGTCATGTCGTATTCCCTCTCCCCTCTGTTAAGTTTCGCCGACATTTTCTGAATGTCGTCGTAGGTGACGCCTTCGTCGGGCACGTTGACATCTCCTTGCCTGTCGCGATCGTTCGGCTTTGAGGAAGTCAGCAATTCGTTGAGGTAAGCTTGGTCCACTTGGTCCATTGCCTCTTGGAAGTCGTTGCGGAAACCCTTCAAAATCGAGCACAATAAACTTAGTATAAATGGAGCCACTTAATAATAGTATAAATGGTCCACTCCCATGTCAAATATAAGCTCGATAACTCTATGTTTACTCGAATTAGACCGTTTTTAGTGATCGTTCAAAAAATCTCAAAATCCCATAAAAACCGCTTGGATAGATTTTTACGAAATTCAATATCAAAGGTCTTTAATCAAAATATTATATTTGTTTGCAGCTTTAGGACTATCACTCAAAATTTACTCAAGTTAGAGCTACCGCAGAGAATTCTCAAAACATTCGAAAACCGTGTAAAATCTCGGGCCTCAATTTTCACGAAAATTGCACTAACAGAAGCGACTTGACCACTCTACTAGTGTACTAGATTTTGACTCGCTGTCACAAGCCGTTTCCGATTTATAGTCGTTTTAAACTATGCAAAACTTTCACACACACGTAGAGTTTCTCGATGTTTTAGAGTATGTTAAAGTAGTCCGGCATTGCAATAACGATTTTTTTTTACTAAAACAGTTTCCTCTGCGAGGTAGCAAAGGAGCCAAAAAGCTTGCTATAAATGGTGCCAAAAGAAAAACAAAACTTTTGTTGGCATTTAAAGCGCCGATCTTACCTTGTTAACTTCGGGCTCGAGAATCTCGCGTTTTCGCAATCTCTGAAACGAATCGACCTCCGATTCTCCGAACAGCGTTATAGGCTCGCATCTCTCCCGCAATCTTCTTATGACTTCGGGCCTCGATAGCGTCAAATGCTCCGAAGTGTTTGTACTCGATTCCTCCGTCTGATGACCGACCTTCGTCTTCACCGCGTCGCTGCTGTTGCCGCTGTTGTCCGATGTGTCTGTTTCCTTCTCCGTCAGCTCGCCGCGTTTGAAATACTTTCGACTTTTATCCTTCTGCAAAAAGTTTTTCGATTAACTAAAACTATCGGACTACGTCTTGCACGATGTTCGACGATTTTATGGAGACGATGGTCTTTACTCACAAATACGTTAGACTCCTCGAACTGTTTACGCTTTTTCATTATTTCCGCTTTTAATATCTCCATTATTTTTTTTTTTTTCGTTAACTATCAACTATCCACGCCTGAATCGTTAAAATCTCTTGTTTATTTGTGTTACGAGTAGTGTCGATATTTTGAAGGTTATGACGCGAATCGATCAGCTGTCCGAGCGACGCGCGGCCGAAGACTGACGGCAATAGCACAGCGTGGATGATAAAACGATGATAAAACAGATCTGTTCTACTTTACCATTCGTACGGTAATCGTGTTTACACTGTTCCATAAACCCGAATAACCTTCGATCACTTATATTATATTAATATTATATCAATATTATATTAATATTGTATTAATATTGTATTAATATTATATTAATATTATATTAATATTATATTAATATTATATTAATATTATATTAATATTATATTAATATTATATTAATATTATATTAATATTATATTAATATATCATTAATATAGTAATGAAGATCAAGCATTTGGATCCAAGATATTCTTCAATTTCTTCAGATCGGTCGCACCCCATTCTGCCGCTTTCTTCTTTTCCCAATTTTCCTTTTTCTTTCGCAGTGCGGCTGCTCGCTTCTTCCTCTTCTTCAGCGACGTCCAGAGATTTCTGTATTGGCCCAGCTGATGCCTCACCATGTATCCTCTCCACAGAGTTTGAACTAATGTCGCAGCCTCGTTGACAGCCTCCCAGTACTCGGCTTCCCTCTCGAGCCGTTCTTTCTCATCGTTGCATTCGTTCACGAATATCTGACGCTCGTCGCGCAGCTCGCGAAGATTTTGGATATCCAATTTTTGGAGCTCGATTTTTTCCTGAAAGGAGGAAAAGAAGACAATGTAGTCGGTCACATTGCCCGAGAAGTTTGAGCGAATAACTTTCAGTACAGTTTGTCGATGAAGACCTTCGTATCGTTTATCTCCTGCTGAAGTCGTTCGATCTCCTCGTTGTAACGGCTCGTCCAAGCGACGATATCTTCCTCCAGATCTCTCGTGTTTCCCTGCAAGAATGATCTCACTTCGCCCGAGACAATCCGATCGGCTTTTTCCATCTTCTCGCAGTCACCCAGAGCGTCGTTAAATTTCTGCTCCTTAATCTCCAGGCGGAGCTTCTGCTGGTCCAGTCTAGCTTCTTCCCATCGCTCGACGTACCCTGACATTGAAATATTAGTCTTCAGATTAAAAAAAAAAAAAAAACACTGCACAATGCTCGCACTGATAAAAAAAAAGGCGATTGAGTCAACTAAAGATTCAGGCAGGGACTTTCAAATAAGTATTTAGATGGTCGAACAATATTTTAATGCCTCAAAGATCTTTTGGTAAAATCATTTACAAAAATTGTTGATCTAACCAATAGTTTAGACGTACCAACAAAGTATTTATTTGAAAGTTCCTGCCCGAAACTTTAGTTGATTTATCAGTGCAGTTTTTCCATTCGAGATCATTTTTTCAAATCATATAAAATTATATTTATAACAATTGTGAAAGTAGGGTCTTTACCGAGCTTTGAGCCGTTCAGAAAAATCGAATTGTCAACTTCCGCGTTCATCTGCCGCGCCGAGACGAACAAATTCCTGGCCTCCTCGTCGTTTTCGATTCCGTCGGATTCGATGAGCTTCTTCAGCTGCTCCACCTGACCCATCCATATCTCGTGGTTTACCTCGAGATTATGCTCGCCTTCCAGGATCCTCACGATGTCGTCGACCTCCACTTCCAATACGTCGTATCTTCGCAGACACTGAATGTCTCGCGCTGTACCCTTTATTATATCGTGCATGTATGTCCTGGCGAAATAAATCGAAAATTTAATGTTCGCTAATCAGTGGATCATAAGAAATATATATAAATTATAAATATGTATAAATTACTTATTATTTATGATTCATATATATTATAAATATATTAATTATAAATATGTTTTTTTTTCAGGATAAGAGTCGTAACCTGTCTCGCTGAATTTTCTGTGATACCGTGGGCACGAGTGGGAGCAAGCCCATCTCTTCCCTAAACATAATCATTGGCTCTTCCGGTCTTCCGTACATCTCGTCGATCGTTCTGTAGCGCTCGTCCCATCGCTCGTCCACTCGGGCCGGAATGACGTTCATCAGAATTTCAAGAAAGTCAATAGCTTCCTGAAGAACCACGGCGAACGCTGTGGCTTCCATCGAAGGAAGACAATCGGTCTGCGGAGCGTCGAAGAGCATACTGTGCACACCAACGTTGTCGGAGAAGCGCATGCGGGTACCGGATGTGGCTGCCGATGTTTCGGTAGTCGTGGGTAACGTTGACTCGGCCTCGTCGAGGTGGTGCATCTGAGCGTTTTTAATTACACAAAAACAAATTGGTACACGGGAAAAGAAGATACGATTAACGAAAAAAAATTCGTTGTTCAAAAAAGTCCAGAACATTTTTCTTGATAACTTTACAATTGTTTCAGTTGAAAGATCGACAAAAGTATGGCAAGCTTTGTCAAACGTACAAATCTTTTTTGTGTGCATAATTACGGTTTCATTATGGTTTCAATAATTGTTATATTTCCTGATCAGCGGGAATAGCGATTTCCTACAATAATTTTTGCGGTACATTTTGACGATTTCAATTTTATGAGACGGACATTTTTTTTACGTTATGAAAGAGATGCAAAGTAATTTGCGCAGGGTTTCCTCCCTTATTACAATTTTGAGCATAGCAGAGCGAAGCCATGCTCAAAATTGTACTTTGTTACTTGTTGTACGTACTTTGCCCTTAGTACTCAGTAATAGTACTTAAAGTACCGAAAAGTACTTTGATATTTTTAGTACGTACATTAAGTACCAAATAAGTACTCATGTAGTTTAAGTACTGCCCAGCTCTGATATATATTAAATAAATATATCAATGATGGATTACTTAAGGGTCGCGCTAAAGATCAACATATCCTCAAAACGTTTTGGATCCATTTTTCTCCGAAAACGTTTCATAAAATAAATTGCGGAACTCACTGTGTATTTGATTACAGCAGTGAGCCCCGTAATTAGTTTTTAATTTTATAGAATCGGGTCGGAAAAAAATCGATTGAAAATTTTAACTCTGTCTCTCCCGTCCTCACACGTGTTTAGGCTCAACAACCCTCAAGCTCAACAACTTAATCTTTGCGAGGCCGTTTCTTAAATACATTTTCGTACTCTCGTTCGCGGCACGCTGGGATATTGGGTCAGCATTCCCTCGATCGTGTAGCCGAGAAAGCCGGAGCTTGGTCGCGCGATTCCTCGATCTTTGAATCTCGTCGGATCGTCTCCTTTGAGAGGTCCACTGGGCGGACGGGAGAGCTCGACCTGCGACGCCAACTGCTTCTTCGTTCTAGCTTCTATCTCCTTCAGAGCGTCGTAGCTTTCGGCTTCCTGAAAATTGGTTTGGAAATTTACGACAAATAAAAAAAAAACATCAAACGTTAATTTACACGCTCGTGGGAAACAATCTTGAGATCGAACTTGCCAATGGTTCTCCATCGGCTTCAACTCTCGACATTCTACCGATGCTCCTGGCGTAAGCCGCGGTACTGCGCCTAATCGACTCCTCGGTGGCAATCTCGTCGAGAGAAACTCTCGTTGTATCTTGATCGCGAAGCTTTTCCTCTCCGGTGCTTCGGGATTTTTCTATCAACGCCATACCCGACTTGAGCTTCTGATCGGTGTAAGACCATTCGGGCTCCACGAAGACGACTCTTGCACCGTCCGAAGATCTTCCCTGCGGTTTTCTCGACTCTGAGGCCTCGACTATCAGAGACTTGTCGTCCGAAAGCCTCGCCATTGATGCAGTGATTTTAGCTTCCGACGGTCTCGTCTTCGAACTTCTCTTCAGGTCTAGTGTTTCGATGCCAGGTAAAGCGGTCTCATCGTCGCCAATTTCCTGATGATTTTATTTTAACTCGATTAGTAACAAGTCGAAGATTGTCCCTTTTTCCATTAACGTACTTCCCCGTCGGATGTCATTTCCAATTTTTATTGTCGGTCGTTTACCGCGGCTTTAATATTTTTAGCTTCCGAAATCCCGATAGTTTCCGACTCTCCATAAAAGGTTCTGTTTTTTAGTGAGTTTCTTCTGTCATTTATTAATTACATTCGCCCAAACTGCTGTGTTCCTTAATTCATCCGTTTATGTCGCTGGCTACATTTGAGATGAATTCCAAATACATTTTACACGTGTCACATACGTACTTTTCCTCCCTTTCCTGTGTTCCTTAATTCACATGTTTCTGTCACTGACTGCATTCGAGATGCGTTCCAGAATGTTTTTTTAATTTCTCGGTAATGTCGGCTCCGGTTCGAAAATCTCTTTTTTTTTCACCAGAAGTGACATCAAACTGAAAATACGTCACTTCCGGGTGAAGAATTCGATTTTCAAACCGGAAATGACGTTACAGAGGTAATTTTATAACTTTTCTCTGGACGGTATCTCTAATGCGTTCTGAAATAAACGGTTGAATTCAGGAACACACGGAAAGTCAACCGAAAACAGTTAAAGTATCTCGAGGGGAATTAGGAATAGCAAGGAGTGTGATTCAAAATAAATATTTTATTTATTCCATATATCATCAGCAATATTCTATACATGCTATATCAGTTCAAAATGGTTCTGAAAGATGAAGTCGGATTTCTTTTTTTTTTTATGAAACCTAAACAAAAAAATATCCGAGTCGTCAGACTGAAATCTATTGAACACAATTTTTCTTAATTTTTTGTTTTTCTTTTCGAGTCCAACATTTCATCGATCCGAGTTCCTCTACAATGGCACTTAAGGTTTACGCTATAATTCTAGTCTCACATCGGAGCTCGGATCCGCTCCCACATTATCGTACCGCAGAAAGATCAGCTGAACAAAATTTCGCTCTTCCTTCTGCAGTAATTTTTTGACATTGACAATTTTTTAAACATTTGTACTTGAACGACTATTCGCAACTCGAACCGGAAACGAATTTCATCCATTCTGTCTCGTTCGTTCGTTCTGACATTTTAAACTAAACACTCATACTTTTTTTTTATCCTGTCGTTCGCTTTCTCCGTCCTATCTTGAGGTACTCAGATCCTGCTCGTTGTTCGGTCGAGGTCTTTTTCGAATTGTCTAGCTATTTTTATCCCATTGGGCGCCCACTTTGTGCATCGCCGAGACACGCAATACAGATTTACCGACCCTGAAGAGATCTGCATGGCACCAAATTTCGTCGTTGACAAGTCTCCGCCAATGCACTGCTTTGGGAATAAAAAAAATTGTTCACTTGTAGAATTTTACTCTCCAAGTGAACTTCCCCGAGCAAAGTTTGTGCGATGCAAAATGCAGTCGTTGTCACTTGACGAAATTTAGTCTCGCGCAGATTGGCTAAGTGAGGGTGACATAATCAAGCGGGTGACAAGACCACCCGAAATATCTTTTAACGTAACGAGCAAATTTTTAATATATGTAGATTCAATCTGATTGCACCGAAAATTATAAGATTGTATGTGCAAGGGTCCGTACGATATAATTTCCGGTTGATATGGCTGATAGGAAATATTTACTTATAGAGGTGCAATTGAATCACACATCGAAAATATCGAAAGTTTTGAGTGAATTACTTGAGTTTGATGTTTCTAGAGTCGGTTGCCAGTAAAATTTAAAGGTTTTTTTTTACGTTAAACCTCCAATCTGCACTGTTTAAAAAATCATGGCCATATCACCCCGATTTAGCCTATCTTCAGAGTCATCAGATTTTCCTCTTTGGACGCGTAGTTGGACATTTTGAAAAGCGCTATATAACACGATTTGGCAATTTTTAAAGTAGAAAATAAGGAATCTCACTATCTTTACACGAAGTAACTTATGTACTCGTGAGGCATTACGCCCCGTCTCGGATAGAAGGTGTGAGTTGTCGAGTATCCAAGTAGATTCGTTATCGAGCTCATGTATATATCGGCGAATCTGAACAAACGCCGCGAGAAGTAAGTTGGATTGTGATATGTGCGAAATACCGAGCCGAACTGCTGATTGAAGACACCCTTTATTTCGTTTCGCAACTGATCGCGCTCGTACATCCATTCCTCGAGCTGGGCCTGCACCTCGGGACCCTCGTAGTCCTGGTGATCCTCGATCAAGGTTGTCAGCATCTGCAGCCAGTTCGCGTTTTCCTTGAACTTTTGGTCGTTCAGCGTTTCGATCTCGTGCTGAAATTGATTTTTAAAAAAGATTAACCGATTCGATTTTCTCTTGCTTCCTCACAGAGGGAACTTTGTTATCATGGAATTGTTTCTTTTCGTGATTTTCGTGTAAACATGTTCAGAATGTTCTGAAATGACGAAAAATCACATTTAGAAAAATGTCTGGATGGATGTGGGTGCGTGTGTCAGGCTTGTAAAATTCACTTTCACTTTATCAATCAGGTTGAACTTTTTATCAGATTCTTTATAAAGATTTTTTATTTCTTGAAGAAAGCGTATTCGCGCTCTAATTTTCGGAATTCGGAATTCGGAATGTACAGAAGTAGACTGACATCAAACAATTTGTGCTATTGAATTTGATAATAATCGATCGAGTGGTCTGGGCTTTGTGACACTGTATATTCTTCGAAAAATATATTTTTGCACTCTAGCTCTTATAATTTTTGTGATATTTGACGAAAAAAAAATCGACACAAATAAACTATTATGGACTCATGACCCCGATTGAATTTCGCAAGAATCGATCAACCCGTTTAAAGTTTATAAGCTTGTTATTTTTTTTTATTCGTACTTCAGAACAGACGCAAAAATCATCGTAAAATATCATGAGTAGCAACAATATCCTTCGCGTTTTCGAAATCAATACGCCAGAGATATTACCGCTAAAGCAGGAAAAATACGTAAAATAAATTTTTTAAAATCGTAAATCACGAGTGAAATAGTGCAAAGTAATTTGCATGGCTTTTTCATATATTACAATTTTGCGCACAGCTTCCTCTACGAGGAAGCCAAAAATCGGCCAAGGAACTTTCTCATGGAGAAAGCTATGCGTAATTTTTGTTAACTTACCGTGAGTTCCTTTATGATCGCACCGGTTCTCCAGCCGTGCTGCAGTGTCACATCCGCGAGATCGCTGTAGGGATGATCACCAAAGTACAGGACTTGATGACCGCTCCAGCCGGTCATGTCTTGCAGCTGTTTCACGGTACCCTGATGAGAAAAAACAAAAAATTGTTCAATTCAATTGTAGCACTTTAAAGTTTCGAATTTTATCGTGGGGGAAAAATGGCCCACATACCTCTTGGTAAATAACGCCCTTTTCGATTTTCGTAACTCGATCCCAGAGCTGAGTTTGACTCTTCTCGTCGTAGATCCTGAGCGGTCTCGTCTCGTCGGTAAAGAATCTCGGCTTTCTCGCTTGGACAATGACGACGTCAAAGTAATCCTTCCAATTGTCGCCCACGAGGAATTTCATGCCCTTGTCCCTGGTGAGGCGTAAAGTCGATAAAACTAAATGAATTCTGCCGGAAATTGGCTTCGATAGATTCTTTTAACTTACACGAAGTGAAAGGGACTGTTCGTAACGAGGAACAATTTTTTGTCCGTAGATTTCAAACGATCGAAGTATCTCGTAAGATCCTTGTTCTGTTCCAGATATTCGGACACGTTGTTCACTACCATTTGGTGCATTATCGGATGGCAGTTTTGCACGGAATTCTGAAATTACAAAAAAATAAAAATAATCTTATACATATATATATATATATATTTGAAAAACTGCGGGTTTGTTTGTTTGTTGATTTCCTATATTCTCGAAAGTTCGGTTTCATAGCATATGGAATGGATTTCGGAAATCCGAATTCCATTCCATATGCTATATTTTCGAAAATTCGCTTTTCATAACATATGGAATGGATTTCGGAAACCCGACTTCAATCCTATATGTAATGTTTTCGAAAATTCGCTTTTCATAGCATATGGAATAGAATTCGGAAATTCAAATTTCATCCTATATGCTATATTTTCGATAATTCGGTTTTTATAGTCTATGGGACGGATTTTGAAAATCCGAATTCCATTCCATATGCTATATTTTCGATAATTCGGTTTTCACAGCATATGTAATGAATTTTCAACATAAACGCCAGTAATTGGCGATTGTGAGTGATCTATGGAATGAGGGCAGAACGAACCTTAACGTCCCTGAAGAGTATCTCGGGATGATAATCGATGTGGTTGCGCATAAAGTACTCCGTCACGTTACACAACAGTCCCATTTCCGGTACGGAGAAGAGATCGGCAAGTTGCACCATCTTCAATCGGTTCGGTCCATCCTTCAATGGAAAACCCTTCAATTTCATCCCTCTGCCCATGACGACGAAATTTCATGCGGCTCATATATCGTTTGCACACAATCACTCACCTTCTGTACATTTTTTTTTTCGTTCCGTCGGGGTGCATCGCAAGTGCGGGGGGGGGGGGTAAAATGGTAAAAGAAAAACACGTGGATCAGGGCGTACAGAGAAATATCACTCAGAGAAAAGAATGCTTGAAGTGATTATAATATTTTTTTACTAAAGCGATCCGTTTTTTTATGTCCGGCGAAAAATGTATAAGAATAGTCCGTTTTGACCCGCTCTATTGATCCTTGTGTGAAACAAGCCACGTTTGCCGGTTTCAAGCATTCGTTCTTTTTACGTCTACATATTAACAAAAGATGCAGAGATGGATAATGATTTTTACGTCGACTTTTTTTAAATGCGTGCGCCCAGATGAACGAAAAGAATTCTTTGATTCAATTAATGTTATTCGAGGTAGCTACTGCACGGAACATCAGTCAAACGATTGATAAATCTTCACAATTGTGTATCCAAAATGTTATGCATTTATCAACTGTAACGGAAGTCGATTTGTATTACTGCACGATTTTTCTACAGTATTACAAATTGTTCTTGTCAGATCATCGTGATTTATGATTCCTCTTTGTAGAGGACAAATCAACCTCCTTTACCGTCAATGAATGCGTACAATTATGGGTAAACAATTGTGAAAATGTTGACTAGTGCGCCACGCAGGTAAGCGGCCCGGTCTCCGTTATCTTTAGAGCAGCGAATGCGGTTTTCCATTAGTAAAAGCGGGTTGCATTGTCGATTCGAAGAAATTTTTTAAAATGTCTCCATCGAAGCCTTCTGAATGCGATACAGTCGTTGTTGCCAGTTAGTTCAGTAGGATTTAATTATCAAATTGTCGTTTTAACAATGCCTCTCTACTGCCGGGGAATTTCCCTCACTTTTAAGACACCGCGCTACAGTTTTCGTCATCATAGTTTCGTCATTTTTCAATAAATTCCAGGCTCATAAAATTACTTCTACCGACACCGTTGCTATAACTTTTGTATTTTTGTTGTTGTTAATACTTGCAAGTTAATGCATTCAGAGAAGTCGCGATATGCTTCGGCCTAAACGCCCTGATAGCAACTGGGGCTTGGAGTATCGAAACGCCATTTGTGCAACACACTCTTCAAGTTCTTAAATGAAAGATTCAATAAAAATATACGTATTGCGGCAACAATCAAGAGTAAAGTCCGTTCTTCAACGTGTCGTACCTTTTTTTTTTTTTTTGCTGTATTAAACGAAAACTCCATTTATTATTAGTATAAATTGCGTTCGATGACGGCAACTGAGACACTGTCGGAAACTGGGGCGTTTACCTTAGTCACCTCAAATCAAGTTTATCTTTTTAACTGCCGGAAGTTGAATTCGAGATGGAAAACGAGTAGAGTCGATAATTATTGACATGAAAATTCGATGAGAAATTGACATTTTCTTTTCTCACGATAATCTCACCTGATTGTGTCTGTGGGGCGCCTCGACATAGGCGATCGGTATTATTCGATTCTTGTAGAGTCTGAGGACTTCCTCGTCGGGAACTGGATGAAGACCGCGATAAACCGCGCCCAATTGAATCTGAAGAAATCCATCGAGCTTCAGGAGCAGTCCCTTCTCGATGTCGTAGTGAAGCCCACGAACGGCGAAGTCCTCTCTGTACTCGAGGTTTCCTATTCCCTCGGGATACTGGGAGTGCAGGAGATTCGCAGGATGTGAGTCGTTGGCCGATAGTTTAAAGAACGCGCAGGCTCGCGGTCTGCTGAAAGAGATTTCTCCGTGCCTCGCAACGTTACATCGAACGGAATCGCGTGCGGATACGCTTTAGGAATGCATCTTCTTCGCTTATTTTATTCTTTTCCACTTTGGGACATTTCGCCCGGCGCGATGCAATTTTTCTTTTATCATCCAATTTTGTCAATTCAATGAATTTATTTATTTATTTTTTTGTTAACAATTGCTAATATTACCTTGTACTTTTTTATGAGCATGTCCCGTCCGAGATTGTACAGAAGATAGTCCAGTGAGGGCTTGTAACACGCCAGTGTGTAATCGTAGTCGAATCCGTAAACCTGAACTTCCTTGAGATCGAGCTCGTTGCAGGCGAATACACCCTTCGGATTGACATCCTGCGGCAGTTTTTTCGCTGCAACGAGACATAGATACGATTTCAGTGGGGACAAAAAAAAAAAATGGAATTCATTTTGACTGCTCTAGTTCGTCGAAAGACCGGAGATTAATTAATATTCTACGGGCGTCACAGTCAGTAACTTTCTCTGTGAGTCAACGGCGAAGAATAACATTGAATATTTATTACGTGCGTACCGAATAGCCGGATGTTAGAAAGTGAAACAAAATTTTTCGTGCGTGCAACCACTGACCGAGAGACGACGGAATGTCGAATTTTTTTTTTGATTTTTTTTTTTGTTTGTCGTGACACAACTTTCGCTTCGGATGACTAAGCCCAGACAATATGCGGGTTTTCGTCATACGTTTCTTATAATTTTTTTTGTTGTATTTAACCGACGAATATCAGCGATTATATTTTTATCCAATAAATATAAATATAAATATAAATATAAATATAAATATAAATATAAATATAAATATAAATATAAATATAAATATAAATATAAATATAAATATAAATATAAATATAAATATAAATATAAATATAAATATAAATATAAATATAAATATAAATATAAATATAAATATAAATATAAATATAAATATAAATATAAATATAAATATAAATATAAATATAAATATAAATATAAATATAAATATAAATATAAATATAAATATAACCTTGATATTAAACTGTTAAGTGCAACTCATCCAGACAGCCGGAGCATGCATGCAACCACTTCGCGTCTGATCGAGGGACGACGAACTGTCGAATTTTTTTTTTTTTTCGTCACAGAACTTTCCCTTTGGATGACTAAGCGCAGACAATATGCGGGTTTTCGTCATTGGTCTCTCATAATTTTTTGTTGTTGCTTTTAACCGATGAATATCAATGATTATATCTTTATCAAATCACCGGTAACATATATTGACGTCCTTGACATTAGACTACCAAGTACAACTCTTCCGTTCAGTCCGAGCATGCGTGCTTGCCATCTATAAATAATCGCGTCTCCGGCGAGAATCTCTCTATTATTATCCGAAAGACCTTTCGGCATGCCAAAACGACGAGTCTTACGAACGCACTCTCTCGACTAACATACTTCCGGATCGTTGAATCCTTTTCTAATAATTATCGAATTTCTCGAAGCGCGAAAATTTCCGTCCCGATTTGAGTCCAACGATTTAGGGGCGACCGGGCTGGGGCAAAATGGGACACTCCAAACTTGAGACCCATCTCGATCCACATTACACATAAAATCCATATCAGCGATACTTTCGGAATCTTTTGCCATTGCATATTCTTCCGTTTTACGAACGCCTGTCTCTAGCCTTAAAATGAAAGCCACGCGGTATCGAGTTTATCTATCGCTCGCGATCAGCGACTCAGAGAAGCGGACTAGTTTCGCCTAGGATAGCCAGAATGGAACGATGAGATTTTCACCGTTCTAGATTTTTCTCTTTCTCCGTCTCGCCGTGCCGTCTCACTCGCCGGATATATAAGCTGTACGAATCAGGCTCACGAGCACCTTCACCCGTGCTAGCCGAATCAGCACGGTGATCGGCAGATCAAGGTAATCCTGGCGAATAATGTTCACTTCGCATTCGGCAGATCAAGGTAGTCCTGGCGAATAATGTTCACTTCGCATGAGTTTCAGAGAAATTCGAGGGAATTGCAATCACTTTTGGATGGTATAAAAATCTGAAAGAAATCAAGGGTATATTAAAGGTACGGAAAATATTAATTTTGCATCATAATAATTCCATAATGTTATTAACAAATTATTCGACAATATTCGTTAACTTTTCTGAATACGCATGATTTTTTTCAGATTTTTAAATTCGGTTTGAATTATTATTATTATTATTTTTTTATATGGGAAAAATGTGTAGAACGTCACAAAATTCAATGTGAATTTCAAAATTGTAAAAAATGCATACGCGTTCAGAAAAATGAACGAATCATTTTCACTAAAAAAAAAAAAAAAAAAAAAATGTTATGTTTCCTAGAGATCTGATGAACAATTTTATTTTTCATCAATTTCTCAGTAACATTTTTGAATTATTATTATGCAAAATTAATCTCTTCAGTACCTTTAATATGCTTGATTTTTTTTTTTCAGATTTTTGTACCATCGCAAAGTGTTTGCAATTCTCTCTCATATCTCTGAAACCAATGATAATTGAACACTATTCGCAAGGACCACCTTAAAACCTCGACATTCGACATCTTGGCGGCTAATTACCGTCGAATTGCCGATAACTGTGCCGAACCGTAGATGCGCAGTAGTTCGCTACGTCAATCACTGGATCATTCATGCGGGAGGGATCGATGATACGTGACTGCTGATCGTTCTCGATACAGCCGCACAGTACTTTGATCTCTTCCAACGTCATCGAGATTCATTAACCGGCTCATTTGTATCGATAAATCCACTCGTATCGCGGACGCCGGGGAGATTAGGAACATTCCATAATACACCGCGCCACAATTTCTTTCCTCGAATTAATGGACTATCCCGAGAGCACGTATTTTTCCGGTGATAAATTGGAAATGCACGACCAGGGGGGGGGGGGATTGCTTTGTCACGAGTAATAACAATATACATTAACGGTGCTTTATTAATAGAAAGCCTCACATAGATTGTGTTCCTGGGGGGGGGGGGAGATGATATAGTGGAAGTGGGACTTAATCGCACGGTGACCGCGAACTCCCCGTCGTCAGGGTCGCAATTAATTCGGAGCTCAATAAGAGTCAATTGGCTAACGACCTCGAGAGTGGCGGAGTGTCGTCTGTTCAGGCTCTTGCAGGGCTTCGATACATCATCGGCCCCGAGTAAACAGATCTATGAAGTGGCCGATATGGAGGCGACTGTAATGGACTTGCGTTGATGTATAGGGAACGGTGGGACAAAACGGACTATTTTTTTAATTTCTCAGAGAGAAACATTTTTTTTTGGTTGATATTTTGTGTCAGAGTACTTTAAAGAGTCTGAAATGCCTAGAAATGTGATTTTTATTGATTAAACGACGTCTCGTGATAGATGGAGGTCCGTGTTGCCCCGCTCTCGCCCCCCCCTTCCGCCCCTATGTGATACATAAATAAAATCAGTTTTACGAAGAGATTGATTCGAGGTTCTCTCAACTTGCTAAATCCAGTGACGAAAAGCTCACACAGGAATAACCTGCCTCATAAGTGTCGTAACCAAGGCGGCCGTAATGGACAACGCAAGTTCATTACGGCCGCCTTTGTTCCACATACGTCAACGCAAGATGTCTATGGAACAGTGGGGTAAAACGAACGATTTTTAATTCCTCATAGAGGGAGCAAAAAAAAGTTTTCGTTTTCGTATAAAAAACTACCTTTTTCGAGATTTTTGTGTCAGAGTACTTAAAATAGTCTGAAGCGTCTAGAAATGTGATTTTTATTGATTAAACGAAGTCTCGTGATAGATGGCGGTCCGTTTTGCCACGCTCTCGCCCCCCCTTCCGCCCCTATGTGATACATAGATAAAATCAGTTTTACGAAGAGATTGATTCGAGGGTCTCTCAACTTGCTAAATCCAGTGACGAAAAGCTCACACAGGAATAACCTGCCTCATAAGTGTCGTAACCGAGGCGGCCGTAATGGACAACGCAAGTTCATTACGTCCGCCTTTGTTCCACATACATCAACGCGAGATCCATATGGAACAGTGGGGTAAAACGAACGATTTTTAATTCCTCATAGAGGGAGCAAAAAAAAAAAAGTTTTCGCTTTCGTAAAAAAACAACCGTTTTCGCCTCCAGAAAATCACATTTCTGGACGCTTCAGACTATTTTAAGTACTCTGACACAAAACATAGTACTTAAAATAGTCTGAAGCGTCCAGAAATGTGATTTTTATTGATTAAACGAAGTCTCGTCATAGATGGAGGTCCGTTTTGCCCCGCTCTCGCCCCCCCCCCCCTTCCCCCTACGCGATATACAGAGGTAAAATCAGTTATGCCAAGAGAGCGATTCGACGTTCTCACAACTTGCTAATCCAGTGACGAAAACCTCACACAGGAATAACGTGCCACCCAAGGATCGTAGCGAAGCGCATGCGTGCATGCGTGCTCGCCAGCTGGGCGCATGCGCGTCAACCTATAAAGCGTATATATAGATATACACCCGTATATATATATAGATATAGACGGTCTGTACAAGCCCGTTCCACGAGGCGACGCTTCTCGGTGAATCGGGAAGGAGCGACAAGGCAAGGGAAATGCTGCCGAACGTCGAGAAACTCGTATTGAAAGAGGAGAGATAGAGAAAACAGCCCAGGAGGCACATCAGTGCCGTAAGTTAAGCGCCAAGAACCCCACGAAGAACGATCGACAGGTTAACAGAAAGTGTACAAAAAAAAAAAAAAAAAAATGCACAAACAAAAATTCTCACTCTACCGAGCGGACAAAAATTTGCGCACGATAATCATGAATGACAATTACATCCGAAACACTGTCAAACACCCGATCGTCGAAGACAAATCTCCGAGGCTTCTGCACATGCGAGAAACGGTGCGAACAACGAATTTCTCGCGAACAATCGAAGGGATTATTCTCTCGACGCATTACCGTCTAGGATAGTTATCGAGGATGGCGTCGACGCAAACCACGCGGCGCTTCCTCGCTCGCCAACAGAGTCGAGGCCCGACGCGTCTCTTACTCACATTTGCACTTTTCCATCATCTTAACGTAATTGTCGCGCAATTTCTCCCGGGATATTTTTCGTCCGTTGACATGAACGGTGGATCCGTCGGTTGACGTGAATTTCGCGCCATTCGCGACGAAGAGCCGACTTTCCACGGGAGTCCGCCGAGCCAAGAGGCCCGAAGCGATCCTGCGAGGCGCGAGACGACACGCGGTCATCGTTGATGTTGCATTGCCGCGGCTGACTGTCGAGGTCGCGAATATCGCGGCACTCTTCGATATCATGATTCCGACCGACTGTCTCGCCCCTGTCTCGTGAGAGTGTACGTAACGCCGCGTGGATTTAGCTATCTAGCCGCTGTGCGTGTGCGAACCGACGGAGACGACGAGCAGCGGTGGGGAGAACTCGGTCGCGCGCCCGCCGCGCTTTTCGTCGGTGGCCGCGCAGGCACTGCCGTAACTACTGGCGAAACTATTCGCGGCGCCGAGACGAACTGCTGTACCGCCGCTTCCCGCAACCGCGGTAGGTATATAGCCTTTGAGGCTGTCCTTGCGAATGATGCTCGCTTCGCATGAGCATCAGAGACACGAGAGGCAATTGCAAACACCCCCCGAATCGTATGAAAAACCGAAAAAAAAAAAATCATGCACACTGAAGGTGCTGAAAAGATTAATTTAGCATAACAACAAGTGTAAAGTGTAATTAAAAAATTGAAATAATATTGTTCAACAACTCTCCCGGAGACTTAATTTTGTTTTTGTCAGAATGATTCGTTCGCTTTTCTCAATACGTATGAATTTTTTTTAGATTTTTAAATTCACTTTGAATTTTTTTTTTTATATATGCTGTTATATATATATATATATATTTTTTTTTTAAATCAATTTGTTAATGACATTTTGAAATTATTGTTGATGAAAATTAATCTTTTAAGCGGCTTTGATATACTTGAATTTTTTTCAGACTTTTATACCATCGACAGGTGTTTGCAATTCTCTGACATTTCTCTGAAACTTATGGGAGATGAGCACTATTCGCAAGGACAACCTTAAGATACGCTTAATACTCGAGTCCGCGTTAGCCAGTTCGTCCGACTGTCCAAAGTAGTTGCGGCTGCGGAAGCCGGACGAGCGACCGCGAAAGCGAAACGGCAGCTGCTGGGGCGACTTACGCGCGTTCAGACGCAACGAGAGACTGCTGATAAAAGGGGGAGCATGGTATACCGGTTACTGGCGCACGGCAGAGCTCTGCTCCGGCATTAGATTACACTGTAAAAATGTATTGCGAATTCGATGTACCGAACTGGAAGTTATCATGCAAAAACTGGTACATTAAATTTAATGTACAATTGTGATGATGAATTAATATACTTTTTCATCGAATTTGAAGTGAATTATCAAAATTGAAAGTACTATTATAGTGAAATTAAAGTAAATCATTAAAAACAAAGTATTTCCAATGTTTATAATAAACTGAACATTAATTTCTCATCAGAATTGTACACGCAATTTAATATACCAGTTTTTCTGCACACAAACTTCCAGTGCGGTGCATTAAATTGCGCACGAATTTTCGTAGAGTAAATTTACAAAAGTCTATCATGAATAATAAAAGTTTTACTGTCAAATTTCAGAAAGTGTTTGTGGCAAGAAAAAACTTGCAATGCCGTTCGTTAATTTCCAAACAGAACTTTTTTACAGTCACCACGTCAGCTAAAAGGATTCGTTGTGGATCTCGGCGTCTCGGAATTTGCGACACCCAACTTGAGCCTCTGATCGGTGTAAGATCGCGGCGTGGATTTAGCCATCTACCCGTTGTACATCCTGGAATCGACGGTGACGAGGAGCCGCGGTGGGGAGAACTCGGTCGCGCGCCCGGCGCGCTTTTCGTCGGTGGCCGCGCAGCACTGCCGTAACTACTGGCGAACTACAATTCGCGGCGCCTCGACGAACTACCATGCCGCTGCGTCTCGTAACCGCGGAATACTTTTCAAGATACGCTTAATACGCGAATGCACGTTGGCCAGCTCGTCCGGTGCGATATTAGTCTTAGAGTCCGACTGCCCAAAGTAGTTGCGGCTGCAGAAGTCGGACCGGCGAACGCGCAAGCGAAACGGCAGCTGCCGGGGCGACTTACGCGCGTCCGACGCAACGAGAGACTGCTGATAAATCGGGGAGCAAGCGATACCGGTTACCGGCGTACGGGAGAGCTCCGAGGCTAGGTTACTGCGTCAGCTAACAGGATTCTTTATTATACATCACGGCGTCTTGAATTTCCGGCGAGCCGACGAGGAGCTGTTATCGATATCGGTGGGACGTCCTCGAGATCGCTGCGAGAACGACGCTCTTTAGTGAGAGAAACTCAATTACTGAGAAAAAAAAATCGTGGATTTTTTGTTTTTGGCGTTAAATCTTTGTTAGATTTACGAGGAATTTTTTTTTTTTACTGTGTAATGAGCTGTGCAAGTATGCAGGGGTTTGAGCGTTTTCATTGAGATGCTTTTTCTATTGGACGTTCGATGGATACGTGCTGCGTAAACTCAAGAATCAGCCAAGGAGAAGGTGAAGGATTAGGGACGAGAAAAAAAAAAAAATACAAATAAAAAACTGGGATTGACAGGAGAAAGTGGTCGAGGTGTGGTCAGTATTTATAGCAGGGAATTCGAACGGCCGAAGCTCATCGTTCCCTCTCACTCGGCGTATAAACTCCTAGGGCCGAATTCTCGAAGAGTTTCGTGGGTTCGTGCTCCGAGTCGGACACCGGCCTAACGCATACCTGCCCGATGGAGGTCGTCAAATTCCGCGGTAGACAACTAAAATAGAAGGGGCAAGGCTGTTTCGTTATGTGGCACGAGATACTCGTTGCCAAAATTATGCTAGGAATAATGGATGCTCGAGAGTGTCTGGACTTTATACATTCGGATAGTTAAAATGTTAGTATTTATTTTTTGGGGTGAAAAGGAAAACGTGATTAATTTTTTTTTTTTTTTAATTCTGTATAATTTTAATACATCTTTTGTTTTTTGGTTGTTGTTGTTGTTTTTTTTTTTATAAATTAACTGCAATAAGGAGCAGTACGCTGCACAAGATACTCGTTGCCAAAATGACGCTAAGAATAATGGATGTTAGAGGGCATCTGGATTTGATACATTCGGATTGTTTAAAACTTAGTATTTAATGAAACTATATTCGATTAAAAAATTCTATAATTCTATAATGTAATTCTATAATTCTATAATTGAAGGAAATTCTATAATTGAACACATTTTTTATTTAATTAGTGGATGCACAGCAACAAGTTGCAGTATGTTGCACGAGATACTCGTTGCCAAAATTACGCTCGGAATAATGGATGTCCGAGAGCTTCGGGATTTGATGATGAATCGGATAGTTACAATCTTAGTATTTATTTTTGGATGTGAACAGGAAAACGCGATCAAATTTTTTTTAATTTTACACAATTGCCGTACATTTTTATGTTTATTTTTTATCGATGCACTGCAACAAGTTGTTCCCCATACTCGTTCCCAAAATTGCGCTAGGAATAATTCATATTGGAGAGCGTCTGGATTTGCAGCATTGAGATAGTTAAAATCGTAGTATTTATCTTTCGTGATGAATTTTTTTTTTACATTCTATACATAATTGCGATACATTTTGTTTTTAATTGTTTTTTTTTTATTCGTGCACCGCAACAAGTTGCAGTATGTTGCGCCATGCTCGGGCAGCTTCGCACTCGATAAGCAATAGCGGCGCTCGAGGGGCCCGGGACAAGTGCGAGAGCGCGTAACCGGTACGCGTGCTCGATTATTCCTCCGGATCTTATGCTCGAGCACGTTATAGACGTTTAGCCTGTGCGCGTCGAAGCGGCCTATCGCTTCATCGTCCGTGGTATAATGATTAATGGGCTTATAGAGCGATCGGCCACGAGAGAGTCGAATGACGACCGCGGTATAGTGGCTTCATCAAACACGTTTTGAAGATAGTTCGCAAATAGGCGCGCGTGTTTGTCGATTAACATCTAGTGAGTTTGAGAGCCAACTGCTGGGTGGTACGTGACCCCGTTGCCTTAATCTATCCGTCTCACGCGGGTGTCAATGTCTCCATACTAAGCAAACACTCTCGTGCTTCTCGAGAGAAAAGATACACGAGTAAAAAAAAAAAAAAATTATACACGAGTATCTCTAATCATGTATAATTACACGAAAGGCATCCGCATAGCGATGTCATAAAACTAAGTAATGATAAACATTTCAAGTATTTACCAATACACGAAAATTCACGGTCACTTCCAGGACTTTTCGCGGACAAGCGAGATCGAAGGATTTTTCAAGGACCTCCAGGATTTCCAAGGCCCATCGGGGAGTTACGCTTTTCTTCAATGTCGACCCGACTATTTTATGCAATTTTCTTTTCTCCGATTGGGGCCCACGAGATGACAATTAAAATACTATGAAACGCGCCGCGCGGATTTCCGAAACGCTGTGCGAGGTGTACCAGAAGGAATTCGATGAATTCGGCGCGAGGTGGAACGCGCGAGAGACCGAAGTGGGTCGACGTATTGCGCGCGTTCCGCACGGTAGTGCGCACTGCGGAGAGAAGAGCATCGACAGCATCGAACGCGAACCGCGAAGTCGATTCGTTTGCTCGCGATACTTTGTTTTTCTCGCGGGAAAGCTGTACGCGATCGAATAAGGAAGTCGTATCTTTCGTCCTCCTTCATTGGACGGGTCTTTGGCTCGTTCCCCATACTTAACGCTTCCCTGTACCAAAGGATTAACCGCATCGCTTGCATGAATCAACGCTGATTATGGATCAGATATGCGTTCCGCTCAGACTTCGTTCAATCATGGCAATTTTCTTCGTGTCCTTATAATATTACGAACGATAAATTTTCCTCAAAATTCTACATCGTCGTTGCACGAATGAATATACCAATCTCTGCTTTATAATTGCGATAATGTGTACGGTAATATGAATGTTGCAGCTGAAGCTGTGACACTTTGTCGCGGTGCCGATGAGAGAGCTCAAAGTAGATCCTGTCGCGAAACCATCATTATATATCCGCGCTTGTGCTCCACTCCCTGAACTCTCCGTTCAGCGGCACTTGCCTCGCTGCAGCGCGGTAAACACACACGCCGCTGCTCCTCCGATACTCCGTTTCTTCTCTCAATCCCTATCGGAGACGCGCCTGTACTCTCCGCACTTAGCTATCTCACTCGCCGATCGCTATATCGATCGCCTTGTACGTGCGTATTTTTTCTTTTTTTTTTTTTTCTCGGAATGCGACTACGAGTACGACTGAGAGTAGAGTGAATCGCGCGGGTTCGATGCACCCTGCGATCGAGATTCAGTGGTACTGCGAAGACACATCGAGAAAATCCGTAGTCGATTATTATCTCGATATCGATCGGTGAAGAAACAATTTTGCGGTGAATTGCAGAATCTGTGTTACACGCAAACGTCAGGATATCCCGATCACCCGGACGAATGAGGCGTTAACATGGCTCAGTCCGTGTATCGTTGATTCACGTGTTCCATTCGATACATTGCAGCGAAGAATTAAATATCTTCTCTGTAACGTCACTTCCAATTTGCGTTTTTCACCGGAAGTAACGACACACGGCAAACCGTCACTTCCGGTTTGTAAAATGTCATTTTTTTTTTCGTTCGGAAGTGAGGTGTTTCTCGTGGAACATCACTTTCGGTCGAAAAACGAGATTTTCAAACCGGAAGTGACGCATTTCCGGTTGAAAAATAAAATTTTTAAACCGGAAGTGACGGATCTTCGGTCGAAAAGTAAGATTTTTCAAACCGGAAGTGACGCACTTCCGGAATGACGTCGCTTCTGATCGAAAAATGAGATTTCCAAACGGGAAGTGACGTCACTGAAAAACATTGTAAATTGTTCTCCGGAATGTATTGTTAATGCAGCCAGTGACAGAAACTGTGCGGAGGCAGGAAAGTGGGTAAAAGAGCGTGTGCGATACGTCTCGAATGTATTCGGAATCTCGAGTGTAGCCAGCGACAGAAACGGCTGGAATCAAGTAACACGCGCGGTAAAGTCTGGTTCTCGTTAAAAAGCCTTGAATCAATTTGCCGCATTGATGCATTCACGTCTTAACGATCCGCTGGAAGATCCAGAAGAAATCACAAGCGTCGGAGCATGGGCGCGAAACAGTGTATTTATCATTGAGGCTCTCGCAGGTGCATCGCGGAGAGGTGGCGCTAGGACGTTCATTACACCGACTGTCTGGCTACCGTCTGACCAAGCACGGGCCAGCATCTACTGCCTCGCGGGCGCGTCCAGAGCTCGTTAAAAGCTCGAGGCGCGTTAAATCGCGCACTCCTAACGCATCGTATACGTATATATGCGCGCACATTTATCTCGCGGTTAGATACCCGTCGGCGGTATATCTATTAGTTTAGCACCTGCGATAGCCAAGTACCGGCATTATAAACAATAACCATAAGCTGCGAGTAGAAAACCGGCAGCGAAGCAATAAAGCGTTCCACTAGCTGCCGACCAGTTTCTACGGGCGCGCGTCCATGGAGTTTCTTCTCCGTTACTCATTGTCCCGACGTGGCTTTCATACCCTCTCAAAACTCGTCTCTTTTCGGTATTGATCGATTCGACGCAAAGAGTCAGCGTCCCAATTGACTAAAGTAATCGTTAAGGCGACAAGCGACACCAGCGGCGAGAATAGAAACTAACATGACTTATCGATAAATTAACGCCGGTCTACTGTTGCAACGAAGCGGGAAGATACGCCGGTGAAGAAATCCAATGGTATTCGATTATCTTTTAAACGCACGTGTATTCATATCCGTACGCATTCACCTGCTCGCGCTCTCATGCACGCTCTGCCCACGTGAGAGTGCGTGAGCGAGTGCGCGAAGGAGGAACCGACGGTGCGTCGACTTACCCGGGTGTGAGAGAAAGAAGACGAGGAACGAAGACCGCTAGAGGCCCTGTTCCGGTGACCTACTCTACGATTATCACTCACTATAGTTAGTAGACGTGTACGAGGAAGCACCGGTACGAGCTTCGTACGTATCTGCGTAAGCGTGTTTCTCGTCGATATGTGCTGCGTCGCACGACTTCAGCGACGAAGCGATGTACAATCATCGAGTACAGATATATATATAGTACATACACATATGTGTATATATATATATATATATATGTATGCATGTATATGGCGGCTTGCAGAAGGCGAGTCCATGGTCTGCAGGAGGAACACGTTTACGCCGTCAGTATCGCAAGAGGACGATCAGTCCTCCTTTGCGGATTTACTGTCGGGCAGGTTCTTCCGATTGCAATTAACGGCCGATAAAAGGAGGCGCGGATTGAATCGTCGCGTGAGAGTGCGTATACATACACGCTCGTGAGGCGAGGTTCGCGAGATCGGCAAAAAAAAAAAAAAGAAACATCGTTTCGCCGCATCGAATCCATCCGCGCTTCCAGGAAACGTCGCACATCGGGCAGCTTCTTCTTCTCTCTCTTCCTCTTTTCCTTCTTCATGTTTTAAATTATTTTTTCTTTTTCGCTTTATTCTCCACTTCACTTCGAAGTGGTAGCGCGGTACTTAAATCATAATTAAATGTGCGTGTTAAAAAGTATCTTCGTCGAGTTCACCGGGCTAATTTTATTGGTAGCCGGAGGTATCGATAATTGAACGATTAATAATCGTTCGATTATCGATCGCCCCGAGTACTTTGTATTCAATTTTTCGGATCGTGTGCCTCGATGAGTATCTCGAGTATCGCGATGATGGTCTTCGAGCCTTTTTTTTTTTTCTTTGAGAGGTGTATCGATGAACGATTTATTGAAGAGATCGATATCTGATCGGGGAATTCCTTTCTCTTCATCCGCTATCAACGTGCCCTAATCTCGTTTTGTCGTCGGTCCTCGTATGACATTCTTTTCACAGTGTCGTTTAGATTCGAATAGAAATTTTCTCGGCGCGATTACCCCTTTATGTGCACCGTGCGTGCGCGCGCGCGCGCGCGTGTGTGTGTGTATGTGTGCGTGTGCGTGTGCGTGTGCGCGCGCGCGCGCGTGTGTGTGTGTATGTGTGCGTGTGCGTGTGCGTGTGCGCGCGCGCGCGCGCGCGCGCGCGTGTGTGTGTGTGTGTGTGTGTGTGTGTGTATGTGTGCGTGTGCCGGTACAATGCTGAGGATGAGAGGTGCGAGCGCCTCACTCGAGGACAGCCTTGACCCACTGAGACGCCTTGCCGGGGCCCCACGCTGTGTGGGGACTTTGATACACGTGTGCACCATCACCGGAGAGTCCCCAATAACAGGCCCCGGTGAGAAGGTGTTTTCTTATCAGCAATTTAACATATTCGAAGATGTTTCGTTCTGCGAGCTTATCGATCTTTCATCTATTCGCAAGAAAATTACGATAACTGGAAAGGGGGGAGTGTGGGGCAAAACGGACCTGTGTTGTACGTTCGAGATGAGATTAAATTTTTGGTGTGTTCCGCGATAAATTTTTACTGATGGTCCGTTTTGCTCCACTACCAGGCCGGTTTCTTCTCTTCATTCATTCGGTTTTTCGGGGCCTCAATAACCGGCCCCGGTGAGACGGTGTTTTATTATCAGGAATTTAGCACATTCGAAGATGTTTCCTCGTGCGAGCTTATCGATCTTTCATCTATTCGCCAGAAAATTACGATAACCGAAAAAGGGGAGAGTGGGACAAAACAAACCTGTCTTGTTCGTACGAGATGAGATGAGATTTTTTGGTGTGTTCCGCGATAAATTTTTACCGATGGTCCATTATGCCCCGCTCTCTCTCTCTCTCTCTCCGACCGGTATCACCTCTTCTCTTCATTCGTTCGTTTCTTCGTTTATCTCTTCCACGCCCTCGCACTTATCCCCACTCCCCGCGTAATAGAGAAAGCGGTGACGCAATCGGTTCTACGACTCGTTCCGTGACCGGCGATGTCACATTTTTTTTTTTTTTTTTTTTTTTTTTTCTGTCACCGTGTGGTCCACGAAGAAAGCATCGGTGGATCGTCGTCGTCTTCGTCCTCGGGTCCGTCGTAGCGCAGATATTAAAATCGCCGGGCGAATAACCGTGACGAATTTTTCGAGTCGTTATTATTATACGCGCGCGTTAACTTTTAATTGCTCCTGGGGAATAGCGAAGGGGCGTTTTATTATTATTATTATTATTTTTTTTCATTGCGAGTTAGTATCCGAACGCATCGAACGATTTTATTACCCACACCGACCAGTCATTATTATGTGGCGAAGTAAGTTCGTAAACTACGCCTCACCCACATTATCCTCGGTGGACTCAAATTTAAATGAGCGAGGCGTCTAGCGACTCGACAACATTTTTCCTTCGCCGCTCATTCATATATTTGACGATATTCAAAGACGACGAATCATTAATCATTTCCGAAACCCATGAGAAAACGACGATATGGATACGGTGAACAGTGAAATTTTCTCCACGATTTTATTGCCCAATGACTTGGATTAATCGCTTTGTACCGGTTATACAGTATTAAAAAATAACTTTTTCAAAGTCATTTTTAGAACAGCCAACACAAAAAGTCATTTGTTATACAGGAAGTTATCATTCTGTTTATCATGCCTAATTTTTTTTTTTCTTTTTTTATGCAGTACATTTTACCCACTAGTTTATTGCCCAATTACTTGGATTTATCACTTTGTACCAGTACACGGTATCAATGAATAACTCTATAAATATTATTTTTTTATAATAGCCGAAACAAAAAGTCATCTGTTATACCCAAAATTATCTTTCTGTTTATCATGTGTCATTTTTTTTTTTATGCAGTGAATTTTCCCTATGATTTTATTGCCCAATGACTTGGACTGACCACTTTGTATCGGTATGCGGTACAAAAAAATAATGTTGTAAATATTATTTTTCGAGCAGCCTGCACAAAAAGTCATCGTTTATGTACAAAGTTATCTTTCTATTTATAATGTGTACATTTTTTAAATTTTTTCCATACAGTACATTTTTCCCACGATTTGCTTACCCAACGATTTGAATTGATGACTTTGCGCCGGTGCACTGTATGAAAAAAAAAAAAAAAACAACTCTGTAAACATAATATTTCAATCAGCAAACACAAAAAGTCATCTGTTATACACAAAGTTATCTTTTAGGTTCTCATATGTATTTTTTTTTTTTTTTACTGTGAATGATCGGGTCGCAGGTCAATTGAATTATCAGTCGAGAATCTGCGGAGAGAGATCCTTATCGAAAGTTTGGATAGAGACGCGAGTTATTAACGAGCCCGATCACGATCTTGAGTATTCACGCACGAGCTAAACACGAAGAGAAGGAAAGCCGATGTAAAAAAAAAAAAAAAAAAAAAAAAAAAAAAAAAAAAAAAAAAAAAAAACAGACAAACAAATAAACGGTGGTCTCTCGATTTCGCACAGGAGAGAAGTGGAGAAGCCACGCGGTGTGTGGTTTCCTCCTCGACACTCGCCGTCTCCTTCGTGCTCGTCCTCAGCTCCGGCGATCCTCTCCAAGCGGCAAACTCAATTAACCGCCGGTACTGACTTTAACGGAACGGCGAGAGGTTCGGCCTGATGCGGTTAAAAAAAAATAAGACGCCATTCTGCTTCCTGCTGCCGACGTTCCGCGGCGTACGCCGGGATTCGCGTTTATTTTATTTTTTTTTCACTCGTACGAATGTTTGCCCGAGGTGAAGCGAAGGAATCGAGACTCTAAGTCATTCGGGTGCTGCAGACGAGGCTGAAGAGAGGCGGCGATGAATCAATGAAAGACGAGGAGTTAACATTCTAATGAACATTTAGACAAACAAAAAAAAAAAAGATTACTCGTAGACTATTAACGTACATGCATATTTTAGCTTCTGGCAAAATGGTTCGGTGAAAAAATATTATGACCGATCAGTTTCGCAACAAGTAGTGATTTTAGGTATTTTTAAACCGCTTTATATTTCCCACAGATGGAATTACGGAAAAACTCTGCCTATCATCTTCGACAGGAAGAAACATCGTTAATTCTATGCCGCTAATTGAAGTTACATCGAATTTTCGAAAACATATCTACACGGAGCATACGACAGTAATGTTGTCGATTAATTTGTTGGCTAATGGAATGAAGTTGATGAATGAGTGGAAGACAAACAATCAATATTCTAATGAACATTCAAAAAATGATCACTGACGTATATGTATTCCTTAACATCTGGCAAAATGGGTTGGTAAAAAAAAATCTTTTTACTGATGGCTTTTGTGAAAAGTAGCGATTTTACATATTTTTCAATACCCATATGTTTCCCACCGGATGGAATTACGGAAAACACCCAGCCTTTCATCTTTCACACGAAGAAACATCGTTGATCCTATGCTGCTAATCGAAGCTACATCGAACTACCGAGAACATTGCTGCACCCATCATATGTCAGTAATATTGTTGATTAATGTATTGATCAATGAAATGAAATTAATGAAGTCAATGAATGACTTAAAGGCAAACAATGACCATTCTAAAGAACATTTAAAAGATGATTACTCATAGACCACTGAAGCATACGCATATCTTAGCTTCCGGCGAAATGTGTCGGTCAAAAAATAATTTTCACCGATCTATTTAGCAAAAAAAAAAAATAGCAGTTTCAGCTATTTTTAAACACTCATAAACGTTTCCTATCGGATAGAACTACACAAAAAGCAGGTGCCTATCATCTTCCACAGGAGGAAACATCGTTAATGCTATGTTGCTGATCGAGGCTACATCAAACTCTCGCAAAACAGCGCTGCATCCAGCATGCGTCGGCGATGTTGTTGATTAAGAGCTCGGAGCACCTGCCGGAGTTTGTGTATCGCGGAACTCGCAACGATCGCTCGAGGAACATTGAAGCGGCGAAGCGTGAAGCTATCGACAGTCTCTTCCGCGACATAAAATATAACATAATAAAGTTCAGTAATAACGCATCGAGGCTCGAGCCGATGTCCCGAAACCTTCGTCTCAGTGTCTCTTCACCGTACGAATTGACGCGAACGCGCGCATAAATCCATGAACACTCGCACGTCCTTCCCGGCGCACGAAGTTTGCGGCAACGCCTCGTGGAGTGTCACGATAATCGCCAAGTGAACTATCCGCGACTGCCACTTTTCGCTGCTATCGTCGCAATAATCATAATTTCCATGGTTCGTCCCGGCGCCGTTGAAGCGAGCGAGTGCAGACTATCGCGGGCAGAGGATCGGAGCCGAGACCGTCGAGCGCCGTCGCGAGGCCACGGGGATTTCAAAGCCGGAGCGTGTAGTATGGACCTTGCGAACGGTCAAAGTCGTGGCCTACTTCACTTCCTGCCTTCGGAAACTTTCTCCTCGGCTCACTGGCGCGCGCGCGCTCTCAGACACGGGCGCGCGCACACACACACACACACGAGCGAATCGCCTCTCTTCGTTCCTCGTACAGTACATTAAACAGCTCTCGTGGAGATTCCGAGAGATGAAGAAGGAGCTCCCGGTAAGCCGCCTCTCATATCCGTAATGCAGGATGTTTCCGCGTCGCGCGCGAAACGCGAGATTTCAAAGCGCGTTCTATCGCACTCTTCCATTAGCGTTGAGAATGGAAGTAGATAAAATAACGAGTGGAAGAAAAGAGGGTGAAAGAAAAAAAAAAAAGTCACCATAGCCAGTCATTGCGGTGTGACTGGCAAAAAGATGAGAAGAAAAAAAATTCAGCGAGAATTCTTTCATGCCGGGAGACCATTTTCATTTCGCGTGTTTAATTTTATCTATCTTATTCTCTCGTGTCTGGAGCTCACTGACCTACTTCGGAGGGACTAGAGCGTATTCGAGAGTGGAAGATGTATTATGGTATATAAGCCGGGTGTATATATATATATATATATATATGTATATATGTACAGTATGATATTATGATGTACACCGATGATAGAGACGATGAAATGCAAGAGTGCACTTCGCGCACGGAAAATGATATTGTTCGAGCTGTTGGACGAAGAATTTTATTGCTCCGAGAGCTTTCTCCACTGAGAGAATGAGAGTAAAGAGGATCGTTATATTTCTTCTTTTAATTTATTTTTCTTTTACTTAATTTTTTGTTCGTATGCCTCGAGCATTATTAGCGGAGTTTGCGGCTGCGCGGTCGTGCACCGGGACGATAAGGTTCGGCAGGTATATCGGTACGGGGAATCGCGAGTTTCGCTGATCTCCCGGGCAGACCCGTCGGATCGTTACCTTTCGCGGTCAATTTTCATTGCCGAAACGGGAGAGATATATGCGCTTGGTATTTTTTTTCTTTTTTTTTTTTTTTGTTTCTGTCGGTAAACGGCGGCGCACGGTCCGGTCCGGCGATGGGTGCATCATAAGGTAACAATAATCGCGTATATCCGTGGCGGGAGGTCAGTGGAGCAGCGACGAATGAAATTGACTCGTCCGAGAGACCCCGAACGATGTGACTCTCCCGCTGTTTTACCGGGGGAAAGAGTTCTCGTCTCTCGCGCGCACACTTTCGCGTTTACTCTCGTCCTCTTCCTCCGCCTCTTCATAAATTTTCGGCACGAGGAACATTCACGGCGGCGACCGATCACAGAAAACCTGGAGACTTAGCGATCAAGGAAAAAAATGGTCAGGGAAAATTCAGAGATTTTTTTCCCGTGGCCGCAATGAGTACCTAAAACTTTGCTGTACTGACAAAAAAAAAACGTGTAGTTCACCCAACCAAATGTTCGGGCAGGAACGTTCAAATACTTTTTTTTCTGTGAAACTATAAACTAAATGGTGAGATCAGCAAATTGACAAATAAAAAATTGTCGACGTTTGTTGACAATAAGTTGTTGTAAAGAGTACAAATATTTTTAACTGCGTGTGAGGACTATAAACGGTATGTAATACGACTGTTTTTGCGATCGAACAGGAATTGTCCAAGTCGTTGTCCCAAGACGATTTGCGCGCGTGGTCTCCCAAAAAAAATGTGTGAATAAAAAAAGAAGCGACAAGTTGTCCCATTGCCCAATAAATAACGAAGACAAGCGGCAACGATATTGTCCACTTATTCTCGATGAGCCATAAAAATAATAATGAATCGACAAAAACAAAAGGAGAGAAGTCGCGGTCCGTTGGTCTCAACGAGCCGATCGATGAAATGGCTTGAGAATTTTTCGACGGTGTCAGACGGAACGAAGCAGCGGCTCGCATTGAGAAAGAGAGAATGAGCACTCGTCGAGAATGAAAGAAGCTGAGCTGCTGGCCCAAAGACAGACTCGCGCTCGGTAGCTCGAACGATCGGGCGGCGATGCTGCCGCCGGTTGCTCTCTTCTCTTCTCTTCGGGTATAACGAGACGACGCGCGTTCCTCGGACCGGAGAGATCTCTTTCGCCGAGGCGGGCGCGTCGATGCTGGTTACCGAGGCCTCTCGCACGCCGCTTCTGATGCTTGCGCGACCGTACGGACAGACGGACACCCGGCTGAAGCTGAAGCTCCCGAACTCATTACTCGCGACGTGCAACGAGAAGTATTTGGAACGTTCCATTGGCCGAGTCTCGGGCGTATGGGCCGCGAGCCATAAACCGTGGTCAAGCAACGAACCTGCCTTCTGCCTGGGCACACGTACACACACACACACACACACACACGTGCAGGTTCTCTACACGTACGTGTGGAGAACCCAACCGCGCGCTGTACACGCTGTTGCGTCGTGTGGTACACCGCGAGTGCACCGGCTGTGTCCGATAATTTGCGGTGCACGAGAGAGAAAGAGAGAATGACGCGAAAAGCGCATCGCTGCAGCGCGGTGACTCGCAGGGAGGTCTTCTCGACCCTTTTCTACGATGAAATTTTTCCAATCCCCGTTACGTATCTTTGTTTCCGACAGGAAAAGCTTTCGTTTCAAGTTGCACCAAAAATTGATCCTTTCGATCATCGATTTGCTATATCGGGGGGGAGAGTCAATTCCGACTGTCGTTCGAGGGACTTCGATATTTTTCGTCTGATCGAGATAGGTCTTTTCCACTTTGCATACAGCATTGGCGGAAAAGAAGAGATTTAACAGGAAGGTCGTGGCATCCGAACAGTTAAACTGAAAGCCACGAGGTAATCGTTCTCAAAGCGCTAGGAAAAGCGAAGGGAAACACAGGCTCGAAAAATGAACAAACTTTCAATAGGATATCCTTTACGACCCTCGCACGAGAATCCGATGAATGGGTATGCAATTTCTCGCCCGGCAGGAATTTGACAAATTAGCCGACGTTATCGTCGTATTGCAACTTTCCACGGGTACCACATAATACATACATGATGCATGGTCGTGCGGAGCGTACGGTAAAGGGGACCGGACACATGTGATCGATTGCGCGCGAGGACGAAGAAGCGCCGAAGAGGGTCGTAATGCATCGCTGCGAGATGCGTTCCACAAGTGCGGTGCTCTACCGGGCAGCGGGGCGAAACGGACCACTTCTATCGATTTTTTGCGGGACATAAAAAGAGTCCCATCTCAAACGGCGTTCCGTTTTGCCCCGCGATTTCCTGAATCTTCGCGCTCCGCGATTAAGCGCATGCATTCGTCCGAGCCGAGAAGCCGATGTGCGTTATCCTGTTTACCGGCCTAAGCGAGCAAATCGTCGTCGGCGATTCCGGATGCAACGGGCGAAAGCGAGCCAGCGAGACTTCAAGCATCGAGCACTGTAATCTCGAAGCTCAACGAGCGGTACATCGCGGCAGGAGCATCTGTGTTTCAGATCGGATTCCGAGAGGTGAAAATAGAGCTGAGATTATAGGCACTAAAATATAACTGCCGAGGTACTCTCCTGTCCGTCCGCCGGTAGAAAGTACCTGCGCACACGTGATGCTGTGTAGCTTCATTCTAATTCACGTTCTACTCTGCTGCTGCGTACTCGAGATTGCCGGTAGATACGGCACTCGGTATAATGGCAGCGGCCCGTAACGCGAGTCCAACGAAATATGAAAGAGCGCGTTATGGAGGGCGAGTTTGCACTACGATATGGAACACTTTTACCGCTCGAAGAATCGAAGGATGTCGGTCGATTCATCAATCGCCAGGCTGTCCGATCTCGAAGCGGCTTTTTCCACTTGCCGTTTTTGCCGGCCGCTCGTGGGAACGCCTTGATTATACTACGCGGACCTCGTTCGATACGGACGAATGGTCTCGCAAAGATACCGTGTGAATTTATGACACACCCAAACGGAATTTATCGCTGCGAAACGAATCGCGGATTATCACACGGCTCGCAGATCCGAGCCACTTACAAAAAATGTTGCTTTCTTGACGATCCGCCGACTCGGGTCCGCTTCTGAAGCGCGTAACTTCTACAATAATTACTGTATGGATACGGCACCCTGACAGACACGTTGCTCACATCCTGGCGTTTCGATTTCACTACGAACAAATCGAAAAATATTGCTTTTTGTCCAAGTGGCGCAGCGACGAAGATGTCGGATACGCCGGACTCATCCGTGATGCTGAAGAGGCGCAAGAAAAATTAGTGGCGTTTCAAAATTAATTGGCAGGATAAACGATTTTGTGGTTTACGAGTCAATCGAGTTTCAAAGCTCTGCGGAGTGTCGATTGCGAATGCGTTCTAGTCGGAGAGGCGCGGCCCCGGAGTCGAGGATTCCGGATGCGGAGAATGCAACGGCCGTCGGGTGAAAGTGAGTAGAGTTCACCACCGGCGAAGGAGGCAAATAAGAGTGGGCCGGGATAACCGGAGAGAGGAAGCCGTGGGAGAAAGAGATCCGAGTATCGCTACGGATAAAGGTGTTTGCTGAAGCGGGATGCAGACCGATGATCAACAGACAAAGTCGGGGACCGCACAGACACGGGGGCAATGGGACTTTCCCATTGACTCCCTGGTCGACCCTGGGCTCCTGAAAGCCTTCGTCTTTCACGAACGTCACAGCCTACGGAACAAGAGTTCGCTGGTCGCAACAGTGGGAGTAGAAAATATACTTGCGTGCGTAGGAGGTGAAAGTGAACGAGTGACTTAACGAATCGCGAATGGCAGCGACAATATACGCACCGGAGTGTAATGTCATTTAGCTTGTTTTTCGGTCAACAAGAAATGCGGACTTCGGAAATATTTTCAAAACTTAGGACAATGTCGCAAAAGAATATATTTTTTATTTGTTTTTTTTTTTTTTTTTTTTTTTTTACACCTACCGATATTTGACTGAGCGAAACAAATTTCTCCGAACTTCAGACACATTTTCGAAACGTCGAGCGTGTCACAATAAAATATGCTTATAATTTATTTCTTTCCTTGCCGCGTACTGTTATTTGACTGAGCGAATGAAATTTCTTCTGACTTCAGTAAGATTTTCGAAACGTCGAACGTGTTACAAAAAATGTATCCATAATTTATTTATTTTTTTTTTTGTCACGAAATGCTATTTGATTAAGAAATTTCTGCGGCCTTCGGCAATATTTTCGAAACGTTGAACGCGTCACAAAAAAAAAAAAAAATATATATATATATGTTTATGATTTATTTCTTTATCTTTGCCACGTACCGTTGTTTAGCTAAGCGAAAGAGAATCTCGGCAAACGAGCATCAATTTAGCGGTGACAATATTTAAAGGACTGTTTGCAGTGGAATAATGACCCGATTCGATTGAATTCATTGACCGCGACAGGGGAGACGATGGGAGTATCCAATTGCAGTGGCAAGGCCGTGGAGTTCCACGAGGCAGCACGTCCTACCGTTACCTAATGTCTCACTTCTTCCCTCGGCTGTTGTACACTCACCGCTTTTATTGCCGGTTCCGCGTGATTGTCCGAGCGCGAGAACGTCGCGTTCAGTTACTTCAATAGAAGAAAATTGCCACTCTTCAATTCAATTGTGATCAACGAAGTGACCTTTTCAATTTTTCAACTCCTCACTCGACTACCCACCGACAACTACATTTATTTTATCTCTTCATTTAGGTGCACCAGTCAGTATTTCAGAGAAGGAAAAAAATTGTCGATTTAGCCGGGAAACTACCGTCGACGCTTTATTAGATTAGATTCTATCAGAATCTAGACGCCAGATTGAAGCTCGTCCCGAAAGCCTCGGGAGTTCTCGGAGTTCTCAATCTCGGAAATCTCATCTTACCTCGTAGCTCATCGCCCCGTCACGAAAACTCGTTTGCGAAAATAATTGTACATTATACCCGGCCGCTGCATCGCACTGACATCAAATTCGTGTGTCTGATTTGCAATTAGTCGCTGACGTGTTCTCGCGACGTTTACAAGCGAATAGTTATTATTTTTCATTATTTTAATTTTTTTTTTTTTTTTTTTTTTTTTTTTTTTTTTTTTTTAATGTACCATACATATTCATTATGCAGTTATGTGAAATATAGTATACGACCGTCGGCATATAATGCGAGAAATACGGTCAGTTGCTCACCTGACAGGCCCACACACCAGCTGCAGAAGCAGTACGTCCAGACGTAATTTCTTGCTTTCTAAATAACCATAAATACGGGGAGAGCAGCAGAGTCTGGCGAATCTCCTCGAATATCTCGGCTATGCTTTTCTGAATATCATCTTTCCGTAAAATATCATAAATATATACCGTATCGAACCGTCGCCGATACTCGAGCTCATCAGCATTGATTGTTTCGTCTTTGATTCTGCGAGTGGTTCACGAATTTCAGATAATAATATAACCAACGACACTTCTTAAAGAACATTGCGTCTTTGAGATAATGGAAAATCGTGGAATTTTATTATGAGTCCTTACTAGACACCGTGTAAAAATCAGTGTTGAAGTTCATCTTTTTTTTTTTTATTGTCTATAAAAACTATCGTTTTGGTAATGGACACGTCTTTCGCCGTATCTATCGTCCATTGAGACGTAATTTCTTGATTTCTAAGTAAACATAAATACGAGGAGAGCAGCGGAGTCTGGCGAATACTCGAATATCTCTCGACTATTCTTTCCTGAAATTGGCGTTTCCGTAAAATATTATAAAATCCATGTCACACCGAACAATATCACTGACCCTCAAACTCATCCGCATTGATTCTTTTGCCTTTGATTCTGCGCACAGGTGGGTTGAGGAATTTCAGAAGAAAAAAAAATTACAAATTACAGGCGTCCTTGAAATCATGAAAAAAAATCGTGGAACGTGATTTTTCAATCCATACCAGACACCACGTAAAAATCAGCGTCGGAATTACTATATTTTTGTTGGTTTCTATGAAAACCCGCCTTTCGGTAATCGACACGTCCTTCGCCACGACTATCTGTCCATTCAGACGTAATTTCTTGCTTTCTAAATGAACATAAATACGAGGAGAGCAGCGGAGTCTGGCGAATTCTCGAATGTCTCGAGTATGCTTTCATGAATATCATGTTTCCGTAAAATATTAAAAAATACGTAAAAATGTTTCCTTTTTATTGTTTTTTTGTTCAATATAAAATTTTCGAAGACCCTGAAGAACGCCACTTTGGCTTACAACTACACGGTCTGTCTCGCTATCCGCCTAGCTATCTTTTTGAACTTTGCGTCGAGACACTGCCGTGTCTCTTGACAAATCAATAGCGTATCGAACTATATCACTGACCCTCGAGCTCATCCCCATTGATTCTCTTCCCTTTGATTGTGCGGACAGGTTGGTTGACGATTTTTGGAAAAACAAAAAAAAAAAAAATTCCATGTAACATGATTAAAAAAAAATATTGCGTCATTGAAAATCGTGAAATTTGCTTTTGAACCCCTACTAGACACCGTGTAAAAATCAGCGTCGGAATTCATGTTTTTTTTTTCTTTTCTATAAAAACGAGCGTTTTGATAATCGACACGTCCTTCGCGATGGCGCCGGCACGTTCGAGGGGTTTCGAGCACACCGAGGAGGTCGCCCACCCGGCCGTCAATAATACCTCTCTACCGTCAGTCGAAATATCAAACTACTTTCTACCGCACGTGAGCTCGAGTACCGTTAATCTGCGACGAGTGTGAAGTACGAAGGCTCGCGGAACATCGCACATCGACGAGACCGTGCGGGGAGGGAATTCCATATGTGTCCGCATGTGTTCGTCCAAGATCGTGTTTGTGCGCGGGATCGATGCCAATTCGCGAGGCATAACTCGACTCATCGCATCGAGAGTCCGGCGTTTCTTGTGAACGCCACGGCAGAGCGATTAGCATATAGGCACACTGACACACTAAGATCCCCTATCTATTTCGCTAATCTTATTTCCGTAAATAGAAAAAAAAAAAAAAAAAAATTATATCGCAATATCGTTGATAAATCACCGGAAAGAAAATACTCAATTCTTTTAAATCTCGTACAGAAGTTCATAAAATGTCGTTAATTAGTTATTTTTTTTTCTTTGGAAACATAATGTATAAAAATACACTCCGTATATAGCGAAATAAAAAAATTTATATTGCACCATCGCAGATAAATCAACGAAAACAAAATAGTCGATTCTTTTAAATCTCGTCCAGATGTTCATAAAATGTTATTATCATTTTTCTTTTTAATGAAAATAATTTATAAGCACACTCGATATATACATATATATATATATATTAAAAAAAAAAAATTCCGGATGAGCAACGTCCGTCCGGGTTGTATTCAGTGACCCAAAATTACTCTCTCGTTTATATCTGCGAGAAATCGGCGCCCACGCGCGGCATTGTCTTTGGCGAGTGTGCCGCGAGCGAATTGCATCGGAGAGGAGGGACGGGACGATGAAGCCGAGAGAAATAAGGAGCTCATGCATCGATCATCGTGCCGCGAGTACACGTGTATGTACTCCCGCTCGCCGGGACAGGTACTCGTCGTATTACACGCGGTACTCTTTGCGCGTATATCCGTACGTAAAGCCGTGCGCAGGCATCGAGTGTACTTAATTTGCGGCTACTTCGTCATGATGCATGAAACCTCTGGGTATTTCTTCGCGGGTACATTCGACGGTTGTATTATTTCCGAGTGGGCTTCGCGTACCCTCGTGCGATTTGTAATGTTAATTTTCGTGGGCGCGTCGCCGTCGCGCGCTCGAACGATCCTCTCTGCGGGTATCGACGAGCGTTGCAAGAGGACTTAAAAAAAAAAAAAGAAAAAGAAAAAAGACTCGGAAGTATGTCATCTTACGTTCGACTTAGCCGTTCGACCGGTCGAGGACGAACGAGGACCGCAATGGAATACTCGAAATTCGGCGTTTCCTACCGCGCGATGTCTGCGGTCGTAGGAAATCGCTCTCGGCGTTGTGGAATTAATTCTAACTCTGTTTGGTACCGATCGAGGCTTCGATACGCGGAGGAAATAGCGGTCGGTCGAACGCCACTGTACTTGCAAAAATGGCAAGTCATGGCCATTGGTGTCCGTATCGCACAGAAAAAAAAAAAAGAAATTATTAGGCCAGCGAGAATTTTCGTCTGATTTGCCTACTTGGGATGTGAACCACGAACAGCGCTGTCGCAGCGTTTTTATTTTCATTTTTTGCTGTGGCTAAGACAGATTATTAGTGACCAAAAAATATCTTTAGCCGTGTACGTGACTGCTTTATCCGATGGTATCGGATCGGTGATTTTTGCCTCAGAGTTGTTTGATATCATACGAAAAAATGTCTAACGTATCAAAGGCACCCGAGTGGGATTCTGCCGTAACTGGAAAAACGGCAAATGACCGGCTCTACACTGGCTGCCGTATGTCAAAACGTCACTTCCGGTTCGAAAATATCATCTGTCGACCGGAAGTGACCTCATACTGAAAATATGTCACTTCCGGTTTGAAAATCCCATTTTCCGACCGTGAAATGACGTAATACCGGAAATGTGTCACTGCCGACTTGAAAACCTTATTTTCCGAACGGCAGTGACGTAACACCGGAAATACATCAATTCCGATCGGAAAAACTTGTTCATAGACAGACAGTGACGTCATACCGGAAATACATAACTTTCGGTCGAAGTTTAATTTTTGTGGCTTCACTTCCGGTCGACAAATGCGACTGTAGAACGAAAAGCAACGCATTTCCGGTACGACGTGACGTCATACCGGAAATACATGACATTCGGTCGAAGTTTAATTTTTATAGCTTCACTTCCAATCGACAAATGCGATTTTAGAACCGAAAGCAATGCATTTCCGGTCCGACGTCACTTCCGGTCGACAAATGAGATTTCCAAACAAGAAGTGATGTATTTCCGGTATGAAGTCACTTCCGCTCGAAAAATGACATTTTCAAACTGGTATTGAAGTTGCAGAAAAAAAAATGTGTTATTTTTCTCTGGAATGCATCTCGAATGCAGCCGGAACAGAACGGTGTGCCTGAGAATTCCATTATTTACGATCCCATCGTTAATGACAATGAAAAAAGAATTAAAAAAATCGCGGCACTATTTAAACCGATTGATATATTGAAGCCGGGTAATTCCGGTGCGAGGCAAGGAATGTCGATTATGTCCGAAAGCGCGCGCGACTCTTGTGTACCCGAGTGCGAGCTCTCGTATCGCGCGGTAGAATGTCTTGTGTGTTCAATTGCGGCCTTTTCGTTCGCGGCCCGAGCATGTACCGAGCGATATCGTTCGCGACAAAGCCGAGATCCGTGTGAAAGCAGCATTGCTCGCCGGCCGATAGTCACTGGAAAACACGCGGAAGCTCGACGCGCGTGTTGGAGCTAAATGAACGAGCCGCTGACGTCACAGAACTCGGGCCGGGCTCTTTCGGGAAAAATTGCGCAATTTCAACCGGGTCCTATAGAGCCGAGTGCCGCTGTACGTGGGCGCTAGGAGCGGAATCGGCCGCGCTCGTAACAATTCAGCTTTCCTTCGTCGCGACGCCGACGGGTAGGTGAAGGCGCTGAGGATTCGATGACGCGCGAGGCGTCCTTCGGAGAAATGGACCGGAACGTATCTCCGAGCCGGAAACGTCGTTTCACTTTCTCCAATTTACGAAAGACAAAAAAAACGAGTCTCACGACTTTGCGTCATTGCAAGCGATGCGCCTTCGAGGCTGCAAAAAAAATCGTCGCAGACTCTGAGATAACCCTTTCGAGCGTCGCACCACGAAGATATTTGCACGAGATCAGATTTTTATCTTCGGCAAGTGTCTGTCAATGCACCGCTTTGGGAAGTTGAAGAAATTGTTCACTCGTAAGATTTTAATCTCTGAGTGAAATTCCCCGAGCGAAGTTCGCGCGACGCAAGAGACAGCCGTTATGATTTGATGAAATTTAGGGTCGAATTTTAAGAGGCTAGTTTGAACTTCTGATCGAACTTAAGATCGCTCTTGAGATCGAACTTAAGATCGCTCTCGAGATTGAACTTAAGATCAAACTGGAACTGCAATCGTATTTGAGTTCAGGCTTAAGTGAGAACTTAAGCCTGACCTCAAATTCAATTGCCTCAAATTCAATTGAGATCTTAAATTCGATCTCAAGAGCGATCTCAAGTCCAAACTAACGTCTTAAAATTCCACTCATGCAGATATCTTCGAGGTCATTCAAACGTGGTAATGAAAAAATAAAAAAAATTAAGCGCCCCGAGAAAAGTAGATAATAAGATTTCGGTAGCCTTACTTTACAGAAGATCCGGTCCGAGGACTCCTAGACGCGATCGACTTTCGCTAAGTTTTCGCCCGCGGCCCGAGGACTTCCGCTTTCGGAAGTGCGTATGCAGTACCGATATGCATGCCGAAAAAAAAATAATAATAATAATTAGTTTGCTATTCCGTACGCACCGAGCGTGATTCAACGGTCCCGATGTACCATCGCGGGTCTCTCTCTCTCTCTCTCTCTGGATGATTAAGAAAAAAGAAAGTTAACCTGCCGAGTCGGCGGGCAAACAATTGTCCGGAGGATCCGGCATAGTGGCGGCTAATACCGGCATCAATTTTTTTTTTCCATCGTCGCCGGGCTCTTCGCGCCGATGCAGTTCATCTCCGAAAATGCTCCGAGTCTACCGAGAGCGAAAACTGCGCAAGAAGACCCGACCGGAAGGCAGCGACATTCGCCATTTCTTCTTTCCGGAGCGTCGAAAATACCATTTCTTTTTTCTCGCTCGTCACGAAGACAATAGTTTTTCCAGCCGTCGGCAGACGGGCGTTTGCCGTACAGGTATCCCGGCTCGCTTTTTGGTGAAAGCCACGAGAAAGAGTGTAACCGCGGCCGGAGCAGCCGGGTGTCGTCACGAGAGCGAGAGAGACGTCAGCAGAGAGGGGAGAGTATATAGCGGCGGTTTCGAATCTGAAAGCCTCACAACGAACACACTCTCCGCCAAAGTAGCGAGAGACCAGTAATCACCGAGACACATATATATATATATATATTTTTTATTTTTTTTTATTTTTCACTCCCGATAGTCCGATTATCAAATTGGACGGCAAATTTTTAATCTCTCGTACACGAACGTTCGTCGTCTCGTCTCGAGATTCGTCGAGAGGAGACTAAACAAGAACAGTGCCAAGTGTGTGTGCCATAGGATTATACCTCTAATTCGGCAACTCAAAAGGTTTGTGATTTATAACAACAACCAAAAAAAACCAACAATATTTTACTATAAAAAAAAAAAAAAAAAAAAAAAAACATTGTGTGACGACTAAGTGGTCAGTGAAAAAAAAAAATGGAGTCCCGAGAGTGCCAACTTCCGGTCGAGCGGCGACCGGCAATTCTCGCAGATCGCATGATCGATTAAATTTTCATGCCATTGCGTCACGATGGGATAACGACAAGTAGAAAAAATAAAAATAAATGAAAATCCTTGCTTCCGGTCAATCCCGACGGGGCTGAGATAGTGCAATCGCGTTCGTCGAACGATGGAATTTCTCTAATGAAGTATATATCTTACCGGCGACTTCCTCCTACCGGGATTCCGTTTATGCCTCGCCGGTCGCGACGCACATGTTACATGCATACCTGTGTCCCGGGCTCGGGTTGTATACGTATCGAAAAGGTAAAAGGGTATGTGGGGTAGCGAGTCAGTGTGTCAACGTTCTCGCATCTCTGTCTCGCTCTCCGCGCTCTTGGTGCTGAGACGTCGCGTCCTTCCTTCTCCGAGAGGCAGCTCGGAGAATAAGGCCGTGGGCACAGCGGGAGCGAGCGAGAGGAGATCGAGAGAAAGATCGCCGAGGAGAGGAGCGAGACCGAAAGACCCGGAGAGATGGAGAGACGACGACTGACTCGCCGCTGCAATCGTGAATCTTCACTTGGGGCACGAGCTCGATCAAACAATTCCCGAGATGTTTCCACGCGACCTGAAACGAGACTTCTAATTTCTAATCTCTGATCGAGACATTAAAAAAATTGCTTGAGGCATCTGCTTGAACGCAATTGATATGAATTTTTTTATAATTTTTTTTTATTATTCCTGTAATGGAGCTGTTATGTAGAGATGGGTGTTCATTTCAAAGCGTCAATCAAACCAAAGTGATCTACCGCGTATCATGCAAAAGAGACGTCGGTCTCGCCGCTGCAATCGTGAATCTTCACTTGGGGGACGAGCGCGATCAAACAATTCCCGAGATGTTTCCACGCGACCTAAAACGAGACTTCTAATTTCTAATCTCTGATCGAGACATTAAAACGAAAATTGCTTGGGGCATCTGCTTGGATGCAATTGATATCAATTTTTAACATTTTTATTATTGACTTAATGGAGCTGTTATGCAGAGATCGGCGTACATTTCAAAGCGTCAATCAAACCAAAGTGATCTACCGCGTGTGATGCAAAAGAGACGTCGCTCTCGCTGCTGCAATCGTGAATCTTCACTTGGGGGACGAGCTCGATCAAACAATTCCCGAGATGTTTCCACGCGAGCTAAAACGAGACTTCTAATTTCTAATCTCTGATCGAGGCATTAAAAAGAAAATTGCTTGAGGCATCTGCTTAGATGCAATTGATATCAATTTTTTTAAATTTTTATCATTGCCTTAATGAGCCGTTATGCAGAGATCGGCATACATTTGAAAGCGTCAATCAAACTAAAGTGATCTGCCGTGCATGATGCAAAAGAGACGTCGGTCTCGCCGCTGCAATTGTGAATCTTCACTTGGGGAACGAACTCTATCAAACAATTCCCGAGATGTTTCCACGCGACCTAAAACGAGACTTCTAATCTCTAATCTCTGATCGAGATATTAAAAAAAATTGCTCGAGGCATCAGCTTGAATGTAATTGATATCAATTTTTTTGATTGCCTTAATGGAGCTGTCATGCAGAGATCGGCGTACATTTGTAAGCGTCAATCGAACCATCGTGATCTACCGCGCATGATGCAAAAGCGCGGTCGGTCTCGTCGGGATCCTTTTAAGCTTCGCAACGAGCCGTCGCTCACGAAACTTTCGCTTCTGCCGCGTCGCGCCACCCACGTTCAATTTACCAAAAGCGAGAGAAAGAGGAACGCGTCCGAGCCGGGGAATAAAGAAAAAGAAAAAAAAAAAAAAAAGGAAAGAGACGAAGTACGGCGAAACGACGCCCAATTTCGCGCTTTCTGCCCCGCGTTAAAGACGACGTGGAACACGCGACAGCGCACCTTCGCCTCTGACGCTGTTTCCGCAGTGGCGACTCTCTTGCCTCCCGCACAAAATTATCAACAACCTCGCAAATCCGTGAATTCCCTAATTAAAAAAAAACATCCCAATTAATTATATCGGTAATGAGTTAACAGCGTTATTCAACAAACCAAAAAGAAAAAAAAAAAAAAAAAAAAATGAAACAACAATTTCTCTCCGCAATGCACAGTAAAAAAAAAAAGTTTGTACTTTTAACAACTTATCGTTTTTATTTGTTAATTTTCCGAGCGCACCATCCGGCTTCAGTTTTACAAAACAAAAGTGCAAACTGAAGGTGTTAACGATACGGGAAATGAAACACCTTCGTATATTTAATCTTCAATCACCGAGTTTGTCACTTACTTAGCAAAATTACTTTTACCAAAGTTCGTATTCCGATTTTACAAAATGATTTTTTACTCTGTGCGCAAGGTCCTCTATTTTCGCGGCTCGCTCACTTTCCCGCGCACGCAAAATTGGTAGCTCCGTGTTTGTCTCGCTCTTGTACCGTCGTATAAATTGCATTCTTGGAAGGTTTCGCGAGGGCGGTCGCATAATTCCCATCGGTTCTCGTGTACGCTCCCTCCGTGCTCTCCGGCTCGTTAGCATGTGCTTCGCGTATAACGGTACCGGCGTTACGTCACGACGCGCACCTGTCACGCTTCGGAAGGACAAAGGGCTGACTTTGGAAAAAAAAAAGAAAAAAAAATAAAATAACGCGAAGCGCTCGAGCGCTCGAGAAAGACGAGGTACGAGAGAGGGGAGATGGAACGTCACTAAAACATAGCGCAGACACCCTTACGGTACCCCAAGAGGCTACCTGATATCTGATTTCCGCACTGGGGAAACCAGACTGTGCGGATCTTGTGTGACGCTTCCTGACACCAGAGGCAGAATACACGTGGTACGCGCGGTAACCAGAGAGATTAATGAGACATTGATACAAGATATTTATATCATCTGGAATGGAAGGCTGGATCATAGATGGGCGTCGACTTTGTGAGCCGTCATTTTTTTTTTATTGTGTATTGACTGTCACGTGACTGTCGATTGACCGGTCCGGAAAAGAGCGCATTGACAATTGCGATATCGACTCTAAAAAATCTCCACGGTCCCAACTTCAAAATTAATAAAGTAGGAATCTCGTCGATCAGATAAAAAAAAACTTAATTTTGTGTTAATTTTGTAATATTGTTACTGATGATCACGAAGTCCAAGAGGAAGAATAATTTGTTTGAAATCCTGGCCTGCTAAAAAGTTGACCAAATTTGTGATAAAAAGATTATTACAAAATTATTACTTACAGTCAAATGTCAGCTGGACAGTTGCTTTTCGCCGTTTCGGCCATATTTGTGACCGCAAACAATAATGACGGCCGTGGGACAACAAACATTTTCTGGAATCAAAAAAAAAAAAAAGGTCAATTGACGGTGATTTTGTGGTTAATTGATGGTTACAAGAAATAACCGTCGTGGCACATCTCTGAGCTGGAGGTAGACGAGAGGAAAGCGAGAGAATCGATCGGAATGCGACCTATGACTGGTCCGTTCTACCTTACTGTCTCCGCAAGGATACAATTATCTGTGCAATGTGCATTTACTCAGTGCACCGCTCACGAGTTCACCCGGACGTGGAATCAATATTATTATCGGAATTTCTTCTCTACACTCTGTCCAACTCTATTAGCACAGTGACTTGGATGTTACTTTGTCCGACGTATCGTAATCGGTTTTGCTTCCAATCTATTTTTATTTTTATTTCATCTCAATTTTTTTTTTTTTTTTTTTTCTGATGTCTTAGTTTAAATTTATCGAGGACACCGGCTTTCCCTCGACAATCTCTTGCGACTTTAGACACCGAGCGAGCTCTACACAAATGCGTTTTCACCGCTTTTCCTTCGTCTTCCTTCCCGCGCTAGTATTTTCATTCGCGGGCGCCGCGGACGCGAGCTCGTTTGTCATCGCGAACGTGGGACGACGGAGCTGTTTGCGGCTCTCGCGACATCCACGTGCTTTCGTATTCAGTTTATCGTACCACTATGATTTTGTCAAGCTGCTGCTCTCCCGGCAATCTCTCCACGCCCAGAGGATCCAAGGATTCTCTGTCGAGAGCGACTTTTCTCATGGTTCGAAGCGATTTTCACTCCGAAGAATTATTCTCACGATTTGCCGACAGTTTCGACTTAAGTGTCTGCCGACCTTAATCACGCGCAATGCAGCGGAGGTTTTTTAAACAAATAGTCACCCGTTTTATTAACCTCTTTGATTGTAATCTTGTTGTTATTTTTTTTTTTTTTTTTTGGGACATACCGAAGCGCTTCTTTCTATCGCACACTGACCCACTTTTTTTTTTTTTTTTTCGTGGGTCTACCCGGAGCAAACACTTTTCGTACGTGCCTGAATAATAATTCGTCGCTGGGTCCGTCGTGTCGTGGCTGTTTAAAATCGTAAGGTATACATCGTTGTGGCATCGGAATCGGTGGTATTACCGGTCATAGAGAGGGAGACCGGCCAGTGCCCTGCCCGAGTCTCGGGGGCCAGCGTACCCGTGAAAAGCGACGAAACTAGGCGAGTCTCGGATTCTCGAAATGGTAGCCCAGAAATCCGAGACGAGGGCTTCGAAATCAAGGCCGTCGGCCAATTGACACACAAAATCGAAATCACGGGAGAGAAATCACTCGGTGAGCGAGAGTCAAGATAAAAGATAGAAACAGTTTTTTTTTTTTTTTTTCTTCATAAAATGAAAGCATGTCCCTTCGTCGAATATTATTAACTAGAGTGACGACAATTTTGTCAAAACACATTCAACTCTTGGCGCTGAACGTAATCATCATCGAACTTCCGAATAGCGTTGACTCTTTATCCAGTCTGCCGCCCTGGTGCAACTATTCGATTCACGGATTTTGGTCTGGGAAACTGAAGGAAAAACAGATTTTTCAGGCGGATCACTTCGAAAACAAGGTCGTTCGCCGATTGACACACAAAAATTGAAATCACGAGAGAGAAATCAATGGCTTAGCGAGAATGAAGATGAAAGATGAAAAAAGAAATTAACAGAACGAACGCATGTCGATGATCTTTCGAAAAAATATTGTCAGACAGAATGACGTCAATTTCGCCAAAACAAATTCAACTCATGGGGAGCGTAATCGTCATTACGTCTCCTGAATCGCGTCAATCCTTTATCCTATCTGCTGCCCTTGTGCAACCCTCCGAGTCGCGGTTTTTGATCAGGAAAAAATCGATTTTTGGGGCAGATCGCTTCGAAATGAAGGTCGTTGGCCAATTGACACACAAAAATTTAAATCACGAGAGAGAAGTCAACGAGCAAGCGATAATGAAGATAAAATATATTAAAAAAAAAAAAAAAAAAATGAATAGAATGAAAGCATATCGATGATCTTTCGTCGAATATTATTATCCAGAATGACGTCAATTTTGTCAAAACACATTCAACTCCTGAGAACCGTAATCATCATTACATTACGGTGGACTCCGTCAATCCTCTATCCGATCTGCTGTCCTGGTGGAACCCTCCGAGTCACGGTTTTTGATCGGGGAAAAAACAGATCTATCAAGGGCTATCCGAGGGGTTGACATTTCTGAACGCTCAACACGAGTAAAGACCATAATTTTTAGAGCATTATGCCCATTACTACCGTCCGCAATTGTCATTCGTCTTTGATTTTCCTAAGCGAGGTGCAGCGTCAGTGACTTTTACCACACAGTCCCGTATAACTCCACCGTCTTACTCTCTTCGTTCTTCCACTCCTTATTCTTATTCGCGAGAGAGATCATTTCGGGCCGCTTTCTCCTAACCGAAGCGGCCGACCTTTTTTTTTTTACATCGTTCTCTGTGCTTGTGTACACCTCTTGTGCCGGCTTCCGCTCTTTCTCGAGCCGTGCCTTCTTTCGCGTCACGCACACGAACAGTTTTAATTAGGGCCTATCGCCACGAGATAAATCACTCGAGCCTGGCGATGTTGTTGCAAATGGATGGAAAGGAGGCGGACGAGGGAGGGGAATTAAGAAATCATGCACATTGAAGTTTTACGGTTTCGCCGTTTTCGTCAGTCGCGTCTCGACTTCCCAAAAAACATGTAAATATTGTTCACTGTTATATCAAAGTTAAAGACGAAAATTTGACCGAATCGAGCCCTTCGCTGGCTGCTTAAAGCAAATTTATTTCTAGCTCAAGTGAAATTTTGAGACAATACATCAGCGGCGATTGAAGGGTTAATTCGTCCCGATCGAGGACCATTTTAACCCCTCCGCCCAACTCCAGTCTCTCCAGTCTTCCAATGAATCTTTCGAATTTTTTATTTCGGCACCTCATTTTCCTCCCCGTCTGCAGTTTGCAGCATCCGCATTATGCCCCGCTCCACCCGGCGGATCGAGAACAAATTGGTCGATCGGAAAGTACGTAATTGAATTTGTACACCACCATAGCGCCGTCCTGGAATTATCGAAGTCCTTTCGACGCTCAACCGCCGCCGAGGTATCGTCGGTCTTGTGAAACGTATCCACCTGTCGGCGCGGCTGACGTTATAGCCGTCTTCGGGGGATTTTTTTTTTTTTTTTTTCCTCTCGTACATCCAACGCTCCTTTCTCTTCCTTTCTTTTCCTCGTTCGCTCGGGAGCGTTCACGTACACGGGAGACGCTTTGCAGACATGAAACTTTGGCTTCGATGAAAAAGCCCAAAAAGTGATATTTCATCGTGACTTTGTAGAAAAGAAAAAAAAAAAAAAAAAAAAAATTGAAGAAAAATCTGCTCGCGGGGCTTCTCTCCGCGCGGCTTCGTCGTTTTCTATTAGTTTTACTTCGTTATTTCTTCCTCACGAGAATTTCACGGAGCACGGCGCTGCGGAGAGCGAGCTCTCGATGTTTGTCGTTTCGGTGGCTCTCCCATCGAAACCCCGCTTTCTCGTTCGGGCGGAGAAGCCGAGAAATAAAAATGAAAATAAATTCCGCCCGTTGAGAAGTCCGCCGAAGTGAGGGATGAAAGCGAAAGGGCGACGAAGATTAGTTGGCACTCGGCTTAGGGTTGTGTTTGCAGGTAACAAAAAAAAAAAACATCCACCCGGCGTTTTTCACTTATGGAATTTCTCTCTCGTGAACAACCCTTGTATCCCCCACTATTACAAAAACCCCCGACTATTATCTTCTTTCTAAAACCAGGAAGCAGCTTTTCGACGCGGTTTCTCTTTTTTTCTCCGTTTTTTTTTTTTTTTTTTTTTTTTTTTTTTTTTGGGGTAAATTCCTTTCACGCACCATTGAAGGCTGCCGGGTGAATGTGGCAATTAAATATCGTTTTACCTCTTTTTTTTTTTTTTTCGATTCCTCGCTCCGAGTTCAATTCAATTTATCGGAGGACGTGTGAAAGTGTTGTTGGGCGGTGCCAGTTTCACGGCTCGGCAAGGGTCCGCGCCCTACGATCTCCTTCTCGCCTCGGAGCGCTGCACTTACCCTACTTCGTTTCATCGCTCGCCGACGATGAACCATCACGGCAGCGTAAGATAACCAACGTGTCGTTCGCTCGAATCATTATGCTGCGACTTGCAAAAAAAAAAAAAAAAAATGGGTAAAAAAAGAAAATTCAAAAAAGAATAAAAGAAAGGAAGCGGATACGAAGAAAGAAGGCGTTCACTCGCGCTTTCGCGAATTATCTACCGAGCCGCGTCGCCCCTTTTCGTTCTGCACTTCCGTATCGCTCATGGCACTCGGTGTGCCCACCTCGCCGGCTGGGACTCCTCGACGGCGCGCACCGCGATGCGGGTGCCCGAGGAATCTGGGTCAGTCTGTTACTAGTTCCCCTCCGCGATTACGCTTTTGCACAGTAAACCGAGACTAAGAGACCCGCCAAGGTTTATCGTCTCCGGGCGTTATGTAAATTTATTTTCACCGCGTTTACTGTCACCGGCTATTTTCTTCTCGTTCACCGCTAACGTCACTCCGAATGACTTAAATTTTCACCGTCGAAATTTGAGCATTACATCGCGGCCCGGTCAGTCCCGAGCGGGCATTGCCAGGGCCCATGGAACGCCTTAAAATATCGATCAGAGACGTGACAGGCGTGAACTGTAAAAAAAAAAACTTGTAAAATCAATACATCGGACTGAAAGTTTTTATGCAAAAACTTGTGAATTAAATTCAATGTACAATTATGATTAAAAATTAATGCTCTATTGCGTCGAAATTAAAGTAAATTATTTCAAATAAAATACCTTCATAGTAAATCCAAATAAAATATTCCACATCTTTTTAACTTCATTAACAACGAACATTAATTTTTCGTCACAACTGCACACGAAATTTAATACACCAGCATTTGCCAAAAAAAAAAAAAAAAAACTTCCAGTCCGCTACATTGAATTACCTACGAATTTTTTTCTACAGTCTAGAGCACACTCCAAAAAAAAAAAATACCCTTGAATCAACCAAAGATTCGGCCAGGTACCTTCAAATAAAAAATGTTATGGTGCAGCTAGAGGATCGATCGGTTCGGAAAAAAAAAAATGTACTGACTTCACAGAAATACTTTCGAGCTATTAAAATATTTGGTTCGACCAGCCGAATATCAATTCGAACGTCCCTGCCCGACTCTCTGCTTCAAGCGCATTTTAAAAATCAGTGCACCGATCTTCGATGGCGATCTGCAGCGATCGCCGATTCCGGAGTCATTGGACCTTATTTCCCACCTCCGCTATTTCCACGCTTCGTCCGAGGACCCGCCGTGGATCGGCGTACTTCTCCCTGCCTTCCGCACACCTTTCGATGCTTCTTGCTCGACGATCGATCCTTGCCCGTCCTTGTTCGTCTATCGGGGCGAAACGGGGCGCGAACGCGACGCACTCGGTCCCCTCGTGTTTCACCTGTGCCCGTGGGATAGGAACGAGTGGCGCGGGCCGGTGAACGGGCGAGTACGCACAAGGCGGGACACGGGGGAACGGGGAAGGGGCAAGTGAGTCCCCGGGGCCTCGCCGATCGAGCCGGAGAGCTGCGCTGCTCACTGCCGGCGATGCCGGCTCGCCTGTGTTGGGGGAGCCCTCTCGATGGTGTGCGTGGACGGGGCCTCACACGAACGATCGAGATCCTGAGTAGGTCACTGGGACGCGGCTCGTTGCCGCGACGAGTGGCTCTCGCAGGTTCAGTCAGTCCCCGCCGGCCAGGACAGCCACTCCGGGCCTCAAGTCCCAACCGACTCGTAGGGCCCCACGATCCGATGAAGAACAATCAGTAGTAAACTTCGTCGTCGTCGCCGTCGCGGTCCGGTTATCAATTTTTGGTTCTTAAAAAAAAAAAAAAAAAAAATCCGACTGTTTATGATTGGTCGTTTCGTTGTTTTGTTTTTTGTTTTGTTTCGTAAACGAAATTTTGGCCTTCGGTCCGGAAGAACCGCGCGAGGGGAGTTAAATCAGTGAGGAGATTAGACGGTACGGACGAGAGGTGAAGAAAAGTGTGTTACTCGTAAGAGTTAGAGTATCATTTATTTATTTTTTTTTTTTTTAATAGTGATTTTGTGTGCTCTCGGCTCAGAGGAATTTATTTTATTTATTTTTTTGTTTTTTTTTTAGGGACGTGATTTATCTTTTTTTTTGTTGGTCGGAACGGAAGTTGGATTTTTTTTGTTTGTTAACTTCGGGGTTCGAGGATTATACCGCTCCAGTTTACTGTGCGACAAGGTGAATTCTTTCGTTTATCGCTCTTTTTTTTTTATTACACGTGTTGGAGCGTCGTGGCTGTTTTTTTTTGGTTTTTGTTTTTTTTTTTTTTTTTTCGGTGGTACTCGATGGGACGATAAATTTGAATCGTCGGAGGGTACGACCGGCGCGCAGGGGGGAGACTGAGAAAAAAGAAATTACGTGAAAGCCGACACGGGACCCGCCGCGACGCTCGAATTGAAAAGATATTTTTTATTCCTCGATCGCTCGTCACGGCGCGCTCCGTGAAACGTGGTGTTTCATTCGGGAATCGGCAGCCTCGCGCAGGCGGCCGGTAGCTCCGTGAGTTACGGGAAATTGTGACCGGTGTCGTCCGCGACACTTGACGAATGATCTTTCACAAAGCACTTGTTGTCGAATCGAGACCCTTCGCAGACGTTAAAATTAATGGGCCTCCGCGTCGCTCGGCGGAGTCTTCATTACAAATATCGTTATTAATCTTTCGCTCTTCGCATTCGTCCGTTTCGACAGTAGTAAATTTTATCGTCGTCGTGGACTCTTCGCTACGGCGCATCGTTAGGCATGACGAATAAGTTTGGATTATTTTTGTCTCGTTACAGAAAGCAAGCACACACGATGGAGAGAACGCGGAGGAGTATACGAAGGACAGTCCTGAGCATTTTTTTGCCCTTGCTGCTGGCCCTTGTGAGTACAAATTTACGTCATCCGACATAACCGACGTTTAATCGACTGACGAGTCGCCGCAGTGATTTCTCATACAGCACGCAAAATAACCATAGAGTCCTTGTGTCAGCCGATTTTTTTTTTTTTTACCAAGTCGTTTAACCTCTTGAAGCATTTTTTTTTTAGAAGTATGCACTGAGAAAAAAATTACATGGAGTGACTATATTTTATATGCAACATATATATATATATATTTTTTTTTCACACGCGTTCCTTTCGCGTTCTCATCGAATAGGAAGATTCCATCGTGAATATTATATTTGAATAGAGGTCACTTTTCCGCGATTTAATCGATAGAGCATCAAATTCTAGTGAAATTTCGTCGCGTTTATTATTTTTTTTTATCCACTTATTCGAATAATTTTTTGTTTGTTTGTTCTTTTTCACTCTTCGCGCATTCATTTTTTTTTTTTTTTTCACCCCTCACTCTACTACCCTCCCAATTATCTCTCCCTCATATCTGCGTTATTCTGATTCGACATCGATTAAAAAATTATATATGTACTTCAAAAATTACTTTATTATTAATTATTATATATATCTTATTGTTCCACAGTCAGTTTCTACTATACAATATAATTTCCCGAGCGAACGTGTGCATTTTGTAATTGGGATGATCATGGAAAATCATAACAGCAATTATCGTCTGACCAATTGAATGTCTTTCCACAAAAACTATACGTACAGACGTTCCCCTAGGAAATTATTCAGTACAGTAAAATATCAATATTTTTCCTCAGCGTGAAGTTTCAAGTACATCGGTTTGTTACCAATGCATTGTTTTTTTTTTTTTTTTAATTCAAAGAAGTAAACGACTACCTACAAAATTCCAGTAGCGCACCGATAAAAAAAAAAAAAAAAAACAGACCTAGTCACTAACCAACGTGCCGGTCATCGATCCGTAATCGGGTTATCGAGGCGTGCTATCGTTAAAACTTCACTCCAAAAACCCCGATTTCTACCGGCGAGTTGTTATCACTCTCATTATCCCGAAAGCCGCGATGAATCCGAGATGCATTAAATCCTCAAACATGGCAGCTCTCTCTCCGCCGCGTTATTATTTTTTTTCCAGCATTAGATTCCGGGTCAACGAAAATCGGCTGGGTGTCTGCGTGCGTGCGTGTGTGTGTGTGTGTGTGTGTGCGAGAGCGAGCAGCTGTAACAACTGCTGTTGCTCGCTATCCGCCTCTTTTATTTGCAATCGGGCACGTACCGCTCATTAACCATTGTAAATCGTGGAATGAAAAATATGTATGTGTGCTGGCATGCACGTATGTGCGAGCCCGGGCTCGTAAGACGACAGCGACGTTGCGTTGGGCTATGGTTACTATATAGTGTACACACTACAAGCGAGCCGCCGAACCGAAGATAGTAGGTCACTGCGCCGGACGCAGTGCCCTCCTCCTCCTCATCCTCCTCCACCTCCTCGTTCTTTTTCTCCCTCTTCGTCGACTCACTCATACTTCCCTCATCGTGTACTTTCGTCGATGCACCGAGCAACGATAGCCGAGATGTCTCGCGCCGCACTCTAGGGTACCCGGTGGACAACGCGAGCGAGCGCGCCGCGACGAGCGTGCGGCGGGTGCACCGTCGGACAACGCTCTTCTCGGTGCATCTCTACCAGGAGAATCAACTTCTTTCTTTCAGCGACTCCGACAGCTTTCTTTCCTGAGAAACGCCGTCTCTGTCTCCGCCGGTGCTCGTCTCCCGGCTCTTTATACCAGTCACCTAGGCCCTCTTCTTCCTTTCTCACTCGATCCTCAGAGCAGCCCGGTGCGTCGCGACGTCCTACCTGCGGTGTCCAGAGACGAGACACTTGTCTCGCTCGGCACTTGCTGTAGTCGGTACGGTGGTTTCTGGCGGAATCGGACTGTTTAGTACGAACAAGAGTGCTCGCGATTGCCGAGGGATTGCTCACGCTGTGGAGGGAGCCAAGGGGCAAAATAGACCGTCGGGCATTTCAGACGTGAGGAGCTCGTTTAATGCCAATCGGTAAAGATCGGAGCTCGGCAGTACTTGAAGTACCGGGAACTTGTTTGGTACATCGTGTACGTAATTGAAGTACACAAGTACTTTTTAGTACTTCAACTATTTTTTTTAATGATTTCAAGTATCAAATACAGTATTCGAGTACTTCTTGAGTATATGGTCACATGACGATGACTGGATGACTAGCATGACATCTTGTTTCTATTAATATATGATTATCTGTCTGAATTTTTCAATAAGCATAATTTTAACGAGAATTTTTTTTTTTTTTAAACTTGCATAAAAAAAAAACGAGAAGTGACGGCCCGTTTTCATTTCTTTTTTTTTTAATTAAATAATATCTAAAAAAATGCGAAGGGCAGAGAGGGACATTTTTTTTTTTTTTTCATTGAAATTTACTGAATTGTATGGTTTTTTTTTAAATTTTAAATTGTTAATCTGATGGATTTTTTAAATTGAAAAAAAGTGTAGAAGATATTGAAAATAACCTCAAAACGACGAATTAAGAAAAGTTAATTTTTTTTTTTTATGCTTGGATAACGCTTAACCCTACGAACGCTAATTGCGAAGAGTATTTGAGAAGTACTTCAAGTACAGAAAGTACTTGTGATACTTTGTACTCCAAGTATTTTTTGGTACTTTGGCCAGCTCTGGTAAAGATAGTCCGTTTTGCCCCGCTCTGTTGATACATGTCTGGAACACAGCCGGTGCCGATTGAGTCTCGAACAATTTTATGCTACATCGTTTTCCGGACGTTTTCTTTGCCTTGCGCAAGAAGATGACGCTTTTTACAACGCCGAATGAATCCGGGCCTTGGTCATTTGTAACCACGAGGAATTTTTTTCTCCCGGCTAATTTTGACTTTGATAATCCCTCGAAGATCGGAGAAAAAGGTGTATAATTGGGGCATCGTGAACGAAACGAACTCATCGATTTTCCACGGTTAACTTTAAGGGAGTACCTTGCCGCGCGTTGGGCGGATATCCAATTAGCTATGATTGGTCCTTCTCTCATATCTCTTTCTCCAAAATCTCCGAGGTCCTTTGTTCGAACGATTATTCTCTCGTCGCACGCGAAAGTTGGTGTCCCGCCGATGCGGTTTCCCCGTCGATGATCTCGACGGTGAAAGAAAGGTTCGGGGCCTCCGGCGTACCTGGAGCCGTAACGAAATCGCCCGTGCAGCTCGAATTCCCGTGGGAAGACGCCGCTCATGACTTTTCGACAGGCGCTCTGCGCCATCGTTCTCGCATTGGCTCCACCACGATTTTTCTTCGCCGATGCTGCACGCGGCGCGGCGAACGTCTTTTGGCGCTGTTCCAACCCCGAGTTTCCGTGTTTCGATGGCCATCGGCGAGAAACAGAGCGAACCGAGACAGCCCTCCCAGCCCCGAACGTCAGCACTTCGAAAAACCCTCGAGGGAGAACCTCGATTAGTCCTAATACCCTCGCAGTCTCATTTCTTCTCATCTCACCGATAGAAGCGACTGTCGGGACTCTGCAACATTTTTCATCCCGCCTCGTCTATTGTCTGGCCTGGTCTTCCTCCTCCTCACCTGTCGAATTCGACACAGCGGCGCTGATGGAAAATCCGCAAACCACCTGTTGCACATCATTAGCTTCTTTCACATGCGGCAACTTCATGGGAAGGTCAATTTTGAGAAAGGCCGAATAATGATCATGATGTGCAGTTAAGAAAAGATCACTGGAGCAATCTTGATAGGAGTTGCGGGTTTTATCATTGACAATGCATTCTGGATCGATCGGGAAATTTCTTTACTATTCATTGTTTTTTTCCCATTTTTCGATCTAGTGAAAATTAGAAAGGTGCCTGAAAAAAAAAACGACTATACTTATAGTACATAAACGATTATAGTGACGGTTGTACGCGGATAAGTCACTTTTCTTCGATCATTCACCGCTCACCATTGACAATTCCCGTAACAATGAGAGAAGCGAAGTGAGGGAAAAAAATTAATGAAAATAAGGCTATAGTGACGCGTCATTCATCACGGTTTGAGCGTCTCGCCTACAACTGGCCTTGCCGTTCAGCTTTCCCTTACAATCTTGCGGTCGACCACGACTCCGCTCCTCCTTTTATTTCTTCCTTCTCTCTATCCGTCCCTCGTTCCTCTTCTTTTTTTTTTTTTTTTCTTTTTTTCCAAACACACGCCTACCACTTAGGTTGATGGCATGGGCTTTTATAAGATTCCTCCTCCTCCCACGTCTTCGGCTATTTCCTCGGCTACCGCAGCAGAAGTCTTCGTTTCATTACGCCAAATATCTCAACAAAACACTACAATATATCCGGATTTCTTCTTTCTTTTTTTTTTTTTTTTGCTCTCTCTCTCTCTCTCTGTACAGCAAATCGCTTCGACTCCGGTGGGCAATTAGTCATTGAACCAGAGACAATGTAGAAACGTGTTCTGCTCTCCTCGGGGCGCCGGATGTGAACCGGAAGTCGCCGTATCGCGAGAAATCGCTGGGACTCCCGACGCGCAATCGTTTCATTCCGAGTTGACGCGGCACTGCGCATCGTCGTCTTCGTGGTCGTCGACCGACTTGGTTTTCCTAATATGTGGCTCGTCTAGCTGTTCCACCGGGAAAACGAGCGAATCTCCCACCCGCAGCGCGAACGCGTTCTTTCAATTAGAATCCAATCCGAGACTCTTTTTTTAAATTCGCAAACGGTTGGTTAATCGCGATGCGACCCGGCCGACTATCAACAAGCACACGTGACTTCCTTTTCTTTTTACCAGAAACTGAACCGCGCAAGCCCATTTCTCACGGCTCTCCCTACTGTACACGTCTCAATTTTTTCCTCTTCTTTCCTCTCGCTCAAGCAGCAACGCTTCAACTTTTTAATCGTCTAGCCGCAGCCCAATCGCGAGATTTCAATCGTTAAACGCGCACAAATGCACGGTTCGTGCGAATTGCATTTTTTTCGTTAATAAAATTCAGCATCGAAACGGATCGCGAGAGCTGAACTCGCTTCCTGGATGAAAATAATTTTTATCTTCTTTTTATTTATTTATTTATTTTTTTTTAATTACTCTATTTCTTTTTCAGTCATTCGTACACTTGAACTTTTTCCTCGTCCAGCTGCAGCCCCGTCGCGCTGTTTCAGTCGTTAAACGCGCACGAAATCACCGTCGTGTGAATTGCATTTTTCGCGAATAAAATTTAGCATCGAAACGCGAGCCGCGAGTGCTGAACTCGCTTCCTGGGTGAAAATAATTTTTATCTTCTTTTCATTTTTTTTTCCATTTATTTCTTTCTTGTTTTTTTTGCTCGCTCGTGATTATTCCGGAGCACCCGTATGACGGCGACTGGAAGCGTTGCGCGGCGCTGACTGGACGGGCATGAAAATTTATTTCAGATAAAACTTGCACCGGTTCGAGGTGTATGACACGGTGTGCGTTATTTGAGGTTTGTACGTTCGTGTGTCCTGTTACGACGTTGTCCGACCTACTTTTTCTTTCCTCACATCGGCTCTCTCGTTCGCCCGGCGGATGAGAAGCAACGCTGTCGGGCTAACCGTCCGACGACGGAGTCCTCTTCAATTTATACTCTACGTTGGGGGAATTTCTCCTCGTGAAATTCGTTTCGGGAGTTTTTGGGAAAATGCGTCGGCGAGAGAATCGAGAGAAAACTAAATCGTCGGGCACTGCGGAAGAGCGGGGCGAAATGGAGTGTTCTCCGCTTCGGAAGAGATTTTTTTTTTTTTTTTTTTGGCGAATTGGTAAAAATGGTCCTTTTTGCCCCGGCGTTCCGTTTCGCCCCGCTCCTGCAGATCAGCGCGGGAGAGGACGGGACGGAGCGAGGAGGGCGCCTCCGAGAAAGAAAGGAGTGGAACGCGGATGTGGCGACGAGACCCGCACACGCGTTCACGAAAGAGTTCGCTTTCTAAACACGAAAACGGGTCACGTTCGATCAATTGTCTCTCGCCACGGCCGTGTTGCTGCCCGTCGAGGAATTTCCTCAAACCCCTCTTACGTTAGTTCCGTCGAGCATCTATTTAACCTTACTTCGAGCATTTCTTCCGATGCCTTTCCGTTTCTCGCTCGTGATGGTTTCTTATTTTCTTTTTTTTTTTTTTTTTTTGTCTCCTCGGACCACGAGTCTGTTCTCTGACGCAAGAGATCGAACGCTCCGAGGAGGAACGTGAGTCGAGGAAGCTGAAGAAAAAAGTCTGACCGTGACTGCCAGTTCCGAACACTCCTGGTGTACGAGCACAAAAAAGATTAAAAAAAAAAAAAAAACAACAACAAGCTACATGGTCACTCTCGCCGTGGCCTGACTCATTGTTCCGGCCAATTATGAACTTCTCGCATTATTTTGTGTGGCAGTGAAAGTGAACGAGGGAACGGAGACGATCGGCAAACGAGCGCTCGCTTCGAACTATGAAAGTGAAAATTCAACACTACTCAATGTTTCTTGTTCATCCGGCGAACGTTTTTGCTGAACAAAAATTTAATCAAACTTCTGAATTAAAAACAACTTTGTTGCTGTGTCACCTCCGGTTTAAAACTACCAGTTTTCAACCGAAAGTAATGTACGGGAAAACGTCACTTCCAGTTTCAACGTCTTCGTTTTCAACCGAAAGTGATGTCGAACGGGAAAACGTCACTTCCGGTTTGAAAATCTCCTTTTTCAATAGGAAGTGACGTCATACCTGAAAACGTCACTTTTGGTTTGAAAATCTCAATTTTCAATCAGAAGTGAGTCCATACAAGAAAACGTCACTTCCGGTTTGAAAATCTCAGTTTTTAATCAGAAGTGAGTCCATACAAGAAAACGTCACTTCCGGTGTGAAAATCTCAGTTTTTAATCAGAAGTGAGTCCGTACAAGAAAACGTCACTTCCGGTTTGAAAATCTCTATTTTTGAACTCAGTAGAATTGACGTCATACCGGAAATGTATCACTTTCGGTCTGAAAACCTCATTTTTTCGACCGGAAGTGACGTACTTCCGGGTTTGACCCAATAGCGGGTTCAGGCGGATATCGGTTTTTCTGTCGGGCGAGTACGAGACCGTCGGCAACTGGTGCGGTCCTGTAGCCCTGCCGATGGTTAAATATCACCTGGATACATATCCGAATAACCCAGAATGCGAAGAGCCTCCGGGTCCAGCGATTTAATCGCCAAGGCGTTTATTACACCCGATCGTACGAGCAGTAAACATCGTAACTCATTTACTTGCACTTTATCGTTCATTCGATGTGAGACCCGTAATGCTTACGCCTCACGAATAAAACGCCTTCGCGAATTCGCGGTACACCATGAATTTCCGACGTCCGCAAGTGAATAAGAAATTTATGGTACAGCGGGCACGAAATTCCTTTCGCGGATCGTCGATCGGCTAAGTTAATCGATCGAGGCTGCACTAGAAAAGTCAAGGTGCGCACGCGTAGATCGCGAAACCACCGGAGGAATCAGGTTTCTATTCCAAAACTCGAGACACCGATCGCCGATCGACCTGTCCTCCCCGGTGCAGAGTTGCGTATACCTATCGGCAAGTACGGTGAGCCGCCGAGAGAAACGTCGGTGGGGCTAACCCAGAATGCGAGTGAAGTCGCCCAGGGCGTTGATCGGGCTCGCCGCTAATGCGACGTCGGCAACAGCCGGAGCTCACGACCCGACTCTATCCCAACAAACTCTTAGAGGAGACACCCCGGTACGACGAGGAGAAAGATGGAAAGAAAGCGAGGGCTCCACGGATAACTGTATACCATCCGAGACCGTAACATTTTTACACAGCGAAACGTCTCTCTTTCTCCGTGTTGCGTGTCAAGGCGACCTATCATTTTTTTTTTTTTTTTTTTTTTTTTTTTTTTCGAGACATGTTAATATACGCGTCCTCGATCGGTTGACTCGGTGTCCGCGCCGAGTCTTTGATCTTTCTCGGCAATTATTAACCCAATTCGATGTCCTCGTCCCCGGAACAACTTAATCTTCCGTGCTAATGAAGCAATCTCCTCGCTGAGCGTTCCGCCGGTCCGCTTTTTATTTTCTGGGGCCTCCTCGCAACAGACGAGAGGTCGGCAAGCGAGGATTGTGCGGGCCGATGACTTGACATTCATTTTTCGAAATTTATCGTTCGATTTCACAAGGTCGAAGAAAGCTCGACCCGACGCCCCGTCGGCTCTCGCCCTCTCCGTCGATGACCCGCGAGGAAGAGCGCGTTCCATTCGCGTTTCGCGAAGCTAAAGATATACACGCGTTTTTGCGTCCCGGGACGATTTAATTTATTGGCATACCTTCGAACGACCGACCGGCGGGTCTAAACGCCAGCGGAATTCGAAATGCAACGCGTGGCCCGCATTCGAACATTTCTTTCTTTTTCTTCCTTTCGACCGTCGTTCCTTTCTGGCTTTCTGGCGCGCTCATATAAATACTTCGGAGACGGTGAAACCGCGGAAGAATACTTATGTTCATTGCAATTCCCTAAAGACCGGCTTTTCCTGGTCTGCAGCGAAACGCATGCTATTCCGGCACGGTGCACGCCCCGCAGGTGTGCGCAGGACGCTTTTCGTAAGATCATCCTCGTCGGGCATAATCGTCGAATAAGAAACGTGATGTAATAAAAATATAATAATTTTAGTAAAGTGAGTCGTAAACGCCTTACGATTTTTTTTTATCCCCGTCACAACGCCTTTTTCACGACGATTTCGAAAAACAATTTTTACCGCAACAGTGTCGCGTCGAGCCGGATGCACTCACGTGCGGGCATGGCTAAATGATGTCTGCTCACTAGGCCAGACACTTGCTTCTCTGGCACAATTTTAAATACACACGTGCCGTTCAGACTTCTGCTGCGGGTTTCGCAATTCCAGAGGCGACATCCTCCGCTTTGGACAGCTCGGAGATTAATCGTTTTAGCTCTTGCCTCAACTACGAGCTTCTTTGAATTCGCTGGCTAATAGTATCGCTAATTCGCCAATTTCGAAACTTAATGTCTTATTTCTCTGCACGAAACTCTGTATTTCGGCGATTTAAATGCAATTTTTTTTGTCTGATTGCAGAGCGTAAAATGTGAGGCGCCATTGGTGGACAGCAGCGCTCTGCCGCTCGAGCACAGATCGGTTTACGGTCCGCCGGCTCAGTACGGTGCGCCTCCGTCCCACGGCGCCGAGGAGAATTGGCCTCTGGCATCGCCGGACACCCCCCAGATAAAGCATCTTCAGGTGCAGTGCGAGAAGACGCACATGCGAGTCAACATCGAATTCGATCGGCCGTTCTACGGTATGATCTTCAGCAAGGGATTCTATTCGGATCCTCATTGCGTCCACTTGAAGCCCGGAACCGGTCATCTGAGCGCGACTTTCGAGATATTCCTGAACTCGTGCGGCATGAGCAGCTCGGCGAATCACAACGCTGCGGCCTACGGTGCACCGACGCCATCGGGGAGCTACGTGGAGAACACTATAATCGTCCAGTACGACCCCTACGTTCAGGAAGTCTGGGACCAGGCGAGAAAGCTGCGATGCACCTGGTACGACTTCTACGAGAAAGCCGTCACATTCCGACCGTTCCAAGTCGACATGCTCCACGCTGTCACCGCGAACTTCCTCGGCGACAATCTTCAGTGCTGGATGCAGATCCAAGTTGGCAAGGGACCGTGGGCTTCGGAGGTTTCCGGTATCGTCAAGATCGGACAAACGATGACGATGGTTCTGGCGATAAAGGACGACGAGAACAAGTTTGACATGCTGGTGAGGAACTGCGTCGCTCACGATGGCAAGAGGGCACCCATACAGCTCGTGGATCAGTACGGATGCGTCGTCAGGCCGAAGATCATGTCCAGGTAAGGAGTACAAGAATTGAATAAAATAAACACTGGAAGATCTCCGGATGGAGAACGGGAGTTTAATGTCGATTCTTCAATTTTTCGCAGATTCCAGAAGATCAAGAACTTCGGACCGAGCGCATCGGTTGTCAGCTTCGCTTACTTCCAGGCGTTCAAGTTCCCGGACAGCATGAACGTTCACTTCCAGTGCGTCATTCAAGTCTGTCGCTACAACTGTCCGGAGCCAAAGTGCGGACACCCGGGTCTCGAGTACGGAGCTCCTTCGGCCGGTATTCCTCAGGACTACGGCGCACCGGTCCATCAAGGTCTTTCCTCCGATTACGGCGCGCCTCCGGTACCGGAATACGGAGTACCGCCGGCGTATCCTGACCCGCGTCATCCCAGCGGCCCCGCTGGAGCTTACAGGTAAAAACAAAGCCCCTCGACGATCTACCAAACATGGTGGACGACTACAAAAAAAAAAAAAAATCACTTGGTTCTATAGCAAGTATCTTAATTGGTGTTTTATTACTTTTACTTCCACAGCGAACCGAATCCCGATGTCGTGCCAGCACCCCAGGCTCAAACCTCCTCGTCTTCGCCGAGCTCGACTCCCGGTGACTCGACGGCAGCGTCGAGTTCGCCGCAGAGCCAAGCGCAGGACAACATCCATTTGCCGCCGCCGCCACTTCCGGGTCATCCGGCCGGAGCTTACCAGACGGTGAAGAGAAAGGGAACCGTCGGCTCGGACGAGCTCGAGGGCAATCTGGCTACCCTCGGCGGCAGGCCGAGGTCGGTCGAGGGCTTACCCGCGGAACTTCGAGGCGCCAGGAGGCGGAGGCACGACGAGCAGGCTGAATTCGATCCCGTGAGTCTATCAATTTTTTTACACATCGCCAGTTCAAAAAAAAAGTAAATAATGTCGCCGGGACTGATCGCTTGAAGAAAGTTGATCTTAATGTGAAAAATCATTTTTTAATTTTCAGAGTCAATTCCACACGGTGACGCTTGTCTCGTCTCACGTTTACAAGCGCGCCGCCCAAGAGATGACGGACGTCAACACATCGAGAATAATTCAAGTCGTCGCGCCCGGCGACGTGAATTTTGCTCTGGGAACGACGAACACGAGCAACGACACGACGGTCGTGATACAGAACGCGAGCGCCTCGGCCGATCCGGAAACTATTTGCATGTCGTTGCCAGGATTCGTCGGTGGTCTCGTCATGCTTCTCCTCGTCATCATCGTCGCTTCCCTCGTGGCTTCCTTCCTATTCGTTCGCGTCAGAGCGGTCGACAGAAAAAACGCTGGCATGACCAACACGAACTTCGCTCATCCGGTCTACGCACCGGAAAACTGCAGTATGCCGAATCCCGAATTCGTCAAAGTCGCTAACTGACGATCGGTATGACGCGCTAATCGACAGAGAGACGCACAGAGGGTGAGAGAAGATGGGAGAGAAACTATAGAGCGATAGAGAGAGAGAGAGAGATCGAGGGAGAAAAATTGTGAGAGAAAAAACGATAATCGATCGCGATCGATCGATCGATCCGTGGAACGATCATCGTTGATGACTGACTCGCGATCTTAAACTCCCCCGTCGTCTTCGTCAATTGAGACTCTTTTTACAATTTTGTCCCTGTTCGTTCTTCGACTGCCTCGCAACCGTCGAGTCCTCCCTGCGTTTTCCCGAATCGTGCGGAACGAATCGAGCAAACGCCGGAACTCGGATCGAAGCGGAAGTTCATGTAAATATATATAAAGAAAAAAACGAAGAACAAAACGAAGAAGATCCACGCGATTTTTTTGAAGATAAGAAGAAACGAGAGATGGAGCGAAGAGCGAACGACACTTAGAAGGGAGAATGGAAGAGCGACGAAGACTCGCGTCCAGCTTCACCAGCGACTACCTGATCGTTCACCATAGTCGATTTTAATGCTCTTCCTTGTTTTTAGCCTGCTCGATGCAGATACATTTTTTAATTTTGTTTTTTTTTTTTTAACGATCGTCGAAGCCTCCGCGATTAAACTTTTCTTCGTGATAGTCGACAGAGAGTGTCGAGCAGGTAGCCTCGGTGAAGCTGGACCGATCATTGCGGTCCTGGGTAACGATGTACATAAAAGTAAAAAAGCTCGCAGGGACCGAATAGGACGTTGCTCAGGACGTTCGCCAGTTTATTCCCTGCGTCAGCCCTGTCCTTCCCTGCCCGACCCTTCGAGTCCTTTTACTCCCCCTCGCACCATCACCATTTTATTATTTATGTTCACTAATAATCCTTCATAACTTTTACTACTCTTCATACCTCACGTAGAATCTCGTTGGCTCTTCGGGCCGGTGGCTCTTTCGCGATGTTATTCTCGCCGTCGAGGGTTCGCCCGGAGGAGAGAACCCCCGAACGAGGGCGCGTTCGAGGTGTAAACTGCGCGCAGTAGAGCGTCGATGCTCGGGAAACACAGTTTATAAGCCAGTTGTGAATTATTTATTCCCGATGAAAGCCCTTCCGGGTCCATCTCGGCGACGAGAAACTCCGCGAAGAGCTCACGGTATTTATTTTAGTTCTCAACTTTCGCCAAAACCTTTTTTTTTTTTTAAATTTTTTTAGATACTTTCTTCATACTTTTTCCTTCCCTTCGTCTTCAGGTAGAAAATGTGAAATTTAATGTTTTCTTCTTTTTTGTTTTATTTAATTTTTCATTTCACGACTAACGCGACGACGCCGCGAATTTTCGAAGCGACGCGGCGTCAGGTCGATCCTAACATAACTTATTGCTCGAAATCGTCAAGTGACTTATTCCTCGGCCGCGGAGAGAGATTGACATTTTTCTTATTTCTCTCTGTCGATTTACATTCCAAGTAGGCCCCACCCCTCACCCCTCCCAGCCTTTATCATCATTATATTCCCCGGTTATAGAGGGAATATGTTTTACGTACGTGTCTTAAGTACACAACCACACACCAAGATTAAATACACGCCCGTCCGAATATGCGGGCATTAAAATGAACACAATGATTACCTATACATAGGACGGAAAGAGGATCGCGCCGGTGACGAAAAATATCGTCGCTCGCAACGTCAATCATTATAATTATATTTTGATATAAATATTCATGAGTAAACGATAATTTTTATTTATGAAGATGTTTTTATTTCACCATCCCTGCTACGGTCCATCGAACTTAAAAAATTTTTTTTTTTACTTGATAAAGGCAACATCGAACCATTCAGGCATAAAGTTCGAATTGCCCGAATATGCAGTAATTAAAATAACACAATGATTACCTATACATAGGACGAAAAGAGGATCGCGCCGGTGACGATTGAAAAAAATGTTCACTCGCAACCTCAATCATTATAATTATATTTTGATATAAATATTCATGAGTAAATGATAATTTTTATTTATGAAGATGTTTTTATTTCACCACTGCGTTAGAGTCAATGTTATAAAAAAAAAAAAATGTCGATAAAGGCAATTCGAAGTTAATGCCCGAATGATTTTATGTTGCGATACGGCAGCTATCTCTGATTTTCTAACTTCTGAATTACACAAGAGCCATGAATTTTACAATCCGTACCAGATTAAATATGGCATTTTTGAAAAACAATTCTATTAACTAAAATTTACTTAAATTCACGATAGTTAATACTTCCGAATGCGAAAGGGGTTTCGATACCAACCCTGGTCGGTGAATCCCCGGCCGAGCAGTTCTGATCGATCGGGGTGTTCGCCGTCGGATTCAGCCCTTCGTCGTTCGATGGCACTGTTTGCCCCAACGCCGGTAGAAACCTCCCCATCAACGGGGCTCCACATTAAACTCAAAATTAAACAGATGGACAGTATGATTCTTTCGAAATTTCCAAAAAATCGAGTAACAAGGACCCTGAAGAAGAATCGAGTTAATTACACCACTCGGGAATATATGAAGCAATAAAGTTCGTCGAGGCGCGAAACGCGGAGGACCCGAGGAGGAGACCTATCACTGTACAAACCCGTACGGCCCAGAGATATTTATAGATGTTTTTACGAGTTCGGATGTAATAATTTATCTCGGAGGTAGCTTTTATTCACTGACTCACTGAGTCCCCCGGTAACGGCGCGATATTCATTTGAATATAGGAGCGGGGCGATGCCGAAGACCGAGAGAGGACGAACGGCCGAAGGGAGGAATCCACCTCGAGGAAAAACCGGCGGTGTCAGCATAAATGTATAGGGCATACCAGCACGCGTGGGTTTATTGCCCATCCTATATCAGAGTCTATTACATCGCGAAACATAAAACGGTACAATACACACGCACACACATATTATATTATACATGTGCAGAGACGTCACTGCGGCAATGTTTTAGATTACAAGTGTCACGGGAACGAAAGTTTTTCCGCTATATATACTTTTTTTTTTTTTTTTCTACACTCTCTCTCGCTCAGCGATAAGAGCCCTTCGCAGTCCGGCTGGTGAAGGGACAGGGAGAGAAGCTTTATTTCTGCACTGAAAACCCGAGCTTTACCGGTGGACTTTTATTTAAAACGTAACAATAGACTCGCGACCGCACCTCCGCGATATTTCTTTTCTCATTTTAACGAGAAGAAATGGATACAATTGTAGAAACGAGAGCTCCTTTTTTTTTTTTTTTTGGTTAAGTCTCACAGAGCCGAAGCCGTAGTCGCCCGGTTCATTGCACTATCTTCCATTCCTCGGACACTCGGGCCTGTACTAATAATTATATTTCACGGGACGAGGCGAGCTCGAGATGGTACGTTAACATTATTAGATCTCATATATGCGCGCGTTGTCCCGTCCGGAGCATATACTCTCTCGCCCATACCTCAACTAAGGGTATGCGGAATTATTGTACGAACCCTCTACCTCCCTCTGGCTCAACTCTCGCACGATAAACCCTCTCGATAGCGTCGAGAGCGTTTACGTGCCAGAATGTTCAGCACAATTTCGAAAATTTTATTCCATAAACGAGCTTTTTTTTTTTTGGTAGTTTAAGCGCCCTTGATCTTATTTTTTATGTGAAAACATCTTCAGCGAGAATTTTCAATGAAAAGTGTTCTGTAAGAGCATTACTGTCAAAGACTCACCGAGGAAGATATGAAAGAAGATGTGCAGCAAGCTATCGAGGAAGTTTCTCGGACAGAATCCGTCGAAGTTCTCTTCTAAGATTGGCTATTGTCTTCGCCAAAAAGTTGCTAAATTACAGAAAACATTTTCACTTCCGATCGTGAAAATAAGATTTCCAAACTGGAAGTGATTTTTCCCCTAGATAACGTCACTTCCGATCGAAAAATCGGGATTTTCAAAGATGATTTTTTAAAAATTATGCTAATTTCCACACCACTATAAGTTGACTAGCGCATTAATTTCTAGCGCATTAATTTCTATAGTGGGTCTCAGTTAACTGACTAGCGCATTAATTTCTATAGTGGGTCTCAGTAGGACCACCACTCTTAAATTGCTGGAAGCAATTTATACACGTTCGCGCGCGATATCGAGCATGACATTCCCAGTTCTTCTAAAATTCCCTGCAAGATCCCTCAATCCATCACTTACAAAGAATAATTAGGACCTCAAAGTTTATCCCCATAATCAAATATAACTCGTCTCTCTAAATTATAATGAATAATATATTTCCCTAAAACTATTGAAGATATTTACAAAATTGTAATCAGTACATGCCATTCGTGTCTTTTTAACATCACAGATTACTCACATACTGTTATTATTATCGTACATATCAAAAGCTTCAGTTTCTTTGATTAAAAAAAATGCTTGTAACACGATGCAGTCTCCGTCCTCAAAGTCTGTTCCGTCTCGTTAAAAAAAAAAAAAAAAAAAAAAAAAAAAATTCAAATTCATGCGTCCCACGTGAAATTGCGACGTAATTGCGATGTAAAGGACACCTAATCCGTCTCATTTTCTGGCTTCGGGCGACGGCTCTCTCTCCCGCTCTCTATCTCCCTTCGAAAAACGCCTCGGAACTGGAAGAGCGAGCATAGCTGAGCTGAGCCATCCTTTGATCCTGTAATTGGAGGTGTCTTGGCTAGCTGGATTACCGCGGAGTTAGACGCGCCACCCCCCCCCCCCCCCCCTTCCGAGATTGTATCATGTGCCGCAATATATATATATATATATATATATATATATATATATATATATATATATGTATATTGTACTGCGCGTCTCTCACTACGTTCTCCCTCGTACCTTCGCATTTCTGTTTGCTGTGTTTGCGAGCGGGTCCCAGACACATCGTGTTTTCGCTCGGGGGTTTTACGCTTCGAAAAATAACCACCGAAATGGCCTCGCGAAAGAGAAGTACCACGGGCAATGCCGCAAGAAGACCCGGCAATGGAGGTATTACTTATCGGGAGGCGAGCAACGCCACGATACGCAACGAAATAGATTCTTACTCATTTATATGTACCGTCGCTACTGTCGGCGAAGATATCGTTTTCTTATAAGTTACGAGAACACCGGTTTCTTGGTACCGGCTTCACCGATGGTTCCGGAAGTCGAGAGAGAAAACAGAGTTCGACACGAGAGCGAATCATCGGGTAAAGGAAAATACTTGGTTCTCTGTAGAAATGGCGGAGAAGAATCCTTCCGATCGAGCTCTCACTCACCCCCGAGGGTGGCGAACGGGGAGAGACGGCGAGAGAGACCTCGTGCCGCATACGAACGACAAGCGAAATGGCTAATAGGCGAGCGGTATCGTAAAATCATACTCGCGACCGTAAAAGTATTCCTGAGTCAATAACCGCCCGATAAAGCCGATCGTAAAGTTTCCTCGACCGTTTCATTCGACCGGTGGTATTTTCGTGGTCGGATTTTTGCCGCACTCCTCCTTTCTTCTCTTTCTGTTCGATATCGATATTTCACTATACTTCATCCTCCGGCGTTACGATTCCATTCGATTCTCCTATTCTCCGGAATTCTCGCTTCTTTCGATATCCTTTAAACGCGGAAAGACGACTTTCCAGCGGACCGTCCACCGGCGTCCAATATTCGTCTAAACGTTCTTTAAAAAAAAAAAAAAAAAAAAAAAAAAAAAAAAAAAAAAAAAAAAAAAAAATGTCCCGGGTCGTCAGAGCGCAAAAATGGGTTCGATTTACGAAGGGACTCGAAATTCCAACTAGGATGATGTTCCGATGAAACACACTCACGGTCGAACATCCTCGACCTGCACAAAAAAAAAAAAAAAAAAAAAAAAAACGATAAGAAAAAAAAAGAAATACAGAATGCTCCGAAAGTCGTTTCAGATCGGTCGAGGGGAATCGGCCAATCGAACGCTCGCTATAGAGCGCGGGAGTTTCACGACAATAAAGATAAACGTAAAATCTAACTGCCCCTCGGCATATTCGAACCGGCCTCTTTTCTCGCGCGCGAATCGAAGGAACTCTCGCCCTCGTCCGCTACGATTAGTTTCGGTTGCTCTCTCGCCGCACCTTGGGCAACGTCGCTACGCTTAACCACTTCGGCTTCGGTCTTTGGACGCTGCAGTTTTCCGTCCGTGTCGTTCCGCCGGCTCGTTCGCCGCGAGACCACTTTCCGGAGATGAGCTTTTTCGTCAGGGTAAAAGCCCGCCGCCACTTCTGCCGCTTTGCTTTCTTCTTTCGTTCTTTCTTCCTCCTCACTGACGCGGTTGATCGATGGAAATCCTTTCGAGACTCTGATTCCGCTATTTCCAATGCACTACTAATCCACACGTAGACACGGGTCTCTCGACAGTTTCTCCTCTCTCTTTATATCTTCTTTTTACTTTATATTTTTCTACGTTCCATCAGAAGCCTCGACGAAATTTGAATATTTTTCTAATAACCCGATCGAGAAGTTTGCCCAAAGTTTGCCATCTCCTTTCCGTATGGTCTATAAAGTGGGCTCCTCGTGAAACGCTGCCGCCCCATTCGCGATTCCCCGACTTCCGCCTTCTCGATTACCAAGGCAGCGGCGACCCCCGGCCCTGAGGTAGGCAATATCTTCTTGCCGATGAGCTGGCTCAGACAGTTTTGGATATCCGATTAAGCGGTGCGCGGCCCACGGGCCAAAACGGGCTCGATCTTCACGTCATTATCAGGATCCTCTAATCAAAGTCTACATGCGGATGAGCGCTTCGGCAAGTTGGAAATCGCTTTGAAACGGAGGGTTGGCTTCGTTGACTTTATATGAAAAACGTCACCCTTCCCTCCGTATCCTGTACATCGGGTGTACCGAAGGGGGCTCGATTGTACCGTACGGCGAGCGGAATTAAGGGATCATAGGTGCACCCTCACCGTTCTTGGAAGACGTTACGGTAAATCCCGTTCACGCATCGGCAGTGAGTCAGGATTTAATTAAAGCGTGCGGTGACAATGATGCATCAAATATGCACGAGTATGCATCGGGAGATTATGGCTCTAATTTTATTATCGAAGAGAGAGAGAGCCGCGACAATGATGACCCACCAACGAATTCGGCGAAATGTAACGAATGCGGGCAAAATGTAAACTTGCAACCGACGGACGGACAGGCAGATAGAAAGAGGAAATTGGCTTTGTTTGGATCAAGTACAGTATCTCGCATTGCATACTTCGGATGTAATAATAGATTAAGGAAGAAAAAAAGGTGCAAGCTAATTTTCACATGGCTTCCCATTTATTACAATTTTGCACATAGCTTTTTCCGGGAGAAAGTTCGTCGATCGATTCTGACTTCCTCATAGAGGAAGCTATGCGCAAAATTGTTATAAATGAGGACGCCATGTGCAAATTTATTTGCACCTTTTTTCGTAACATGAAAAAATGTCTTCATCTCATAAAATGAAAACCATTAGATTTACCACAAAATGTATTGTTTGGAAATCACAAACTGAAATTTGCGGTTTCGTTGTTTTGAGGCATTTCTAATCTATCCTTCGAGGCTGATTACAAAACTATAACTCATTTTACTCTTGGCGTGATCTTTGATTCAGAAACTCGTGTCGACATTTAGATATTCGATCAAATATCGAATATCTTCATTTCGCGTCAATACATTTTTCTTCGCACTCGCAACATTTTCGAGAACCAGAGTCACCTGACAATGCGACGCAATGTGGCGAACGTTTCATCGAATCAAATAAATGTTTTATCAAACGGAAATAAATACCTATTCAATGTCGCGTAGGCAAATATACGATTTATTTGCGGGAAATAAATATCAATTGAAGGTGCTGTTTTCGTTGAGGGATTCCTAATCGCTCAATAAACTATTTCGTTAGCCTACAAAAATCAGCACAGCTATGCCTTAAATATATATATATATATTTTTTATTAAAGATGAATACCGAATATTATTCGAATCAAATAATAATATCCTTGAGTCAAATAACATTATAATAAATTCAAATAAAAAAACTATTCCCATATCCGATTTCATTGATAATCAGTAAACATTTCTTCCGGATGTCGACTATTTTAAGTACTCTGACATTCGAATTACGATTTTTTTTGTTTTTTTTTTAAACAACAAAAACAGCATCCTCTGTGAGGAAGCAAAAAACGTGAAATCTGAAGAATCACAGATTTTCGCCGGATTCACGTTCCACTAACAGGTGCGATCCACTCTCGCGATAATAAATACATACGATGCACGCTCCATTTCTCGTTAGCCTGTAACGAATACACACCCGGCTCGGTCGCTTCCATGGACCGTTGATCTTGATATACAGCGGCATTTCGTGTTAACGCCCCGTTGACGTTGATTCCGCGGCACGCTCTGCGGACACGAGTAAATAACTGCTGGAACTCATCGGCATCCCGTTAATTGCGCCATTATTGACAGCATGTCTTTTACATTTTCGTAAGTGCGACGAGAGCTTTCATCACGATTTTATCACAGCATCGAGACATAGGAAACGAGACGTTCGCAAACACCCGATACCATATAAATCACCTCGGCATCGAATAATTCAAAGGCTCCGAGGGGTGGCTGCGACGATCGCGTAACACGTTTGTTCCGTCAGTCAGGAGCTACGTCTGCCCCGTCGGGTCTTCCCGCTTACGCGAGAACATACAATGAGAAAAAAAGAACGAGGAAAAATTTAGCTCTGAAAATGGTTGCTAAGCGCGTCGAAGAAGAAACGAGCGGGAACACAAGAGAGGAAATAGAAAGGAGACGCAGCCTCGTTCCCATTCGAAAGAGTCGAGAAGTCTTGCGCTGCCGCTTGGCAGTATTCGCTTGCTTTTTGCTCGTCCGAGACTCTTTCCCGAACGAAAAGTCCTCCGTCGAGGGGGAAAAGAAAGGAAGAGGGAAGGAAAGAAAAAAGTAGACCGGAGATAGAGAAAAGTGAACGAGTGAAGTCTACTCTGGCGAGAAATGGGAGTGATGAATGTTTCAGAAGTTCCCGCAATGACTGAACGTTCGGAGGGTTCAGAGGTCGCGGATAGGATCCTGGTGGACGATCCGTCGAAGGCTCTCCGCATGGTAATAATTCATTCGTACACAAATTTATAGATAATCAATACGGTATTCTTTCTCATGGTTGCACGTGGTTCGAGTCGAGGCCGAGGAGATCCGTCAGTGCGGACGCAAACCTTTCCATGCCCCGATGAGAAAGCCGCGACGATATTGAATCGTAAAAAGTAATGACCTCGAAGTAACCCATCGGCGAGTCTCGCCGATGATAACTATTTCGCTCCATATACCCGTTCCCATTTTTTTTTTCCCACGGAATAACCCATTTATCTCCCCCCGGGCGAAACACTCGTGCAGGCCACCCGTTTGACATTCCCCTATCGGCGCCGGGAAACGTGTCTATCGCCGGTTGGTTTGGCGAACCGGTAGCTACACAAAAACCCGGAGAGCGCGCCTGGGTATCAAAAAAAGGGTTGTAACTGCAGCGCATTCCCGGATATATCCGGGTCGGTGAGCAGGGTTGTTGAAGAGAAGGCCTGTGCAGTGGACAGCGGTACACTTTCCCCGGCGTTTGGCTGTATCCATCGAAACGATAAAAAAAAAAAAAAAAAAAAAAAAATTAAAAACTGCACTGCAGAGGAAAAAAGTGTTACCGGTTAAACATCTCCATTCCGCTCGCTGACGATTTTCCATGTACATTGTAGGCCAAACTAGTGGAACGGCGGGCGAACGAGCTGAACGATAACGAGCGGACACAAGGACCAGAAAAAAAGCTCCGCGCTTCGTGCAAAGCTTCAAGCTAGACAGAAAAAATAAAATGGTATCTAGGAGTCGAAAAGGCCGGTTGCCAATCGGAGCGCTTTTGTATCTCTCGCCAGTTCACTCATACCATCGGTACGGATAATCCCGTGTGCGCGCGGACGGTGAGCATGGATTATTCATATGCTGTATATAGAATTTGGGTATGTATAATTTATATAGGAGAGTAAAACACAAACCGTGTCTAGCGGCGGAAGCGATGAAGAGAAAGAAGGAGAAGGCAAATGAACGAAATCCGACTGACCCGAGGGAACGATGAACCAAAAGAAGAAAGGTGGAAAGCATGCAGTGGGACGAATCTCGAGAGCTCGCCCGTCGAGTCGTCGTTTCTCGTTGGATACACACAAAGTACGGAGCGAACCATTTTTCCGATTTACATGAGCATTTGCCGTGGGTACATTTGCCGACAATTTCGCGTTGGCGAACGACGAGCGGCGTGGTAGGGGCGAGGAGAAAACTCGTGTACATTCGGAAACAAGCTTGCCCGATAGAGCGCGGCGCTGTGGGATGAGTTGGGGAAAAACGGAACAGGAGGAATGAGTAAGCGTGTACGGGAAACGAATTTGCAAGCAGCTCGAAACCGCTGCAGCTACTCTGACGTGTATCACGTTGAATGGGCTACGTGGGTGGTCGCTTTCGCGTTTTCTCCGGGTCTTGCTCGGAGCTCTTCTCCGGCCTCGGTAGAGAACGCTGCGAGGGGTTTGGCAAGGCCGACCGGGGTGCTCGAGGGTTTCGACTTGGGGGTGGGTCCTCGCCGAAAGCGCGAGCTCTCGTGCTCGTTTACTGCTTTCCTGTATCCCCACGGTTCGTGTCCCTTACCGCTGGAACCAGCGGCAGAACCAGCAGTACCACCGGTAGCACCTCACAGCCCCGTATATCCCGAAGGAGGGAAGGAAAGCCAACGCTCGCGGATACCCGGATGGCATCCAGACAAATTTCGCGAGCCAAGAGAGCTCGTAAAACCGAGCGAGAAGGGGTTCCACGGAGTCGTCTCGACGATACCACGCGCGCCAGACCGGCCGGAATATCGAGGGCGAATGTGATCTCGGAAAAAACTCTCATCCCTTCGCGGCCGAACGCGCCCTTGGATATCGTTCGACTGGCGTAGTCGTGGAGTTCCTTTTTTTCTTCTTCCTCCTCTTCCTCTATCCTACATCTCGTTCTCGATCCGGCGTCCCTCTTTCCCTTCGGCCTTCTCGGCCCACCCTTCGTTCTTCAACCATAGCTATTTTTTTTTTTTATTGTCTCACACGACTCTCGAGCCAGCGAACTTTCAATGGACTTTACTTAACAGTCCGTACTTCCTACGCGCGCGCACACAGAGACACATCGTCGGCGCGCGTCTCCAAAAGGCTAATAAACAATAAATCCAAGTCTCTTTCCCTGCCCTCGGGCTTTCTTTATACCCCAGCGTCGCCGTCGTCGCGGCTATTACCAGCAGCCAGCACGGTTCTCTTTATGATATTTTGTTAACCCTTAACCGCCCTCCGAAACGACCTCTCCCGTCGCAGGACGATGCCGCCCGCGTCTTTCCCTCCCCATTCGATTTCATTCCATCCTGTGCGCCATACAGGAGATGGAAAAGTTCCTGCCCGCCTCTATTCTTCGGTCTTGGCTACTCTCGCGGACGAGCGGACTATCCAGACGATTGAGTGGATGACTCAGTAGACTCGAAAGGACTCCGCATTCGTCCGGGCTACCCGAACGTAGCTAATATATTTATCGTATGCGCACAAATTGCCTTCAACCATTCTTCTTTCGTGAATATTCTTCTTCTTTCGTTTGCATACGAGAAAAATTCCATGGCGAGAAAAAACATGATCACTTCAAGACAAAGGTAGGAAGATGAGATCCAATCTTTCACTGGTTGCATTCGAGATGCATTTTTATCGTGAACGAGTATTTCTATCCAAAGCTCGGCGGCTGAAGGGAAGCGTTTGGGCTGAGATGGGGATCAAAGTGAGTGGTGAGCTTGAGGATATCGAACGCGAAGATTTCAATCTTCTCGCGCACAGGAAGTTCTTCCTCCCCCAATTCCTCGTCCCCCTTTCCATCCCGCTCGGCGTAACAGGAAGTAACTCGACTCTAGATGTTTATACGGTTAAGAACAAATTTATATAGCCGCGCCACGAGAGAAAAGCGAGGCTGAAGGGTGAAAAACGATGGTCGAGGAGGAGAACGGTGGAAGCCCGGACTCCCGGAGACGTGGATGAATGTCGAAAGTTTCGAAACGTTTGCATTACGACTATTTGCTTCGCGTGATTGGTCCGCAACGGAAGTAAGCCGACTACCCCGAAGGAAGTCACGCAGGGAGGCTTAGGAGCAAACAACTCGCCGTTCCCGGCGCACCCCGCTCGCCCGGCGACGCTCCGAAAGCTCTGGATATCCTCCCCCCCCCCCCCCCCCCGACAGGAGGTCCTCGTCCTCTCACCCCGGTCATCCATCCTCGCGTGACCGAGAGACCAACGCCACGGAACTATTAATTGAATATTGTCGGAAAGAATGTTGCCTTTCCGTTCGACGGATTAAACCGTCCGCATACACACAGTGTATATAAACCTTCGACGACGTTGCATAGGGAAGCAGAACCGACTCCAATTGCCCGATATACCAATTCCCCGAAAACGTAAAAAAAATATCGATAGCTACTCCAAAACGGATTTTACACTCTATATATCGATATAGAACAAAAAATAAAAAGGATCCGAACTGTATAACGAGTAGCCAAATATCTTTTCACTTGAGGGTTATTTCCGATTGCCCGATACACGGCTCCATCAACGTGTGTGTGTGTGCGTGTGCGTTCTGGGATCGAATTCGCTCGAGAGCGTTCGAATGCCGTTGGGAATTTCTCTTCTCTCTGTCCCACCCTCGTCGGTGGGGGGATTCGGAGTCAACAATAAGCATCGCGCGCGGGCTCCGACCAGGAGAGATCCGGGCTGGTGTTCCCGGTGTGCGCAATTATCGCTACCGAGCAGAGGAAACAAAGTGCGCGGAATCGTATTTCGGCGTTTAGTCAACGTGTGCTGCGGACTCGCTGCCGAGGGGCGATAAGAAGGGCCTGTAACATCGGGGCGAGGGTAGAGCTCGACGATCCCTCCGCACGCCTGGACGCCCTTCGTTGTGTCCCCCCCACTTCGACTTCCCAACGGGGTGCCGGAACTGTATGTGCTTTATATACCGTACCTTCACTCATGTCTTCTGTAACGCCGGTAGAACGCGTCTGCGTGTGCGCGAGGGCTCGTCTATATTGAAAACCCAACACTCGGGCAAGCCCGCTGAATACGGGTCGATGTGCGAGGTCCTTCGCCGGCGCTTGACAAGGGTGGATGTCCGGGAACGGTGTTGGTAGCATATTGTAGGATCGTCCGGAGCACAAAGCAGGGCTGGTGGCCAGTGGCAGCGGAAGCGGTGCACCCTTATCTTTAACGGGCCAGAAATTCCAATCGAAGGCTGACTATAACGCGCTCGCACCACTTGGAGCTTTCGGTGCGATCCCGTCTCTGTACGAGACACACATGCGCGCACGCACACACACACACACACACCTCGCACAGACTGGAGTGTGACGAGTGAAACTCCTCCGTCTCACTCGACCCACCCTTAGTTAAGACCTCCGTCGAACTTCCGGGAAAACGGTGGCCGAACTATTCGCAGCGGGAACACCTAATGGTGCGGTATCGCGGAGCCGCTGCAGGCACTGTGTTCGTTGCTAATGAATGGGGTTAATGAATGTGTCGAGGCGGTAGCTACGGAGAGCAGTAATACGAGGTAAACTTAATCTAGCATGGGAATCGAATGAGATACGCGCGTTCCAGCCGATGAACCTCTGCCTCTGCTCGGGACTATCGACTTTATTGATAAGGCTGAAACTGCCAGATGGAATTGTTTCGTTTGATTGGATTTCAGCGTCGCGCTGGACGGAGCCGATGAACCGCGAGTAAGGTGGGGCCGATGGCATCGATATGTCCTCCTCGGAATTTGTTAGTTTTTCTAGTGGTAATCTACGAGATAAAATCCTTATCAAATATAGGGTAAGTCGGGGCGATGGCTATGATTCTTTAAACAATGTGAATTGGAGATTTAACGTTAAAAAGAACCTTTATATTTTAGGCGTAACCAACTCTAGAAACATCGGGTCGAAGTAATTCAGTCAGAACATTAGATATTTTCGATGCGTGATTTAATTACAGCTCGATAAATAAATATTTACGATTGACAATATCACCCGCACACTACGGGTGATATGGCCATAGTAATATTCGTACTTGATTAGGCCTACAGATGCATAGAGGTACCGCACAAAACATGTCATAGTGTATTTTATGGTGTCTGCATGAATTACAGAAAGATAAGAATTACCTTCGTCAAATGTTTCAGATTTTCAAAGGTCGATATCTCGGCTTCCAATGGAGCTAGGGAAAATCCGAGGTGCTACCGTCGTGTTCTACGGGAAAAAAATACACAAGATAGGGCCGTGTCCGAAGTTTTGGAATCGTTTTATCGTGCCGTTTCAGGACATCGAAAAACGCGAAAAATTGACTCGAAAGGGGTAGCCTTAGAATTTTTTGCCTGAATTTTTTTTTTTTTTTTGTTCTAATGTTACCTGCAAAGTATTCCGAAGTATTTTTGCCCGCTAAAGACGAATCCACCGGCCTTTTTGGCCTACACTACAATCCGACATTAACGGGCCCGATTTTATGCACGAAAATAGTATATTAAGTTACAAGGGAGGAAAACGCGTCTTCTCACCGAGTGCAAAGAACTTCACGCACTACGCTAAAAGGGAGGAAAAGTAATTTAGCGGGAGGAAAAGTTAACTTTTTCTCTCGCTAAATAACTTTTCCCTCCGCTAAATTACTTTTCTTCCCGCTCGTCAAGAATCAGCCACTTTCCATTCCCGTTGCAAGCATAGAAATATGACCACCTTACGTCCTAGTCGGGGGCAAAAAAATAGCGTACGGCACTCGGGAGGAAGTCCCCTTTCACCTCGTATGAATTTCTTCCCCCCTTTCGCTCGGACATCAAACTTCACACTCGATGAAAGGACGCACTTTCCTCCCTTGTGGCATAATACACTAATTCCGGTGCGACGGAGCTTCAGCCACAGAACAATCGGCATCATTACGGCTATCATGAGATGTCGTAATGTACGCTGAATTACACGAGCGCTGTACATTACCTACATCACAGGCAAAATATATTTTCCACCCGTGCAGAAAGGTCGACCGTGTGTACCATCGAACCTTTGAATACATTTCCATAACGGTGTACCTCGCGGTCGCGGAGAGACACAGAGAAAGGCGCGACTGACGAGGGGGAGGGCCAGGGGTTGTAGCGTCTGCAGCACTTCGTAATGAAACAAAGCTCGTGCAATCGGCACCGCCGTTCGCTTTTGTAGAATATTCCCCCGGACCTCTATCGCACAGCGTTACAGTGTAACGCCACGGGTAAACTGTATCGTGTATCAATAAATTTCGTTGGAATATCGGTACAACGGTGCACGATGCAGCGGGCATTGCTGCACATCAGTGTCGCGCATAGCCTCGGTGCATGAATGTCGAGGACACAGCACAGCTCCACCACGAGAGCCGAGAGCACAACGATCTCGGGGATTATATTGAGTTACGTTCTCGATGATATCGATCGATCGAACTCTCGCTCCGTCGCGTTTCCCGCCGCCGCGCGTACCACGTCGATGATTTCACAATCGAGGCGTGAGCCAGAGTAGCATTTTCAGCGCGATATTGGTACTCTCTCCCGCGATTCTCTCCCATACTGTGTGTCGGTGGTTCCTATCGTCGTTCCTGTTCCAGCTGCTGTTGCTCGAAAACTTTGACGGGCGATAGCTCGAACCGATGAGCATGGAGGCCATGCGCAACGAATGCCTATATACCGATATTTATATATATATTCACATATACATTGATTAATATATATATGTATGTATATGTATATGTATACATATACATATGTATATTGGAGTATGTACCTCGTGGAGTTTGAGACCGTAGTCGTTTAATCCGTCGAAATAATTAACGAGGGAATGATCGATCGTGGCAATCAGATTAAAGCTTTGCCGAACACGAATCACCGTGATTTATTTCGATTTCGTGAAACGTTTCGATTGCGAAACGTTTCAGGAGTTCCGCGGCTCGTAGGTGTGTAACTTTGAACCTGGCTCGTTCGCACCGATGAGCGAAAACAAGCCACTGAACTCGACTCGACATTCTCCGGATTCCTTCCCTAAGTTTCGTCGGTTTAACTTAGATTCTTCATCGAGGTCGTACGAGGACTTCGTATGTTCTACACTGCCGAACTCTTCGTTGCATAACACACCGAATACGTGCGCCAGATTTCTCGTACGGGGCTCGTCCTTTCGTCCACCAGTTATCCTCCGCAAATTTACTTAGCAATTGTTCGTTAACGGTCTGCCGGAACTTTGTATGCCTTAGTCCAACTTCCTCTTCGGCGTAACGAGAGGAAGTCCGTGTATTACATCCGTTTAACACGCCAGAGCCACTCGTAACCGTAAAATCTCTGCGGTCTCTCTCGGCAAACGGCAAAAACCGCGAGTATAATATCTCGACAATGTTCACCGGAGCATATTATCGCAGAGAGCTCTCATAGCGGTTCTCCATGGTACTGCACTGTACGGTTGTATCCCGTTTGCGAGGGTGTTCCAAGTAACCCACCGCAAAATTCCAGATGGCCCGCAACGAATTCCATTGCTAATTATCGTACGTTTCATAAGCGCTCAACCGTGCATTCGCTGGCTATTACGTGTTCCACCACTTCTGCAGAGAACGCTCGAGCAGGGGGTGAGAGACGGGCCGGGGGAGAGATGGGGAGAGCTTGATGCATGCGAGTCCTCGCTATCTATCGGCGCATCAACCGAACCTACTGCGTAGCTCTCCGTGCATCGGCTCGATGTCGATTGTACGGTTTTGCGCGTAGCCATTTCATTGGGTGCCATCGGGCATTCGCGAATCGTCACGTCGCTTCGCTGTTGTGCGCCAGAGTTTCGCGATGGCGGTAACTCTCTCCATGCCCGCTCTCCGTGAAGAGTCTCTCCATGCTTGTACCCGGAAATTTAACCATCGGCACGGTTACGGGACCGCACTAGTTGCCGAGGGTCTTGCACTCGCACGGCGCTCGAGCCGGTATTGAGCCGGACTCGATCGAATCGACGAAAAGTATTCTCGTTGCGCCTGTATAGGTCGTACCATTGGTATCACGCACGCCTCTTCTACACACTTTCCTGTGTTTCTTAATTCACACGACTCCGTCACTCCTTTCGTTCGCAAATACATACACTGAAGAGAAAAATAACAAATTTTCTCGGTAACCTTCAGGTTTGAAAATCTCACTTTTAAACCGGGAGTGACGTCATGGCAACAAATTTGAAATGTCGGTGAAGTGTTTGACGGTTTCAAAATCTCAGTTTTCAACCGGACGTGACTTTACAATGAAAAACTTCGCTTATGGTTTAAAAATTGGAGTTTCCAACCGGAAGTGACTTCACGTGGGAAAACGTCACTTTCGATTTCAAAATTTCAATTCTCAGCCGGAAGTGATTTCCCATTGGAAAACATCGCTACCGGTTTCAAATTTCAGTTCTCAGCCGGAAGTGACTTTACTCGGGAAAAACGTTACTTTCGCTTTGAAAATCTCGGTTTTTGACCTGAAGTGACGTCATCGAGGAAAACGTCATTGCTTAGGGGAAGACATCATGCAGGAAAAACACCTCACTTCCGGTTTGAAAATCTCATTTATCGACCGGAAGTGACGTCATACAAAAAAATACGACACTTCCGGTCGGAAAATCTCATTTTCCGATCGGACGTGACGTCATACAAAAAATACGACACTTCCGGCCTGAAAATCTCATTTTCCGATCTGACGTGGCGTCATACCGGAAATACGTCACTACAGCTTACGCCAGAGTCCCACCTGCGTTATATTGACTACCCTGCGCTTCTGGGCTCAAGCATCCTCCGCCCTCTCGGGCATCTCGACGGTCTCTCGCACTCTGTGCATTATCGATTTCCGATCGATATTAATTATCGGAGTTAATGATCTGGCTGATTGGCGCGGGAGCGAACGAGCGGCCAGAGCCGAACGCTGTCTCGAGGACCTCGTTAGTTTCGTGGCGGAACAGAGACGAAACCGGGCACAGGGACAGAGAGCGAGGCTCGGCAGGAGTGAAGCGAGATCGTCTACTACAATTGTCTCTCCATGTTTCGAGTTCGTCTCTATATGTACGTTAAATAATATTCGACATTTGTATCCACCTCTCATTTATCCGCGACGCAGGCGAAACGCCCAGTTCCCGTATTCCTGTTTTCTTACGCAGTTGTACAATTTTTCTTTCACTCGCTCGCTCCCCGTCGACGACGGGCCGGCCCCAGGTGTTGCCCCATTTTCCCCGGAAACCGCCGCGGAATAAATAAATTCAACTTTAATTGTCTCTTCGGATTTATACGCCTGGTCCAGCGGTTGCGTATTTATCCGGCACGTTTGCGCAGAAGTCGTTATTCCTCGCTCTCGCGTTCCCGGCTCTTCGCTTTCCTTGCACGTCTCTACCGTTGTTATTTTTAATCGTTCGCAACAATACGCGGCCCGTTCTCCCTCTTACATTCCTCTTCGCAATTTCCTACGAATTTTGTTCTCGTTAACCCAGCCTTAATTGTCCTCAGCGCGTATAGACGAACGATTATACAGAAGAAAAAAATTAAAAAAAAAAAAACGGAGATCAATCGTTTGACTGTCGTAGCCTCCGGTCATGAGAACTTGGCTTAATAAATTCTACCCTAATTGCGCACCCGGAGCGCGTTAGCTCGAGCGTGACGAGCTCCTCCCGCGAACTTTACCTCGACGGGTCTTCGGACAGAACTGGTAGACGGAGAGTATTGGTCCCTCTACTTTTCCGTACTTTGTACAAAGTCTTCGACGAGCTCACAGTCGCCGATCGCAATTTAATTTGTCCGCCAGCGTTTTCCGGCTTGTCTCGCAGTTCCCGACAGCCCCACGGCGGGGGGTGTCTTCGCGCTCGGGCGCAAAGCCCCGTCGATCAGATACCTACCCTGCTATTGTCCGTGCGATGTACGCGCGTAGCCTTCCCCACCTGCTTTGCCTGCGGAAATGCGACGTTCCTCCCCACCACCCCCCTCGAACAACGATCGATGACGATCGGCTAATGAGAAAAGTTTAAATAATTAAACGAGCCCCCCTCGGTAGCCGCGGGCACCCGCCGGCTAGTCTGCCACACGTGTCGAGGCTCTCTTCATGCCTACTGATCGATATCTCCACGGTGTATGTGGAATCGTGTGTGTCGCGTGGCTCTCTACGGCGACTTCCCTTATATCGTTCACGGGAGAGCCTCGAGCCGATTCCACGAGTTTTCCTGTTTTGCGCCACCGACGCGAATAGGGGCGAAAGTTTCTGTCATTTCAGTTGGCGAGGTATGAAGAAAAAAATGTTGGGCTTGTCCGGCTATCTTGTGACATAGGTAGCTTGCGAGCGCTGTATTGACAGAAAAATTCATTGAGTTTTCTATGGCGAAATGAAACATTAAGGGGCGGAATGTGACGTCACAAGACAGTCGGATCTTTACTCGAATTAGCCAGTGTGAGATTAAAAGAAAAATACTTATATCGGTATTGTAATATTGGTAATCGACGCCTTGTGGGAAAATTGAAAAGATAATTGCGGGATATGAGAATCAGCGATATTCATTGACGCAGATATCTACACTGTAAAAAAATTTCGTTTGATATTTAATGAACGGTAGTGGAAGCTTTTTTACATTAACTTTTTCTGAAATTTCAAAGGTATGCGCGTTGAAATTTTACTGTAAAAGTTTTAGTTTTAATAAACATTTTTGTCAATTTTCGACTTTACTTATTTCTAATCGAATAATGTTCGGGTAATATATATATTTTTTTTTCGATTTATTGTTTTACTAAGCGAACGTGTGCGTGATAATCGAATGGCGAAACCGTTTTATTTCCATACTCTGTATATTGATTTAAGGTGAAATTTTCGGAGCTATTTGTACCACACCCGTTTGAACTATTAATTCACTAATTATTTCCCGGCTCGGCCGAGCCGACCCGCTATACGGCAGTAGCTTTGAGAAACGGGGAGAATACAAATGAATAAATAAAAAATTCTCGGCTCGTAGGGAAATTGTTCAACAAGTAAATTGAAGATCACAACAAGCGAGATTGAAGGGCACAAATCCCTTTGATTATAAAAAAAAAAAAAATGTTCTCGATATTCATTACTATTTATTTGTTCGCAAATTTCGTGTCTCTTCTTTATATCCTTTTTTGCTTCCTCATAGAGGAAGCTATGTTTTTTGTTTTCTTTTATTCTTTTCGTTATACTATTTAACCTTGTTTTGAAACTTACACCACAGACATAAAAAAAAAAGAATGAACTTTTTTTTTTTTTTTTATAGTAACAGTACTTAGTATTTCGAACCGCAGAATAAAAGGTTGCAAGTGCTACATATCGACTGGCCAAGTACTTCTCCGCGTTGTCTGAAAAGAATCCTACACCGTATCGGAAAAACAAGGGAATATCGAATTCTCGACTGTCACCTTCAGTTTCTCGCTTTCGCTCTCTCCGCTCTCCGCCCCGCACCCTTTTATTCGCCGATCGCGGGTTTTCTCCATTACTCCGGCGCATCACTGTGAAACAAGTACGAAGGGAGATAAAAAGGAGTGGCAATTATTTGCCAATCGTCGACACGGCGGGAGAGAGATCGTGTGAGGCAGAGGGCGGTAAGGGTTCGGGTTAGATCGGATGGAGTTAATTAATCCCTTGGTTCCTAATTAAAATCCCGTTCTCACTCTCGATTGCTCCGGCTCCGGTGGAGGAAAAGACCGGAACCGTCTGCTCTGTTTCACGGGGCGTGCGAGGGAGCTTCGGGTGGGCTTAAACTTTCGAAGATCAAATCGTGAATCGAGGCGAACTGTCCGCGGCAGCGAAAAGCGAGTGAGAAACCGTTTTCGAGACTATATACGTATCGAGGCTCGGGGCCGGAAGCGCAGCATCCATGAATTTTACTTTCGCCTCTCACTCTCGGCCCTCACTCGAGCTTTCTCACTCCCGCCTGTTTAATTAAATTCTGCCATTGGCGAACCGGTGGCGCGCTTTCGTGCGCTTATAGCCGAGAGGACCGAGAGGCGGAGGAAGGCGCTGATGGCAAAAGCGCAGGGCAACAACCAGCCGGTCGTCTCCCCGCGCTTCTCCGTCCTTCGGTCCGTCGCTCTCGACCCTCCCGCTCATTCGAAGTACACAGACCATGGATTGAAAATCCGCCGATTGTCCCTGATAAATTAATACGAGAACACCCCACAGGGACGCGTGGCGCATTTTTGCGCGCGTACGCACGAGCCAGCGGCAGCTTTCCTCGCACGCTCGGCCACCCCCTTTTGATTGCTTCTCTTGTTACCTGGGACTTTGCTCGACCATGCGCGCGTCGTCGTTTTTTTTTCCGTCCCGTGCTTTTGTATCCATTCAAACTCAACTCTCCCTGGCGCTCATCGCCTCGCTGCGTCGGTGGTCCGGGCAAGATAAAACCAAAACAATGCGGAAAAAGAACATTTCGGTTATTAAAACAAAATTCAATCAACAGTTTCGCCTCGAGAGTGTGTACGAGCGAACTGGATGTGTCGACTGTCGCGAGTGTGCGAGGACTCACTCGATGGATTAAGTGCATAGGACACTGCGAGGTGTATTTTGTTGTCTCAGTTCTTCACCTCTCTGGCGCTATGCGATTTTTTTTCCACGGATTTTTTTTACAGTGCTTATGTGCGGGTTTGTAAAACCGTTGTTTTATTTTTAGAGGCGCGCAACTGCAAGAGGTGGAGATGCATTTTGGCCGCTAACTGACGAGGGAACATAGCCGGCCAGTCACGTACGCACGGTTTCCGGAAATTCGTCATTTATCCGTTCATCCCTGTGGTACGGCTTTCTCTTCCTTCCTCTCTCACCACCCCCCAACACCCTCTTCGCCGGTCCACTTTGTCCATCTCGCTCCGATGCACCGACAGTCCTTGTCTGGCGGTCGGTGGCCCGCCCTTGCGACAAGTTCTGGGGGGGCTGTGAATGTGCGACGCCTGCGCGCCGAATGCCACCCCGCTAGTTCTCTCGCTTTATCTCACTCGCTGCTCGGCCGGCGAGCGCACCGAAAACCGCACGCCGACCGGGGTCTTTTCAGTCTCGCGTTCAGCACGCCAGCGTCGACGACGTTGCACCCCGACGATACCCTTCTTCCGCTGCCGAGCCGACACCGTGGACCAACACTCGGACGCTGCGGATCCGCCACGTGACCGAGCGGAATAAAAAAATCTTCGACCTCAATCAAAAGCAACAAAAAAATTTTAAAACCACCTAACAAGTTGCCAAATAATTGACGGAAGTGATAGTCGTTAAAAAAAAAAAAAAAAAAAAAATTAATCAAAATAAGCGATAAAACGAAGATGCAAGGAATGGAGGCAAGCGAGCGATAATCAAGCTTTCGCTGCCGAACGATAAATCACTCTGAAGTCGCTTTCCTGCAAGGGCGATAAATGAAAACGTCGAGTTGACGATTTAGTTTTTTTTTTTTTTTTTTTTTTTTTTCGATAAAAAAAAGATACATTCCTTGTCGTAAAAGTGTCGAGAGCGTTTTCGCACGTAGCGGTGACAAATGCCGGCGCGGGCGCGAGGGAAAGGAAAGCGAGCGTAGTTTTCGGAGGGCCGTTGAGGGAGTTTCCAAAAATAAATATTCGCGCGAGAGTGAAAAATACGTAAGGGGACGGTCTGATGGTCGCGGCGAGGGAATTCCACGTGAGTTGTTGCGTGAGAGACGCGGGTTCTCGCGGGATGACATTTGTTTAGCGGATGAGAGGGAAGGAGAGCATGTGCTCGCTCGGTACCAGCTGTAACTGAGACGACGCCGCTATTGGCGCTGAAACGCGATAGGGAGGTGAGTGCAGCGTTTTCATCGCCTGTGTTACGCGATGCGGCTGTTACTGCTAGACACGCGAGAGAAGTGGCGATAAAGGGGGCGGAGGTGGGGGCGGCGAGAGAAGACGGAGTGCAAGGAAAAACCGTAGGGGAGGAGGGGGTGGTTTCGCGTTATCAACGGATCGAGATAGAGGAATGATGTGACAATGCGGTGGGGTGAAGGATCCTTCGAAATTCAGCGTCTGAAGATTATTTTTATCCTCGGACTCGTCGGCCTCACCGATGGCTATCTGAATTTGTTTATCAGCCAGTCACAGGTCCTTAAACTTCTGGGTGAGTACGATTTTTATGTTCTATTAACGCTTTCGAGCTCGACGACTTTTTCTAATTGAAAAATTTAATTAACACTAAAAGAAATTTACAAATGTACGATTAAATTATATTCGGGACAAATTTCATTGAGGTGACAACCAATGCTCGCATACATCCCAGTCATCGGAGCCTCTTATGCAGATTTGATTTATTCTGATTTAAGTGTCATAAATCCAATTGCACACATTTGATCACATCTACAAACATTACTTGACGCATGGCATAAAGTTATATGAGATTTAAGGCAAAATTATTTTTTATTGTTGCATTTCAGTAAAAGACAGACGATATAGTGTCCGAAAATTGGTGCAAGCGTTACTAATACGCGACCCAATAATCGGACAGTGCAAAGAAGTTCGGTTAGCCAGCTTTCTTCAGCGTAGCTTATCTTCGGTATTGTTTCGCGTAAATATAATTTTTTTCATTCAATTAATAAATGTTTAATAAAATAAATTAATAGATAAACTATCAGTTTGGCATTGATTTCTGTGATTTTAACAGAAAAATTGTTTCTGCCCAATGAATAATTACTGGAATCTGTAGATGTTGTTAATCGTCCGAGCGTTGGTACTTTTACCTTATGCTTTATCTTATCTAATGCGTCAAATGTTCGTGAATCTTGTTTCAACTTGTTTCTTATTAAAAATAAATGCGATATTCAAAAAAAAAAAAAAAAAGGGATTTCAACAACGTCGAGAACACAGTATATTGGGCATTGGGTAAAAAAAACCCAATGTACAGTCGATTCGTAATAATGAATCATCTTTGCCGGAGTTCGCGACTCAACGAACCAAAGAGTTGTCAATTTTCTTTTCATTAAGCCTTCGAGCTCGAAGCCTCTTTCTCACAGAAAAAAATAAGTTCTCAATAAAATAAATAAAATTTACAATTAAATTATACTCGCGATAAATTTCATTACGATGCGTCAACTGTTCGCCAATCATTTTCAAAATTGCTCTTATTAAAAATTAACGAGATACTAAAAAAAAAAAAAAAATTCGTTTTCAACAACTTCGCGAATACGGTACGTTGGACATCGGGTTAATAAAAACCCGATGTACAGTTGATTCGTAATAATGAATAACCGGAGTCCGACGGCTTAACGAACCAAAGAGTTTTCCACATTTTAGCGAATCATTGTCCGTACAAATCGCCTTTGCAGCTCCGTGGTCCGCAATCCGCAAACAGCGGTTTGCTGCACCGGGGATTGATTGCGTTAAGGACCAAACAAAAAAAAAAAAAGGCGCAGATTAAATTCACCATATTACGCACAGAGTACTGACCGTTCCGGCGAGATTATCGTTAACATCTTTTTGGAGGATTATTGTTAAATCCAATTTGCAACGTTAGTTGGATTCAGCGACGCGTGATCGGGTGTATCGCGGGAGGCGGCGAGGGAAAATTGAGAGTGAGTGAAAAAAGCGACCAGGAGCGACAGAATCACAGAGGGCTGAAATGTGAACGAGAGCATAAAATCCTTTTTGACGCTCGGCTCTCGTTCTCTCCATATCTCCTCCTCGCTCCCATTACCCCTTTGGGCCAAAGTTCAAACGCTCTTTCCTACTCAACCCCCGTCCCTCGTCGGCCGCCTTTTTTCCTCTACCGCCGCCCGCCGGAAACGTGCCCCGGGTATGCATATTTCGGTGGTCCAGGGGAACTAAAAGTGCAGAATTTTTCTTTGATTTCGACTTCATACATCCGCGGCGTACACACACCCCGGTGAGCCGGCGTTTCACGGCGAAATCTCTCCGGTTTGCCGGCGCCTCTGGCGCCAATCCAACGTTTCTTTTATAAATATTAAATGTATTCACACCGCTGTGGCTCGACGGGCGCGACTTCGACTTTCACTATTCTCCGAGTTTGGCGATGCGGAGGGTTCCCTAGACAGGGCTTTTCCTCTGCGCCGGAAGATAGCTCGGCTCGTCTACCGGTATCACGTTGAATCCTTGCCAATATTGTTAATGTTATTACGCGAGACCGAACTTTCGAATTGAATGTTTTTCCCTGTTTTTTTTTTTGGGTCTCTTCTTCCTGCTCCGGTGCTCATTTGTTTCCTAGTTTTCCCTCGTCGCCTCTGGGTCCTCGTTTTATTTATTCATCGAATGTACAATTGGCTTTGGGGCCAATGTTATCGGGCGGGGAGGCGCGAGACAGCGCACGTGTAATCGAAAAGCCCGCAGTGAAAGCGGGCAACGGGCGACAACAGCAACAGAGAGCAGAGCGGAGAAGCGGCGCTAGTCTGTTTGTTCCCGCATGGCCTGTTTTCATTATCGAAATATGTGCCCGATATCGAATTCACACGTACCGACACGACGAGCATCGCCGGAGTGACACGCGTATCAGTATGTCGACTCGCACAGATGAGCGTACCGTGCGCGGTTCCATCCGCGATGTGGATGTTTGGCTGCCACCCTTCCCAACACTCCCCGCATAACTCGATTGCTCGTTCAGATAGGCGGGAACGTCAAGCTTTTTCCCTTTCCTTCCTGTACCTCGGCGCTTTCACCTCGTTTGCTTCATTAGTCGCATCATCCGCGACTATCGTATGCGACGGGGCTCGAAAACCGTTATCGTGTCATCGAAAAAAAAAAATTGCAAACCGGAGTGAGAGATTATACGTTAACTTTTGAAAATTTCCCCCGAAGAACCCGTCATGTTTGTAATTCTCCGTCGATCACCCTGTCGATCTTTTCTGCTCTTCGCCGATATAGAGTAGAACCCCGATTAACCGGGATGCTCGGGACCGAATAGTCCCCAGATAATCGAAATACCGGTTAATCCGAACTTGACAGCGAAAGTATATGAGTCAATAATGGCTAATGATACAACTTTAATTATGCCCAGTTGCAATGACATTTGGTACAACTCGTTTAATTACCCTGTCGCTCTTTTTTGCTCTTCGCCGATATAGAGTAGAAACCCGATTATTAACCGGGATGCTCGGGACCAAAGCGTCTCCGGATAATCGAAATCCCGGTTAATCCGAACTAGATAGCGAAAGTATATAAGTCAATAATGGCTAATGGTACAGCTATAATTTTGTCTAGTTACAATGTCATTTGGTGCAACTTGCTTGATTGTCAAATAGTGTGAACTGGAACCTAAAGCTTCAGATTTGTTTTCATTAATGGTACGTAAGCTAGTCCAAATAAAAAAAGAAAAACCTCGGAAACGCACGGTTAATCGGCGTTCCACTGTTACAACCACATTTAATCAGGGTTCTGCTGTACATTGTCAACGAACAAATTGACTCGGGCCGCCCAGCGACATAATGTAATGCAATCTAGCCCAGGCGCACGTAGCGGCGAGAGTGCAAAAATAAATTCAACGGAGCGATGGATAAAATTGTGATACCGCGTTCCAAAAAAAAAAATAAAAAAAATAAAAAAAATGTCTTTACTATCTGGGGAGTATATCCGTACGGTGAAATATGCGAGAATTTTATTTCCAGTGCGTGTCGCATGCCTCACCGAAGCTCCTCCCGCATGGCGGAGCATTTTTATTTTGAATTTTTTGTTTTTTGCTTTTTCGCTTCCGCCCCTCCCTCTCGCCCTCGATCTCGCTCTTTCGACTTGCACCGGGCGTTTTTCGAGCTTTTGACGACCAAGCAACGCGGCGCCGGTCGCTAAAAAAAAATGTGGCACTCGAAGCTTCGGGGTGGGCGTGCGCCCGAGAGGCCTAAGTGTCGTTTTAGCGACACGGTTTTTAATATTTTTTTTTTTTTGTCGCTCTTCCTTTTTTTTTTTTTTTTTTTTTCGTGTGCCAGTCGCAGCTACGGGGTTACACGGTTGATGATGCATTCCGACTGCAGCCCCGCTCCGATGCTCGACTACCGGCGTGTTTGCATTGCAGAACGTTCTCTCCGTGCATCCCCGTGCCCCACTCTCGGTCCGTCGTGCCCGATGTATATCACTTTACGACCTCATGATTCATAACTCGACGCCCGTCGAGGGGAGGACTCACCCGCGAGCGATTCATTAGAGGAAAACAAAATATTGTTATTGAAATAGCACGTGCGCGTCCCCCTGGTTTTCTAAGTTACAACGCGGGAACGCCCCACCAGGAGCGACTCGAGGCGCCGGAGACGCGAGGAGCCGTAAAGAGAAAGAAATTGATATGCTTTCGTAAAATAAATATGCTCGCGCCGGGCGCTGCCGTGGATTATGTACACTCCGCGGCGCACTTTTATTTGCCACCGAGGAAGCTTTTATTACCGCCAATGAGGGCAAATGGAGCGGAGAAATATTTCATCCCTCTCGCGCGCGGCCGCTCGGGACAAACTTAATTTTCGTAATAGCGTCCGCTCTCCGGAGACCGTATGAAATTCGAGAGTGGAGAGAAAAGTTTACCTCCCGCGTATGATCGCGCTTCTCGGATTTTGTCGGCAAGATTTCGCCGCATCGCTCGCGCACTCTTCACGGTGGAACGTGAGTTCCGGAGGCGCGGAGGATCTTGAAGCCTGCTGAAGGATCGTTTCTTCTCGTTGAATTGCCCTTTTCTCTGCTCAGTCTCTTCCTCTTCCCCGACGAGTATCGCGATTTCCGAGGCGAGAGTCGTGCGTCACTTCAGCGAGATTGGATGAACTCTCTCGCGATGATATTTCTTCAACGTCATCCACGCGCCGGACGCACGAGCAGCAGCCGAGCGCGATGAGGAGTGTTCTCTAAATTCAGTTCAGCTGGCGCGGGCGGTTCATTCATTTTTTTTCCATTTCCTCTTTCTTTTGACTGGAGATTGAACAAATAAAAGGTATTTACTTTTCAACGTCCTCGCGACAAAGAAACGTTGGATGCGGCGATCGAATTTCCGACGCGAACTCCGATTTTTGTTATTCTTGTTTCCCCGAGCTCTCGCTCCTCTCTTTCCTATATTTTCTCTGACCACAATAACTGCTGAGAGGTGGGGCAAAATGGACGCTTTTCCACGGAGCATAAACAGGAGAAGTCCAATTTAAAACGGAGCACACCGTTTTGCCTCGATCTACTTTAGGCAGTAGGGAGCTCCGAGATCGAGATTGTCAATCCGAATAATATTTTTCCTCTTCATCGTCGGGCTCGAAGGGGGAGAGAATGCGCATGCTCTTCGTAAACTCTTCCGCGAGGACGCGGCTTGTCTGAATTTCGCGCTCGACGAGGACGACGACGACGACGACGTCGTCCCGTTACTGCTCCCTGAAACATGAACGGTCCAACCTGCACGCGCTCCGTGTGCGACACTGACGATGCAAGCGAAAGTCTCCGGGTAGCAAGTTTCGGGGTGGGGGAAGGGGGCGAAGCCTCTCGAAAGTCACTTAACTTAGATTGCACGAGCGAAATGACTTTACTTTGCCACGGGAAAGTTCTCGCTGCTGGTGGAACGTCGACGGGGTGGGGCATGGAAGAGACACGGAGAATAAAAGAGAAAGAAGCTTGGAAGCTGGGCGACGAAAACGAAAGGAGAAAAAAAAAAGCGGCCCGAGGAAACGTTTTACTGTTTCCCACACCGCCGCCCTCGCCCCGGCAGTGGCGCAATGTTGTAAATATAAGAAATTCCGAAATTTGCGAGCAGCAGGTGTTCGCCAACTTTTTGAACTCAAACTTTCACCAATGTTTAACTCGTGACGGATGATAACGTCCGTGCAATTGCGTTATTCGAAGGGCAGCCGGAGTCCATTCGATTTGTTGGCTCGTCACGTCGGCATGAAATATAGCTGCACGTTACGCTTGTAGTCCGTTCTGGGAATCTGCAATATCGATTGCTAAGAAGCAAAAGGGCGTAACGCGTATGCCTTAACATTGAGGAGATACTAGAACCGCCATTGTCAGAATCACTTGAGATCGAGCCCTGTTGCATTTATCTCAAAATTATCGTTCAGAGGTGAAATTGTTCGTCGAAGCCACAATGTACTCAAGTACAATTACCTACAATTACTTACAATAGTCGAGCAATTAATCATGAACTTGGCGCTGTGACATTTGTCTCGAAAATTCCGCTTGTTCGTCGAAGTCACAACAGACTCAGCTACAAATATATTATCTAATCACTAATCATTTTTTACATGCACCGATGTGAATATCTCAGCGCGTCGTCGAGAGTCGCATCCAGAAAAAAGTTTATTGCGATCAAAGAACATTTATTAAGGACGAAGAATAATGTTTATTTGGATCTAATAAGCATATATTTACGTCATATAATATTTTTTTTTTTGCATTCGTGACTGACCTGCTACTTTTGATCGTATAGGAACAATGTGATATGAATTGTCGGAACTCCTGAAGCGTTAAGTTTATCCTAGCGCATGCTTGCTTAGAGGTACATTTCAACCCTTTTCACAGTTGAATTGCCAAACATCTCTACCTCGATAAGCATACGTGCGTGCTGGAACTTACACTGTTGGTTCGCCTTATGTACGCCACGGGCTTGATGTTTCCCAATACAATGCATAAACAAAGGCAAAGTTTGCTTCCATAGAGCAGGAGGCGGAAGGCGCTCATCTCACGTCTATCGTCTCTTGAATTGATAACTCGACTACATTGCTGCTAGTTTCAAAACTACATCGTCCATCGATCTCTTTTTATCCTCTTAACTGATAACAAAGTATAAATCAATATCTGTAATACACATACATATTATACGCAAGTTTGTGGATAAAAATTATTCAGCTTCGACGTCTTGAAAAGAACTAAATAGATTTACAGAACATTCAGTATTTTCGGTCATGAAATTTGATATATTTTCTAAGCGCGGCCGCGCCTCCAGCAACTCGGCGCCCCGAGGCAAGTGCCAACATTGCCTGTGCCTAAAATCCATCACTGAAACGACATCGAGATTTTCCGGCGTGGTTCGAACAACAGAAATTCGGATAAAGCGAGCCCCAGTTCGGATAATGGAGAGAGTTCAGACAGCGGAGCTTCGAATAATCGAGGTTCTACTGTACGCCCTTTTGTCGTTTGGCAGTCGACACAACGAAGTTAGGTGTGTGCTCCTGAATACTCGCAGAGGCTTACACAAATGCTCAGGTAAAGCCTGACGAGCGATATATCGCGGGCGAGCGGTACAATGTATAAGCGCGTTCGAATACGAATATCGTCGTCATAATAATCGATTTTGAGTGACGTATCCGTCGCGCTGGCTCGTACCGCTTTCCCGGATCGGGCGCGTCAAACGCATCGACGTCCCGTCGTTCGCGCCGCGGCATCGCCTCGTCCGCGTTATTCCATTCGTTTTCCTTTCGGCGAGTCTCTCTCCAATGCACGATACATTCGAGGCCCGAGAGATTTATCCGGCGGAGAGGACCGTTGAAGAAAACTCATTTCGCTTCGAGTGACGCGGTTCTCGTGGGCGTTCCACACCGGAGCACGATAAAATGCATACCCACGGCAAAGGGCCACTCCAGAGACCGATATAACCCAGGCGACGTTGCTCGGCGCGCGTTCCAGATAGCGTCGAATTGATTTTTAATTCGCTTTTTTTTTTTTTTTCGGGCAACGAGACAACCTCCGCCTGTCCGACTATCCAACTATAGTTCGACGATTGTGTAAACGACCGTGTATATCGCGGGCTTCGGTACACTCACGCAAACGGCCGCGCGCACACGGTGTGTTTGTCGCACGGGTCCGTTAACGGTGTACATTCGCGGACGACGGAACATCCGCGGCGGCGGGTATCGCGGGTTAGCGAACGCCCGACACGGCGTGTATTTGCGATGGAGTCTGGACCGCGCGCCTCGAGCCGACAAACAACTAACGGCCACACCAACCGGGAGGATACCTCTATGATCGAGCGAACGTGATCGAGGCGACATCGAGGAAGCATCGCTTTAGATTGCACCGATGCCCGATGGGCGGGACACAAAGCACTCCGCGATCGGGGACACAAGAGAGCCGGAACATTATTGCCGGACGTATTTTTCATTGATGTAGACTGCGTGGCACTTTGCTTCCCCATAGAGCTGTTTTAATTAAATAATAATAATAATAATAGTAATAATGTATAACAAAGTTGGAAGCACGCTCAATTTCGAATTCCATGGGTTCCTGACGAACGCTCAATTTCGAGAGACTATTGCTTTACAATCTGTCACCTGTCAATGTCAGCTCAACAGTTCTTGAGCTTGTTAAATGATCGGCGGGTCATTGACGTGCCAGGAAATGTTGGAATATCCTGATTGGAATTTTGAAACTTTATTTTGGATACAAAATATCCGCGATATATAGTGTATTAATGTGTAAGGATGAATCTAATTTCTTGGGATTCGTGTCTATAGGTAGGCAGTTGTTTTTCGATCAGTTCCTGTGACAGTTCTAAGATAGTCTGTTCTAAGACCTCTCAGCGAATAGACGTGCGGCTATTCGAGAGAACCACGAGAGAATATGAGAGACGATCTCGCTAAAGCACTGCAACAAGGATTACGAGGGCGAGGAGGACATAATTACAAGGATTGTTGGTCCCGTCACACAATCTGCTCACCATTGACGTATTAGGAAAGGTCAAAATATTCCGGTTAGCATTTGCAATCTTTGTTTTAGATATAGCGAGACATATTCGAGATGTATTCCTATGTATGCGCGTCTGAACTCGGCGTTTCTGTATCGCATTCTGCTCCCTGTTCAGAATTCAGTTTTGACACAAATCTGTTCTGTTGTGTGATTATGATACGTCACTTCGGGTTTTTAAATCTCGGTTCTCGAACGGCAAACAACATGTTGTTACAGTGTTACAATCCAGTCAGTTTACAACCGATTTTACTTCGGAGTCCCAAACAAGTGGAAATCCGGACAACTTACAGGCGATTTTATTTCTGAGTCTGCTATAGCCCGCGCCCAAAAGTGTGGGAATTCGAGCAATTAATTATGAACGCCGCCCTGTTACATTTATCTCAAAATTATTGCAGTATTGTCCCCTCATCGCTTATAATTGTTTCGATGATTTACGAATGCGTGATTGTGTACTCAATGCATAATTTATGCAGCTTGTCGGAGCGGGGAGGGGTGGGGGGGGGGGGGTCGAGCAGAGGAAACGTTAGCGCATATATTTCGTGGGATATCCGGTAGGTACGACCGATGACGGATGTAGCGATCAATCCATTATCATGGATTACCCCAGCGGCAGGAGGGATGAAGCTAAGCTTCGCCGAAAGGGTGTGCGCGGCGCGGGTGGATAGGCCGATATAGGGATAGACGTGAGCTATAACTCGGCGTCGAAGGGACAGCCGGGAGCACGCTCGCTGGGAAACGGCGACATCAGTAGTGACGTCGGAGTACAGTAGTGGATTTCACCCATAGCCGGTACGAACAAGTGTTCGCGGGGACCATAAACCACGCCGGTTTACGTTATCGCCCGACCGGATCTCCCTAGTCGGCGCAAACTACTGCAATTTGGCTAACGGACGCGCAATCCTCTACCCCGCGCTCGTCACTCCCGGGACGTGTGCCACTGGGCAAAATTGATGCAGGAATTCCGAGGAAAGGTTACGATGGCAAACGCCGCAGTCATTGGCAACGCTCCGCCGATCGAGGCCTCACAGTTAACGGCAGGCTCTGAACATATTGGACGGAAAAACAATACAAGTGTACCAATCACTTTGCGGGTCGGGCGGCTGATGAATGAGGCAGGACGGCCGGCGATGAGGCGAACGAGTCCAAAAGCTCGTCGGGATCGCACGCGGTAAAAAGCATTCGGTGACAACATGCTGCGATAAATGTATTTGTGATTTTTTTGCGAAAGATATTTTTACCGAAAAATATCTATTTTTTGGACATATTTCCGAATATATTTGCGGAGATGTAGTTTATGAAGATGTGGGGTAAAAGTAGCGAGTATGAACGAGCCCGGTTGGTATGCAAATCAATGATACACGGACCGGACAATATTCATCACCTTTATAGTCTGTATGTATTTAAATAAATAGACTGAGTGCGGGATCTGATAGAAATTACCATGAATCTCGCCAAAACCCATGGCACTTTCAGGTATATGGTAACTATAGCGACATCCTGGCAAACATTCGTATTAAACTTAACACACTCTGCAAGAGAATATGGTAATTTTCGCTGCCGCAGATATTAGCCAACTGTCTCGCAACTTTTTTTTAGAATATAAGGTCTTCTTACTAGAAAATATAGCAATCGGAGGCGGCACGATCGCGGACCATTCGCTTTAATCTTGTAAATTATACCGGCACATTATAGCGATCAAATTTTGTTTTATGTATACATACATAAAAAAATTTGATCCATTGCATTCTCAGTTAGGTAAAAAGTTTCTATGGTTCTTGTGATAATTTTATGTATCGTTCGTGGTGGTGCTAGTGTACCATGTTGCCAGATCGAAAGTCACCATATGAGCCGATAGTTTTTCCGAGATCCTTCTCTGAGTGTAGTAAACGTTTAATATATTTATATAATGTAAAAACCCCGAATTTAATATACAGTAGATCCCCGTTTATCCGAGTTAATGTGACGTATGTAGGATAAGTGAGATCTCGGATAACATGGATATCAGCACATCTTCGTGCGCTGACATTGCTGCTTCAAGCGTTTTATCCCAGTTTTCCATATTATCCTAGCCTACACCTCGGATAACGCGGAGGCTCGGTTGATCCAAGGTCGGATAAGCGAGCTTCTACTGTATTTCAAATATCATATGATTTCCGTGAGTCATGGCGATGTCATTGAACCTCACAAATGAATAGCGAATGGTGAAACGAATAAAAAAAAACTGTATCGACTTTCTCGCGACTTACCTGAAACGGTTTTCCTCTGCCGGATCGATGTTCATTCCGAGGAATGGTCAGTGTGCGGAATCGTCGAGAGAGGCAACTCTTGACATCGAAGCCGTCGGCGGAGGGTAGGAAACGAGAATGAACGGGGCCAACCAACGTCGCCGACAGCGGCTGCAACACATTCTCATATATTTTAGTGTATATACCTATACGGGCAAGCGTTTTCAGACACAAAGTGTGCCCGTCGGTGTGTATGCACCTGCAGCATGTCTCTACTCCTGAATACGGTCTGCGAATTCTGTGCGCCGAACTACGGCGTATAGGAAGTGTCGTATGTGTAACTGTGTAACATCACACGCACGTTGCCAGCAGGCGGTTCGCAGGGTGCCGAGCTTTGTGAAATGTAAATGGAATCGAGCGATATCGTTGCCAGATATCTATGTATATTCATATATATATACTATACGTAGTTTGCGCGGTGAAGCTGACTGGTTCTGCATGACGCTTACCGTGGGCGTCTGCAGCGGAAACAGAAGTAAGCTCATCGGCTTCACCGCACAGCTTCCGTCTGTATCTCGAATTACGCTTATTCCGGAAGCAGCGATTGCGGATGACGTGAGATGGAAAACTTGACCTTTTTTCCTCTCACCGTCGGAAAAATTCGAATTCACATCTCGACCGTAAAATATATTATAGAAATGGCGTCGCTGAAGTATTAGAGCTCGGAATATACATAGTTGTCGGATTTATAATTGAAATCTAGGGCTGAAAAATGTAATTATCTGAAAAATGGAGTAAATATAATATCTAATTTGCAAATTTTCCACATTTCAGATTAAAAGCCGCGAATTTTTTTTCCATCGCGAATCGCAATTCATTTTTGTAGCCGCCGAAGCGACGTTCCAGCGAACGCCGCCGTGTGAATGCAGAGCGACGAAGTAATGGACCGAGATTGTACTTTGGATGGAAATTTTGCGCGATTACAGGTGTAACGACGCGTCCACAGACAGACAACAACATCCCATCTCCAAATCTCTGTGACTAACTGCGCCCCACGATGGAGACGGGGTTGCGACGTTATTGTGCTGAATTTTCCTCCCCAACCGGCTCCCAACGACTCGCAGCGTCCACGCGACATGGAAAACTTGACAATTTTTCCTCTCGCTGTCGGAAAATTCCAATTCATATCCCCACCGAAAAGTGTATTATCGAAATGGCATCGTTGAAGTATCAAAGCTCATAATACACGAAGTTGCGATTTGTAATTGAAATCTGGTGCTGAAAAATTTAATAATCCGAACATTGGAGTAAATACAATGCATTAAATAAAATGTATTATCGAAATGGCAATCGCTGAAGCATAAAAACTCGGAATACACGAAGTTGCGATTTGTAATTAAAATCTGGTGCAGAAAAATGTGATAATCCGAAAAAAAAGATTAAATAAAAGTTCTAAGTTCAAAATTGTCTACATTTCAGTTAAAGCTCGCAAACTTTTCTTCCATCGCGAATCGCAATTCATTTTTGCAGTCACCGAAGCGACATTCGCGCGAGTGCCGTCGAGTGGATGCAGAGCAACGAAAGAATAGCCCGAGATTCTACTTTGGATGGAAATTTGGCGCGATTACAGGTGTAACGACGTGTGCAGACAACAACATCCCATCCCAAAAGCTCTGCGGAAATAAGTGCGCTCCACGAAGGGGTTGCGACGTTACTGTGCTGAGTTTTCCTCCCCAACCGGGTCCCAACGACTAGCGGAGTCTACCCCCGACCACCCGTTCGCCAGAGGACGTCTGCATAATATTATCTGCTTAATGCAAATCGCATTGAGAGTTTCGTCCCCCGACGACATAAACTGCCGGAGACGGGAAGGGACGAGTGCCCGCGTTCAACTCGCACGCTCGCTGCTTTTCCTTTACCCACTTCCCTCACTCTCCGGGTTCCTAGACGTTCCCTTCGCGTTCACGTAGTTGTCGTTGGCTAAACTCTATCCCGTGTACGCTTTTCCGGAGGAGGACGAGGAACCGAGAAACGTGGAAACGTCTTGATCGCTGAACTAGCGTACCGTGGAACTTGCTTGGCAAACTTTATTGTCGTTAATGACGGAACTCGAGTTTCTGATATCGAACCAGAGACGCTCGGTGCTTTACATCGTCTGTACAAACTGCTCGTATTCATGAGGGGATAGGGAGGGAGTGAGTGAACAGGTAACCAGGTAAATTTTGCAGACTCGTCTGTGATTTCCGAGACGTTGCCTATGAAAGGAAGCGAAATACCTTTGGTAGGTGGGGAGAGTGCGGGCGGTAAATTATGGATTATTTATAAGAGTTACGTGAAGTTTACGTGCTCGGGAAAAGTTAAGCTTCCTCGGTTGGGCCGGATGCGTCACGTTCGGCAATACCCGGCGAAGGGCTAGACGTAAAGGGCACAGACGGGACCGCAGAGTATGAATCCTTCGGGTATCTCGGTTCCTGGCAATGAAATCCAATAAAAAAATTCCTGGGGTGACAGACGCGAGGTTTCACGTGGGCCGCGTGATTCGTGACGAATTCCTAATTAAGGAAGTATGGGAACTACGTGCCCACTCCAGAGGGGACTGGCGATAAGCAGGAAATCGTATAAACTTGCCGGTATAAACGATCATGAGAGAATAAATTATACTGATTAAGGCTTTTTTTGTTGTTTCTTTTTTTTTTTATGCCGGATGATTGCACACGATCATATTCATCGTCGCATCGCATATTTCTCAGCATTCTTCCAATCTTTTTGCCGCTACAAACGATCACGAGCGAGTAAATACTAAACCGTACTCATTAAGATATTTTGGTTTCTTCTTTTTTTTTTTTAATGCCGGTCGATTGCACACGATCATAAGCATCGTCGCAGCTATATTTCTCTAAAAGTTACTCAGCACCCTTATCATCGTTTCGCCGATACAAACGATCACGAGAGAATAAATTATGTTAATTAAAAATTTGTTTGGTGTTTCTTTTTTTTTTTGTTTCCTATGCCGAATGATTGCACACGATCACAAGCATCTTCGCAGCCATATTTCCCGAAAAGTTCCTCGGCGCCCTTAACATCGTTTCGCCAGTCCAAACGATCACGAATGAATAAATTATACTATGATTATTTTGTTGTTTCTTTTTTTTCAATGCCGGATGCACACGATCATGAGGATCGTTGCAGGCAATATCCCGAAAAGTTCCTCAGCGCCCTTAACATCATTTTACCGAAGGCCAAGTTCCGGACAGCGCTGAAACTTAAAATGTTCAATCCGGCGAGGCAATTTCGCGTCGCGCCATAGGAAATAGAATAAAATCAAATAGAATAAAGAGAGTCGGAAGTGGTGGCGAGAAGAGCGGAGGGTCGGAGAAGGCGCGAGGAGGCCGACGGTGGGTGGTGTAAAGTGGAAGATCGAAAGCAACGTAATCGAGTTTCCTTCGGGGTCTAAAACCGGGCCGCGCATGCTGTGGCTGGTGCACAGTCGTTTGCCGAGCTTCCTCCTGCCGCCGTCGGGGGACGAGTATTGCTTAGCGCACTCCACACCGAGAGTAACTGCTGGAATAAGTACTCGTCGGGGCGCTGTAGTTCCTCTGGTGTCGGGGAAAGAGGAAAAGATAGAGAGAAGAAAGAGAGTGCGGCGGACGATAGGGAAGGTACGTCGCCGTCGCTATCGTCCGCGTCGCCGGTTTGGTCGTTCTGATGGACACTTGGACTCCACTCCGCTCGATTAACTATCGGGGGCAGCTCGTTCCGCGACAAATCGTGCGGAGATAAGCGTCTAGCGTGCTACGAGCCACGGGTAATCGACCACTTGATATAGTAAATCTTTCAAGAAAATTACTCACTCTCAGCGTATGTAAAGCGTGGCCATTTCCGGTTCGTCGAGGCGAAGTCGATAGAACGATTTTTCGGGTAATTCGGAGCAATGAGACGATTCTACATTAAGTTCAACAATTTGTTGGGTTTCTTTCGTAATTAACAATTCAGCGGAACTTGATTAATACGTTTCTGTCACTGACTGCATTCGGAATTAACTTTACATACGTTTGAAACGTATCACACACCTTCTTTTGCCCACGTTGTTGTGTTCCTTAATTCACACTTTTTAGTTCACTGGCCGCATTCGAGATAAATTCCAGAGAATCTTTAAAGAAAATTCTCTCCAGTTATTTCCTGTTTGAAGATCTCACTTTTGAATCGAAAGCGACGTCACAGAGAGCAATTTGAAAAACTTCGTCATGACGTCAATTCCGATTTCAAAATCTCAGTTTTCAACCGGAAGTGACGTGATACGTGAATACTTCCGGTACTTCCGGTTTGAGAATCTTGGTTTTCAACCGGAAATGACGTTATACCAGAATTACGTCATTTCCCGTTTGAAAATCCAATTTTTCTACCGAAAGTGACGTCATACCGGAAATACGTCACTTTCGGTTTGGGAATCTAATTTCTCTACCGGAGGCGACGTCATACCAGTATGCCACTTCCGGTAGATGAATGAGATGTTCAAACATATATTAGAATAAAAAGATTGCTAAAATCATACCGTCTACTTCTTCTTTCTCCGCCTAACGAGCGATTCCTCTCTTCCTTTAATTTTTTAATCCAGCCGGTTACAACTTTTTCTTCGTATTTATTTTCGACAGCCTCCCGCTTTCCTCGGTATTGCCGAGTCTCGACGGTGCCAGGTGCGCATAAAGAGATCTCCGGCTTTCATGCAGTACAGTCGCGCCCGCCGCGGTCATTCTCATCTCGAGCTATTCGAAAGCCCGGAACATCCGCGTCTGGTTATTCTACTTGTGTACCACCCGCGCGCTAACCGTTCTCGTGTATTTCATTAAATAATTTTGCAATTACTTTCACTTCTTTATGTGCCGGAACAAGCCGCGATGACGCAGCCAGGCAGTTTCTCGCGCTTATAATTTCACCCGTAGAACGCGAAAAAGTCGTTGAGACTTTCACAGTATTGAGAAATCGAATGAAATAGCTTCTTCGTACTCAGTTATTTATTTTATTTTTTTTTTCTTTCGCGACCGACATAAGCGACGTCTATTCATAATCGTCTTATTGGCCGCACCCTCGGTCCCTCGGTTCTTCCATCCCCGAGCGTCTCGATTCTCAGAGACCGCTCCTCGCTCCCTCGGCTTCTTCGTCCAGAGCACAATCGGACGAGTTCTCCCCGACTCGCCAGCCGCACTTGATACCTTCGCTCGTTCACGCTAATTCAATTTCTTTCGCATTATACGTCGAGCTCTCGGCTTTTCTTTTTTTTTTTTTTTTTTTTGTTCACGTCTCTCTCACCCTTCAATCTCCATCGTGAAAGTCTCGCGCCCCTTTCACTCCACCCTCGGACAACCGGGAAAAATCCGGCGTTGCGTGAAACTCGAACAATAAACAATCCGCTGCCAAACAATCGACTCGTTTCCGTGACGCTTTTCCGCAAACGTTCTCGCCTCGACCGGATGGAGTGAAAGCTTTTGCTTTTATGTTTTCTACGTCTCGCCTTGTTTCTCCTCGCTCGTTTCCACTCTCCTCTCTCTCTCTCTCTCTGTAATTCTGGTCGAGGTCGCCTGACACCGACAGCTGGGGCAGAGGCTTAAACGGTGCTGAAACACAGGGGACAAAAAAAAATACGAACTCTCCTGTCTATAACGCCTCGACCATTATAAAGAGTCGTCGAGTCTGTTGTAGAGAATGGAGCGGCGAGTTGTGTGCCGTACGGAAAAGAGTGTCGGTCTGGTCGAGGGTCGGACGGAAAGTGACAGAGCGTCACAACTGATGCGTCTGCAGTCCTCTTCGCTTCCCACGCACGGAAACTTTATTCAACTATTCGCTTTTACCGCACAGCTGCACGGAAGAGTCTGAAATGCACGTGATACGCAACAGAGAAAATATAACACTACCAATCGCAAATGTGTGCATTCCACGGTCGATAAATCGTCTTCTTCTCCGCATTACAATCATTTCGATTAAAGACGATCATCGAGTTATTCGATTCATAAGCGCGACTGAAACGTTCGAGTAGATTGAAAAAAAATTTTAATGGAAAATGTACAAAAAAAAAAGCGAAAATAACGAAGCTTTGTGTATAATTTCGTGAAAGAGAGAGATTGTAATAAATGTCGAGAGAAAGAAATGCGATTGCTTCATAGAAGTTGTAAGAGGGCTTTAATTATTTCGACAAAAGATGATCATCGAAGAATTGAATTCATAAGCGCAAATGTAACATTTGAGTGGCTTAAAAAAAAATGTATACAAAAAAGTGGAAATAACGAAGCTTTATGTACAATTTCGCGAAAGAGAAAGATTGAAATAAACGTCGAGGGAAAGAAATGCGATTGCTCGAGGGAAGTTGCAACAGAGCTTTACAGGGGGGAAGAAGAGAGGGGTTGGGGCGGGGGGTTGGAGGAGAGGTAACCACCGAGCTTTTAAAGGTATCCCCGACCCAACCGCACACAGTGAGAGCTAGAAAGGAGCAAAGAATAAAAGAGCGAAAAAAAAGTAGTTTTTGCAACCGCGACGAGCTTTAGCGAATGCAACTGCTTCGGGGGCAGTGCGGGGGGGCAGTAGGGAGGAGGGGGGGGGGGATCAGCCAAGAGAAAAAGCTGGATATAAAGTAGTGAAAAACCCGCGAGAAACGCAGGTAGGAACACACAATCGTTCGTGTAAACGGGCTCGCGAAAAAGCAACTCACGGCGGAACGGCCCTTACTTTTTTTTTCAGCCCTGCTCGCCCCTCGCCCTTCCGCGGGCGAGTTAAAAAAGGACCGAAGGAAAACGATTAACAAAACACTGTAGCGGTGCGCGTTCGTTGGAAACGGGATAGTTGGAAAGGAAAAAGGAGAGAAACCTCGAGAGCCAGCCCCGTCCTCGCAGAAACAAGCGCGAGTTCGTGAATGTCGGGAATAATCGTTGGGCGCGAGAAAAAGCGAGTCGGCGATGATGGTAATGGCGGAATGGTTGGGAGGGAAAAGGGCAATTGCGAGTGTCGTCTGCAATGAGAAACGGAGAAACGGAATCCTCGGGGGCATCAAAACCGGGGGGGGGGGGGGGGGGGCTTGACGAGGGACAAGGACGACGCGAAACTGCAGCCGGAGGCGTTCGCATCTAGCCGCTCGTTAATGAGCCGAGAGCTTCTCGCGTGCAAAGGGAACGTTTGTTAACCGCGTGAGAATGACGCCATTGCTACCGCCGGCGCGCTGTTCCAACGGTCGCGCCGGTACCCGCTGGTGCTTCCGCTGCGGGTGAAAATAATTAGTCCGACGGATTCGTTTGGCTAGCTGACGCGATTTAACTTGCCGTCGGTGAAAATTGCAAACTCCACCTGATGCATTGTGCGCGTCGCGGAGGTGCGCGCGCTCTCCACAGGTTGGCACGCAAATCGGTCCGCTGCGCCGAAGCGCCCCGTCGCAGAGCGGCTCACGGTAGGACGATTGTTCGTCGAACTGGCGTTATTGTTTGCATTATCGCGCAGTGCATATTTCCCAGGCGAATTCGTTAACTGTACAATAACACTTGAAACAATTGGCCACCGGTTCGAACGGCGTTTCGACGGAAGCTTTTGTTTGGCTAAAAAAAAATGTCATCGATTTGTCGCCACCGATCGAAATGATCGATTTCCGGTCAACGGATTATACTTTCGTCGTGTGCCGCCTGGCTTTCCCCGATACACGCGTTTATTATTCGTTAATTACGGGCTTTGGGCCCGGGCGTTAAGTGGTTGTGCGTCGCTCTCGGAGCGCTTTCAACGACCCCACTCGATGCACCGCGGCGCTCGTTCCTGAGGGTGAAAAGGGTTCGGGCTCGCGGTGTACATACAGCTCCGCCCGCCTCTCCCCCATACGGCTGATTAAAAGCACCGGCTGGATAATTGAATATTAAGAACTCCACTCGACAAAGTGGCGAGAGGGCCCTCATTGCCTGCGCTCGGCGCTAAGAGCAGCCCTCTCTCGCATAGCCCTGTGTGCCCGTGCTCTCTCGCTCTTGCGGTCTTTCTGTATCCTTTGCCTACCGCTGCGGCCTCGGTAAAACCGGCTGATTTTAATTAAAGACAAACATCCCTCTACCCCCACTCGGCGCGCGAGTCCTGGATAGCACTGTTTTACGCGAAGAGGCCTCGACGCCACTTTGCTAACGTCGGGGAAACAACGATCCGCTCGCGTCACCGCCGACGGGGATGAAAGCGGGTAAAAGAGAACATTGCCGATTGATCTTTTTGTTCTTGCTTCAGGACTCTCGAGGCGTCTTCGAATCCTTTTGTCCTACACTTGTCTTTCATCTACGGAAATTAAATGTATTCGAAATATATTACATTGGGTGCTTGTTGCTTGGGCATAGAGGAAACTTTTTTTTTTTTTTTAGATTTCCACGAAAACGTATTCAGAATGTTCCAAAACGGCAACAAATCACATCTAGACAAAAATTTCCGGATAGATTTCTGTGTCTGTGTCAGGCATGTAGAATTCAACTGTCCATAAATAAAAAACGGCTTTATCAATCGGGTTGAAATTTGGCACGTAAGTAGAGCAGTCAAGTGTCCGCGCTAGTCTGCTTGGCATAATTTACGCGGTAATTGAAACATTCGTTCAGCTTTTATCAGATTTTGAATTTTGCGAAAAAATGTGTTAACGCTTTCGCAAATTTTGAGTTATCGGGCTAAAACTTTCTACAAAAGTACACTAACAAGCACAAAAATCTTTTTCGCCAGTGAATTTGGTGAGAATTGGTCGAAGCGTCTTTTGTGACATTTTCAATTTTCCGAAAAATATCTTTTTGCATTGTTGCACTTATAATTTTTTAGATGTTCGACTAAAAAATTGGACATAAATTAGACATAACTAATATGGATCCATGTTCCCTACCGAATTTGTCACGAATCGATCTACCCGTTACAATTTTATAAGATTTTAAATTTATTTTCTTTTACTCGTACGTCGCAAGAGACGCAAGGATCACCGTGAAATATCGCGAGTCGCAAAAATATTCTTTCCGTTTTCGAAAGCCGTACATCCGAGATATTACCGGCAGAGCAGTAAAAAAAAAAAAAAAAAAAAAAAAATAAGGAAAATAAATGTAAGAAATCGGTAAAAAATGAGTAAACTAAATTTAGAAAAATCGGTAAAAAAGAAATTAAAATAAATTTGGAAAGAGATCCAAAGTAATTGGCGCATGGCTTCATAACTTATTACAACGAGGGCCATAGTTTCCTCCACGAGGAAGCCAAATATCGATCAACGAACTTTCTCACAGAGAAAGCTACGCGCAAAATGTTTTATGATTAATTTATTAAACATGATATCTACTTCGAGCCTTTCGCTCGACAAGCTGATTTTAGAGGAGGTCAAAGGGGGTGTTAGCTACTGGGAAACTTTCGGTTAAAATAGGTGCCAAGGGGATGAGAGTACGATGCCGAGGGATGAGCAGGCTCCGCCGGGTAGGACCGAGTGTGCAGATAATTTGCAACGGAAGAGGCTGAGCCCGAGGGCGAGCTCTTCTAAGATAATTTGCTGGAGTAACTCTCCTCGCAGCTTCGGGCGAGCTTAGTTCCTTCCTCGCTGCCGTTTTCGACGTGGCGATGGAAGGTAAGCCGCCCGCTGTACGTAAAGGTATGCTATACCTAAGTGGCGAACTACAGTACCCAGTTTCCCATAGTCCGGGTACACTCTTAGACAAAATTTTCGTGATCTCGCGATATTCCCCAAGAATTCCCATACGAAATTACATCAAAGGTTCCGCCCGCCGAACATCCCAAAACGCAACGGCGAGCGATCGGTACCGAAATGCAAAGAGACCACCATCAATACCGAACACTCGAGTAAACAGTCATTAATATTAACGATCCCAAAGAGAGAATTCGTAATACCGCAATTTAATCAATTGATTAACAACCAGCCTTGCACCGCTGGTTGTGTTGCACGAGCGAGCTTTCAGCCCCTCAGGATTCCCGATAATCGAGGATTTTGCTTCAGGACACGAAGACGGATGGCTCCGTCCCCGATACAGCCGCCCGACTCTCTCATTGCCACAGACCGAATGAGAGTGGATAGAAATAAATGGTCGATGCCGGATTGTGCTCTCGGGTCTTCTCGATGGATCAACGGGAGGAAAAAAAAAAAATCATTACTCATCTGAAAACCGATGCATAATTATCAAAGGCGAACTGTTCGACCTCGTCCCGAACCACCGATACTCCCTCTCGTCGAGGACCAGAGCCAGAGAGATAAATGGTGAATGGTGCACGATTCAAAGCCATCGGTCGAGAGTGCCCGAGCTCCGGGACGACCGCACCGGTCGCGGAGAGTTTGCGAGTGTACGTAGTACGTGGCCATATCGAATCTCGTCCCCAGACAGAATGTTCTCCCGCAGGATGTTGTATCCTTAATGTATTTACCTTGGCTCCTAACCCCCGATCGAACAGCGCCCTCCTCCACGTCGTTCCCTCCTTCCCCCGTCCTCCTCTTCGCCTCGTTCTCCACCCATCTACCCTACTCGTTCTTCACTCAGCAAGCTCCACTTACCCCACTATATACTACGTGCTCTCCAAATCCCCTACCATCCACGTCCCAAAGATCCGTTTAGCCGCTCGTACGCCGGATTACTGATAGATATAGATATGATCCGCCCCCCCCCCCCCCCCCCCCCTCTGAAACGCCGAGATAAACCTGGCGAAGATATTATAGGGAGAATTTGATTCAATGTGTATCGGGGATATTCGGGAATCGTCGGGCTTAAAAAAAAAATCTCCACTGTTCGATTTAATTCCCGGCTAAGGTGTTGAATAAATAAAAAAATTTGAAGATTCCATGTCGAGCAGCAGAACTCGTGCTACATTGCTCAGGAATTAACCTTCCATTGTACTAATTCCGTGAGTTCATTAGCATGTGCCACCAACCGTGTCGACGGAGATTTTCCCTCAAAGTTTTCGGTAGGAGGGGTGGGGGAAGATATTACAGGGAGACTTTGATTCAATGTGTATCGGGGATATTCGAGGATCGTCTGGCTTAAAAAGAAATCTCCACTGTTCGATTTAATTCCTGGTTAAGGTGTTGAATAAATAAATTTAAAAAAGTACATGTCGAGCAGCAGAACTCGTGCTACATTGCTCGGGAATTAACCTTCCATTGTACTAATTCCGTGAGTTCATTAGCATGTGCCACCTACCGTGTCGCCAGAGATTTTCCCTCAAAGTTTTCGGCAGGAGGGTTGTGGGGCGAAGGTTGTAAGGTGTGTTTCGTTCCATCCAGTGGTAGTTTCCTCAGACCCTAGTGAGGGTAGATCTAAAAGAGGAATGTGGGAATGAGAGGAGAGCGCCCTCTGCCGAAACCTCACTCCAAAAGGAAGCTGCGCTCGTGCCGACGAATATGTTTAAAGAGGGGTTTGAGCTTCTTCCACCGAAGCCATCCCTTCGCGCCCCGCATTAGCAGTCGGCGTCTGGCAGTGGCAGGGTGCTTACCAACACGCTCGCAGGATGGGGGTGAGCACAAACGAGAGTACGTAGGCGTCGAGCAGCGGTCGCTGGTGTGTCTCGCGCGCGTTCATACGCCAGACACGATTTTCTACTTAGCACCAGTAGGATCGGGCTCGTGTACCAGCGCGTTTTCCCCCTCTCAGCTGGGAGCGAATAAGGTCGTGGCAAACGGCACTGGAGGACCGGCATTGCCGTCTTCGAGAGGTCGTCTCTCGTAACCATCTTCTGTCTATAGAACGAGGGGGGCCCCCCGGGTCCGTGGGGAAAAAAAGTCCCGGGGGAGACGAGCCGACCTGATAATATTCCCTCGATCGCACTCCGTCTTTCTGTCTGTCTAATGGCTTTCGACCGGTAGCTTTCCGATAACCTTTTAGGGGAGCGCGTCTTCGATTCCGGGTGAAATCCTTTATTCCGTCGCGAGAAACTGGCTTACCCGATCCGTCGAAAGGCCGACCAACCTGGCCAGACTTATGGCGCAGGATTCTGATCCGAAGAGTCGGGGAGCAGCAATTGGCATTAGTCTTTGAGTTGGATTCCCGAGGGTACTCTTGGCGTGCATTCCGGGCGTAGTGTCGAGAGGTAATAGAGGCAACCCGGCTGCGGAAGGAGCTCGCAGCAGGTCTGGCCCCTCGCCCGGTTGATGTATACCTGCAGTCTCGGTAGTCGAGGCTCTTAGCGAGTCAGACTCGATTTTCTGCCGGAGAGCCGCCACCGGAACGCAGGAGAGGCTTTGTGCCACGTCCTGAAGATGGGTGCGAGGATTACCTGCACCTGGCGTAGGCGAGAGCGGCGCTCGGAGAACTGCAACATACGAGGAGGACGATATTCCGGAAGCCCTTTAGCTCATTCATCGTTTCGGATTCGCTTAGCCCTTGGCTTTGCTGCCTAGTTACGCGAACCTGATATACTTCTTTGCCTGATGTGCTCGATTCTTTTCCTGGCGCCGTTTCAGGACTCAATGGAGAATCCCGAGATCAAACTTAAGCACGAAACAAAGGCCGAAGTGCTCTCTCCATTCGGCGCTAAAATACTTTCGGTGGTTCTTCGCATCTTTTTCACTGGCAAACTCATACGTTTCCTGGTTTAGTCGTTTTTTTTTTCTTTCCACGGGTAGCGACTACGATAGAGACGACGACGCGTCACGTATGCTCGCTGGTCTATATGGTACACCGGTATCCACTGGTATACCCGAACGATATGGGAATCCGCGAAAGGAGAGCCAGATATCGAATTGCGTAGTCATCCGAAAAGGCGGACGGATGACGCTCGAATCACACGCCGAGAAAAATTCAGAACCACCGGTATACGTCTTCGCCTACGCCAACGATACTCGGATTTTTCCCATCTCTCTGCCTCTTCGTGTTCGCTGTGCTAGCTTTTTTTCATTTTTCTCTCGGGAACTAGCTCTTTCGTATGATACGGCGAAGACGTCTTGGGATATGCGGGGGTGTGACGACTTCCCGAAGCTCACTTTCGGCTTGCGCGAGAATATAAAACCGACGATGCCGGTGAACGACGAGAAAGAGGTTCATGATATGAAAAATCGTCTCGGTGACTCTCTCTCCCATCTCCATCGATATGTTTACCCGTCTCCGACAGTTCATACCGATATCGGAAAACGCGAGGAATGGCAATGTAAAATATCGCAGGGGCATGGCTGTGATCAATGAAATATAATCACACTCGAGTCACCATCGGAACGTCCGGAGCTTAAAAACAAAATTACATTGACCTTCGTTTCCGTCATCGTAATTTCTGCCGTCGCGCACTGTAAGCTCGTATACGCTTATTGGCTACATCTCATCTGCTTCACTTCTACTTTCGCCTTCGTTTAGACTCTGTAAAAAGGGCTTGTCCCGTTTATACAAGTAAATAAATAAATAAATAAATAAATAAATAATAATTGCTCAATTTTCGTTCCAGGATTGAAGGCCGAGTTGTACTACGTTCAGGAGGGTGTCGTTAACACGTACGCCATGAACTTCGTCGTTCTGGTACCGGCGAGCATCGCCGATCTCGAATTTTCCTGGCAGAGTCTCGTCGGCTATCCGGTGAGTAATAAAAAAAAAATCCCTGTTATTGCTTCCATCCAAACGTGCCCATTGCCGTGAAAAAAATGTCGCTTCTCGTTCATCCCTCCCCAATTTCGTGAGTTCATCAGCTCTATTTGAGGGAGGTCACGTGTCGATGATCCAAAAAGAGGGTGAGCTCGCGAAAAATACTTTTACCGTCCATTAACGCTCGGCAAGCTGCTCCCATCGGACGAACCGATGCAAGTGGAACAAAACAAATATGTACCGGAGACACCCCTGCCACGTATAACACACATGAGCGTGCGCCGCTGCGCGGAAACTTCACACTTACTGTATTTCAGTCCGGTACACGGCGGGGGCGATCGGAGATAAACTTGAGTGCATGAATCTCGAGTCCGAAACCCAGGGGAAGGATCTCCGACTCTCGGCTCTGATTGATCGCACTTCTCGAAACTCTCCATATTAAATGTGTCCATATAGGTTGCGAGTCTATTCCCCGACGGGGGCGGAGAAAAAGAGGTCGGGCGATTAATCAGTGAGCATCGGAAAGGTTTTCCCATCGACACAAGACAGACGCGGAACGACGGACCGGAAACAGAGGGTGTAATTAGTCCTTGCCCTCGATAGGGCGAGCATCGAACTGAGTTGAAGAACCCCTCGAGCCAGAAGACAGTAAGGATCTCGTAATCGAGCCTCGGACAAGACAGCAGCGAATGGAATCGGACGGAAGTACAACGAGGCGAAACTATTATTCTCGTCGGCTTAAGGAGCTTCGAGCGTTCGACTCTAGCCAACTGAGTGCTAGTTCTTTTTTTTGCCTTCACTACGACGACCATTCACTATAATCGATGGTGATTTGTATCGAACGTTATTACTCGGTTTGCGCATCCATGATTTGCCTGCTAATAGGGGTGGTTCATATTCGTCACTTTCATCCCATCCTATGCATAAAACGTCCCGCTCCAAGATTTTTACGATCGTAACTCTATTTACCGATTTTGAGAATTTTGTACGCATTTCGCCGGAGCTCTTCGTTCTCCTCGACAGAGCCACTATCGCCGTCCCGTTTATCAAATATATGGCAGAAACAGCGAGATAAAGAAACACAGCCGGGAGAGAAACCACCGTTTGTTCGCTCGGTCGGGTTTGTAGATTGGGGATGGTTCGGGACCGCTCGCTCGGATGCAGCAGCACGCGAAGAACGAGAGATGATTGAGGGTGGTACACGCCGAATCCCGGTGGTTTGCGGAACCTGTTCGACCGCGGCTGCGATACCGGCCTGCAGTAACATCGTCGATGGGCTACAGGGGGATGCTGGGAAAGCACGGCGAAACGGGCTGCGCGGGGGGATAGATACAGAGAGCGAGAGTTCGGTGGTTCGGGTATCAATACTCTATCAATATGAAATACAAACAGTGGTGTTCTGCGGAGCTATGGGGAGAGCCCGCTGGGTTTGCTCTCCCTCCGGTCACCAAGGAAACCGAATGCTCCCGATAGCGAGAGTAGTGTGCGTCCCCCACCTCTTGAAAATCGTGCCCCCTCCCCCCCCCATTTCTGCCACCCCCTTCATCCCCCGAATGCCTACCACGAAGAGAATCGTACGCTCTCGTGCTCTCTCGATATGCCCATCGGCCCTCGCGCCCTCAATCAAACGTTAAACGACAAGGAAATTGACGCTCGGCTACATGATGGCTTGCCGCCCACCCAGCTCCTCGCGCCGCGGGGTCTTCGCTCCGAACCCTCCCGCAGTAGAGAAACCCTTAGGAAAAACTTCTTTTCTCCAACCGCTTCGAGATCAGAGAAGAAAGAGCTGCGAGGGCGTTCACGGCTCTTTGGGCCTTCGGGGTGAAAATTGGAATTCCACCCCATCCGGCGAATCGCACTCCTGATTAAAACAGTTATTTTCTTATTTACTGTGAATGGTAATTGGACAAATCTCTTTATTGTCCCTTTGGATTCTTCGTCGATGAACGGCCATTGACGGTCGTGAAACGTATTTTTGATGTCGGTCGTTGGGAAGCGCACGGCTTGGAGAGTTGGGTGACGTGTTCGCACATCGAATTTAATCGCCCGCACGCTTGATCGAGGGGTTTGTTAATACTTGTTTGCCGGTCGTTCGTTCGGATTCTCCGGCGGCGTTGAACCGTCGAATGTATTTATGGCGACGTAGCGCTTGTGCCAAACGACCGCGGTGTAAAACATCGTTGCGGTTAATATGTACGCGTTGTTCGTTCCAGCAATGAATCAGGCAGTAAAAGCCGCGGCGCTGAATCGATGCGACAAGGTAACTTTTCTTCTCGGCTCTTTCTCTCCGTTCTCCGTTCCGTCTCTAGGGTTTTTCGCAGACATCGGGGCTCCGGGGGCACCGAGCGAGAGGGCTGCAGCGAACCAGACTGGAGGTTTCGCCGACGAACTTCCTAATTAGTAATGTTAATAGTGAAAAAGGAGGAGAGCTACGTCATTGCCCGGTGAGAGCGGGACTTAACTAGATTTTCGACGCAGGCGAGAACATCGTAATTTAAAGGGCAAGGGCTCTCGCGGACGTCGGAACTGGATAATAAAATGAATAAACGACACGGGTCTGCTAACTACGTTGTAAAGTAGCGATGCCGCTTCGATGATTCGATTTCTTCCTTTCATTTTTTTTTTTTTTCTACCTCCCAGAACTTTCGTTCGGGAAACTAAAGGGAGTCTGCATCGATGATCCGTTAAACGGAAACTGCACGCTGGCACGGAAGAGCGCTCGATAAAGACGTGGCAATTCGCGGATAACTTTTTTTCAGTATTGCGGCGAGCGAAACGAGATAATGCTCGACGCGAAGCTTCGCGGGTTCACCTTCGGGAAGGGATAATAAAGGAAGATAGCTGGAGAATTTCTCGCATCGGTGAATTCCACCTCGTATTACTCTAATTTCCCGGTGAAATTCTGTGGAATATATCTCGATGGAGTTCGCCGAGGTTACCGTGGCGTGGAGCGGGGCAAAACGGAACACCGGGGCAAGACGGCCTCGTATCTTCCTTCCGTGCATCAAGAAAAATAATTCATTTGACGGCCACCGTTTATTTGGTTTAAGCAAAATATTTATTTGATTAAAATAAATATTTATTTCATTTAAGTAACTATTTATTTAATTTAAATGAATATTTACTTAAATCAAACAAATATTTTACTTAAACCAAACAAACGGTGGCCGTCAAATAAATTATTTTTCTGGGTGCGATGAGATGGTTTTTCACGTCTAGACACAGATTGGTAAAAATAGTCGGTTTCGCTACCGGAGTTCCGTTTTGCCCCGCTATCTGCGATTATTCCTATCCCAGTGCTGCCACAGGAATACATTACGTGTATAGCTGTAGCGGAATTTGATGGGATTCAGAGGCTTACCCGTATACGTGAAAAGATAAAAGGAAGAGGGAGATGAGAGCGACCGGAGATAGAGGCGAATGCACGCGCGATGCACAATGCCAATTGCAATCTAAACTTCGGAGCGTGTTCGCGCGCAAGTAGCTGGCTCAAGGATCGGGATCGTCCACTGGGCGACGAGGCAAGGATGTTTATCCGCGAGAGTTGCTGCGGCAGAGAGGGCGAGAAAGCGAAGGTTCTCTGGTTTTGCCAGGGCAGAGCCAGCCGGCTATCTCCTGCGTTCCCCCGGGAGCATTTTCCATCCTGTTATCTGTGGGATTTCTCGTTCCGGCAGCGAGGTTCGTTAGTCCCGATGGCTCGAGTTTCCCCGTTGTTCGGTTGGGCTTTCAAGTCTGAAACTGAAATCCGTGCGATTGTAATCTTCGGCTCACTTACCCAATTCTAGTGTAACTGGCGTAGCCACATTATGCATGCGGCTTTTTGTATAGTTTTCCCGTATCGCTGATGGCTCCAATTGTCCAGTTATCGCGATGCTTATCGGACCATTTATATGGCCAATGCGCGACACACCTTTTACGCAGTTGAATAAAGTGCAAAGCGCTTTAAAAGAAACTACTGACACGCCGGAAGGGAAAGAAACGGTTTTTGGCAACTACCAATGTACCGCTTGACTTGGGTCAAAAATTCCAATTCATTTAGCTCGACGATATTTGTCTTTCAACATCGAAGCAATTAATCTCCTCTTCCTCGCTTCGATACATCCCTCAGATCGGATCTCTATTATGCCGCATTCAGCAACGTTTCTATCTTACAGCAATCTCCGCGTTAGGTCTGCTCGGATTTTTTTCCTCTCTCGCCTCACTGACAATTTCCGCAGCTGGCTGAAGTTCGAAGCGCTTTATAAGCAACTACTGACACGCCGGAAACGAAAGAAACAGTTTTTGCCAATTACCAATGCACCCCTTGACTTCGGGCAAAAATTCCAGTTTATTTGGCTCGACCATATTTGTCGTTCAACATCGAAGCAATTAATCTCCTCTCTCCTGTCTCGATACATCCCCCAGATCGGATCTCTATTATGCCGCATTCAGCAACGTTTCTATCTTACAGCGATCTGCGCGTTAGGTCCGCTCGGATTTTTTTCCTCTCTCGCCTCACTGACAATGACTCACTGCGGCTACACGCTATTTTACTTTATCAAGATCCATCCGCAGGGGTCTCTCTCTCCTCGGGGACCCCGAACCCTCGGGACAGTCCCTCGAATTTCTCGACGTTTTCCTTTCGCTGCTTCGCATTTGCGATGCCGCATACACCAGCGGCGTACCCGCGCGCTAAGTCTAGCGTCCGATAGCAGTAAAAGTTTCGATTGCGCGACAGTAGCGATAGCCGAGACCAGCAGAAATTCACGTTCGTTCTACCGAGAACCGAATTTCTCGTCGGAGATCACAGAGAGATGAGTCACTCTCCTCGCGCCGATGTTCTCTCGAATTTTGGATCGACGTCATCTTTCCGGGATTACATCGTCAGAAAGATACCGATCGAGCTCGCGAGACCCCAAACATCACTCGAGAGTGCGAATGATAAATTACTTTTCACCATCCCGCCAATTCGCCTTCAAAGGAATGATTCGGCGGATTCTCTCACTCGCTTGTTTTCTTTTTTTTTTCTCCGCTTTTTCCGAATTTCTCGTTTCTTTTCATCAGTCCCCCCCCCCCCCGACTACCCCAATCTTTACCCTCATCAGTCTTTAGCCTCGGAGAGGCCATGAGTCACAGCGGCACAGCCGCACTACCGACGGAGAATTGTATCCGAGTCTGTCTTAATTTTCCCACACGCATCGAGAGAGTTCGTCAGGCCGGGAATGAGAGCGACGTTTGTGCGACGAGGGGTTGGGCGGTTGAATCCCCTCAGGGAGTTGAAAATCCCGCTCTGTACTCTCGAGAGTGGCGACACGACCAGTGTCGCCGGTACACACATAAGCATATTTCCACCGTGGCGCACACACGCGCATCCCGCGAGTACGTACACATGGAAACGCACCGTGGAGACAGCGGAGTAACGAATAAAGTTCAACTCACCCGTTGCCGGCGACTGCGCTCCCTTCCTTCCTCACCCACTCGTCCTCGTCCTCCGCGTCGGGAACTGCAATTGGAAATGATTTGTGAATCATCCACTTATTAGACGAAAGTTGCCTCCACTTTAACCCCCGCAGCATCCTTCCACCGGAGGCGGAGAACCCGCTTGCGAGCGACTCGTCGCTGCCTAATATTCATCCCCCTCGCCTCGCTTCCTCGACGCCCCGAAACCTCGGCCTTTCACCGGGTTTCGGGCCAGGAGCCTCGAGACCATGGCACAAGGAGAAATCTCTCGCGCCACTGTGCGAACGAAGACGACTTTGGGGTGCGCCTTGCTCAAATTGCAACAGAGCTGCGGAGAGTTTCTCCGCGGCGTGTTCGTGCCTCGGCTTCTGGGGTTGGTAGCGATGCCGGCGGAACACAACGCCAGGAAAATACGTGATTGAGGAAGAAGGGTAGGAATGAGAAAGTTGTACACCCGCGATGGCCCGCGGGCCGGATCCTCATCCGCGACGCCGATTCCCATCCCATAGCGACAATTACTTGTAATACTGTCAGCCCCCGGGGCGTTTCACGGGGGTGGATAGCTAGTTCGGCGCGAGGGTCTGCGGAGAGTTCTGGGACGGACTCGATGGGGCGTACTTTTTCCCCGATAAAAAAGATATTACCCACTACCACCGATCGACGAGCGTCCATTGTCTCGTCGAGGGGGGTTGTGGATCAGAATTCGAGCTACTCTCGCTGCGTACTTCTGTCACGAGCTCACATGGAACCGTTTCCTCCCCTCCGACTGGTTTCCCGCGAGATCGGGCGAATGAGAAAAAGCCGAAGCTCCGCCGTAATAAGGCCTCGAGTTTCCGCTAGGATAAGGGCCGAACGCGTCACTCCCACTCGTTTTCACTCCGTGACACGCACTCGAATCGCCGCTCGGCTACTCCAATCCTTGGGCACCATATGACGGATTATATTTCGCGATGCGGCAAAAGGAAGCTCGAAGGTTGTACTGAGTCAGAGCCTAATTTGGTCCTTCCGAGAGAGTCGAATGAGCTTAGAGGATTCCGCGACGGCTCGATCGTCGGCTTCGTTAAGGGGATGAATCGGGTCCGACCAAATTGCTGTCCCTTCACTGTTACATTGGCTTCGCATCGTTCATTCCCTATTTTAGTTTCGGCTTCCTTCCCTTCCAAAAAGCGCTCTTCCAGCTTTATTCTCGGGCCACGCGTAAATCGCTCGAATCGGCTCGCTGCTCGATCGCCGCTTCTCCGCTGCAGCGATACTGTAATTGAAAGCTCCGATGGCATCGCAAATTGCCAAGAGCCGGTAACGTTGATTATGGCAATTTGAAAATTAATTGCAAAATTCACCGGGATCATGGCTTGTGACGCAAGGTGATTAATGTTGAACCGACTAGTGCGGTACTCTCGTTCCTCCCATCCCGTCCTTTCGTGCATCCCCTCGCTCAGGTTTTCCGGTGTGAGCCGGGGCTGCGCGACGCTCCGGCAAAGCTCTCGGTACCTTCCTCCTCGACTCTCATCCCCCTTGGCGCAGCCAGTGGCGTGCACCCGCTCGTACACCGTACGATAAGTCCTGTGGGATAACAGCCTCGTGTTTCGGATAACATGGAATATCACGGTACACCCGACACCGTGAAACACACCGCCGCGTCGCGGCCGTGACAAATACCCCGCTCGTTCTTCCCGTGTGCGCTCTCCACCGTCCGCACTGGAAAACACACTCCCATCGTTACAGCGCTGGCTTCGGATGTTATACAGTGTATGTGTGTACGACCGGCAGCAGGAGCACGCGGCTATCCAAAAACCCCCCCGCCTGACCAACCCCATTCTCCATCGCACGGGATTATGCGACATAATCACTCGAAACCGGAGACCCAGCCACGTTGGCGGTGATGCCGGTAACTGTGGCCGCGGACGCCGCGGTTACCGGAGACAATTCACGTGAAATATCTCATATGAAATTCCACCGACGTAATCGGAAGTTTGACTCTCATCTTTCGTTGTATTGATCTGTCAGCGGGCTGACGAGGCTCGCGCGCTGTCGCCTCGCTCCTCGATGATCACCTAATTTATTTGTTTATCTATTACGTGTGCGCAGTAAAAAATAATTTCGTAAAATCGGAATGCGAAATTTCGTCAAAATAATTTTGTTAAATAAGTGACAAACGAGTTTGTCATTTATTTGGATATACGAACCTGTCCTTTTATTTCCCGTTTCATTGACAATTTTAGTTTGTATTTTTATTATTGGAAAATTGAGCTTTGCCCTCTCTGTTTCGTTTTGCCCTGCTGTGCCATTTTGCTTCGCTGTCCCCGAAACATTATGCGAGAGTAGTCGTGATCAAACGGATTCATCGGAGCGCCCGAAACGCGGATTACAAAGTTTTGTTGGTACGGGGACCATATTATCGAGGCATATTCCAGTTGAGAGCGAACGAGCGCAGTACAGAGCGTCTTTAAAGCAAGCTAGTTATCGAAAGAGGCAGCAGTGCGCTTAACGTACCCGAGCATGCGAAGGGCTGCGGTGATCGACGATCTAAAGTGTAATGCAAAAGATAATTCACTATCGAACTGGACACCCAATTCACGCGCAGAAAGGACTTCACGTAAGGGTACATTAACAAAATGAGATTTCACGCGAAAAAACATGTGGACGAGCGGGTTCTGCACGGACCAATATCGCTGAAATTTGAGGACTTCCGTTCACGTTCTCAGAGACGCTGCGATATTCTTATCGAGTATTGAGCACACCCCGGCCGTAACTCAGGATGAAAATTGTCTGGACTCCCAACGAGCTTGCGAAAGCGAGGTTGATGCATGTTTGATACAGTTTTTTTTTCTCCTTTCCGCCGCTTTCCTCGCCCCGATTTTGTCCCGAAGGGTCGAGCCGCATCGTCGACGAGGGGACTTTGAAATTTTCGTATACATAGTAACGCATAATGCGGCCCTTATTATGTTAAAGTATACGAAGAGGGGAAAGTGTGACGATAGGCGCGTTCGTGCTTTGGCGGAATAAACGGTAGGATAGAAATGCATTATACAGTGCAGCAGCCTGGACAGGATCGGTCGCGAGCCGGAGAACGAGCCCCGTCGACGGCGGTGATAGCACGACGGTCGCTACACGCTCTCCGCTCCGGATGGCGAACCGGAGAGAGAGAAAGAGAGAGAAAGGTGGGACTCGCCTCGGTGCTTCCGAATGTACCGAACGAAAGAGAGGAAACCGGAGGTGTCAGTCTCGCTCAGCCCGCCCACCCAGACGTTTCTCGGTCCTGACACCGCGCGTACACACAACACGATCCTAACTTTAAACAGGGAGCAACATTTTCAATTTGCCCGTCTGGTCCCTTCCGTCTGTCTCGGGGCCTTCGACTGGCTCGTCGACGTGTTCTCTCGTTTATTTGTCCAGCAAACTGCTGTTGCACAGCCTCGGCGACAAACTCGCTCTCTCCTCCCGCTCGACTCCCCCTTGTTTTATTTTTCAAACTGAACTCTCAACCTCGCACTGGCGTTCGAGTGCCCTCTCGGCTGCCGAACCTCGTGCATTCGCCGGTCCAGTCGGCGTCGCTCGACAAGGGAAACAACTTTTCAACGAGTTGACTCTTCGGGAACTAATAACGTTCAGTAAACTCGGAGTTCGGGGGGACTCGTGCGGAGAACGCTTATAGATATCTCGATGCAAAGGATATCTGGAAGGAGAAACGATCTGCTCTTTTTCTTTCTTATTAATTTATTATTCTTTTTTTTTTTATCGCCAGCTCGGGAATCCGACGCTGTATAGACTTTGAGAAACGAAGGAACGATAGCGCCGGTGAGCGTCGCGCCGTCGACGACCGCCCGGTGGATGTGGCATTGAGCGATCATCTCATCTCGGGCCAGCAAAGTTAGATGAGGAAATTTGTCCCCGCGATAGGTTTCCTGATAGTTTGGCCAACTCCTGACGCGAGAGAAAGTGAGACGAGGTGAACGAAGCTCCGAGAGAATCGGACGAACGCGGTTGTGTACAAAGGTGTCCGATATATAGAGAGCTCCCGCTTTGCCTCGCCGCTACCTCCCCATTAGTTCGGCATCCTCGCCGGACGCTTAACCGAACTCCTTTGGAAAGCTCGGATACGAGGAGGAAGAGGACGAGAGAGATTTTTTTTTCCACCAAACAACGGCGCAAGCGGAGAAGAGAGAAGAAAGTAAATAAACTTAGTCCTCCGTGCGACAGATGGGACACTTATTTTTTTTTTTTTCCTAATTTTTTTCATCTCGCTAGAATTTATGAAGAAACTTGCCGGAATTTCCAGTCTGAAATGTGCAACTTCATAAACAAATACAGCGACGCAAAGCCCGTCTGATTGAGCTCCTGCTTGGTGTACACAAAATCCAGAGATATTGATCGAGCGCACACGTCTGAGGGAGACGCTGAGGATGCGATCAAGGATTCTCCAATTTGTCGCATCGATGCACTTCGCCTACACATAAATATCGGTAACTCGGGATGCGCCTATGCTCGAGAGATGTTTGGTATCTGATCGGCCGTTAACGTCGAGTCCCCTTAGCGTGCGCGGGTGCGGTGGTTGATCGGGCTTGGAGACGCACGGGCGACGCCCAACGACGCACCTAATTGCAGAGGCGCCTTCGCCGGAGCTCCTTTGGACGCGAGGAAACCGCGTTTCGAGGGTGCCGCAGAGAGGACACCACGATGAACGCGAAGCGGCGGTTCCGCAAAGGAATCGCTAAGATAAGGTGAATCGGGAAAATTCGGAGTTGGGGCGGACTTCGAAGCACGAAGTCTCGAGTCTTTCGTGATAACCCCGCGGCAATGCAGGTTGCAAAAGCCACATCCGAAATTCAATGGGTCCGCGAAGATCCGGAGGGGGTTGAAAAAGGGTGACACGGATCCTTACTGCGCTATAAAGCTTTCCGGCCCTCCGCTCTCCCGGCTCGGTTATATATACAAGAGGATCGGGATCAGTAGCTCGTTTATCACGCCGAGGATTCCGGACGTCTGTTCGGGGTGAATAGTCTTGGCGGGACGGTGCAGGGGCATTCCTGCGTAGGAGCGTCATGAATTTATCGGTTTTATAATTAAGCAGCTCCTCGGCCCGGCAATACTGGCGAGTAACTCTCCTCTAATTTATATCTCTCGCTCCGCCGGTTCACCTTCGGACGTCTGCGAGCGTAGCGCAGGCATCCGCGGGAGGTATTCGAGCCGGGGATAAACGAATTAACACGCGGAATGTGGGGAAAATAGATACAATTGAGATTAACAGTCGGCGATGAGGTGGAAACAAAAATGAGGAACTGTGCGCTACTCGCCATCGTCTCTAAAGCGCCAACCACTTATTCTCCACAACGGATTAATCAACTTTTTTCCGCGATCCAATTTAGCCGCGCCGGGGCGAAAGTCCTTTTGCAGCTAACCGCTTCCAATGACCCCGAGAACTCTGCTTGTTCTTCGGTTCGCGTTCAACTTCTTCCGGTTCTCTTTGTTCCTTGGCTTCTTTCTTTCCGCCGCTGCTTCGTGTCGCTTTCTTTTTTTCTTTTTTCTTCATCTCCCAGGTGAATCTCTCTCTGAACTCATAATGAAGATACGGCGCGTCCAGCTCAGCGGAGGAAAGAACTAAGCTCCGCGCACTTTTGCCAGTCTCGCCTCGAATTCGAGGCACGATGAGGCAGCGGGCCAGTTCTTTGCCGGGCCGTGCTAATTCACGGTTTCGCTCGGCCGTCCATCCACCGCCGTCACTACTGAGCACTCCGGCGGTGTTCCTCCTCGGCGGAAAAAGTTCCTCGTCGAGGCGCCAGAGCGAAGTAGTACGAGTCGAGTGCGGACCGTCATAGAGTCGACGGGCTTCTCTCGGAGATTTAAAAATAATCATAAATAATAGGAGTCTCCCACTCGGGAGTATCTCGAGCCGGCGATCGGCGCGAACAGGAAACAGGAAAAATTACCTCTCCGCTCGGCTGCACCGGAGAATCCGAACGAGGTCGGTTGATGCCGCATTTTTCTTCTCTCAACTCATTCCCCCGCAATTTTTCATGTTTTTTTTTTTTTTTTTTTTCTCCGCCAGAAAATTCTCACCGCAGTCCCGAGAGATATTTTCTCGCTCGAGATACGCATTATTATCTCCGCGTTCTCTCGCCCGTTCCCGAAACTGAGTGGCGTGATTTCCCTCGCCGCCGCGGCAACCGCAGCGAGTGAAGTAAAAAATAAAATAACAAAATAAAGATGAAAATAAAATGAGAATACCAAGCTAAAGCAGATGAAAGTACAATCAGCTCATTCCGATCTCGATGTTTGCGCCTTGTTATGTCTCGTGCAGGACGAAACATTCGCCCGTCACCGGTTCCGCACGGAATCGAATTCCCGGTGTGCGACAATACGCGAACGCGGTATGAAGCGGAGAAGCCCGGTAGACGCTAACGAGCTCCGGCGTAATTACAATGGAACGATCGGGCCGCGCGGAGAGAACGACTCCACCGACGAGGATGAGACGACTCTCTCTCTCTCTCCTCGTGCGGAAAGGAGTAAATCCCAGGTAGTTGTTACAACTTCTGACTCCTGAGGGTCTCCTATGGCGTTGTCCCCGGCGTGATAACCCGACGGTTTCGGCGCACGCCAACATTCTATCTACATTCACCCCCCTTTCCGCCCGCCCTTTCGCCTCTATTCCCATCTGTGTCCTCCTCTTTCTCCGGCAAAGTACCTCGTACCCGCTACACACTCCCGGCAAGCGAGCGAATTATTCTCCGGCCCAAAACACACATACGTACACGTGTTTCAGCGTCTCTGCTTCTGCTTTCCGAGAGTCCGCGGCGAATATTCTCGGATTTTACACACAATATAGCGCACACAGTTGTGTGTAGCCGTGTGTGTGTCCGTTGTATACGTGCGTGACCGTGCTTCGGGCACATCCCACGTCACTGCCGCTGGTTTATACATGTAGGTATGTATAATGAGAACGAGGGAGTGCACCGAGGAGCGAACGCGGTAGGCAGGGTGAGAGCCGGATAGCGGGGAGCGAGAGTAGATCCGAGGCAGTGGTAAGGGAGAGCAACTGAGCAGACAGTACCGTTGCACTGTACGGCGCGGAGTTTGGGGGTTGTTTGAACAGGCGCTTCAGCCTCCGAGGAGGAGGGTGGACCGGAGGGGCGACCGGGGTTGCTATGACGATCACGCCCCATCGAATTACGCGAAAATTGCCCTACGTGCCCCCTTCCTCATTTCGCTCCTCTCTATACTCTTCGTCTCTCCTCTGCATATACATTCGCATTTGGTATATCCAGTCTCCCTCTCAACTGCGCCATTTTAACCCCCCACCCCAACCGCTCCAACCTCCTGTCACCTTCAATTCTGTTCTCTTCGCCTCTCCGCTTTGCCCCGACACGCGAGAACTCTCCTACGCAGCCAGTCACTCACCCGCGCAGCTCCGTCCTCAGCGAGCGAGGGACGATAAACGCGCGACGCTAAACTGCATTTGATAAACCTGCTGAAACGTACACTAGACTGCTTCAACCCCCCCCCCCCCTCCCTTTGCCGATGTAGTTACCGCTTGCCTGTTGCTAAAACCACAGGTGTGAAACACACGGAGACGAAGTTATTGCAGTTCGGAACTTCACTGCTTTCTGCTTTCAATGCAAACACCGCGCAGCACACGTGCACATACTGGGCTGATGCACACGTAGACATATTTTATACACAACGCTCACGGATATTATTATCGCAATAATTTTGCTTGTGCGAGAGTTTTATCGTGTCTTGTTATGCAGAGTACCGGAGCCGGAAGTACGTGTGGATTGATTTATCGCTCGCATTGCTGTTTTAGCGTTGAGACCCGACGGGCTTTCGAGAAACGTGAAAAAATTATTCCGCACTCATTAAATTGGGTAAACCGCGGTGATAAAATGTATGCGAACATTTTTTTTTTTTTGTGATGTATTGCGTACGGTGTTTTTATATTATTAATACAGTAGCAGGCTGCTGTGGCTCAGGCACTTCGCACCCTCGCTATGGACCATGGAATTTAGAAACTGGAAAGTTACATTTACGGCAAATGTAATGGAAATACGTCACTTCCGATTTGAAAATCTCATTTTTCAACCGGAAGTAACGTCATAACAAAAATACGTCACGTCCGGTTTGCAAATTCCATTTTTCGACCGGAAATGACCTTATAGCGGTTATACGTCATTTCCGGTCGTATTTCATACAAAAACTCATTACATTATCCAATACGACGATGAAATTGTACGATTTCATTTGCCAATCTCGGCGATGGTCCTTTCACGGCGTCGCGACTGTAATAACTACACCGGGGGTTTCTCCGCAAAGGTGACACGGGACGAACTAATAATGCCCGTATATCTCCACATAAAGAAAGAGCGAACGGAAAGGCGAGCTATTTAATCGCGCTCTTCGTGTTCCACATAAGCTTTATATCTCAACCGATTCTTTTTCCCGGTCGCGCGCGGGCAATAAGGCCGCAGGAGCGGCGAGCGAGCCAGGATTAAAAGATTACGCCGTCCAATATCGGTCGGCTGTTACTGTAACGCGAGGGAGGAAGCAAACGGACGTCCTGGTGGTTTCGTCCAGCAGGCTCCCAAAGCTCTCACACGGAGCGCTCCTTGGGGACTCGTAGCGTAATCCTTTACGTGACTTCATCTCAATCCTTCCACACACACACACACACACACACACAAAGTTGCAGCCTCGCCGTAGACTGCGGAGGCGCAATGTTTTCGCATTACGAAACAAACTACTGTACGATATAGTGTGACGGAGCTTTGGCTCTACGGGAAGGAAGTGTTCCTGTCCGCACCCCTTCGCACCCTTAACTTCCGCCGCGCCGGACACACTTGCTTTATTCGCCTCCAGCGACCAATTAACCGGGCGAACGACGCGGGCTAACGAAATAAGTCAGTCTGGCTATTTTACGGACACTTATTTTTTTCTCGTTTTTTTTTACTGCCATCGTAAGAACGATCCCTCGTCTTTCGATAAATTGAAATTTATCGCTGCGTAGCCGGTGTTCGGCCATCAAGCGATGCTACGAGGTGATTTCTTACCGGAGGAACAATACGGATAGCGGAGAAGAGGACACGTATGAAATATCGAGTGGCCGGCCGTCCCGAGGTCTGGCCGAGGAACGGCCATTGCGAGGCCTAATATCCAGTCGGCCTCGAGTTCTTATGTCCTGAATAATATACGAGCGTGCTCCACCGCTGTCAGACGCGTGGCATTAGTATAAGTATACTAGTGGGTGGCATCGAGGGGAACGGACGACTCATATCCACTTTCTTAATTCCTGTTACAGTGGAACAGCGCGTAAGTTCCGTCTCTTCTGTTTCCAGATCTTCGGTCATCGAGGCTCAAAAAATGGATTTGGTGTGACGATAAAAAAAATCCCGTACGAATGCTCCTCAACAGGAGCGGAACATTATCCCGAAGGAACAGCACTTTGCGCCCCGCTCGACCCCACGGGAAAATGAACGCGGTCTCCAACCGGCATTCGGATACGCTCCTCGGGCGCGGATCGCAGAGTACCCTTCATCCATATACAACGCTTCGTAGAGCTACGGCTCTCGTACGACAGCTTATTGCTTATCGCGAAACGGGGTTCTTCCCTCGCCCCCCTCCACCTCCCCTCTAGCGCCGTTCTCGTCAGCGAGGGTGTCTACACGATTGTCGCGTATTAACGCACTCGGGTCTTCCCGACCACAAAGGCTGTCGTCGAGCGAGTGAGATACTCGAGCGACGAAAAGCAATATGACGAGATGAAGCCGACAGAGGACGAACGAGAATGACGAGCCATATATATATATATATATATATATATATATACACACACATATATACATATCTACATATCTACATACATACATATCCAGCAGTCCTAGCCGGTATTCTTGGCGGAAGATAGCCGGAGTCCCGAAGGACCTCGGTGGAACGGGTCGACGAGAATTGCATATGTATGTATATTCGTGACGCGATGAGCGCGTGCGTTCGTCCGTCAGACGCGCGGACGGACCGGCGGGAGGCGAGCGAGCACCGAGGAGGAAGCAGACAGGGACCCGGGCGCAGCAGCAGGTTGCGCCCGGAGCCGAAACTCTCCTGTACGAGTTTCGCGAAGGAGGCGAGAGACGGGAAACGGCAACGGGTTGTGAATCGCTCGCGCGAGTCGCTTACATCTGCCGGTTCTCCGCATCCCCCGCATGCCGCTTTCCATCGCAGCATCCTCTCCCGCCCCCCGAACCCCCCCGTCCTCGCCGCTGCCGGCCCGAGCGTTGCTCGAGCGTATTGCGTTAAGGCCGAGGGTGCAAACACCCCCTTGTGTCTCTCGAGTACAGTCGAGCTAATAATTAAACCGTTAAAAGCGCTCGTTAAAGCGACGAGCTCTCGGGTAGTCTCCCGGTTGAGCTTTCTCTCGATTCGAGTCTCGGGCCATCATCGCCCTCGCGCGTTTTCTCACTCGCTCGTCTTCTCGCGCGAACGAGCTCCTCGCCTCTTGCTCGTTCTCGTATCTCGAGGGTTAGACACTTGCCCTAGCATTACAGGGAGCATCTACTGGGCTATCGTGCACCTGTTACAGAGCTCGGGGAGCGCCGGTCGTTTCGCGGTCTTGGAACTGCCATTTTTTTTTTTTTTTGCTCTGGATGTCCTCGTTCCGTCTGGTGAACTTCTGCTGGAGAAAATCACACATCGTTTTTTTGTGTTCCTTTTATCAGGCTCTATTCTATCGGTCTTCTCTATTCTCTTTTCTATTAATGGACGAACACGGTTTCGAGATTGTATACTCTAGAGTTTAACCATTTTCTCTCTACCTAAGATATAGCATGAATAATGAAGTGGTATTATGAACGGTTATTGCTTTCATGTTTCCTGTTCTATTGAGGGGATTTCTTTGACAATAAATTCGTCGGGATTAAGCGTTGCCTCTCGTCTTTGGCTCCTTCTCGTATCTCGAATGTTAGACACCTACCACCTGTTTTCTAAGGCTTTTCTCCTATCTAAGAAATAGGATAAATATCGGTGGCATTATGCACAGTTATTGCTCCCATGTGCCGTGTTCTGTTACGGGAGGGGGGATTATTCGCTCGTAGAATAGACATCGAACCGAGGCTTTTCTCCATCAATTCGTCGTGATTAATTCATCGTGTCGTCAAAAGTGGCGCATTAAAGCTGGCGCAAGGCTCTTTGCGAGACGAGACTACCGTGCGCGCGCTCCTTCTATATCGAGAGAGAAAACCGGGCGTCCGCGAGAAACGAACCCTTTCAAGCTCACTCTGCCGTGGTACGTAAGACCATTAAGGGCTAAATATTTGATTGAAATATTACCGTCGCGGGATACGCCCGAAGGCGTCCCCGCCGCTCTCGCTCGTCGCGTGCCTCTAAAGAGGCTTTTGCCGCGAGGATGCCAGCGGAGCACGAACGCGCACCGTGGCTCTCGAGAGTTTTGTTCCCTTAATTCGTGGGAGACCGTCACGCGATTCTCGTACCCTGCACGAGTAACGTATACAAATACAATAAACTCGGAGCCATCGCACGCGCTACCTATTCCAGATCTTGATGTCGCGAGGACACTGCCGAGAAGAATTTATCAAAGCGAATTCCCATTATGCGATTCGGGACGAACAGGAAAAAAATAAAAATAAAAGTAATTGCAGCGAGACATTTTTTTTGTACAACTTGAGAGACACACGAATAAGAAGTGGTGGCCTCCGCGTTTAGGGGAGAGCGGGGCAAAACGGACCCGATTCCTACATATGACACTTTCCGTTCAATGTCCGTCGAAAAAAAAAAATGATAGAAATAGTCTGTTTTGCCACCTCTCTCTCTCTCTCCCCCTTCCACCTATCGCCGATCGGAAAAAGAATCTCGCGACTGTGCATCCCTGCATGGAATTCTCTCCGGGCGGTTGTCCGGAATTCCGATTCCCTCGGCAATCCATCCCTTACACCGTTTCTGCCAAAGACGCGATTCGATTTAATTTCTGTCTAACGGGCTGGCCGCAGTGGAAATCCCTTGGTCGATGCCGGGCGAGTGTGCGTCTGCCGGTAGGTTGCTACTGGAAGTTCGAGTGGAAGCAAAGGATTCTGTCGAGAAGGATACGCGGGATGGAACGGCGACGAAGGGAGGATTCGGTGGAATCAAATCAAAGCGTAAACTCGTAACTTTCATTCCATTCTGGCGAGTCCCGGTTCTCATCTCGCTCTCTCCCGCATCCCGCTTGTGTAAAGGCGACGAAGGGATGGGGCGACGAAGCGACGTTGGTCGAAGAAAGGCGAAGCGAGAAAGCGAGAGGGATGAAAAAGGGAGCGGGAAGGAGGAGGAGAGTGTAGAAGGGAAAAAAAACCAATGGCATTTCGTTATTGCGCGGAGTGGAGGACACGAGAAAGAGAAAACCCTTCAAGACCTTTGCTCCCGTCTCGCACCACTTCTATCTGCAGGCTCCCACCGTCATATAGCCACCCCGGTTTGACGGCCACCGGGGGGGCAGAGGCGCGAAGGGCGGCTCTCCGGGCTTTTTATTTCGCGTTCTCGGGACCATCCTCGGTCTCACCGCAGATCGACTGAGACCCCTATCTAGCTGCCACTACCAAACGGCACTACCCACTACCCTTCAAATTATTTTCAGCTTCATTGTCATCCCTGCTCCGGACCTTCTGTCATTCTGCGCTGAATTCCTTCGGATTAAAAGTCCGCCGGACGGTTGTTTTCCTTCGGGTCTTGCTTCTTCGAGCTCAGACGTACAAGTGCAGAGCACCACACTTGTGATTGGCTAGACGAAGTTGCGTACTCGCTATTCATTATTTTTTACATTCATTCTTTGCACGCATTCACGTACATTTGGGGAACAAACCACACTGCACTCAGAAAAATAATTTATTTGACTGACACCGTTTATTTAGATCAAGTAAAATATTTAATTGATTTAAATAAATATTTATTTAAATCAAATGAATATTTTAGTTGATCTAAATAAACGGTGGCCGTCGAATAAATGATTTTTCTGGGTGGATAGAAAAAAAAATATTGTAAAATTCGAGTACTTTTAAAGTTATTTTTAAATAATTTGAGTATTGTTAAAGAACTTTTATTAAAAATGCCTCTTTTTTATCATTTTTTTTACCGTACATTACTTTTAGATAACATTTGTATATTAAATGTAATATACTAGTTTATGCATAGAAGCTTTCAATACCGGTACATTAATTTTCAAGCGGAAATTTTTTACGGCGCGCTCGATGTTCGTTTTCATTCGATTTTAATTGTAACTTTGTCCCTTCGAGCATGGTTGCCAATAACGAAGCAGAGACGGCCTTCAGCCGTCTCTGCTTGGGTATTCCGTCCACGTTATTTCGGTGGATAATTATGATAAGGCTAATAATAATAATAACGATAGCGATTAATAACAAGAGGGTACCGGGACGGCTCGATGGGAAGTTTGTTCTCGGCACACAGCACAGCCAGGGGGTGAGAGGGGGCGAGGGGTTTGGGGTGGTGTTTGAGAGTGAAGGTTTGGGTTAGCCGGGCCAAGAGCGGCAGATCGTTTCAGGGTGCCGTTTTCAGCGAGGTAGGAAGGGGGCTTCGACGAGTGGCGGAAATGGTAGGTCGGCGACAGGGAGTATGGGCCAGTCTGACGGAAAGGCGAGGGCGGGCCCGCTCCTTGAGCAAACATTTTTACGCTATTACGGGAATCCGAGAGTGGATATTAAGCAAACGCGCTTGCAGCTGCAGAAAATCGCTCGACGCCGCTGCCGTTGGCGCTTCCCCCGCTGCTCGTTCATTCCTCCCCCGGCTTTCCACCCCTGAATCCTTTCGGTGCGCCCGCGAGAGCCAAGATAAATCGATTGGCCCGGCTCTAAGCACGAATCACGCAACGATAGCTCGAGGGACCGAGAATCGACGACGGGCGCTCCTACTTCTGTGTCCTCCTTTCTGACTTCGTCGCCGCTTCTTCCTCGTCTTCTTCTTCTTCTTCTTCTTCTTCTTCTTCTTCGTGTTCTTCTTGTTCATCCTCCTTTATTTTTATTATTTTCCTCGCGGCTCACTCGCTTTTTATATACGTGCACAAACGTAAAGGAAGAACCTTCGCCCGCGAGTTGACGGAAACATTGGAAAGGGGTGAGTTCGTAGCTTGGGAGAAAGTTAGCTTCGAGGGAAACATACATTTTCGAACTGTCTCGAGGTTCCACTATACACCCGGCTGTGGAGGTTGTTATACGAGGGTATACACGATAGCCCGGTGGCAAAGGACAGTAAAGAACGATAATTCAACCTCTCGACACATTCTTTATACAGAGTTTGTTTGGAGTATATTCCGAGCTCATCGACCTTCCCTGGGCACAAAAAAAAAAAAAAAAAAACGACAGCCCGACTATCGTTCTCCCTTCGCGGCACTTCGTTCTCGACGAAGAGGACACTTTTTACTATCACGGGTAATTCAACGCGATTTTTTTCCACGGATATGTGTAATCGCAAGGATTTTAATAACAGACACAGTAAAAAAAAGTTTGTACTTTTTACAACAACTTATTGTTCACAAACGTTGACAATTGTTTATTTAATAGTTTTCTAGTTTTACAAACAAAATCACAAACTAAAATTGCCAATAACAACGGGAAATAAAAGGAGAAATTCGTATATTGAAATAAATGACAAACGAGTTTGTCACTTATTTAACGAAATTATTTTTACGAAATTTTGCATTCCGATTTTACGAAATTATTTTTTACTGTGCACTCTGAATCGATGAACGAATCGAGTGAGAGTTCGCTAAACTCCTAAAGGTCAAGGTAAGGAAAGGTAATTGCGAGCGTAGAACGGTCCGCAGTGACGGCGCTAACAACGACCTCCCTTTCTCCTCGTTCCTTTCCACTCTCCGGCTGTACAGCGACTCGGCCGTCCCCTCATTTGCGATATGTGCGGTTGTGGTGACGGCGAAAAAGAGACATTGTGCGTGTGCATTTGTTGTGTTTTTTAAATTTTATCCTCCGACGTTACATGCGAGACTCCGTTGAGACTGGAGAAAGAGAAAATGTAAAGGGATCAAGAGAGGGTTGGTGTGTTCGTTGACCGGCGCAAGAGCGTCAGGTGTCACGCTACAAACCCGCGGGAGCGATTACAAAAGGCGCAAAAAAGTGCGCGAGCCTCTCTCTCTCTCGAGGGTCGTAGTTGGACGCTGCGCGAGAAAGGGGTTGAGAGCCGGGGGTGGGAGAACGAGAGAGGAAGACAAAAACCGCGACTGGTTGACACCGCATCACGAAACACTAACCCTATTATTTATGCCACCTCGTAAAACTTGTGGCGTGCCGGAAAGCTATACAGCCGTGCTTCTCTCGGTTCTCTGTCCCGAGGCGGGGGTGGTGACCGCCGCGAGTTCGAACGAGGCGGCCCGCCGAGCTCTCGAGGGCATTCCGTGATCGTCGATTGCCGACTTCTTCCCACCCCGGCCGATTCCCGGCGACCCCCTCGGAATTCCTCGCGCAATAGGTGTAGTCGTAAAACCCCGAGGAATCGGCCAATGAACGGGCAGCGGATGTGTGTGTGTGTTGGGTTTGCGAAAAACATCGGCAACGAGGAGGGAGAGAAAATCTTGTTCAACCCCTCATCTTGCGGAGCGTTTACGTGCCTACTCGAATGGTTACGTGCTCCTTGTTCCACGTAAACCTACATCGTAGAATAAAAAACGCCCCGTAGCGTACATACTTTATGCTCGGGAATAAAGAATCGCAACTGGGAGGGAAGGAAAGATGGCGAAACAGTGAAAAAAGTGAGAGGTCTCGAATACATTATTATATCTTGCCTCGTTTGTTCTCTTGCCCGCAGTTGCAGTACTCGATGGAGCTGGATTACGACGTCGTGGGTATACACGGCGGAAGTGCCGAGTCCGTTGCCCTTCTGCGTCCCCGGGTGAACGTGTCGGCGAAGGGCGAGGTGCCGGTCAGTCTCCAGGTATTCAGGATCAGGCTACCCTGCTCGGGTCTCGTCAGTGCCGAGATACCGATGACGCTGAGACTGAACGTGACGGCGCCTTCCGGGACGCGGTACAACGACACTATTCTCGTCTTCAAGAGGAACAAGATATGCTTGAAAGGTATGGTTTCACCTATGTTGAGAGCCGAATTTTAAGACGTTAGTTTGGACTTAAGATCGCTCTTGAGGTTGAATTTAAGATTCGTCTTTGGCCAAAACTTCATTGCGTACTGAAGGTCCATCTTAAGATCGAACTTAAGATCGGACCTCAGTCTGAACTCAAATTTGAACTGAGGTTCGATCTCAAATTCGAACTTAAGATTGATCTTAAGCACCCATTGAATTTCGTGTCGAGCTTCGATTTTAAGTTCGATCTCGAGTTCACGGTAACGTCTTCAAATTCGACTATGAGAGCGTCAGTGGCCGCAGAATGAAAAAAAAATGTTAATATCCTTGCTGCGTCTTTGAAAGGACATTTTCATGTCGTGGTCCCTTGTCTATGTTGGGTGAGGCATAGAAGGACACTTTTTGGATACGGCTTAATCGTACCTATAAATTTATCGGCAATGGTAAACATGACTGGCATGTCGAAGCGGCGATACATAGTTGACTGGCTTCGATTTAGCTATAATTTATCCCGGTAATTCGATCTTGGGTGATCAAAGCTATCTGCCACCGACTCAAAGCTATAATCACACGAGGAGGAGGCCTGTCATGGGATGGGGGACATATCGTGATACGCCGATCGTGAACGTTGTAGTGTGCAAGCGCCGGTAGTATATGGTTATTTGGGGGATGATATAATGCTCCTGCAGGTAATCACCGGATAACGATTCAGGCCGAGGTGTCAGTATCACGCGCTGTTCGAGCGTGGAACAGAGCGTCGATATAATACTACCATGCCATGGAAATGCTACATCGGTCCACATACATAACACCTTGATAAACGCTGCGGGTTTAGCTCCGGCCCGCGCGCCCACCTACGTAACTCCTTCATCTTGTTGATTATACCCAACGCCCAACTAAGTCGGATAATTGTCTGGTTTCAATTATCTCAAGCGTCTCTCGGTGCTGCCGGGTGAATGATGAAACTTAATTATGGTCACCGTTCCGATCGAATTTGCTTCATGTGGAGGAAACTCATGATCTGAGATTTTCCGACGGCTTTGCTGGGCGCTTTTTTTCCGTCTTGTCTCGAGGAAAGACGTCGGCTTTAGGCTTTTGTAGATGTAGAATGACTGTCGGTACTCTGTTGTCGGTACAACTCTGTCTCATGTGTACTCAGGATCATTCGTCGTACGGAGAGTACAAGCGACTCGTCCTCTATACATACAACTTCCCTGCGCTCACCGCACTCCGTCCGGGAGAGAATAAGCTCCAAGGACAGAGTCGACCGAAGGGGATCCGGTTACAAGGCAAGACGGAACAGGGAAAAGCAATCCGCCGGAAGGAAAATTAAATCTCGTCGTCGCCGTCGACAGGGGTGCCGGTAGCGTTTCTCGATGGAGCGAGGCCAGGATTTAATGAAAGGTATCCTCTCGCCGTCTTTGCGAAGCCATCGAGAATCAAGATCAAGAAGGGCTGCTGGTTTTATTCTCGCGAAGATCACGGGATCTTCCTTCATCCACTTCGTTGCGGTGTCTACTGGTATAACACTCCGAGTACGCTTCAACTTTCCGTCCCGTTGCGATCCGCGCCTCGACGATGGGCCGAACGGAAGGCAAATAAGAGAACGGAAAAAAGAGTAAACTTTGAGAGATTTTTTTTTCCTTGCGGTCTTAATGCCACTTCTGTTCGAGACGCGGATGAATTACAGAAAGGATTCTAATGCGACCGAGTCTGGAAAGTAACGATAACGAGATTTTCGAGGATTGGAAAATGCTGCCGAGTGGATGAGAGTGCGGAGCTTTCAGGATCGGGAAGTACACAGGGGAGTATATATATGTAACGGTTCGTCGGTGGTTTCGCCAGTTAATCCAGGTCCGGACTTAATTCCGGACGGGCGTAAATCTCGGTTAGCGACTGTTTGATCGCGGCTGACCGGCCACCGACGCCGTTCACCGCACGAAAAGCATACTGTAGCTTGGTCACCGAGCTCAACCCCCTCCGGAGCAACGGGGAGAAGTGGCGGTCATCGGGGCTTTTCCTGGCGCGGCTAACACCGAAGCGTGGACTAATCTTAACGCCTCCGTGACTCCGTCCCCTGCCTTCTAATACCACCAAAGTGATGCAGGTCCGAGCAGCCCTCTCGCGATTCGCACACATTCCTGACGGAAGTTTCTGCGTCGCTTTCCTTCCTCCGAATTCTAGGTGTCCAAAGTTAGGACTGCGTTTCCCAACGACCGGAATCAAGGAACGACGATCAAAGTCCGACAACTCTTCCTGCAGATCCAGCAAGTATGATATTTCGATGATTCCGGGCCAACTTCCGCTGGTACTTGTTCGATAGTCCCGTTCGATTTCGCCAGATGATGAGATCACGAGAACGCCAGCGTGGTTTGGTCGGTTTAAATTCCCCGAACGGCGATCCCAGCCCGGTCACGTACGCGACCGCGCGAAAAGAGGAGCCGGCAGGCTCCCGCACAGAACGATCAAGGCTTTCGCCACTTTAACGTGAAACATCGAATCCTCGTCGTTTCATCGCTTATTTACGACGATTCCTACAACAGAAACTACCACTCTCTACAGTCCACTTTCCGCAGTTGTTTCTCCGGTGGAACGCCGAAAAGGATTTGGCAAAAAGTCGATGGGAATAGGAAAGATCGTAAAGTCTGATTGGGGAAACATTACGGATAGTTTGACAACTGCTCTCTGATTATTCACAAGCCCGCCATGTGGAGACCAACGACTCGGTTGTGGGAAGTGTGCGGACGCGAGGAGGTAGAGTTTCTTGATATTGGAATTTCTCAAGCGCGCGATGTAGCGCCCGATGGCACAGTTTCGAATAAACTTTGTGGCACGAGTGCTCGCGGCTCGGGGGTTGTTTTGCGAGATATAATATAGCAAACGGGAAACGACGGAAGGAGGAAAGGGAGTGGAGGGGCAGCGAAGTCTTGCTGGTTCTCGAGAATTTCCGCTCTTCGAGTTAATGCAACTCGGTGGGGCAACACCGTGCAGCCTTGCGAGAGGAACGGATATCTGGAGGAGGAAAACGTGGATGCCGAAGAAGTGGATGGGAAGAAGAAGAGGAGGAAGGAAAGCCTTCCGGGCAAGGTACTACGCCGTTCGGGCGATGGGGCCGCGTCGGGGTAGTTGCCGCTGTTGCCGGTGCAAGCTCCTCTTCGCTCTGGGTCTCGGATGGAAAGTCGGTGTAAATAAATAAAATAACAAGCATCCTCCCACGCTCGACTCGCTTCATGCCCGAGAGCCTTCGAGCCAACGATTTATTTAACTTTTTTTTTTTTTTTCTTCTATCTTCACTCTGTACTCCCGTTCCGCTTTCTTTTTTTGTCGTATCCTTGCCAACGGAACGCCTCATCACACCTGAGCAAACAAGACCCCTCCAACTTGGCCGTGTTCTCCATGCTCGCGTCTCCCTTACTTCCGGGCACTTTTGTACTCTTACTTCGCCCGGACGAATGTGTCGCTCTTGCCGTCGTGAGGGACGTATAATTTTAAAAGTACCATCTGTAACTTTCAGGGCTTAATCTCGATTACGCTACAGTGTCTGCTTATTTTCTCATAGTTAATGCAAGTTTATGCGAAACCGTAGGACGTTTCCATCAGCGGCTTCATTTTACAATCAACCTCGTCCTAGCGGGCTGTTGTTATTTCTTCTCCCCGGTGAAGCCGGTCTACCCGGCAGAGCGTACTGAAGAGCGGACGGAAGGAGCGAGCGGGGGGGATTGGAGTGGAAAAAAACATAGTCGCAACAAGGGAGATGCCGCTGATGAGAGAAGAACCTCCCTCAAACCCGCCTCAGCGAACGAGTCGGGAAGATGAAACTGTACTCGGGCACCTCTCTCGTTAACCAAAAAAATAAAAGAACATAAAGGATGAAAGAGAAAATAAATAAAACGTGAGATTCCTCGAATTTCCCAGCGGGACTCCGGGCGGTGTCGAACAAAGTCGCGTCCCGGACGACGAGAGTCGATCAAAGCGTCGTTGTCCGCGCGCACCCCCTTCGTCCCTCGGCTCTTCCGGTGACTGCGGTTTCTCTCTCGTCCCTCTCTCGTTTCTCGAGTAATCGAACTCTCGAACAGCGACACGGGAGGAGGAACACTCGAACACCTTTTCGGTTGGGAACGAGGCCGGGCCGCGAAACGGGGGAGGGCACACTCAAACGGATTTCGCTGACTCGACGCGCGATTCGTTCGTCGTACACGCGACAGACTCGAGTTTCGTTGGGGAAAGGCGGGTGGAAAATTGCATGTATTTCTGTGTGTGTGTGTGTGTGCGAACCTCAGTGTACTCCCCTCGATCGCGGAGTGCACTAGACGCGATTGACGGAATTAAACTGTTCTCTCCGGAGCGCGCGAGCCCATTAACTCGTCTCGGCGAGAGTCCAAAGTGCGCGCCAAAGTCAATTTGTTTCTCATTCATTGTTCCAGGCGTCGAGACACCGCCGAGAAACGATTCGGTGCGCTTGGAGGCCGGACCACTGGTGAACGGAACCGGAGCCCTCTACGTGGCCGCCACTTGTGCCTGCGCGCTCATCCTCGTCGTCGGAAGCGTCGCCAGTGCCCTGTACATAAGGAACAGCAAGGCGCGCGTTCAGGAATCGCAGTAAGTTCGCTCGGAGTTCATTCGGAGGCGTTTTAGCTCGAACCGTGGCTTCCCCTTTCGATTCCCGCCGATAACTCTTGCCGATGAAAGGATCGGCGGGGATCCCGCGGAAAGTAAGCTTTTCGTCACTGCGGCTGACAAGGGCGGAGAGGCCTTCGGATACTTCCATGCCGGGGATCGGCGAAAATCAATGACGAACAAAGTAGGATGGAAACCTGGCGGATCTTTGGAATGCGGATGCGCAAGGAGCGAGATGGAAAAAAAAGCGTCAAGACTTTGCCCTTCGCTGGTTTTGCGTGCGTAGGGCGTTCATTCTATCGCGAGGTAGCAGTGGTGAAAGGACCCAGATTTTTTGGAGCTCGGCACACCCGCGGGAAATTCGTAGGATAAGCGTCTGGGATACCTTCGAGGCAGGGCGCTCCCTCCTTCGCCCTCGTTTTCCACTCTCCACTTCGCTCTCGTCGTCGGGTTATCTCGCTCTCCTGCTGGCTACAGTCGCCCGAATGAAATATCCTTTCAATAAGCCGGGTGATCTGTCGGTCGCTTGGCACCGCTCCCGACATTTTATTACACGACCGCGCGCGGCTCCTGTTCGAGGATTTTCCTCTCCTCGAGGACTCCGAGGCTGGCTTCCGTGGGCTTTCGAGACTGGGATATAAGACTGCACGCGAATGTCCTCGAGAACTGAGGGAGGCTGCTGTAATGCTGCTGCTCTACACGGGAAGGGAAGGAGAGAGACAAGGGGATGATGTGGCGAACGAAAGGTGTACTTAAGGGGGTTGCGAGAATGCGCGATAGTACACGGCACTCCGGGAGGGCTTGCGAAACGAGACGATTGTCTCTCGCGGGAAATATTAGCTCTTTTGAGGGTCTTCAGCTTGGATACTGTGACGATATGGTTGTTTTACCGTATCCTGGATCGGACTCTCGCGCAGAAAATCATCCCATGCCGAGACAAGAGATTGATCTTCGTTAGGTGAGAGCGGGCGAATACCGGACCGTAGGCGATACCTGCCAGGATGCTTTTACGAATTACAAAGTGATGGCAATAACAGCCCCGACTTAGCTTATACAGATGTATAAAGGTTCTTCCTTAAGGGACTGACGTTTGACCAGTTTGGACTACTGAACGTCAGAACCAACGTCAAGAGATTGCGAAGATATTAATGCGAAAATTCGAATGGGTCGATGGATTTGATCTGAGCGAACACGGTTTTTTAAAAATCGTTTCTGTTAGGAGAGAGCAGGCAAATACTGGACGGTCGGCGATATCTGCCAGGATTATTTGTAAGAATTAAGCAGTGTTGGAATAGTCTTGACCTATCTTATAGACATAGCTCAGATATAAAGGTTCTTCCTTCAAAAACCGTTGTTCCGCCGGTCTCGATTACTGAATATCGGCACCAACGACAAGGGATTGAAAAGGTCTTGATGGGAAAATTCGAACAGATGGATGAATTTGATCTGAGCGACCAGTTTTTTTTTTTTTTTTAATGGTTACTGTAAAAAAGTTCGATAAACACATATCAGACGAGTCTTTGATCTTCTTTCGATCAACGACGTTCGTGAACCGTTCACATACCGATTGCTGGGACGAATTGGCAAGTGCCCGATGACGAATCGGTTAGAATTTATTTCCTCCCCACATATCCATAGGTATAGAGTCGACATCCCCTGGAATATTTTAGTCCTCCCTCTCCGATCCCCCATCCTTCCTCCTTCGACACTCCCTTTTGCCGATATGCGTACAGCAAAGTAGTACCGGGAACCATGGACCCTCGGCGCTCTTTGAAAATCTCTTTGGCCTCCGGGCAAAACGGTAATTTTTTTTTTCAGGAGAAGCGGATCGACGCAACACTCTAAAGAAAATCCATTTGAAGCAGGAGGATCCTTTAGCAGCAAGTGGATTGTCATTTCCAGCAAATAGAGTCCTCTTGCATCAAACGGATTTTATCTAGCGTGAAGAGACGGATGTACGGACTTTGAGCAGCAAGCTGCCCGACTGACGGAAAAGTAAAAAACGCAAAGATAAAAACAAGAATAACAAAGTTAAAACGCGACTGTAATATCAAGTGGGAATGGTAAAAGTCCAAGGTTTCCCTATTACACGGTCATCCAATCGACCTTAATGATCAGCGACGTTACGAGAGCGTTCTCATTACCATCCCTCTCCTCCGCCCTCGCGCTAATGCCTTTAAAGATTCACTTAGTATAATGCACTCTCTACCCCCGTGGAGCGTTACTTTGAGGACAATGGGATCGGACGCTCGAGGGCCAGTGAGGAAAGTCGGGCAATAGTGAGGTGGACGACGAGAAATGGATGGATGGTAGATGAGAGACTGAGAGGAGAGCAGACCTGACGGGTCGAGAGGCTGGCGATTTCCTGCCCGCAGGGGCGATATGCAAATTGCTTGACAATATCGTGTGCAACGCTCGAAGGGGAAACGACGCGCTTCCTCTCTTTCTTATCGAATCGAGAGAATAATGTATGTACCAGCTGGCGTTATCGGATAGAATAGCGAAAGATTCGAGCCAACTTTTACCCTCCTTCGGCGCAATCTTGTCACGTATAGTCGGAAAGGTCTTCGGAAACACGTGTCTCTGGAATATATCTTCCCTGTACCGAACGAGCCGGGCTTAGTTTCGATTATGATAACGAGAACATGATGCCATGTATAATGCATCACCAAAAATTTGCACGCAGACTGTCCGCAGCCGAGAAATAACAAATCTTGAGCCTTTCGTATTTTCAGGAAGACGCTACCTTGTTGCAGTTACTCGGCAGCCGGCACCGGCGGACTGACCGGAAGTTCGGTCCTCGTGAGGGTCGACCCGAGGCCGGGAAGCGCCAATTCGGGAAGTTACGCGACTATCGCCGACCTCGAGCCGTTGTACTCGAGACCTTGCGGTTCCAGAGCGAGTTACTACGCCGCCAGTCACGTTACTCAGCTCAGTCACGTGAGTAATCTCATCATTCAATTTAGTAACGTAGTTTACCCGTCGCACGACGAGTATCCTTTGACCCATGCGCGGTACGTCCTGTTTTCGTTAAAAGTGTTCTTAAACGAGGTTACGAGACCATTTGCGACGGTCAGTTTCGATGCTGCGCTCTGGCAGAGGGTTGCTGGCCAAACCCTGGCGATCCATACGGCGCAAACCATGCGTTGCAAAGAAAGGCGGAACCCAGGTGCGGTTTTAGAGCCGGGCTGATGTTGGATCAACTACGACGGCCTGAGTTAGCTAATCGACCCGACTCCGCTCGCCAATGTAGATCCGGCGACCAGTTAACTTCAGGATGGTAACGTCGGTCCAACGTTATCAAACCAACTTGCCCGAATGTTGGCTGCCGATGTCCAACCAACGTTGAATAAAAAATACTTTCCCCGATCTGCGCAACTTCTAAATGCTTTTTTATAATTCTACAATTGTTTTATTGCAGTTTTTTTTTTAATCCTCACACATTGGAATTATCAAAATAAATTTTTTAGTCGGTAATAGGGAACTCGAACCGGTGACCACGAGACTAATCGACGTCCTTACGGACTCGGCTATGCTCATGTTGGAGAGTTTTTTTTTTTTCAAATCTGATATGTACACTGCAGATCTACTGCACGTATATCTAATACTCGACTATTTCTTTAAATTATCTAAGTTTTATTATTTCGTTTCTTTATTCACCCTTCAATTAATAATGTTCACGAAACTTAGGCTGTCTACAGTACTGTAGATAAACACTATAATAAAGGAATCTGGAATACTAAAAAAGGATTCAGAAGTCGCGCAATTGAAAAAAAAAAATCGTTTACATATTTTTTGTATTGAACATTGACTGAACATCGCTAGCGGGTACGGGGCCAAAGTCGTTCGACGTCGTGCGCGAACCTCCACTTGATATCGCCATATTCGCGCCATTGCAACGATAAGCCAGCGCCGGCCCAACTGTGGTAAGCGCGTCTTGCCAACTATCGAGCGCAACGTCGAAGTGGTTATCATTTGGTAGTTTAACCAACGCCGGGCATTAGTCGAGATCCGATTATCGGCTGCCAACCTGTCGCCCGTCGTACTCCCAGCGTCGGCCAACCGCGCCTGGTGAGCTTGACAACAAGTTTTAGGCGGCCGATTGACCGTCATCTAACACCCGGTTAAACGCTCGAACAGGAAAAAATATGCACCGCCAAGTTATTGCTCTTCAATTCGAGCTGAGCTGCAACGTCGACCACGCAGCGACGAACGGTTGCCGACGCAAGCGACCGTAGTGAGATGTAAAGAAAAGGAATTCACAATAACGTAACCAGAAAGTGTCCCAGCAAAATTACAATCTCAAGCACATACCTTCCGCACTTGAGCCGGAAGTAGGTACTCTCTTTCGCGGAGCGTCTCGAAACGCCTGACCGCTTTGCGTTTCCCTCCGCGTTCATAAAAATATATTGCTATCTCGCTGAGCATTCATACCTTCCTCTGAATTGCGCGAGCGTCGGATGAGGGGCGGACGTTAGCGAAAAAGCCGAGGAGATAAGGCGAATAATATCGCGGCTGCGAAAGGAGAACCGTTGGAGTGTCGGTCGGCGAAGCGGCAATCGCGGAACAAGTGAGCAAGCTCGGGGTGGAAGGGTGGCGGAAGGTTTAGAGAGAAACGGAGGAAGGTGGACGGAGAGGGTGTGGGTGTCTCCAGTGGCGTTGTGCGCTGTCCAAAGGGCGTCGGGCTTCTCGGGGCTTCCCGACGGCTCGACGAGATGCAAATTCAAGTTCCCGGGGAATCCCCCAGACGCCGGTCTACCCACGGCCTCGGCCGTGTATCCGTGCGCGTGTGTGCGCAAATTGCAACGGCGGTGTCGCGGGGCGTTTGCCTCGGTGGCGCATCGCGGAGACAAACGCTTCTTGGTAACCATGGAAAGGGATTTCCGGTCGTGTGACAAGAGCATCACCAGGGAGAGGTGTAGGTAATAGTAGACCACCACTGCGGAAGTGCTCTACCGGTTGGGAGCAAGCGAGCATACAGTCGCTGTGTGCAGGACAAGAGCTTGGCCCGTCTGGTTCTCACTGGTGTTCTCTTGCCATTGTACATTCTATTCGGCACAGGAGCCGGTGTACACTTGCTCGCTCGGCTGCCTCGTCGTCATCGTGTTGTCTCTGGGCCTGGGCCTATTGAAATCACAGACTCAAAGACGTTATCTCGCCGCGAAGGGGGTTGAGTGGAGAAGCGGCGGAGAGAGAAGCAGGAAGCGATGGCAGAGCTTCCACAGGCGCTCGAGGCACATCGTCGGAAACTACGGGGAACAACTGTACTCAGGTTGTCGTAAGTTGGTGGTAGTGGCAGCCGGTACCCCAAGAAGAGCGAGGCACGTTGAGTAGAAAAGCGACACTCGTGGCGCATCGGCAAATCCGATTTCATCGTAACCGAGCAATTTTCCTTCGGCGAAGGAATGAAGGAGATGAGACGACGCGAAGATACGGAGCTGGTGCAGCACTTCCTCGCTCATTCCCATCTCGTTTTTACGCCATCCCATCTTTATCGATCACTTTTCTCATTTCTTTTCTTATTCTCGCTGCACCCATCTATTCCTCTCAGCCCCCTCCTGCTCCGTGTTTTTCTTACATTGCTCCGCGAGAGTTTCCTCGCTCCCTCTCCGGTTGCTCTTCGGGACTCGCCGGTGTAGCTACCGGAAACGGAAACCCTCCGGGACGAGAACTCCCTCGTAGCTCGCTCGAGTCGCGGCTCGAAGGTGGATGAGCAACGGAGAACGATAGCATTGAATCGTATTTATAGGGTAGTTCGGGTGGCTGACTGGCGGGATGGCCTACACGCCTCGTCGATGCTGCCCTCCCGCCGCTCGTCCAGAAGCTCAAACTTTATCGAGTTTGCGGTCGAACGAGTCGCTTTCCACGGACAACTTTTCGTCGACCCTCTTTGCTCTGCCTCTCGTTTCTCCCTCGCGCGCGGGCTAACGTCGAGTCTTCGACGACTATGCGGCGTAGCTCTCTCAGCGGCGCGAGGCTGTACCCTTCCGCCCTTTACACAGCCATTTCAAACTCCCGACCACCTTCCTCCTCCGTCTTCCCACTCGAGATTCGAGCCCTCCTTACCCTCTTCGCCGGGCTACAAGCTGCTGCGTTTAAAAACAAAGGAGCACACTAAAGACCCTCCTTACTTACTGCCGGAAGCCAAGAGTCAATGTTTCACCTTCACCTTCATCAGAATTTTTAATTTTCAGTAAAACCCGAGACAACCCCGCTACCTTTTCCAATTATCGCCGCAAATCCCTGCCGCGATGGAAGGAATTTCCGAGTCGTCGATAAAATCCATAAAACGCGCAAAAAGAATGTCTTCGACGAAGATGCGATTTATCGGCTATCGGAGCCGACAAGCAGTCACAACGCAGCCGCAGTGCCGCGAATCATTCCCGATTCCGAGGCGGACGAGAGGAGACGCATTTTATATTAATTTCACTCGTAAGGAACCAGGAATTCGAGAGTGGAGCGATACGGTATAAGGATATACCTCGTCGTTCGAGGAATCGCGTACATATCTGAGCGCGGATTATTCCGTAGGGACCTTGAGTGGAATGGAGTGGATCTCGAGGTTGCCGTGGGCGAGCGAGCTCCGATGGTGCGTCGGAGGGTATAACCGGGAAGCGAGAAACAGAGGGGTGGGACGGGAAGGAAGATCGGGAAGGTCGGGGTAGCCGGGAGGTTACACACGCGGTTGCCTCTCTTCTCGGGCGACCCTCGGCGTTCGTCCCTCGCAGTCGTCGATGAAAGGGGCGCGAGACGAGCGAGCGCCGAAGGAAGGCTGCTTGTCAAACTGGAGAACGGAAGGCGGAAGCGAGATAGAGAAGCCGGGGACCGTGAATCGAGCCGCTGCGAGGCGGCGGCCGGAGATCCGCCCCGGAGAGTGTGCCAGCGCGTAGACGCGGATGGAAGGAGAGACGGGAAGGGGACCGGAAAGAGGTCGAGGGTGAGCGGAGGACGGCTGGAAGTGGGTCCTGTGATTGTTTCGGCTTTGATCTTGGATCAATTTACCGGGTATACGCGTATGCCTCAACCTTCCGTCCATACCGCTCGTTTCCACCCTCATGAGAGAGGCTGATGGACCAGTGGCGCCGTCTCAAAAGCACCGTCGGCTCCGCGTTCTCGGCCGTGTTCTTCTCCTCTGTGTGTATAATCGAGACTCGCCTCCGCCCGCGCGCAAAAAAATCCACCCTCCCGCCACGGGACGAGCGAGAAAGCTCCTTCCTTTTTTCTTGCATCGTCTTTGAATCCTAGACCTGTGTGCGAAACGCTCTACGCTCACCGTTTGCCTTCACTTAAATTCCTTCCCTCCTCCTCGCTTTTGCCTCGAGTTCTATCTCTCGAATTCTCCGTTTCCCCTGCGGAGATGTAGGTTCTGCCGTGCATGCGCGCGTTTAGCTTCTCGCTACGCGAACTCACATCCGCAAGGCACGAGGACGCGAGTCGGCAAAGTCTTATCCTCCCTGTAAAACGATACGCTTGAGATCCCATTGCGAAACTTATTACCCGAGCCGCCCGTCGCTGCACGGACTCCCTAGTACTCACCCTATAACTTACCCTGTGAGTCCCGATCCTCACATTGAGCGTAACTGGGAATACGATCGCCGGTACAATATTTGCTAGAACTTTCTTTCTCTTTCGTGCCCATAGCAGCGTCACCTCCAGCGAACGATTCGAAGCCGGAAATCGTCACGAACAATATTCTTGTTCAGGTTCCGGCGCGGGTTTCCGAATGAAACATTGAGCTATCAGAATAGGAGGATTAAATTCAGGTAGTTTTATTCTCAAATAAACAAGTGGAATTTCGACGAAATTTCGAACTTCATGCTTCATCGCTTGCGATCCCATTGCGAAAATTATACCCGAACCAGCGCATTGCTGCATGTAATTCATCCCTCATATTCACTATGTAACTTTCCCGTGAGCTCTGTTCCGTGCATTGGAAAATGGAAATACAATCGGCGGTACAATATTTGTTGCATTTTTTTTTTTTTTTTTTTTTTCATGCACAGTAAAAGACAATTTTGTAAAATCGCAATGCGAAGTTTCTTACAAATAATTTTGTTAAATAAATGAGTAACTCGTTCGTTCAGATTTGAATATACAAACCTGTCCTTCTATTTCCTGAACCATTAACAATTTCAATGTGTACCTTTGTTTGTAAAACTAGAGCCGGTGCGATCGGAGAATTAACGGTTAAAAAATTGTGGACGTTCGTGGACAATAAGTTGTACAAAGTAAAACCTTTATTTTTAGCCTGTGCCGGTAATAGAGTCGCCTCTAGCGAACGATTCGAAGCCGGTAATCGTCTCGAACAATGTTCATTTTTATCTTCCATCGCGTGTTTTCGAATGAAAAATTGAGCTAGCAGAATAGAAAGATTAACCTCAGATAGTTTAATTCTTGCTTAAACAAGTGAAATTTCGACGAAACTTCTAACTTCAACATTTCCAGGGAGACCGGAGCGCTTCTGTGCGTTGCGGCTTAAAATTATCGACGGCGATGTTAATTCCCTTAAGCCAAAATTGTGCGTTCGCTCGATCGCGAGTTCGGCCGATCGCACGTGCATGTTTTATTAGTGCGCGAACGAGGGGCTTTATCAGCCCCAATGAATTAGGTCCGCGCAGCGGATAACAAACGATGACTGACGTCTCTTAATCTCGAGAGTGAAATTGCACTGGGCGTTGCGAGCACGCTCCGATTCTCCAACATTTGCCGGTTCAATGTTATCGGCGCTCATTAATAAACGCGACTGTCTGCCGAACAGGCTGGACTGCGGCGTTTGATTAAAACATTTGTACGCGGAAGTGCCCGCCGCCGGCAGTCGCGCACGTTACTCGTCCGGACATTAGTGCAAAACACTGTTTAATTAAGCGAGCTAAATGTCAGAGACGAGGAGAAAAAAAAAAGGTACGATTATCGTCGCGCATGCGCTCGCTGCGAATTCATTTCTCACCGGGCGCAAATTGTACCGAGTCGGGAATAGTCCCGTTCGTGCCGTCGCACAACCCATTAAAGTAACCTGTGCAGTCATCGAACGGCCGAGTGTGCGTAACGGGGGTCTCAAATAATTACAGACCTCGCTCGACGATAAGCCGCCCGGAATTAGCGTATTTGCATTTTACGCTCTAAACGAGAGTGTGGAAAGCGCGGGACGCGCAAGCCGGCCGTGTACACGTACCGGCCCGACGGAGTGCGAGTGCGGTTCGTAAATAATTTCCGATTCCAATATCGGTTCACGGTTGCCACTCGGCCGCCTTTTCTCTTTACCGATGGCACGCTACTTGCGAACAAAAAAAATAAATAAATAAAAACATACAAATTCGATCTCGCGTGACGCTTTTCGCAGGCTGATTAAAAAAAAAAAAAAAAAAGCAAAAAAAGGAGGGGAACAAAAAATTCGTTATCCGTTGGGTTGATATTTCCATGAGACTAGTTAAACTTTAATTGGAAAACCGATCAGCCAATCTCCGTGTACACACGAATGCCCTCGATAATACATCGCGAACGCAGGAGGGTGCGCGATAAGCCCTTCGCGTTGTTGAATTAATATTCGATTCTCTCATTCCCGCTCCATGGGCTGCTTAATTCCAATATGTCTGCGAGCGGTGCCGTCCCCGCTTCTGGATGCACCCCCGGCGAGCTCCCCTTTACACCCTCGAAAATACCCCGAATGGACGGACGCGCTCAGGTCATACACTAATGCATTTCGACGCTCCGATATTTTCCTAGTTTTATTTGATTTGTTTTTTTTTTTTTTTTAAATTTTTTTCAAAGGGAAAGGACCGACGAGATGCAAGGTTTTATCCGCGTTCCGCTGCGATATATCCCTTTGTGTATAATGCCACCGACGTTATTGGTATTAGTCGCGGAGGCGGTGAGGGATTCGGCGGGAAGGGCTCGCCGGGCCGGAGGCAAAACTCCGGAAAATTGAAATTAATGAATGGCCAGGACTGCGAGGGGTGGAGGGGGGGGGGTGCGTGTGCTTGGCGAGAGAAGTCCCCCGACGGGGAGGCCAATGGGGATCCATCCGCGAACAAAGAGGGATTGATATCCGGAGTGCCGCGAGAGGATGGAGTGCTGCTCGACGACTGCGGACGGAGGCGACGAGCGAGGGGGAGGGAAAAGCTCCCTCGGTTTCCCTTTGCCTGATGCGCCTCCGGCACGACGGAGGGGCGAAGTGGCGGAGGGAGAAAAAAAAAAGAGGAAGCGACTCCGAGTACATATCTCCGGCTATCCCCTCAGACTCACAACACTTCCTCAGAGCGATGATAACGCTATTATGGATTTTTTCCGGTACTACTAATAAAACGAGGGAGCGAAGTAAAATATTCGTTTTCTTTCGAACCCCGGCACTGTCGAAGAAGAGCCGACGGAACGACGCTCGACTTTCCCGATGTTACTCATTGATGCGTGTAATGAAGATATTTCTCGCGGATAATTGAAGAAGTTGCTGGGGTGTTTTTTGAAAGAGAGTAAAATATTTGTACGAGGATTTGTGTTACGAGATATTTATGCGAATGGTGTTTTTTTTTTTTTTTTTTTCATTCCAGACGACTGATCCGTGCGACAAGGCGAGAGCATTGGCTGTCTCGAGATCGGCGCTCTACTGCAGGAGTCTCCTTCAGGAGGGCACTTTCGGGCGGGTCTACAAAGGGGCGTTGAACGTCGCCGGGAGGGAGCAGGAAGTTATCATCAAAACTGTTACAGGTGACATTTTGTTGATTTTCTTGATCCTTTGGGGTCTCGTTTGGAACTCGTTGCACGGTGAAAAAAATAGATTGTCGTTACAAGATTTTTGTTACTGTAACAAACTTAGTTTGTTGGTATCGGGATAACAAAACCAGTAACTGTACCAAAATTTTTCGCATTGAACGATTTGCTACCGCAACAAAACAACTGTTCTTACCGTAACAAATTTTTTTTTTTTTTATATGACTGAGTGGGGGTCGTACATGTGCCAACAACTACGACGGGCTCGAGGCGCTCGACGCGCAAAATGAAAACCAAGAGACGCGAGGAAACTTCGTATTCGAGTAAAAATAGAGTAGAGTGGAACTGCGAACTCTTGAAATTTGTTGTATGTGGATGTATAAACTGCGAAAGGTAATACCTTTCGCAGTTTAATACATCCATATGCAGAAAATTTCAAGAATTCGCAATTGCAAAGACAGACATTATTTTCATCATACTAAAATGATAAAATACAAATGCAGTGAGTTATTTTTAAATAAATGTATGTACGTATCTATGACTCTCCAATTAACAGTCATTACTCAGTCGTCAAATTACAACAGGCTTCATCTGGTCTCATAGCAAACTAAATTGTCGCAGTAACAAGAAAGTTTTGTCGTGATAGCAAAGCAATTGCTTCTGCGTAGTAATTTTTGTGCTGCTTTCACTAATCGTCTTGCTACAAGAACGCGGTCATTGTCAGCAAAACTCATTTTGTTAGCGCAGCCGAACCATTTTTCTCCGTGTGGTTTCACATAGGTAGAGACGTTTCGTCCCGTTCGATGATAAAGCGATCTCTGTTCTCCGATCGATGATGTTTCGGACTTGAGGAAAGAAATTAATGAAACAAAAAAAATTCGCAGAAGTTGCCTCGGCGTACCAGGCATCGCTGCTCGTGGTAGAAGGTTCGCAATTGGCCGGTCTCGTTCACGCCAACATAGCGTCGTTGGTGGCGGCGTGTCTGGACAGTCCGTGTCCGTTGCTCGCTTACGCCAGCGCACCGAGCGAATTGAATCTGAAGACCTACCTTACCGACGGCAATCACCATCCGGTCACGAGGGATCTGGTGAACATCGGAGCGCAGGTTGCGAGGGCCGGCGCGTTTCTTCACGGCCGGGGACTCTTGCACAGGTAAACGATCATCCTTCAACCTGGTTGTCACTTCGAGATAAGACTCCTCTATGTGTTTTTTTAATGCGCAGGGACATTGCCGCGAGGAACTGTCTCATAGAACCAAACAGGCTTCGCGTGAGACTGGCGGATGCAGCACTCGCGAGAGACATATTTCCGCAGGACTATCACTGCCTGGGCGATAACGAGAACCGGCCGATCCGGTGGATGGCCTTGGAGAGCCTGCAGCACAATCAGTACAACACCGCTACCGATGTGGTAAGATACTTCGCTTTGTTTTTGTACATATCAAACCCTTAAAGTTGTACTGAGAAAAAGATATGATTGGGTCAACCAAGGCGCGCTGACATGCGTTCAAGGCGTTATTTGGTACAATAGTTATTTGTAATGGTTATTTGCATTGACTCGTACAAATGTCATTTTCACACTCGTCAAGAACTTCCTTTTCTATGCCCATGCCATTCGCATAATTTTTCCCAACAAATTCATGAAAATCACGCTATTTCTTTTTGAGAAGTGTGCGCAGAAAGACACTTTTCCGCACTAGTGCTGGTAAAACACCATATTGGGTTTGTACGCATGCGTAGCATTTTTCTGTGCACACTTCAAAGGAACGGAAAGTGTGATTTCACATGCATGCATTGGTAAACAAATGTTGTTTCATTCGTAATATCTTGAATCGACTCAAATGAATAATCGGCCAACAAAACAATTTCTTAGTTGTACCAAATAACAGCTTTGAACTTTTGGTTAATCCAACCATGTTTCTTCCGAGTCTGGACGAGAGTGAGTCTCCGAGTGTCCAATTGCATCGCGAATTTCGTCATCGGACTTTAGAACGAAACCCAGCCGAATTCCGAAGACGATATAGTGTCTCCTCTTTCCCGTTACAGTGGGCATTCGGCGTCTTCCTCTGGGAATTGGTGACAATGGGACAGCAGCCTTACGTCGAGGTCGATCCATTCGAGATGATGGCCTGTCTGCGGGACGGATATCGACTGGCTCAGCCGCGTCCCTGCCCGGACGAGCTATTTGCGGTGATGGCTGTCTGCTGGCTGGGTCTGGCCCGCGATCGTCCGACGATGCCTCAGCTACTCGCCTATCTCCAGGAGTTTCACGACGCTCTCGGCGGTTTTATCTGAGGATCTTTATAAACTACACGAGCCCAAGAGCCATCAGCGAGCGTGCGTTGAGTCCTCGGCTCCGCTTCGCGTCTGCATTGGCTGAACCTTCGGAGGAAATGGGATGACTCCGTTTCCCGATGACTTCGGATGACGAGACTGCACGGATGACTTCCGCCATCAAAGACCCCCTCTATTTACACGCGTCCGGAACTGAGATAGCCCCGAAAAGAACATGATGAAGCGTCTTCTTACGAATGAATATTTTACGGAAGTTCACCGCTACGATGGCTCTTTCTCGCGGAACAAGAGATATTTTCGACGAAAGTACCTAGACACGATCCCGGAGAATTCGAGAAGGACCCTCGACGCATCCCCCGCCCCGGGAGAAATCTCGTGAATAGCGTGATGGCCGGATGGGAGATCGGTGATTTTTTATTCAAGTCGATTTGCCACAACGGGCGTTAGGGAGAGGGGGGATCCGCTGGATGGCCGAGTCGCTGTTCCTCGGCACGGGGCCAGGAGAGTTATAAATTGCGTCTCGAAAGTGGCGCGTTAGGGTCCAAAAAAAGAGTTGGAATAAAAGCGAGCGGGAAAGAGCGAGGAGCGCGAGTGCGCTGGCGTGAGAGCTCGGTAAGAGGCGTGATGTAGAACGTGCGCTCGCTCTCGGCGTCTCTTATCGAGGAAATTCGCGGATACTCCAAGAAAGGATTGAAGATGCGAACCAGGAATATTGATAGGACGTGGATTTATACATTCGCGTATTTTTTGCCCCCACCTATCGCCCGTACGGGTTTGTGTATGTGTACCCTTCGAGCGGATGCGATATCGAAGCCCCGTAGAGCCGCGCAGATTCGAGCGGCGAAACACCCGTTGCGTGCCTCGCGGGATAACGGCCATTCAATCAAATCGAACCGGAAAGTCTGATTATAATCAAAGAGCGTGCTGGAATTGGAGGTCAACGTCCGTTTGCACGACATTCGGATTATCCGTCGGAGTCGTCGAAAACGAAAACAGTGAGCTCGCTCGAGCACTCATTATCTATCAGAAACCCGAGCGGTGAGGATAAGTAGTGACAGCGAGTAAGCGATCAGACGGGCGCGCCTGCAGCACGGCAACCAACTCGCGCGCCGGTGCGACGTGTCTCCGTTCTGCACATCGCGATACTTCGCTGTCCGGGGCATTTTTATCTCTCCCCTTTAACTCTTCGAGCCCGAAAGTTCTTCACGAAGACATTGAGGTAAAAAAAATGTATTCTCGATGTATTGATTTTTGTCGAATCTGTTCAGAATTTCTTGCATATATTTTTTTACAAATATTTTTCAAAATTACGCGTAGTAAAAATATTTTTCAAAATTACCGTAATAAAAATATTTTTCATAATTACCGTAGTAAAAATATTTTTCAAAATTACCGTTTCACCCTTCGTACCAAAGGGTTGAATAACAAACGCTGAGAGAGTCTCCGATTGTGAATAAGCAAACCGGGCTCTTTAGCGATTTTCGTGGATAGAACTTTGAGGTTGAAAAGACACGCGAAACTCGGTCGTCGTTACCCCTCCGCGGTGAATCTTTCTTACCCTCGAAGAGCTCCGCGACGCTCGCGGCGCACCATCGAGTGCTCGTTCTCGCTCTGTCCTCAATTACGAAACTCTTCGGATATTTGCAAGCGGAACGAAGGCCCGCAGTGCGATACCCCTCGCGCAGGCAAAGCTCTCGAAGCCGACAAACACCAACAGAGAAAGAGCGAAGAGAATGAAAGAACGACGGCGCGCAATTCCATTGTCGCTGGCGACCTTCGGTGGACAGACGACTGTTGCGCAAACGGACGGCACGGACCTCACACATTATACACGTACTATTCATAAATAGAAATTCAAATTAGTATATACTGTAGGTATCGCTCGTATAGCAACATTGATGAAAGTCATTGCGAGATTTGTATTGAGAAGGAAAGAAAAAAAAAAAATTAAACAGCCTTTCATAATTATTATACTCGTTCGCATACTGCCAAAAAAAAAATTGAAAAAAAATAATTAATAATTAAAACACAGCCGGGAAAGTATACAAGTAAAATAAATAATTTCGTTCTTGCGAATTCAACTCGATGTCTAGATGTCGCATGTTTCATAACTACGATCAACTTTAAACAATTTCGCCCTCTCTAAGACTTCCCCCTTCCCTCACGTGTTTGTACTACGAGCCCTACAACACTGCCGCTTCTTAAGAGAAATCTTAAAAAAAAAAAAAAAAATTGATCCGGACACTGAGACGATTGGCGCCGAGACCCAATCATCGCGCTCGTCACTGTAATAATAATAACAATAACAATATTCGAAAACTCATTTCCTACGACTAGTATTGTACACTGCTATGTGCACAGGATAAAGCGGTGCGAAACGGTCCATTTTACCAGTTTTTTCTGGGACGTAAGAGAGTCTTTTATCGTATGGAGAACACTGGTCCATTTCGCCCCGCTCCGTCTGCGCAAACAAAAATGTAATGCATAAAGTAACCCGCAATCGCTACGCCACTGTCGAGCACGACCCGTCTCAAGTAATATTTAACGCATCGGGTCTCTAACTCTCTACGTCGTACTATAAAAAAAAAATTAATAAAAAATAAAACATACTTGATTAACTACGATAAGCTATCTATAATGCTATTTAAAAATATTCCTGAATGTTTTTTATTATTGGAGGAACAGGGTAGGCTAGTGCTGCACACACTTATTTCGCTGTTTCGCTGTACAATATATAAGAATGTAATAACTCGCTGAACGATTGTTCCCACGAGTTTCACCCTCGCCCTCTCGATTATTCCGCGCGAGAGGCGACAAGTGCGGAGGGGTGATTCGGCTCCTCCGCGGGGATGGAATATCGAGGGAGAGCCGAGGGTGAACTCACTGTTCTCCGCATTCAATTGCTGTACACCTTCCTACGAATTTCTCTCGATACTCTTTCTCGAGAGAGATGAGCGACACCCCTCACGTTAACCTCCCTGCCCCGTATAGTGTCTACAGTATCCGCGAGAAAGGAAAATAAAAAAGACAAAAAAAAAAGAACAAATGTAAATACCTAATGATATGGCGAATAATAGTGGTGCGCCGAGTAAGTTGATTTGTGCAGATTCTATTATTTCCTATAACGATGTACGGCATTATTTTTCAATGGGATAATAAAATATACGTGTTAAATCGACGCCTCAATTATTAACCCTTTACCGCTAACATTAAATAGTTTTAATTAAATATGCTGGTAAGTTGTTGCGGCTCGGACGACTCGCGCCCTCGCTATGGACTGTGGAATTTCAAAACCGGAAATTTAGGTTCCTAAAGATTTACCGGAAACACATGACTTCCGGTTTGAAAATATTATTTTCCAACCGGAAGTGAAGACATACCGTAAATACGTCACTTCCGGTCCAAAAAAACTCACTTGTTCACCGGAAGTGACGTATCTCTGGTATAATGGCGCATCCAGACGAAGGATGTGATTTTCAAACCGGAAGTGACGTGTTTTTGGTATCTCGTCACTTCCAGACGAAAAAAGGATGCCAAAGAAAAGAAAGTAAAGAATGTGAGAACTCAGCAAACTATGTCCTGCGATATTCTTTCAAAACTTCTGGAGAGACGAACAAATTTCACCGGATTTCTCATAGTCGTATGCGAGAGCCGTTAATAGCCGGGCACGCTAATCCGCGTAATATATACATATACAACGGCACTCGACGGTAGTCTACCGAGAGAACCTACGCGAGCAGGTTCGCGTACTCACTTAGTTAAAGGCAAGGGTAAGGCGCGCGGGGAACCGAGGAGCGTGGCCCTTTCTAAAATCGCGGGAATGCTCGCGGATCGGGCGAAAGAGTTGAGCTGCGAGCGAGAGGCCTCCCCACCCCCCCCCCCCCCCCCGCCCTCCTCATGTTTCGACGAGGGAACGAATACAGCGAGCCTCTCATCGCAGGGTACGCATTATTTCCTAATCTAACCGGGAGAGAGCGAGAGAAAGATAAAAAGAGCGAGACAAACGAGGGTACGCCGAGAAGGGGGGGGGAGAGAAGGGGGGCCCAACCGGCCAACGAAAACGAAAGTGACGGAGAAAGTTGAGCATTGTTACGAAGCGTAAAACTCGACGTGCCCGGGTGGCAATACGAATAGGCGGTGGTGAAGGGAAGGGAGGGGGGGAGATAAAATGAAAAGAAGGGGAAGAGTCGGGCCCCCTCGGGGTTACCAGTGAAAACGAACGTCTCTCTGCCCACGCACGTGCATACGTTTACACAGATAAATACATGCACTCCACGAGCGTATTGTACCGCAGACAATGCACAAAGACAGTTCTTGCAACTCGTGCGATTATAGTTTTGTTCGTTTCCTGAACGCCGCTTGTATGCAAATTAATTAAATAATATACGCGAAATAGTATAAATACGAAGTCGTAAACTCATTGCGGAATCTTGCCGTTTAATTCGCGGAGGTGAGCGGGGTCAAATGGACCGGTGTCCTCCATTCGGAATCCGACGATTTCTATGTCTTCCGTGAGAAATTTGTTATACTGTAAAAAAAAACAATTGCAAATTTAATGTACCGGACTTGAAGTTTTATGCAAATGTGGTACACTAAATTTAATGTACAATCGCGATGGAAAGTCAATGTACTTTTTCATTGATATTAAAGTAAATTATTAAAGATAAAGATATTTCCAATGTTTTTGATACACTGAACATTAATTTTTCGTGACAATTTTACATGAAATTTAATACACCAGTTTTTCCATAAAAACTTCCTGTCCGGTAAGTTAAATTTCAGACAAATTTTTTTTTTTTACCGTGTATGCATTGTCCGTTTTACTCCATTGTCGTCTTGCAAATGATATAAATTTAATTCGTGCGATGTTTCGTTATATTTGATTTTTTTTTTTTTTAACTTCGTATGCGAAACCGATGTTTTTCATGGGTCGTAGCAGCAAAGTCCTCGGCTCGATGGGCCAGCACGTCCGCGAGCTCAGGTCGTTATCACAAGTGGATCCGCACGTAGAGAGAGAGACGCGTCCTCACAACTCGAGAGAAGCGTTGAATAGTCTCTGGCAATCGTGTCCACACAATACGTATTATACTTACCTGTGTGTATGTGAGTCTCTCTCGGGTATGTACCACCTAACTTTCTCCTTCTCGTCGTCGTCCTCGTCCTCGTCGCGGTTTCCTCCTCGAAGTACCAGCTATATCGACCCTGTCGAGGCGTCGCCTCAATTCTCACGGCCCAACCAACCGAAATTGAGGTACTCCACCATGCATTCGAGAGTGCGTCGCGCAATCGGAATTTCTGATGCGACACAATATATCCAATAACCACCCTTGCTGCATCCCCTTAACCCTTCGACGGGCATGCCTTTTTCTATTAAAGAAAAGAATAGCTAAGACCTAGCTTGCGCACTGACTTTTTTTTAGCAAAGTTCAAAATCGTGTAACATTTTTATGATTGAAAGCATTTTTCGAAAAATTTAATCACACATCCAGGATCGACCTCTCAACCTACCTTATAAATTTGGGGCTGATAGTTCAAGCCGTTCTCAAGGTACGAAAGTTTAGATTTTCAGGTCTGAGACACGCCCAGACATTTTCTTTTAAATATAACTTTTCGATATTTTGGAACTCTGAACATGTTTTCATCAAAATCTCGAACCATTTTTTCTTCATGAAAACGAAGCTTCCTCCGTGACGAAGCATTATTATCAAGTCGATTTATTAACATAAGACTCTCAACGCGATGCAATAGTTTCGCCAATTTTATTTTTTTTTTCAAAATTACCCGATAAAAATTTAACAACATACTTTCGATAATAGTTTTTCTACCAATATAGCAAAATCGCTACACCAGCATCGGTAATTTTTTGACGTATATTCTTGATAATTAAATAAAATAAAGCGGGACAGAATTGTTTATTTGCAAACCACCGTATTAGGAGCACATTTTTAGGTATCTGATTCAACGTGTGGCCCCGATGGGAACTCTGGCGGATCGGGCGATCATAGAAAGAGAGCGAGCAAGTACTAACGGCCGAAGAGCGCGCGGTTAGCGCACATGTACGCGAACGTGAGAGGCGTCGACGAAAGTCTCTCTGGTCTTACATAATTCGAATGCGGGACGTCCGTCCTCGTGGGCTCTGGCGTCTCTCGAAAGAAAGAAAGAAAAGAAAAAATCCGCAACAACCGGCTAACGCACGCCTCAACGGCGTGCGAACGAAGAGTACATCGTATAATGCGAACGCACGAGGTATTCTCGCGATTTCCAATTCAAACGCATTTTTTTTTAACTCCCCCCTGTCCTTCTCCTCTTTCCCGCTCGTTCTTACCTTGGCGACTTTTTTCCCGCGTCCTCGGAATCGAGTGAAACGCAAATTACAACAACAAAAAAAGAAGAAAAAAAAGACCCCAACTACTCGGTAACGCTTCGTTTAATTACGAAAAGACAAACGAAACAATCCTTCGCAAAGAACGCAATTGCAGCGATAATCTTTCTGTTTTTTTTTTTTTTTTTTCATCATCGATCCAGTGAAACCGCGAAACGCAATGAAAAAAAAAAAAAAACACATAAAAGAAAAGCCTGCCACCTACTCGACGCAACCGATTTGTTTAGTAACGAAAGTAATGAAATAGGGTCAACTCTCCGGTTGCACGTTTGTGTCAGGGCAACGGGGAATTAACTCGCCCCTTTATCATCGAATAGGCTCTCTCCATCTCTCGTAACTCGAGAGATAGAGAGAGAGTGACTCGACCGAGTTATACGTCACGATTGTTTCGACGTTGACCGCGTGGAGTGAGGTAATAGTGATATAGTAACATTAGAGAGGGCAACGAGGGGGGGGGGGGCTTCGCAGCAGACGTTATAGCAAAATATGGGAGCAAACGTGCCCGCTATAATGGAGAGCCTTGGCCAGTGTATTAGGTCCCTGCGTAACTCACAATGGGTTTGGCAGGCACGGTCCTCGGGTCTGCGTGTATGCGCCTATGACTATGTACACGTCGGTCGCGTTACCTACGCGCAGATCAGCGCCGTCCTATTCACAGGGGCGCACATGTGTGCGGGAGCTGTGCGCTCCATTGCCGCGCGGTCGGGAGGAAACATCGTCACCACGACCGAGCCGTAAACTCACGACACCGCTGGAGCAACACACGTATCGGAACGTACGAAATAGCGGATAATGGGCTGGCCCTCGATGGGTATTAGTGTGTAACGAGATGATCGCGCGAACCCGCCTCCGGCAGCCTCCCCGACGAGGGCAGCGCGCGTACGTGACGCGAAAAGAGATGCAGCAGTTACAGAAATTCTTACACAGACACGCGCCAAAGTTCACACAGGCTCGCGGACGGATTAATAGAGAAAGAAGAGGAGCGGTTGCAGCGTCGAGCAGTGTAACCGGTGACAGTATAGAGTTGCACCGCCAAGGACGGCCGAGAGCTCGAATTGTATATTCCGCTCTGCGCATATTCGCGGAGTTACACATTCGATTCGCTCCGGTGGGCAATGAGATGATCGCGGGAATTCTTCATGCATGCTGCATTTTTATTTGCACATCGTGTCTGGCGAAGCGGGGAGGCGAGTCGGAAGGACGTTTTTTTATGATGTTTCTCGAAAGAAATTGGTTCAAGAAAAAAATGGTCCTTTTTAACCGAGGTGGGCTATTGATGGATTCATACGGTGACCGGCACAATTTATTATCCAAACGATTGGCAGACAAAGAAGAGGAACTTAGAATGGCTCGAAAAAAAAAAATGGTCCGTTTTATCCACCGTGGTCCATTTCACCCCGCTCCGGTCTGCGACCGTGTGCTCAATTTCGGAGCTGCTCACTTCATGGATTCATACGGTGACCGGTACAACCGATAGCACAAACGATTGGCACAGGAAGAAGAGGAACTTAGAATGGCTCGAAAAAAATGGTTCGCTTTACCCACGGTGGTCCATTTCGCACCGCTCTGACCTGCGACGGTGTGCGCGATCTCGGACTTCACGGATTCATAGGGTGACCAGTACAACTGATTGTACAAGCGATTAGCAGAGAAAGAAGAGGAACTTAGAATGGCCCGAAAAAAATGGTACGTTTCACCCGCTGTGTTCCACTTCGCCCCGCTCCGCTCTGCGACCGTGTGCGCAATCTCGGAGCTGCTGACTTCATGGATTCATACGGTGACCGGTACAACTGATTGTACAAACGATTGGCAGAGAAAGAAGAGGAACTTAGAATGGCTCGAATACTATAATGGCGACGGGCAACCTGTGCAGCGTCAAGGACAGAGGCCGGGCTCGACTCCGTTCCACGTGCACGTCGTGGAAGCGGAGAGTGTCGCTCGAGTTCGCAGATATACATACGCGCGAGGAGGGACGATCGGTGACACGGAGCGGCGTCGATGCGTATGGGCAATAAGGACGAGCGCAGCGTATTATGCCTATCCGAGAGACGAAGTCGCGCGAGTCATTCTGGTCTACGGTCGAATGACTCCAAGTAGGTACGTCTCATCATCCGCTGGGAGAGTACGTGCGAGAGCTGCACCAGCGGAGAAGCTCCGAACCGGACTGCAGCTGAGAGCGGGAGGCGCGATCGGCAGCGAGTAGTTGCGGACCTTACGAGTCAGACGCGATAGGCGCTACGCGACGAACGCCCGAGATGTTCGCAGAGTTCGTGTCTACGGCGTCGGTCGAACACTTGGAAAGGCGGCCTCGAAGCTCGTCTAGCCTTGGTCGGCTTTGGATTGCCCAATTTTCATCGACTTTGGCGTCGAACAGTTCGACCGTGCGTATATATATTTACAGTCTGATAAAGAGGTGTCGAACGAGGTGTTCTCGCGGCACGGTTTTTCCTTAAAACGGTTTCATTTTCGATCGCAACGCTCCAACCGTAGACGATGGAAACAACGACACGAAAAAAAAAGTGACGACCGAGGCGAAAATGGTAGGGGTTTGTGGAGGGAGAGACAGAGAGAGAGAGAGAGACCGACCGGCGCAATGGCAAAAGGGTAAGAGACAAGAAAATCCGAAAGAAAAGGAAACACGTGAAACATGACGAGAGAGTCGTGCGGCTAGCTGACTCCGTTGACTTATGGCTTCAGACCGTCGTTTCTGTTCTCTGTCGCAAGAGGCCGAAAGAATTTTTTTTTTTTCCGCTTCTCTACTGTACATCGAGAATTACTTTTCGTACAAAGTACAATTAAATTTTATGGTCGAAATTTCTATTCAATTTTATTTATTTTCTCGGTGTTATTATTATTATTGCTATTATTGTTAATCGATTGAAATTTGTAAATGAATGAAGCAATGGCAGAGGAGTCGAAACACGCAAAGCCAATATTTTCTCTGACACAAAAGCCTTTAATTGCGGCTGAGCGATTTTGCTCGTTACAATTGCGCGTGCACGTTCGAATGTTTTTTTTTTTTTTTTTTTTTTTTTTACGAACAATCGAGAGTCGCGAACAGAAAATACAATTGCGCTCTCGTGTGTTCCAGGAACTCATTCCTAGGTAGGACAAAAAGATCTTTTTCTCCGTTAACGTCAAGCTATTATGATACCGTAGGCTCGGAGCGCCATAGAATCTTTGCCGCAGCCTACAAACGCCATTTATTCGGTCTGAATGCTCGGTCGAGAGCCAGAATTGAAAAAGAAATCGAGAAGCGTGTTCGACTGCATGGACCAGACCGTATCGCCGCTCGTTTCGACGCGGAGAGAGAAACAGTCAGATAAGTTTGAACGGCTCTCCGACGCTGTCGCGTGAGAATCGTAAAGAAAACTTCGATCCCGTGAGATAGCCTGCTCAATAGCGATGCCGATAATAATAATAATTCATAATAATGATGTAAAAAAAGGCCCAAAGGAAACATCGGAAATGTAGCATTGCACTTCGTTCTTCTGCACGAAGAGATTCAGTAAAAATTACAATGTTTATGATGTAGGGTGTAAAAAAAAGATCGAAATTTGCGAGCATTTTTTTTTAACATGCACTCAGCGAAGGGTCCGATAGAAATTAGAATACAACTGATAAAAACCGACAGAACTTTCAGGTACTTGGGAACTACAGCGACATCCTAGCAAACTTTCCTATTAAATTGAACGCATTCTGATAATGCGTAGAAAATATGGTAATTTTCGCTATCGCAGATATTACCCGAATATCCCGTAATTTCTGTTAGAATATAAGTTCTGATTCCTGGAAAATAGTCAACGGTTTAGATTTGTAGATTACACCGGCATATTATATTGGATACATTTTTTTTTATGTATACATACATACGAAATTCTCAGTTTCATCCACGAAATTCTTAGCCATATACGCACAGCTTTGCCAATTTGAATTCTGCAAAAAATTACCACATGGATAGGATAAAAATTGCCGTGTGAAAATTTCACATGTCGCTAGTGGTGGCTCTTACCAAGGTAACATGGTGTACCATGTTGCCTTGGTAGTAGCAGTAGTTTTATGTCGTGTATACCCATGCGCGTTTTTTACATAACTCCCGCCCTAGACATATTCCCCTTTCATAACTAAAGAAACAGATATAATCCCTGACAACTAAGATATTTCGTTATTATTATTTGTACATATCTCTGCCGCACTTCTTCACACATAGTTTCTTGCCTTATTTTATCCCACCTCTCTCTTTCCGTTCCATTAAATTTACCATTTTCTCAAATTATCTCACATATTCACGAAGTATTCTGTCAGCGGTTTCCCTTCTAAACACTCATTTATCCTCCACTCAGCCTCATCTTCCAGCCAGTTCTATATGGCTTCCACTGTTCCTTTACAAATATTTTCCTTGGCTTCTTCGCATTCGCATACGTGCCTCAGGCTCTCTCACATGACTTGGGTAGTTCTTCCGAGTTCCTTCTCTCAGTGTACGAACGGCTATTTAAGGATTACGTTGTACTAATCATGTTTCATAATTACGGTGAAAATTATTGTAAATCTCACACCGGTTGGTATGCGGCGAATTTTTGCAAAGGTAACTTTGTAATTTTCATTACTGCCTTCATCGCTCCGTGTATTCACATTATTCAGTCGATCTCGCCGTCCAGCTTGATGTCCCGGCTGTTCTATCTCGGTGCGATTTAACAGAGATTCTGCAACCTAATCCCTTGGGTCATACACGCTGGCTAATAAGGAGGCATGTACCTGGCGAATTGTCGAGAGTAAATCCGTGGTACTCGAAGAGATACCCAGACATCCTCGACTGGTTACGCTGTAGTTTATACGGCGGGGGGGGGGAGGGGGGGGGACGAGTATTAACAAGGGGGCGAGGGTATTAGCGAAGGGCTCTCCCGACTCTTCGCTCTCCATCAATGTAGTGGTAGGTTGTATGTATATAAGAGGGCACAGGAAGCCGGAGATAAGTGGATCCTCGCGGTCGAGGACCGGGCCGTAAGGGGAGAAAAGGACTTTCCTCTCGAAACGCGAGCAGACCCTTTGCTTAATCATCCTTTAAGCACCGCGACGTGCCTCCCTCATCGGATTTCCACAACTCGAATTTATCCTATGGCTTACATGATTTATACCTTGACCACTGCGAACAAAGCCTCGAAGAAAATTCCCTAAGTGGGTGCATCGATTTGTGGCAGGAAAAAAAAGTGTTCGATTTTTTTTCTCAGTGATGAAATTAATTGGGTGTAAAATTCTCCGACCTCAATTGTTCCTAAACGTGTTCTTGGTACGTGAAAAAAAAAATCCCCAGCTCCAAGTGCAAACAATTGCAGACGGTGTTCAATTTTTTGTAAGAATAAAAAACATTCAAATAATAATATCGAAAAGATGGAATCCCTTCTACAATTTTTGACGTTCGATCCCGAGGATTTTTTCACGCGATCTAAATATCTTTGCAAAAAATTGACCGCGTGGAATTAAAAAAAAATGTTTATTACCAAAAAAAAAATAAATAAATAAATAAAAGAAGATTTTCGCCTGAATTCGACGGTCCTCTCTTGGTCGTTTGCGCCGTGTGTCGTGTGCCGTTTGAGGCCAACGAGCGCGAACGATATACAGCGCGAGCGCGGTATATCGAAGTCGGACAAAAGTTTGCGAAACTTGGCGGTGCCCCTTTCCCGGCTCTTCGTTCCCTCCGTGTATTTCCTCCGTCCATTCCCATCGTCCGGCTGGCCGCCCGCGGAGTAAAACCGCGCTCACGGTTAATTAATCGTTCGGTCATTTACTTTATGATTCTCTCTCTAAAGCGCTCGCACGGGCGCGCGCGACTGGAGAGTCGTTTCACTGACGCGATGAATATATACCGTACGGCTTGTAATTGACGTTGGAGAATTAAATTATATCCCCGCCAGTTCGATCTCCCGACTATCCTTCATTCTTGCTTCCATTAAAATAGTAAACTTCTATTAAACACATATAAAGCCTATAATTCGTCGCAGTGTGTGTAAATTCGTTGCAGTCGATTATACACACGGTGCAATGGTTTTATACACACGGGATAAATAAATGGATCGGGCTAATTCGGTGTGCGGCGATATTCTATGACTAATAAATATAGTAGTCTCGGTAATAACCGTCCGCGCACACACCGATCGAGGAAAACTTCGAACCGGTTATTCCATTGCCGACACGAGATCGATATTTACATCAGACGTCGTTAAATAATAGCGATACGTGGCTATCATAACATCGCGAGATTATTACATCGACGTTTTTCTTTCATTTTTTTTTTGTTTTCTTCTCCATCTCGAAGACATTTCCGATGATGATTTTGCCGGTTTCTCTTAATGGACACGAGAATCGAGCGTTTTACGAGACTCTTATGAGACTCGATAGAAGCCAAAGAAAATAAATTTGTCGCGAATAACTAACGACTGGGAATAATTAACTGTTATAACGCGTAGACGAAGCGGCAGTTGGGACGAGTCGAGGATTCCGCTGTGTGACATAACTGCTTAATGCATGCGTTTAAAGGAGACCGGGCGCACGCTTGCACGGGGGAAAGCAACGAGCCAGCGTGTAGTCTACGGTACACTCACTTTCACCGCTGAGCGTTCGCAGACTCGCGTGTCCGCCGTCCAGCCGCAGGAGCACGGTGGAGAAGTCGCATTGTGTGCACAGTTCGCTTGTGGCCTCACGTGTACACGTGACGTCTGACGTTCATTGAGGGGACACTCGAGAGCCTCGCGCTTAAGCAAGAGCGAAGAATTTTCGCGATAGGCATTCCGTGCGTATGAGAAAATTAAACGTTACAATTTTGTAAAGTTCCTAATTTTTTTTAAAGAACAGAATAATTTAATTATTAAATAATAATATTTATAGTCCTTTTGTCTGTCAATTATTATAATAATGTAACTTAATAATTTCGTCAGTGACGATAAATATTGCTAATAAAATATACAATATATAATATCCCATGTTCTTCTATATTTCTGTATATCTTTTTATCTACTCTGTAACTAATTCGATCCAAGATAGTGTAGCTAATTTATACATTCGTAACTAGTATTATCATTTAATTTTGTATTCGTCCTGAAGCCAGAAGATAACAAACTAAGTCATATACTTATTGAAATGTTCTGATCTGATAAAACTGTAAAAGGTCCGCCAATAAATATCAATATCAATAAATAATAACAAAATAAAAATCAATAAATTCGGAAAACGTTCGGAATATTCTCTGGGCCGCTTCCTGCTTGAAGTTATATCAATTTTACCTAATCTCTTGCAGTTCAATAGTAAAGAAAAAAAAAAAGTATCTATAGGATACGAAATTCGAGAGTTCGGGGGACTCTCAGTAGCTCGAACATAATTTTTGTCAGTCATCGTTCGTTCCGGGATATTTACGAGCGACGATATATCACGGCTCTCACCTGATCTACGTCCACCTGTAACTCAATCCTCGGCGCGGACGCTCGACTGGACCCGCACACACACACACACACACACACGAGCGTGAGTACGAGTAATTAATAAAGCTTAATGCCGTAACGACCGATTTATAATCGTCCAGTATATCCGATAGCGTTATTCACGATGAGAGATGCAGACATTTCGTGTACATTAATTCTCTCTCCATCGTCAGTTATGCCAGTTCTATTATTTCCATGAAGAATAGAATTTTCCCATCGAGCGGAGGAGATCCCAAGTGATCTACAGCCCCCCTGCGAGCGAGACGTGTACGCCGAGACGCCGGTAGAGTCGAGGATCTCGTCTATCAGGGACGAAGGGAGTGCCCTTTAATAGCTTCGTCACGAGTCTCGGAAAGTCGGCCGGTGTATTTCTCTTTTCATTCCTTTATTTCACATCGAATGAGAGAAGGAACGGCGGCGGCGAGGGACGCAGAAGCGAATGGAAGTGCCAGCGGCGGTGGCGGCTCTTCGGGGGCCTTTGACTCTCCGAGTCGTTGCCTTCGCAGTCGTCATCGGCTCGTCGACTCCTTACCGGGGCATTTATCGCACCCCACTCGAGTACTCTTCTCAACCTCGCGAATGGACCCTCTGCGAGCGTCGAATTGAACGCTTCGAGAGAGTACCTTGCATCGATCACGAACCACTCGATAATTGTCGCTTCGGTGTTTGAGGCTCGATAATCGAACTTCCGCCGAGCCAGTAACTGGGACACTCGCCTAATATCGAGAGACAGGGTAATGTCTCGACCCCGAGTTTACAAACAAAGTCGGACGAGCGGATTCCTCGTTCTATTCCTTTATTTCACATCGAAAGAGAGAAGGGACGGCGGCGAGGAGCGTAGAAACGAATGGAAGTGCCAGCGGCGGTGGCGGCTTTGACTCTCGAAGTCGTTGCCTTCGCAGTCGTCATCGGCTCGTCGATTCTTAGCGGGGCATTTCCCGTGTAGGTTTTGCCGATAGAAGGAACCCGGCCGATGGTCTGGCCGGTATTGGCGTGGCGATTGTGGAATTCAAGTATTGGCTCGCCGATAGTTGGTTTGCCAATTTGCGGCTAATGCCGAGTTTGACTCGCCTATTGTTGGTTTGTCGATTTGAAGCCAATGTTCGGGCGAGTATTCGCTCGCTTCTGGGTCGTTTGACAACTTGCGACCAATGCTCGGCTGCATTTGACTCGCCAATCGTTCGTCTGCCGATATGACGCCAACTATTGGGTCGTCGATCAGCATCTTTCGCCGCTAGATGGCGCCAGCCCAAGTTATTTCTCGCAAGCGAAAGTGTACCCTAGAGTTAATACAAAAGCATGCGAAATGACACGTTCTTTAACTCTCGCAAAAGATGCGTATTATTTTTGGGTTCCCTATTCGGTAGTCTATAAATGCTCAGGAAATACATTGACTGAGAATGATCGCTTTGAGAGTTCTCGCAAGAGAAAATATCATCTCTTTTCCAACTTTTACAATATTTAAAAAGTATATGTTACACCCACTCTCGCCCTGCATAAGTAACCTATAGAGAGCCTCCATTGAGAACCAACTATCGGCAGATCCTCTTGAACGGCCTTGGGGCCAATGTTGGCAAGTAGTTATCGTCCAAGACTCCTTCGGTGATTGCGCCAAGCTCGCGTGTCAGTGTTTGCAACATCGGTGCCCAGCTTCGCCCAACCATTGGCCAAATCCTATTACAATACATGGGTTATCGCACCCCACTCGGGTACTCTTCTCCAGCCCACGATTGATCCTCTCCGTGCAGACTTTAAGCGTGGGCAATGCTGCGGTCGGTAATGAAAGCTGTAATCAACTTTTCTCACAGATTCCGGGAAGTATGGTCGAAAGGAAAGTTTCATCGGAAGCCGAGATGATATCCGTTTTCCATGAGACTTTTCTTTTGAGCGTACATACGAGCACCTGTGAGAAACGTTGATTACAGTTTTTGACACCGACTGAGCTCGGGACGGACGGGGAGGTGTTTCATATGGTCTTAAGAGAGTATCTTGGATTAATCACGAACTACTCGATAATTGTCGGTTCGATGTTTAAGGCTCGATGCATCGAGCCGCTCGGTAATCGAGCTTCCGCCGAGCCAGTAACTGGGACACTCGCCTAATATCTGTACATACAGCAGAACTCGACACTCGCGCACTACATCGGTACAGTGTTTCTTTACACGTACGTACGTGGATACACAGCAGCGGTCGCAGACTGTACGATACGTAAAGTAAGGCGGGCACTTTCCAATTGCATAACCCCTCGGGCCCGCGCCTTCATTCGGTTATGTCAGAAGAAAGTTGCCGCGTCGGAGGTCTAAGCAACGTGCGCGGCTTCTCACCGCCTGGGAAATGTGTGTACAGCGAGACACTCGCGGGGCTCTCAGGAGTTGGCCCGCGTGTGGAGTCGGTGTCTCCGAGATCTATATACGAAGAGATCTTCGAGCCGGTCTCCCGACGTTTATAAATAAACGAGACGGGGAGACACACGAGAGACGCACGCGTGTGTAGGTGCGGTGACGGTGGACGCGGACACGGGGTTGCCCGCGCATTTCTCTCACTTGTTTACAACATTTCTCTATCACTCCGGTCTGACGACTTTCCCGAGTCCGGTATATTCTCTCGATGACGAAATAACCTGTTCGACCCCTTTTTTCCTTGTTAACTGGGGAATTTGGAATATTGTTTTTTTTTTTTTATACGTAGCAATCTTCTCGCAAAATAAGGTGTAGATATCGATAATCGGATGACAGCTAGAGAGGGACAATCGTAGAGAGTAAAAAAGGTTTGGGGATTTAACAAACATTTCTGGTCCAATATGGCTCACATTTTTCGCTCCCTCGTAGAAGAAGATTTGTTTTGGTAAAAAAAAGAAATCGTGATTTTAATGAAAACGTGTTCAGAATGCTCCAAAACATCGAAAAATCACATGTAGAAGATGTGTCCGCATGTATGCGTGTGTGTGTGACAGACCCGAAAAATTCAAACCGAAAACCGAAATCAAGCTGAAATTTCACGCACAGCATGTGTGGTTAATAGTCAATGTTTCTTCAAAATTTCATTTTAAAATGTTCAGTTCTTTTTGTATGCGATTTTAAATTGTTTCTAAAGTATCTGCGCGCTCCAGCTCTTCAATTTTACAGCTATCGGGGCGAAAAGTTGGAGATGGAGTATGATCGCCGTATATGTAATCTTCATTAAATTTGGGGAGAATCGATTAAACCGTTTAAAGTTTGTCATTTTGAATTTTTTGTATTTCGTGAAAAGTTAGAACTTCATTTTAAACGCAATTTTCCGTATTAAATATTAATCTATGAATAAAATAAGTGGTAGATTCGTAATCAGCGTGGAAAAAATACACTAAATATAATTCCGGAGCGACGACTAACGAGAAAAGTTTTTATCGAGGATTTTTATAGCCAATGTGGCAAAAATTCGTGATTTCGCGTATTTTCAAACAGGGATTTCTTTGCTTCCCGATGACATTGCGGAAAAATCCAGGTGCCTGTTATGTTCTACGGCATGAAATACAAAAGATGATGAGAAAGCCAAAAATGCAGAAAATGCTTTCTCATAGAAGAAGCTTTGCGAACAAAGGACGAAAGGAAGAACATTGTGAACAAAAGCAATACGAAAACTACAAATTTCAACTTTTATGAGGAAACGAAATGATAATTTTTATTTTTACAAACAAAAAAAGAAGTGTTTATTTTACTATTCTTTTAGTTGATTTTTTTTAGTTACATGTGGAAGTCTTTTTTGCTTCGCAGGATACAATTGGCGAGCATGACGCCTTTGATTTCCGTCCTCAATTCGAGGTGTGCCATATTCCCAACTTGCGCCCTATACATGAAACGCGATTCCCACCGGTGCGCTCTGAAAGGCACGAATCCTTCGTGCCTCCCTTTTTTCATTCAACAACCATGCAAATTCCGACGGTCGTGTTCATCCTTCTTTTCAGGAAGGAAAAAGATCTCGCCGGATATGGAGATGATCGGGCAGAAGGGCACGCGCACTGTGACCGAGTTTCGTCCGGGTCTACCTTGTGTACCTGTTTGTCGAAAACACTATTAGCGCCCCGCAGCGTGGCCTGGTCGGCCATTCGGAATCCCTTTCGTCGGTCCTTCGTCGGGTTGAGCGTCGAGGACCTCAGCCAGAAGGTCGTGAGGGATCGAACAGCCACGCGACCTCCTCTTGATTTACTGCCTTCGATCGTTCCTCCTCGATCTTCGCGCAGCTTCGTTGTCGCGCGAGAAACTCTACGAACACTTTTCACAGACTCCCCCGGGGATCGGACTCCTCGAAATTGCTTCCACGATCCGGTGAATGGCACGAAATCGGTAACAAGGTCGGTAGCACGCTGTCCGTCCGAACTGCTCGTCGGTCGAGGGTCAGCTTCGAACTGGCGTGCGAATTTATTGCGCTGCAATATGTCGGGTCTAAGAATGTGCACTCCTATTGTCGGTAATGATGGCTTCTACGGTAGCAAAGGGCAGAGGGCTTCGCTGTCTATCTATGTTCTATCTATACGCTTGGTCCCTCGTAGCACCACCGGGAGGCTGAGAGAAGGATTTGATAAAGATTACCATAAATCTGATAAAAACCGACCGAATCTTTAGGGACCTAAACTTTTATGGAAACTGAAGCGATATCCTGGTAAATACTCGCGTTAAGCTTACAATAGTCTGCTAGAAAGAAAAGAATTGTAATTCTGGCTATCGCAGATATAACCCGAATAATCCGTATTTTTTGCTGAAATAAAAATTCTTCTTACTAGAAAATATAGTAATCGAAGGCCCGATTGCGGAACGTTTGTTTTAGGTTTGTAAGTTATAGCGCCAGAATACGTCGATCAATTTTTTTTTTATGTATCCATAAGTCAAAGAATTTGATCGACGAAATTCTCAGTTTTTATCCCCGGAATTCTTAAGCAGATACGCACAATTTGGCCAACCCCCGTTCTGGAAAAAAAATGCCCACTCTGGACGGCTTGCTGGATATCTTGCTCGATATCTTCGATCCCGTTTAGATATCGAGCAAGATATCCAGCAGGAAAGGCTAACAAGAACAAACCACGGTCGTTTGGATGTTTGCAAATTTTCAACGAACAAATCCCGCTCGGCAAAAGAGAAAACAGAATACATTGTCAGGCTTGATTCTACGATAGCAAAGGGCAGAGAAATTCGTTGTCTTTCTATGTTCCATCTGTACTTTTACTCTCTCGGACACCACTGTGTATGTTTGCGTGTAGATCTGCAAATTTTTTAGGTAGAAATTTCAGCTCGGCTGAAGACAAAACAGGATATATTGTCAGGCATGATTGCATTAATACTGCATTATCAGTTAAAGCCGCCGACAGCCCGGGCCCGTAAACTCGTTTAATCACACCCGGCGCGCTGAAAATGTGATAATAATGTGTCTCGAGGTTTGTAAATGTTCGCTTATCGCTTGTAATACTTCACTATCGTCTACCTGAGTATACGCGCTCCCCCACACGCTGATGTACGCACGAGCATCCGGTATTGCGCGTAACGCATGATAAACTCGTTCGAGAAAGAAATGTGTCACCCTTTATCTCCCTCGAAAGTGGCCTCGATCTTTATCTAATTTTCACGTCCTTCATTAATACTAGTCCATTATATCGGTGATAAAACATTTTTTTTATTTTTTAAAGTTATATTTGAATTCCCGGAACGAACCCTCCTTGAAAAAATAAAAAAAATTATACGCGCACGAGTGTCCTATCGAAGTGTCGGGTCACGTAATTGAAGAAAGTAAAAAAAAATAAAAATTAGAATGACAAAAAATAGAATACGCGACGACGAATTACCGTTCGCACCGTCCAAGTTCATAAAGATTTCTTTTTTTTTTTTTTGTTTTCTTACCATACCAGAAGTCGAAAAAATTCTCTTGTGAGTATGATTTTGTTTTTCCATTTTGCTATTCACCTACCGCCATGAATAATGGAAGCGTTTGCCGCGATCGAGACGGATGCATTTCTGGTGAATACGCTGCCAGCTCTAGCCGGAAGACTGGGAAAAAAAATACTGGGCAACAATTTTTTTCTCGCTCTATTTTATTTTCACTCGACGAATAAACAGAATTACGCGGCAGCGACGGCGGGCGGCTAATCTTAACTACCGCTATCGTGCGTCGTGGCCTCGGTCGGCAATATATCGCTTCTCTTCTTCCAATACTTCAATATTATGCGTGCACGCCGCCTCTCCCTCTCGACTCTCGATAGAGTGTGACTTTTGTTCGCCGGAAAAGTGGGTCAAAGCAATCGCCGCTCTTCTCTCCTACCGGAAAGATATCATCGGTGCCCTTCGTTTTCTTTTTTTTTTTTTTTTTTTTTTTTTAAATTAGATTTTACTTTTACGTAATATTAAATAACTGTTCTCTGATCGAGTGAAGTCCAGTCTCTTCGTTATCGAAAGCCATGATTGTGCCCTTTGGGGCATATTCTTTTTATATTTTAGTAGTAGTAAAAGAGCTTTGTTACCAAAATTAATATTTGCAGTCTTGTGCTAAATTTTATACCTTATGCTACTTTTAGACCTTGGCAAAGGGTCATCGACCTGGGTCCTTCGTCCCTTTTGCTTTTGGTAAAAAAAAAAAAAAAAACATTCCGGGATTTTAATGAAAACATGTTCAGAATATCCCAAAACGTCGAAAAATAATATTTAGAAAAAATGTCCTTATGTATGTGTGTTGAGAATCAGACGTCAAACATTCAAACCGCTATAACTCGAGAAAGCCTCGACCAATCAAGCTGAAATTTCACACAGAGTATGTGTGGTTGATAGTCAATATATCTGCAAAATTTCACCAAAAAAATGTTCGGTTGCTTTGATTTCACTTTCATGTAATATGAATTTACGATTCTCCGATCGAGCGAAGTTCAGAAAAGTCTCTTCGTTACTGAAAGCCATGATTATGCCCTTCGGCTATATATTTTGTTTCTATTTAATTTTTATGTAACATTCATCGACGAATGTCTAGCCGAGTAAAGTCCAAAAACTGTCGATTGGAAAATTCGTCGTTCGCATTATCTGTCCGGTTACGCATAATCTCGCTCGTCCGACATAGTGTCACAGTGCGTGTTTTTTTTTTCCGGCGCGTGGCCTGCGCAAAGCGTCGCGACACTGCGCGGAGTAAAGAAGGTCACGCCGTCGATCGTGAGGGAAACTCGTCGAACACGCGAGTTCACGAGTGTGCTCGCTCTCGGGATCGCACGCATCGAGGGGGGAATCGGGTCAAATAATTAAAATAGGCCATCATAGCGGAAGGCATCGTCCGCCTTCCCGCGGCGGCAGCGCGCCGAGTTACAAAAGAGAATATCCCGCCGGGTTCCCCGGCTCACTTTCTTTGCGACCTTCTGCCGCTTCTCCTATAAATAGAGGCTGCTGCTGCTGCCTCTTGCCTAAGCACTCATGACGAGTCGAAGTGGTGGTGCTTTCGGAATCGCAGAGACGTCGGTGCGTCATCGGCGAACTCGCGAACTTCGCACTTGCGCACCGGTAGCTTCGCTCCGCAACGGAAAATCTACACCCGAACTATGATTTTTCATTTTTGCTCAAAGGTACTTAAAAATAAAAAAAAATAAAAAATTCAATTTACCGGGCGAAGTACATTGATCGTGCAGCTTCCACATATCCCCGGATCTTGGCGATCGATAAGCGAACACCAAAAAGACATTAATCTATCGAAATCATTAATATCTATTTGGTATTTTTGTCGATCTGTTTCAGAAGTTTCGTATTTACGATATATTCATGTCTGAAAATGATGAAAACCGATCACTTCACTTTAAGAATTCGACGCTTTATCTTACCATTGTCCAATAAAATGAAGATTTTTATAATTATTTCTTTGAGATTATCTTACCAATAAAAAATGTCTCAACATTTTTATACGCCTCTCTGAATGACCTACACTGTTTTCCGTTTCAAAGATTACATGTCCCCACTTCCCCGAAATTGTCGTTTCTCCCGTTTGTTAGGAATGAAAAAAGAAGAAAAAAAAAAAAGTTCTACTCTTATCTCCGACAATCGTCGGTTTTAAGGTCGCCGATTGAGAGCGCAGCGCTATCGATGGCGCGTTACGTTCTCGGAGCGGGGAAAGAGGCGGTTTCGGGCCAATGGCAGCGTTCAGGGCCGCACAGAAAATGCGAAGAGGCGGAGGAGTCGCGCGCGTGTCGACCGGGATGCGAGGAAAATATGTATGGTGTTTATATATAGGTCAGCGGCTGGTTAGATTACGGGGGCGCCGAAGAAAATCGTCTTCGGAGCGCGGACCGCGGAGGAGGGCGAAGGGACGTGCTGGCTTTCTTCCCTCGCGCCTCCGCGCTCCGGCCTTCCGCCGCCGAAAACTCGTTCTATAAATAAAATTTTCGGTTCTTCTCCCGTGTGTATTTTCCACGTGCGCGCGGTGGCCTCCTGCGTGTCACGCACTCGCACGCAATTCACGCGCTCCTGTCCGTGTGTACGCGAGCAAACAAGCGGGCTCTTCACTCTCGCGTGTCGCCGCGCGACGTTTCGACGACGATGTTTAGCGTCAAAGATGTTATTGCGACAGAGAGAGGAGCACACAGAGAGCGCGCGCGCGCCCCGCGAGTGCTGGCTCTCCTCGTTGCGAAATTGCAAAGCGGAGACCGCATCGTGTATATAAAACACATACACGATATGTGGGAGGAGGAGGAGGAGGAGGAGGAGGGGGCGGGGGCGGGGAGGAGGCCATCAGGCGCGGTGACGGTGGAAACCGTGCACGGAGTACGAGAACTCTCCGTCATATATCGCTGATGCTGCTCCCATGTACCGGCGTTACGACTCTCCGCTCCTCGACCTTATCCGCACCTTATTCTCTAATCGACAGTTTATAATGTATATTATCCCCCGATGAATTAAGCCTCGCTACGTCCCGTACAATAAATTAATAGGAAAAGTCATTTTTTTTTACTCTCCAGCGTGTTGTCCCGCTATTCGACGAAATTTCAATTGCTTCCATGGCAGCGGCTCTCGGGATCCTGCTCGTGCGGCCCGATCGGTATCGGATCGTGGATAAAGTTCATGCCCGGTCGATCGATCGACGGCGATCTTATCCGCCGACGATCGGCCGGGCGAGCTCCTCTCGTCTTCTCGATATGTTACATTAAAAATTACTTTCCAATTCGCGCGACCGCTCTCGCGGGCCGACCCTGAGCGCGAGTTCTCGCTCTCTTTCGCGCTACGCGCAAGTGCCCTGGCCGTTTGTTCCGACCGCGTCGGTTTGTGCTTTTCGCGCACCGGCTCTCGGCTCCGTTCCTCGCACAACGCGTCCCTCGGCGACGCTCCCGACACAATCGTTCCCTTTGTTACACCGAACTTTCTCGTTGACGCGCGACTATCTGAGATCTACGGAGTTTCTGCGATTCGCAGTCACACTCGCGCAACTTCGCGCGGACCGGAGGTTTTTGCACTCGAGGCAGTGCCTGCGACGAGTGGAGCCTCTACGGCTATTCGTCTGAAGTCCCTCGGGTGTAATCGCTCACGACGAGGCGAGGTTTGCGGGACGAGGAGGGACCCTTTCACTTTCGGTCGAGGCAAAATATTTCGGGAAGCGCGACGGAATCGTTATCTTCGTGATTTTGTTCTTATCGGAAAAAAATCTATCGGCGCGAGCAATTTCTTTTATTCACATTTTTTTTGGCTATGGGAGTAGAGAATTATGAAAAAAAATGATGTTATCGAGTCGTAAAAAAATTGATTGGTTTCAATTATAATTAATGGATGCTGCAGAATAATGAGCATTGGCCAGAGCTCGGGCCAGGGCTCGAGTGCATCGAGTAGTTGAGCACAATAATGCGTACTCGGAGTAATCGTCGAGCTCCGGAATAAATAATGCACTTACCATCTCCGTCGATCCCTGAAACTGCATTTCTTCCGAGTCTATCTGTAAAAAATAATAAAAAAAAAAGATAAAATTTTATAATTTGAATACTTATATATATATATATATTTTTTTTTTTATTATCGATTCTGCTGCACTGAGAATAAGAAATGGTTGTATTAACCAAGGCACGGTCATAAGTGCAACAAAAATGTTTGTTTGAACCGACGAATTTTCAATCGATTGAAACAAAATTATCGTTTAACAAAACAATGCTTTGATTGTACTAAACAAATAACAGCTTAGAACGTACGCCACCGCGACTTTTGGTTAATACAAACATTGGTTTATTCTCAATGTGAAGATAGTGTATTTTTAGGTTTACTCATATTGAAACAAATGACTCGTGTACTTTTTCCGCGATACTCCAATAACAATCTCTTTTGGTCGGCGAGAGAGGTTAAACTTTTAGTTAAACCAACAATTTTTTTTTCTCACTCTCTGGATGGTGAATTTTTAGGTTTACTCATATTGAAACAAATGACATGTTCTTTTTTTCTCGATACTCCAATAACAATCTCTTTTGTATGGTAAGAGGAGGGGGGGGGGGGAGGGGGATAATTCATCGTTCAGCGCGAAGATTGTTCGCTGGCGGAGACGATAATAGTATAGTATTAGCTATTAGGTATGCGATCTATCGTGATGAGGTTGTAAGATTTTAGGCATTAAGCCTCAACACTCTTCTTGGCAGCCTCGAGTTACCCCGTTGGAATACTCCAAAGGGGCAGCAGCAGCAGCAGCAACAGCAACAGCAGCAGCAGCAGCAGAGAAGCAAGGCACAGGCGGTGCCTGCAAGGTACATAATAAGAGTGGCCACCATTATTTCGACACGACTCTCTCGGTCGGGTCGGCACGGAGCTTACGTAATGCCCTCGCGGAGCTCGCGCGCGAGAGAGCCGACGAAATGAAATTGAAAGTAAAGTAACCAAACGTTCTTAGCCAACCGAGCGAACGAACGAACGAACGAACGAACGGGGAACGAAAGAATCATCGACGTTCGAGGTGGGTACAGGACAGCACGGGATAGGATACAGAAGGTATGCCGAACAGCGACGTGACTCTCGGTATCACAACGGCGAAGGTGTGTCGGCAAAGACGATCGGAAAGGATCGCTCATCCGTTTCCTGAGTGAAAAGTTCAGTCGGTCGGCCCGCGCACTACAGCTGCCTCGAATTTGCCTCCCGAACGTAATAATTCCATACGGTCGATCGAATCTTTCTTTCCCTGCGGAATGAATCGATTTTAGAGGAAAAGTTTTTTTTTTTTTATCGGTAATAAAAAATTGGATCGTAAATCCTACATGATTGATCGTTCGTAACAGTGTTCCGAACATGGAGAAAAAAAACCCTAAGCTCGGATACAGAAGATCGCTGAAGAAATTCGATTTTTATAAATGTAATGTATATTTTATAAAATATAATGTATATTTAAAAATCGTATCGAATATCCCCCATTATTGGTCGTACGTAACAGTGTTCGGAATATTTAAAAAAAATTCTAGGCCCGTGTATGAAAAATCGTTGAAGGAATTCCATTTTTATAAAATATATATATAATATTGGGCTGAAGGACTCAGGTCGATGGCCCTTTGCCAAGGTGTAAAATGATCATTTGGTATAAAATTAGTATGAGGAGATAACTGTACAAATATTAACTTTGCCAATAAATCTCTTTTACTACTACTGCTAATACACAATAAAAAATCGTATAGAAAATGAAGATGTAAAAAAAAACCTTTAAATCCGGATAGATAATACAGCATATAAAAAATATTGAAGGAAATGGAATTCCTCACACAATGTTATTCTTGCATTTGGATCTAGCAATTTGTTTTTATACGATCGGAGCACCGATCAATCGTGGGGATTTTCGATTAAATCTTTAGCTGCCACAAACTAAAATAAAACCTTCCGTTTTTTTTTTTTGCTGGGAATCGATGATCGATTGATCGTTTGTAAAAGTCTTTCGAACATGGAGAGAATTTCCTAGATGCGGATATTAAAAAAAATCACTGACGGAATTTCACTTTTATTTAAGTACAAAGTACAACATATAGCATATAAAAGATATTGAAGTCAATGGAATTCCTCCCAGAGTTTTGTACTTGCATTTTGAATCTGGCGATTCTTTTTACACTGTCGAAGCACCGATCGACCGTGGGGATTATCGATTCAATATTTACCTACCGCAAAATGAAATAAAACATTACATGCTTTTTTTTTGCTATGCATCGATGATCGATTAAGAAAGGGTTCGCTTTTCAAATCGCGCGGGCATTATAATGTCTACGATACGCGCTCACCCCGCCGACGAGCACGCGATATAAACTCGGGCGTTCTATTTTCCCACTTAAAGTCAGTAACTTGGCCAACCGTTGGCCAAGAGCCACCTATTGCACCTTAGCAGCCTCTTCCTAACTCTCCGGACCTTGCTCCCATTTCTCCCCGTGGCGGCCCCCGCTGCTGTGACTGCCGTGATGCTGCGATGCCGCGCGCGAGTGAGAGATTACAAATAGAACGTGCTACGCGTCGCGACGGCCGAGTTAACGGTGTGAAAGGCCCTTGCTCGCGATCTTCGTTTTCCTCGGACATTCGGCTCGCGGGCCAAACCGCCTCCCAACTTCTGCGACATTCGTCCCTCGCCACTCAGCGTTGCGACCGATGAAGACTCGGCGAAGGAGGAAGAGCTACTCGCAGCCAGCGAATCAATCATGAATATTCAACGAGGACGGAATTCATGAGCATTCCCGCGGCCGTCGAATAATAACACAAGCAGAAATAATATGTTTCCGAAACGGAGGATATAATCGGAGAGGCATAGTCCGCGATGCGAGTAGAAAGTTTTACGAGGCACCGGAAGTCTCATAATATTTCACTCGGACAGCGCTGTATCTGCCCCGTCCAAGGTTTACGAGGTCGGCTTCCGCGCGGCTCGATAATAGACGTATTGCCGACAAAATTATCCTCGAGACTCGAAGAATATTTGTGACACTTTTTTTTTTTTCTTCTATTTTTTCCTTTGATTTCTTAATTTTTTAGTCTTATTTTTGTTATTTTTATTTTTAATTGTTCACCGTTCGGTTTTATCGCGCGCGCCGCAATCGCTGCGGTGATCGACGGGTTTGGCAACGCGTGCGCAGTCGACTGCACACAAGAGCTGGCTGGTAAACGAAGTAAAAAAAAAGGTAAAATTGAGTTTACGTTGCTCGCTGTTGCTCGTGAACGAGAACATCTCTGGAAAAATAATATATTCGCGGCGGGCTTGTGCCATCGTCGTAAAGACGTTAAATGTCGCGAGCATGCGGTTTTTCAAGCCGCCCAAGAAAAATCCTGGGGAAATTTTCGTTCGAGCACCCGTACGAAGAGGATGTCCTTCGATCTTTTTTGCTGCGCCCCCGTTTTGCCTCCGCCAATCCTCGAGACGCTTACCTAATCGCTCTCTTAACTCTTACGTTTCGCGTCCTCGGAATAAGAGTTTACAACACTTTACGTATATGCCAGCAGCCCCGCTGCCGCTTGTTCGCCGCGGTGCCCGATAGCTGATACTATAGGCACGCGAGCTGCGACGTGGAAGCCGGACGAAAAGGACGAGAGACAGAAGCGCTCGGCTCTTCATTAAAATTACTGCTTACCCGAGAGTCGTTTGGATAAAAATTGAAAAAATAAGAAAAAATAACATTCCGGAGTCTCTCGAGACAATGTGGAGGACATTATCTTTCCCTGTCGTCGATGAATCGACTGCGATGCCGCGTTTACGATACTGTTGTATCAGCCCGCACCCAGAAAAATAATTTATTTTACGGACACCAGCAAATAAATATTTCTTTAAATTAAATAAATATTTCTTTAAATTAAATAAATATTTCTTTAAATTAAATAAATATTTCTTTAAATTAAATAAATATTTATTTACACCAAATAAATACTTATTTAAATCGAATAAATAATTATTTGCGTGGAGTCCGTCGAATAAACTATTTTTCTAGGTGCAATAGCTGACACTATTGGCGCGCGAGCGGCGACTTGGAGGCCGGACCGAGAGGACGAAAGATAGAATCGTCGACTCTTTATACAAATTTCTGGTAACTCAGTAAACGAGAGTTGATCAGAAAAAAAAATCGAAAAAAAAATAATATACCGGAGTCTCTCGTCAATGTGTTAACGGTACATTACGATACTAGTGCGAAATTTTTTTTTCTGACGAGTGAGAGTTTGCAGCACGAGCCGAAGGCGAGTGTTGCAATCGCACGATTTAAGAAACCATTTGTCGCACCAGTATCGTACAAAATTTTATGTCACGAGGTGTGAAAATAGGAGTTTAACGCCGGCGAAGCGTACGGAAAACGGCTATTTTCCCACCGGGCAATATAAAATAATCTATTTCTCTATTGTCAGAGAATCGACTGGGCTGATGCCGCCTTTACAACACTGTACGTACATACGATTTCCGCTGCCGCTTGCTCGCCACGGTGCCCGATAGTTTAATACTATACACTGAGAGAAAGATCTGATAGAAATTATCATAAATCTGGAAAAAAAACCAACAGAAATTACCATAAATCTGGAAAAAAAAAACGACAGAACTTTCAGGTATATGGCGACGACAGCGACACTTTGGCGAAAATTCGTATTAAACACATTCTGCTAGAAAAAAATGGTCATTTACACTACCGCAGATACTCCCGCGATTTTATTACTGTAATTTTTGCTAGAATATAAGTTCTTACAGAAAAATATAATAAATATAAAACACGACCGCGAACCGGTCGTTTTAATTTATAGGCTATATCGGCATATTATATCGACCTGTTGTTCTTTAATGTATAAAACACACGTAAAATAAATTGATCGATGGAATTTTCAGTTTTTACCCACAGAATTCTTAATTTTTAGCACGAAATTTTTGGCCTGATACGCAAAATTTTTCCAACCAGCCTTCTAGAAAAAATGACCATATAGATTGGATGAAAATTGTCATGGCCCATGTGAGAATTTCGCATATCGCTAGTCGCGACGCTGGTGTGCGGTGTTGCCTGGTCAAAATTTATCACATGACTTGGTAGCTTTTCCGGGATCCTTCTCTCAGTGTAGATACGCTAGCTGTGACGTGGAAGCAGGACGAACAGGACAAATGATAGAAACGCTTCATAAAAATTACCTACAACTCGCTACACTAGAGTTGCTAAGAATAAAATTAAAAACAAAAAAATAACATACCAGTCTCTCTCGGCAATGTGGAAAAACAATGTCTTTCCCTGTCGTCGAAGAATCGACTGGGATGCCGCGTTCGTCCCTGACACAACACATTGCAACTCTAGGCTTATAGCGAAAGCCGCTGCCCCCCTTCCGATCTTGAAACGAGGCAGATAATAAAAATCTAATAGAAAAAGGAAGCTCTTCGTAGAATTTGCGTCATACATATTTTTCTACTGTTTTACGACATACACAAGCCTTGGTGGAAGTGGTCAAGATTTTCACGAGATAGAGACCGAGAGAGACCTTCGGCTTGGAAATAGTCGGGGATTGGAAAAACAAGGTAGATGGAGGAAAAACAAAGTATCGATGGGGACGCCAATATACTTGTTTACTCAAGCTGCGAGTCTTGTGCTCGTACATTGCGGACCAGTTTTTTTTTTTTTTTTTTTTTTTTTTCAAGTCCTTTAGAGTCATTAAAGATTTGGCGGTCGGGGACCTTTACCTAAAATAAAGATCGTTTCAACCGTTAAAAGTAAGGAATCAGTTAAATTGCTTTAAGGAAAAGAAATCGTAAAAAAAAGTCATTGGAACTTGCATGACGTCTTTGGCACATATCAATCTCGTTATAGTGAATCCGTGAAATGCTTAAATACCAGCTTATACCTCTAGAATTTTTGTTTAACTATCGTACTCGTCTTGTACTTATACAGTGCGAACCAGTTTTTAAGTCATTTAGAGATATTGAAGATTTGCCGGTCAGCGGCCTTTACCTAATGTAAAGATCGTTGCAACCGTTAAAAGTAAGGGATCAGCTAAATTGCTTTAAGGAAAAGAAAATCGTAAAAAAAAGTCATTGGAACTTGCGCGACGTCTTTGGCACATATCAATCTCGTTACAGTGAATCCGTGAAATGCTTAAATACCAGCTTATACCTCTAGAATTTTTGTTTAACTATCGTACTCGTCTTGTACTTATACAGTGCGAACCAGTTTTTAAGTCCTTTAGAGATATTGAAGATTTGCCGGTCAGCGGCCTTTACCTAGTGTAAAGATCGTTGCAACCGTTAAAAGTAAGGGATCAGCTAAATTGCTTTAAGGAAAAGAAAATCGTAAAAAAAAGTCATTGGAACTTGCGCGACGTCTTTGGCACATATCAATCTCGTTATAGTGAATCCGTGAAATGCTTAAATACCAGCTTATACCTCTAGAATTTTTGTTTAACTATCGTACTCGTCTTGTACTTATACAGTGCGAACCAGTTTTTAAGTCCTTTAGAGATATTGAAGATTTGCCGGTCAGCGGCCTTTACCTAGTGTAAAGATCGTTGCAACCGTTAAAAGTAAGGGATCAGCTAAATTGCTTTAAGGAAAAGAAAATCGTAAAAAAAAGTCATTGGAACTTGCGCGACGTCTTTGGCATATATCAATCGTTATAGTGAATCAATGACCTTCGATAGCGCGGAGAGACGGATATTCACGATTAAATACTAGCTCATAAATGTGGCATTTTTTTACTGTTGTACTTGTCTTGTACCCGTACAATGCGGACCAGTTTTTGAGTCCTTTTAGAGTTACTATTGATATGGCGGTCTGGGTCCTTTAGCTAAAAAATTACATCATTACAATCGTTAAACGCAAGATTCCTACCGTAAGATTTAAAGCTAAAATGCCTCAAGAAAAAAAGATTATAAAAAAGATGTTGGAATTTGCATGACGTCTTCGGCATATATCAATCGTTATAGTGAATCCGTGACCTTCGATAGCGCGGAGAGATGGATCTTCACGAAAATGATTAAATACTGGCTTACAGCTCGGTGCCTTTTTTTGTGGAGCGAGCGAATACCAGAGACGCGGAAGCAAGGAGCCGCGCCGTGTCATATGCTGTGGGAATAGCGTGGAGGCAAAGTTCACGAGACGTCATCAATCGGCCATCGTGAAGCCCGGACGTTTCAAGGATGAGCTCCCAGGCGTTTCTGCTGCTTTGCACTAGAAAGGCCCGAGTCTCTCGGTGCCGGTATTCGTCGCATGCTAAATGGACGTTTCGCTGAAATTCTTCCACTTTTTCAACGCGTGCTTACAATAGTCCGAATGGCGGTAAAAACAAAATTGCATATTTCTCGCAGCAACGCGAAACATCTTTACCCGTCAAAATTTCTCACAAATACCTCGAATTTTTCTCTCTTATCTCCATCGATCTTCCCCCAATCCTCCCCGAAACGAAGTCGCATTTTAACTTTACAACGCATTATATATTATAAAATATCTATTTCATCCCATCCGTTGAGCAACGAAACACACGGCCGCCCAGCGAAAGAGCCGTGAGCGTTATAAAAGCGCCGCGTCGAAGGCCAATTTCTAATCCCCCTCGCGCACAGTGGCACGGCTCAAGGATAAGAGGAACGCGCGCGATCCTTGTTCGAACTCCGCGTTCGCGGACGGTGAGAGCAACGAAGAAAGAAAAAAAAAGCAAAAAAAAAAATATATCGTTAGAAAAAAAGAAAAGTATTATAGCAGTCCGGCTGGGAGAGTCGCGTTGAGCGGCTCGCAGCCGGGGTCGTCTTGCACTGGTAACGAGACGAGAAGAGATTCGGAGCCGAAAGAGCGAGCAAAAAAAGGCAAAAAAAAAAGAGCGAGCAATTTCCTTTTCCGCCCTTCTCGGCCCCGAAAGCCCTGAGCCGGAGAGTTGCGTCGAAGCCGAGGACCGCTGACGCTTGTGAAAATTGTGAATGTACATTAAAAAAAAAAAAAAAAAAAGAGAGAAAAAAAAATGCCCGACTCTCGTCTGACCCTTGCGCGCTCGAGGTCGCGGGACGCAATCCTTTCAGTGAAAAGCGAATACGCGCAAGAGTCCCGCGCGGGAGAGAATAGACCCGTCGAAGAAAGGATCGAGCGTAAAAACTCATAATCTCCTGTCATTGTAGCCGGGACCGGCTAACCGAGAAAGAGAAGAGGGAGAAAGGAAGAAGGAAAGAGGGAGGGACAACCCTTCCGGAGTAACATTCAACGAGACAACCACTCGTCCGGTAAACGCTCGTAAAGTCATAATGTCGGTACTTTTGACTGGCGACGGAGGTGGAGCGTGTGTTCGTAAAAGCGAAACTTTCGGGGTGACCTCGGTTTTCGTGTTTCGGAAACTTTGCGGACATGCGAGTAAAAAAAAGGGTTCGAAAGGCCATTCTTTTCCGGTTTGTGTTTTTTTTTTTTTTTGCTGTGTTTCTCGGTCGAGACGCATAAACTCCGACATCCCTCTCGGTGGTAAAACGATAAAGGGACCGGCTGAAATTTTGGGACACTTTATTGGGCCCAATAAAACGGCTGTGACGCATATTTAGAAAACTTGCAATTCCGCTCCAGACACTCACTCGCTCGACGTTGCGTCGTCGAGGGAGAAAACTCTTTTGCCGTTACAGTATATTGATTTATGTGTACAAAAAAAAAAATAATAATAATAAAATAAAAATAGCTTGTACTTTTAACAAACGTCCAGAACTTTTGTCTCCATAATTTTACCATTCTTTCTTTGTTCTTTTTAATTTTATAATTTCTATGCCAAACGTCCGGGTGCGTTTGCAGTAGAAAAAATTGTAAAATAAAACAAAAAATTGCAAAATTAAGAAGAAAGTGTACATAAAAAAAACAGTTGTGGACAAGAAATGTTTGTTAAACGTAGATATCTATTTTACTGTTCAATGTTGCGTCATCGAGGGAGAAAACTCTTTTGACGTTACATTAAATTGATTTGTCTCCCAAAAAAAAAAAAAAAAAAAAAAAAAAAAAAAAAAAAAAAAAAAAAAAAAAAAAAAAAAAAAAAAAACAAATATATAGTTTGTACATTTAACAAACACAGCTTTCCTCTCCATAATTTACCATTTCTTTTTTGTTCTATTTAATTTAACAATTTCTTTGCCAAAAATCCGGTGCGTTTGCAGTTTTTCAAAAATTGTCGAATAAAAAAGATCTACAAACTAAAAAGAAAATGCCAAATTGAAAATGAAGTCCATAATAAACAAAAAAAAGTCGTGGACAAGAAATGTTTGTTAAACGCAGAAATCTATTTTACCGTTGAGCTCGCTCGCGTTCTCTCACATCTCTCTCGGTTCTCTCGGCTACTTCCTATTCGCGGCAATCGCGAGCAGCGCGTCTTTTACGGCGCCGGAGTCGTCTCGAGGGCCTCTAAGTTGGCCGAGGCTAAGTTCTTACGGGCACAAAAGTCTTCGCTGTATCACCGAGCCGTAAGTTCCCTCCTATCGGCGTGCTTCGCGCTTTATTCCTCATTCCGCTATCTCTCGTCCGACGCGTTCCCCAAGGTTGACTCTTCTTTTCGTGAGGCGAATAAAAAAAAAAAAAAAAAAAAAAAAAAAAGTGCGTGCCGGTCGTGCCTCCATCGTGCAAGTGTAACGCCCTCGGAATCGAGCCCTGCTTTCTCGCCTCGCGGCGATTTCGATCGACCCGACGACTGCACGGAAAAAGAAATACTCGTCTTCGGCGATCGCTCGAACGATGCTCGACGATGCTCCCTTGGGCTGATAGGCCCAAATTTTTCATTCTCTTCAGCGCGCGTGTATCAACGAAATATAACCGGCTGATCGCCGATCGCGAGGTTCCTGTTATGCTGCCGCACCGCTGCCGTTGCCGATCATTGCGTAACGCGAAATTGAAATTCTCCTCGGTCCGGCGGGACCGAGAGCCTGACTCAATCTCGAAAGTGTTATTCCGGAGAGAGGCCCGGGCTTGTGGACATTCCTGCGAACTCTCAGCCTCAGCTACTAATATACTCCGAAACGAAAGTAATTTTTATTTTTTTTTTTTGCTCGTTAGATTAATTTTCTCCGGTTGGCCGGTGAACTGAGAAAAAATAAATGATTGAATGAGGCAAAAGTCACGGTGACGTACGCTCAAAGCCGTTGTTTAATTGCTAGAACTGAAGCATTGCTTTATTGATAGGTATTGCAGAAGGTAGTTATAGAAAGGGAGTTCTTGACGAGTCCGACATTCACACGAGTCAGGACTCTCATGTCTACGCCCCTGCCATTCACATAATTTTCCTAAGAATTTCACCAAAATCACGTTTTTCGTTTTTGGAAAGTGTACGCAGAGAGCCACTTTCTCGCACTAGTGCGAGAAATAGTAGTGCAGTGTGTTTTTCGCACGTTGCGGTCGATTCAAAATATTTTGATTTTGAATCGATATGTTGATTTTAAATCGATATGTTGATTTTGAATCGATGTGTTGATTTTGAATCGATATGTTGATTTTGAATCGATGTGTTGATTTTGAATCAATAAGTTGATCTTATGTTGATAAAAATGAAGCATTTTTGTTGACCCAACCAAAGACCGCCTTTGAACGAATGTCAACGCGCCTCGATTGATCCAACAATTTCTTTTTCTCAGTGTACAGCACGGGACAGAAATTTTCATTCGATTTTTGTTTTTTTTTCCATGGCGTATCCACGCAAATTTTCCTCGCTTGTAACACACGCTTCGCGACAGGCTCTGATACAGCCTGGGTCGCAAGATAGCGTTAGTTTGTACACCTTAAAGGCAACGTGTGGCTGCACACCGTATAAGATCGAGGTGCTGCCGCTGCTGGCAAGCAGACTCTGGCTGCTGCTGCTGCTTTGCTGGCTGCGTTGAATTTCTGTCGACCCAATTTCGCAATGCGTCCGACTCGGGCCTCACGCACACGCGTGGCCACGGAAACTGTCGCCGGTTTATCCACACACTCGCTATACCCACTCCGTACCCCACATAGGTCTGTCTCTGCACTCGATAGAATAACGTTGGGCCTCGAGAACACGCGCGCGCTCTTCGCGAGCCACGAGTTTCGGGCTTTCGCGGAGAGCACGACGGATCGCTGAGGTATTCCTTAGATAGATTCACGTGGAATCGTCTCTCTCTTCTCGCGGCGGAATGTTAACATAGAATGTGCACAATAATAATAATACACCGAAAAAAAATATCAACCAAACTGCGGTTGCGGGTGGCGAAGGTAATGTTTGGTCGATTGAACAAAATCTCTGTCCAATTCAAGTAACTATTCTTCGAGGCGACTAAATATTACGTCGAACAACTAAATATGCGTTCAATCAGCTAAATATTTCTTTCAATTGACCAAACATTTCCTTCACCAGCTGCGCCCGCAGCTTAGTTTGATATTACCAAACCTTTTTTTTCGGTGTAATAGTAATTCATTAAATTGTGTTGATACGAGCAAACCACATTCACCAATGTGCGCATGAAAGACATTCTGTATAATATAAGCGCATATAATAATTGTAAAAAAAAAAAATGAAATAAAAAAATGTTTGACGGATGGCTGAGCGAGTAGAGCTCTTTCTAGAGAGTAGAGTCTCTTTCGTCTGGAGGCGGAATGTTAAAATACACATTGTAAATAACAATAATACTCTATTAAATATGGCTGATTGAAGCAAACGATATTTACCAATGCATGTGTGGACAGCATTTCGTATAATACAATTACACAACATAATTGTAACAAGACGGAAAAAGAAAAAAACATTTGACCGATGTTCGACCGAGTGGAGGCCGAGACGTCGCAATCTCTCCGCTGATAAGCTCGAATTTTCAACGAAATTATTTTATTTTTTCCGGCACAATGTCACGGTATCGAAAAAGTGTGTCGCAATGACTCGTACCAGGTACTTTATCCAGATGGATATCTGTGTGATAGTTCTAAAAAAATAAAAAATATCTTTCACACGTATCCCTCGACAGATCTGATGGATAAGTTGAAATCGATACAGGCAAAGAGCGAAGGGGATATCGAGAGGTGCATTAGGTGGATTATATATTACTATACATAAACTATTGACGCTCGGATCTAATGGTACTGCGAAATATCGCGCTGAAACGTTATTGACACAAGAGAGCACGGATACTTTAATACGCTATCTCTCCATCGTCGGTTTTGCTATGGTCTATCGTCTAACAAACGGGAGGAGGAGGAGGGGGAGGAGGAGGAGGAGAGAATCGAGCAAAAAGTCAAGGCTCGAGTCGCGAGTTACCCAACGAGAGAAGTGCAGCAATAACGCAGCGGCACTCGGCGAGAGAGCGCAAGCTCGCGGAGCGTTGTCATCCCTCCCACGTAACACTTTTCGTTGTACTCACCGCGCGACTCGCGGGGCCACACCGCTGTATCCTAACTGGCTCTCTCGCCAATTTGATTCGATTTCACTCAATTATCATAAAACAAGGCCTGCTCCTCGTAAAGCCGAGGTTATCAACTTGCTATTGTATGAAACATTAAAAATAAAAATAAAAATTGTTTTAAAAAACACCGAGAAAAAATATAAAAAAAATTTAACTGAAGGACCAATGCCATTTGGCGCAGAAGTAATGTGGAGCAAATAAAAAATAAATAAAAAAAAAAACAATTATTTTCATTGAAATCGTTACGATTCGTTGGTCATTCTCGAGAGAGACCTACTGCAGAGACCCTGAGTGCAGCTCGCCTCATTTCTCGTCTACAACAAAGTGGGACAATCCGACGTAACGATTCCCTTATCTCGAGAGAGCGAGCTGGTTAAAAAAAAAAAAAAAAAAAAAAAAAAAAAAAAAAAAATTGAAGAACAAAAAGATCACCGAGTGTGAAATAGAGAGTGTCGTTTCGTCGATGTTTGCCGACGCTGACGATAGAGGAGCGATTATCGGGAATTGCGCCGCTGCCCGAAAAAAATATCGTTCAGTAAAACTCGGACAAATCGCTCCGGTGAGAAATAAAAGAGGCCGAAGCATTTCTGGATTACAAGCGGAATAATATACAAACTCGGCACCAACAGTCTCGTACTGTTTCCATCTCCATAATGTAACAGCTTCGTGTACGTAAGGATAATGCATAATACATCGCAGCAGCCATTCGCATACGCGTGCGTGTACGCATGATTCGCTCCGAGAATTACATATTATGCGCGCGCACGTCGAAGCCTCTTTGGGGACGTCGAGAATTCACCGAGCCGGTGCTTCGAAAAAGATATATAAAAAATAAAGAAATAAACGCCTCTTTGTTGCGATAAATTTTCACCAGCCGCATACAGTAGAAGCCTCTTGTACGTTTAACAGTAATTCCCTTCCGCAAGGAACCACAATGTTTGTTCTCTTTGAATTTATGATTTTTGGTTAATAGAAAATTGTAATATTAACGAGGAAAATTAATAAATAAATAGAAATGAACTCCTCTTTGTTGCAAAAAATATTTAGCAGTCGCACACAGTAAAAGTGGCTTGCACATTTAACATTATTTTCGGCCCACAAAGAATCATAATTTTTGTTCTTTTTAATTTAACACATTAAAAAAAAATGAAAAAGCGTAAAATTACCGAGAAAAAATAAATAAACAAAAATAAACGTGTCTTGTAAATTTAACAGTATTTTCCATCCACAAACGACCACTATTTTTCTTCTTGTTAATCGTATCATTTTCTCTAGTGAAAAAAAATTGTAAAAATAACAAGGAAAAAAATCGCAGAGATATTGTCAAGAAATGTTCGTTAGATGTTTTTTTTCTTCCTCCCAGAGGAAACAAAAACCTTCTTTTTGCTTCCTCATAGAGGAAGCTTTTTTGTTTTACCGTGTATGCATCGAGTGTCCACACGTGTCATAGTCGAGCTGTTATAGAGGCGGGCATTCGTGGAGTTACGCGTGTACGTCCGCGGCGCCAAACTGTGCCTCGGAACGCCGAGAGACATTGTGGAAAGACGCCGAAAGAGCGAGTCACGGAGCACGGCCACGTGTTAAGCTCTCGTACGTGCGCGAAGTAAGTAGGCCACGGTGCTTTCACACACGATAAGGCCTTATCAGGCGGTGCGTACGTCGTCGGTGACGCCGCCGTCGAAGCGCCGAGCCTATGCGTCGTTCGTCTTCCTCTTTCTTCGACCGGCGCATTATCGTTTTCTTCCCCTTTCTCTCCGTTCCTCTTTCCCTCGCGGCTTTCGCGGCACGTCTCGTCGCACTCCTCTCCTCTTCCGTCCCGCGATAAAACTCTCTTCCCACGCGTTCCCTCGCTGTACAGTGCGAGTCCGCGTAGCAAAAGAGCAGCATCGCTTTTCTGCAGCGCACCATCGGCCGCCTCTCGACGTTCCACACGAGGATTTGTAAAGCCTCACGCGTGAATGAGAAGGAGCCGAAGGATTTGTAAAACCACTCGATTCGCCGGGACTTCCCCTTACTCCTTTTTTCTCTCTTTTCTTTACTCGTTCCAGCGGGGGTTTTTTTTCTTTTCTTTTTTTTTCTTCTTCACTCCCTCTCGCTGGTACGCGCACGCACACACGCGGCCCGGAGCTTTGCTCCGCGGCTGCCGGAACGCTCCCGCCCTCGAGGATCGTACGAGCTCCTTCCCTTCGCTCGGCAGCTTGCGGGCCCTGCGTGTTCTTTCTGCGCGCGGCGGCATTCACTGTGTCGCCGCCTACCTACACTGCAACCACTTCACGTGTTCCTCTCGCGTTCCTACGAGTTTGTAAAGCCCCTGCACGGAGATATGTGCATGACCCTGTGTACCTCCTCTCTTCTCGCCCTTACTCTCTCACTCTCCCTTTTCGCTCTTTTTTTTTTCTTCTTCTTTCTTTGATTTTTTCTCTTTGAGAAACTTCCCTTGCGAGCCACTCGAGGCGCGAGCCTCTCCGCCCCGCCGCTGCGCGCTCACTTTCATCCCGGCGACGGGCGAGTGCGTGTCCGTCGCCCTTTGGCCCGCTGAAGAGCTGGCCGGGAGGGAAGAATTTTTCTCGATGTATTACGTTGCACTCGAAAATGGAGAAAAAAAAAAAAAATTGAATTCACCGGTCGACATTCCACGAAGGAACGAGAGGAAAAAAAATTTTTTGCGAAGATAAAAAGGGTGAAAGGGTTTAAATTAAATTAAAGTTGGCCGCTGCTATTAAGTGAAGTACATTGGGAATGGCAATTTTTTTTTTTCTTTTAACGGTTTATGAAAGGGTCGGGAAAAAAATTGAAATCTGTCGGGCGGAGAGACGCGGCGCGTTGCACGAGTCCCACTATCGGTATCCGATATCCGTCCCTGCAACTGCATCGCGATGCGACGACGATTCGCTAACCCGACGAGTAAACAACAATGCTCGCGAACCTTGAAATCGCAATGGTGCGAGACAACGAGTGTATAAAACGGACTATAGCGTAACGTTATGATATTACATAACGATTGCAGGCGGGGGGTGTACCATATTCCTCCCCCCCCCCTCGCCCCTCGCCGCCTTTCTTTCCGTCTCTCTCTCGCGTTGCACGCCGTGCGTATACATCATAATCGCTGGCATTACTCACACAGGCGCGCGCCGTCCTATGCATCTACAGTGCACGACGCGATTCCGATATCGTTGGGTGCGAGCAGGGAGAGCGAGAGTGCCGCTCGATGAATCAGGTAGGACAACGTCGTATCGATTAACCGAGAATCGTGTGACGCGACTGGCCAATGCTACCCAACTCGCAGAAGTAATATTTTCATTTTTAGATTTTAGTTATAATATTTGTAAAATTTATTTATGTGAAGAAAAATGAAAGACGGAAAAATTGAAGCTGTCTAATTGAAATAGTCTAATTCCAGTAAACATGAAAGTCACGAGTTTAAATTTGGCTAATTAATGAACAAACGCTGTAAACTGTGTGGTGATTAATTTGGTGAAGGTGGATCTAACCGTTAACATTTTATAAGATTCTGAAATCGTTGGATTTATTTTATTTTTTTTTTTTTCTAAAATCTATTTTATCTATTCTATTTTAGGTCCCACACGCATTGCTGCATCAAATATGACTCTTCGAACAAAATAAGTTCGATATTCGTAATCAGCAAGGAATAATAAATTCGACGAAGATGACATTGATTGCGAAACAAACCGACAACAGCTCAAAGAGAAAATCGTGCAAAGTAATTTGCAAATGACTTCTTCGTGTTTAAGTGTTTTGCGCATAACTTTGTCTATGAGGCAGTTCGCGGACACATTTTTCTTTTCACTCGGTATCAGAATGTGTGTAATTTTTGTGTATGTGTGTGTACGATAAATTCGTAATTTTTAAAGTATAACATTTCCCGTTTCACCTACAATATTTATAAAATTCATTTATAGAAAGAAAAAAGAAAAGCAGCAAAATTTAAGATAGAAATAAGCATTACTCTCCTCAGAGCTGCAATTATTGTTAACAATAAACTATTACTGTTAATAAACTATTTATTAACACCGACAATAACGACGAAGTCGTATCGATTAAGCGCAAATCCTCCAAAGCGAATCGGCGATGCTATCGAAATCAAGGAAGCCATTCTTTAATAATATTTCTAATAATTTTTAATAACAATATTTATATCATTTAATTATCGAAAAAAGCGCGGGCAATTGAAGCTAGCAATTAGCATTGCTATACTCGGAGTTGCAGTCACTGTCAAGATTTAGCTCGAGTCCGAATCTCCAAAATGATAATAATAACTCATAAATGAATAACAATCAGTTATTTATTAAAAACAATAATAACACTCCATTATCATAATTGTTATTTACAGTCTACCTCAACATTCCACTCGCGCCGCGTGTGAAAGATTTGTCTCGGATACCGAAGTGAGAAGTAGAAACAGGTAAGATATCCCGCGACCGTGAGCGTGTCTAATAAGCGTGCACGCAACAGGACTCCCGCTTCTGCGTGCGTACAGCGAGCGACACGTACCCCGCTGAGTACGCGTAGCACTTCTCGTTGCATTAACTCGGGGCAAGTATGAGCGCGGTCGTCGGTGGCAGGCAACCTTGAAAGTGGTCAGCAGATAGTACGAGCACAGAATCTTACACGGCGTTCATCGGAGCCCTCCCGTCGATCGGACAAGACGGTTTCCTCCCCCCCCCTCGATTATTATTTATTTCCTTTTAACAGCGAGTCCCGAACTTCTTTATTCCGTTTATCTTTCGCGCAAATCTTCGTTTTCTTGCACTATTTTTTTTTTTTTTTTTTTTTTTTTTTTTTACCATACGCGACCGGACGTGGAAGCTCGGAGGCAGAAGGGCGCATCTCGCGTGGTTGCGCGCAGATAAATTCGGCCCTTACGCTTTCAGCTGCCGCGGTACATCGAGCGTTGCTCGCACCGGGCAAAGGCCCTTATGCGAAACTTTACCGGCCTTTCTTTACCTCTTCCTTTCTTTCTTTCGCATATATTTCCTACAACCTCTCCCTTTTCGCGTCCTTCGTTGCGCCGCTGTGTGTGTGTGTGTGTGTGTGTGTGTGAGCGCGCGAGAGCGAGCCAGCTCGCCGTTGCGAGCCTCTCGCAAACCGGATTCGCAATAAAAGCAGGCCGCTCCGGTGGCAAGAGAGCACAACGAGGGACGAGAGACACCGCCGGGGAATACAGGGTGTAGTCGGCGGCGGGAGCGGGAGCAGCGAACAGAACAAACGGGAGAGCGGACGTTGTGCGGTGCACCGGATCGCGGTTGCCGGGAGAAAGAACGATGAAAAGAGGAAAGCCGAGCGAAGTCTCGGAGTCTTCGGGAGCGTGCAGTCGTTCGAGTTTGCACGGTCGCGCCGCAAACTCGGAGAAACGAGAGTCGGGAATCGGCAAAGAACTGGATATTTCTCCCCTCGCAGCCACACCACCTTCGGCGAATGGGGCAAAGCACTGCGGGGAGATCGAAGTTCGATCTTACAAGGAATTCAATTAATGGCTATGCTTTTGGCGATTTAATGTTTTTTTTTGGATTTTTTTTTTTTTATGATGTTTCTGAATGGATGGTATCGGGCCATTCACCGATGGCTTGAGGACATGAATGGGCCCGAAATGGACCGGGCGTTGAGGCAGTCCTTTCGTATCTACCTTTGTGAACTTTGGGGATTTAATTTTTGTAAGATCGCAGTTAAAGTCATTTTTCAAAGTGATTGGGCAGTTTCAGGATTGGTTGTCGAATAATTCGTCAATAAAATTAATAGGAAAAATTAGGCTTCATGCATGGGCTCTTATGAAAACCTAACCAAAGTAAAACTTCAGAAAAAAATTTTAGTGTATAGACTGAATTTTTGTGCGATATGAAAGGTGCTACGCGTTTCTTAGAAATTCACCATTCACTATACATTTTTTTAAAAGACCATTACCGAACATTTCGAGAGTAATTGTAACTTACATGAAGTAATTACTCCGAAAACAGCGCCGTTGCTCGTTAAATTCGACTCATATCAACCTTTATAATTTGCTATCTCCAATATATAATTGATTTTGTTCTGTATTACTAAATATCAACGACTGCTTTTTTATTTGCACTGTGATTTAGCGCATATGAATTTGAAACATTACTCGATGATTTGCGAAGTTTTTGAGATAGCCCGTCAGTTGACTGGCATGCATCGCAAGGACCTTAATCAGGGTCAGTCTTAACTCATACTAAGATCGTGCTTCGATTAAACATTTGCCATTGCAACAATTGTTTCATTATTGATTTTAGCGATCGAATTTTCACTCCACCTTCGGAAAGGGAGCAAAGCATTGCGACGTGATCGAAGTTCGATTTGCCGAGGAATTAAATTAATAGCGATATTTTTGGCGATTTAATATTTTCAATATATCTTTTTTAGCGCTGTTTCTGAATGAATCGTGCCATTCATTGATGGCTTGAGGATACGAATGCGCCTGGGGTAGGGAAACGGACCGGGCATTAATGCAGCGCAGTCTCACCTCGTACTGAGATCGTACTACGGTTGAAAATTTACCATTTGCGACAATTGTTTTATTATTAATTTAGCGATAGAATCTCATCGACTTGCGAATCACAAGAACCGCACCTATTCTCGCAGAGTACCACTTAGATGTGCATGTATATAAAAAATAAAAATAAATTAAAACGTGAAACTGGGAAAGTGAAGTGTTTTGGTATCAGAATTCCTCCGTAGATAGATATTACGTTGCGATAAGGATCGTTAAATAATAAAACCACCTTACCCGATTGCGTAACGCGTTCGGAGGCTGCGTGGCCTTCTATTAGTCGCGAGTCGCACACGAGCTCGTGTCTCCCCCCTCCCCGCTCCACCCACCCACGGTCTTTTAATTTAGACCACGGGTAAATAAATAAATATCGTCGCCGTTCGAGATAAACAACTCGTCGACGGGATGCGACGGAGGAGTGACAAAAAAAAGCCAGAGGGTAAGATAGATTAATGAATGAGTGAAACGATTTCGCTCATTAATCGCAGCTAATTAATACCACTCGGTGTCCGGGCGCTTTGATAGCGGACCGGCGCACGCCCGACGGTTCGTAAAAGCAAATATTTGGCGCAAGCGTCACTCTCTCTCTCTCTCTCTCTCTCTCTCTCTCTCTCTCTCTCATTCTGCCTCGCATGCCCGAGAGTCGCGTGGGAATCAGCTGACCGGCTCACGCTCCCGTGCGGCCTCGCGCAAATGCAAAATAATGTAGCCGCCATCCGTTCGTTACTCGCCACTTTTTTTTTTTACCCATTTTCTACCTGCATGGCTCTCGCTCCAATCACGCTGATTAAATCCGATTGAAAATTCGTCGCGTCGACGAAAAACAAAATGCACTCGCCAAATAGATTGCCTATCCATTCACCATCAAATTGTCTGCGGCTGCCCGCGTCGGGACAGACAGACAGACAAATAAAATCAGACTTTGCATTCATATACGCAGAGATAGAGAAGAGATTATCATTATCATTATCATTATCATTATCATTATCCAGAGCCTTGAATAATAATAACAATAATTAGTAATAATTATACAAACAATCTGGAGATGAATTTATTGGAGAAGTAAAAAAAAAAAACAAAAAAATTGAATGCCTCGAGTGGACTAATTGAGGATGGATACAAATGAATTGTAGGGCCATCAGCTATGTACCGATGGGTTTCTCGTCGAGTGACAAGAGGATGATCGGTGTTGTGCACGAAAATGATGACTGGTTCATCCGGGCCGCTCATGCTCGTCCCAAAGCGCGTCGCTCCAAGTAGTAACGTCTACGTGTAGCACGGACATGTCGAAGTCTGACTGTGTGTCCGATAAATGAGCGAGTATCGCGATCGGCTCGTTCGTCGAGCAGTCCGAGAGTGGTGCGTGCCGGCTGAGCTCAGCCGGGACCGTCTAGAGCGCGGAATCGCGGAGCCGCGTCGAGCGAAATACTATAAAAATAGAACGCTGACTGGCCCCGCTGGAGAGTGGAGAGTGGTAGAAAATACTCCGAATAGCTAGAGAGCCTTGACTATATTCGTGACCGCACACAGAAACGCGAAAACAGACACGGAGTGCCGAGCCGCAGAATGAATAGAGAGAGAGAGAGAGAGAGAGAGAGAGAGAGAGATGAGGAGGAGAAAGAGCGGAAACGTCTTTGGAACGACGATATAATATATAATAGTAATATGATTCAGAAGTGCTGTGTAGTCTTTGCGTAAAGTTATATATAAAAATTTCGTGTGTTTATCCACGTGTCCTCTCACTCGCGCCTCCCCACTAAATCAACCGGTTGCTCGTTAAATTTCAAAGGAAAAAAAAAATAGAATCGGACGAAAATGTAAGTTTTTTTTTGTTTTTTTTCTTTCAAAATTCATTGAGCAACTCGCGAACTTTCGAGTGGAACAGCCGGCGGTGCGCGTGTACGGCGTCGACTTCAAAGCGAACGAGAAAAGAGTGTCAGGGATGTTCGAGCGATAGATCGAAAGAGAAAACACAGAGACCTAAAAAAAAGAAGGAAAAAAAAAAAAAGATAAGCGAGAGTCCCAAAGTTTACTCTCACTTTCACCGATCTCGGACGAACATGACTCAACGCCCGACCGCTCGGCTCCGCAGTCCCGTAATTGAACCGATACAAATCCGCGTTTCATTAGCGATCGTTAATGCACGATATTGTAAAACGAGAACAATAATATGAGATTGCGGATCGATCGAGTTCAAATTAGTGGACCGCGAGCTCGCGTTTATGCATACACATATATTTATACATGTAATATATATACTATATATATTATATGTATACGTACGTACATACACACGTGTTATGGAGAACAAATACTCCGAGGACTCCGCGTCAGTGGGCCACGTTGCGAAAGTTTGTGACGGAAAGGCCAAGAAAATCGAGCGATAAAAATTGGAGAGGCGTGAAAGAGCAAGTGAGAAAGAATTCGTGAAGCGGAGCTCTAGTTTTCTTATCGTGACTCTGTCGGGTCCCGTCGCGAGTGCGTATCGTCGCCGACGCACACCGAAACGCACCGCGCGACCGTTTGTGTACTTAGGCTTGTGGCTCGCACGTGTTATATCTCCGCGTGTCGAGCGTCGGTGTGGACGCGTTCGCATATTCCGAGCGAGCTCTCATCGATGTATTGGGCTAGACTTCTGTGTGTCTCATCCATCGGTGGCTCTTTCTCCCGTCGGCGAGGCGACGGCTCGCTCGGTTTATGCAGCGGTGCGAGAGGCGCGGAGGGACGGAGTAGGTTTTCCTCGAGTGCCTAGGAAAGGGAGAGTACCGGCGGTCCGTCGAGGGTGGGGGAGGTTCGGCGGTGTCGACCGCTGCTGGAAAGAGCATAGCGCAGCGGGAGAAGTCTGGTAGGAGGATGAGGATCGAGGGAGGGGTTGAAGAGGGGCTCGCAGCGGGCACACACGGAGATAGAGCCGAGTGGGGTAACGATGAAAAAGTTAAGAGAGAGGTGGAAGAGGTTTGGCGCGCGGCGGTAGTGGATAGAGCAGAAGCGAGTGGTGGAGGTGTCTGAGACCCGATGGACTGAGAGAAATAGAAAAAGATAGATAAGAGCGCGGAGGAACGATCGCGAGGAGGCTGGATATCTCACACTGCGAGACGATCGAGAGGAACTCTAAACGGGCCGAGTTCCATACGAAACGAAGCTTGCCGCGGAGAGTGAGTACCGAGAGAGTGGCCGAGTGGCTGGATGGAACGGAGATGTATGGATGCATGTATACCGATCAGCAAGAAACGAAGGGGCGTATGTCCGACCATTTTATGCCTTAAACGGCGCATAATACGCCCTTCTGGTTCTTGCCAGTCGTTGTAAACTATATCTTATACTATACACTGTGCTGTACACTATACTATACACTTTACTATACATTATACAATACGCTTTACTATACATTATACTATAGTACTACACATTATATTATACACTATACACAGTAAAATAGGTACCAACTTCTTTGTTCACAAACGTCCACAATTATTTTCCTATTAATTTTACAAAAAGTATCTGTCAATTTTGCGAATATTAGAAAAATGTTAACAACAAAATAATTGTGGACGTTTGTGGAGAGAAAAGGTTTATTAAATGTACAAATCTTTTTTACTGTGTACGATACGCTATAGTATACGCTATAGTATACACTGTACTATACACTATACTATACACTATACTATACACTATAATATACAGATACTATATACTGTACTAGGTACGATGTTCTATACTATCCAAGCTGTTCTCATCTCCGTATACACATCGGCATCGCATACGTCCCCGCTGCAAAGAGAAGGAAGTTTCCGGCGTATCGGTACGCCCGTTCGTCCCTCGAACCGACCCTCCGCGGCAGCATAACCAACCTTTTCCCAAAGGGTCCGTACTCCTCGCCAAGACGTTGAAGAGTCCCTCCGAGACACCTGGTTGCCCGTCCCCCACCTCTCCAACTTTGCGCTCTGCCTCACCGTTCTCCGGCTCTCTTGTTCTCTCCGCAACACCTACCTGCCTTTCTCTATTTCACTCTCTTTCTCCGTGCCCCTCCCCGCGCGATCGCGAGCGCCGCCACTTCTGGCCATCGCTGCCGCCTTCCTCCCCGAACCGCCGCGCTCCGCAGGCCAATGCGATTTTAACGCGCACCAACACTGTAACCCTTTCGTTCATGCGCCACCGAAGCGCACTCGATTTCGTCCAAGCTGCGCTTCGTACAGTCCCCCCCCCCCCCCCCCCGCCTTGTTACTCCCACACTCGCAGCCGGCGACGAGCAGCTCGACTACGCAGACACGACACACGAACCGTTTGACCGTCTCTCTCTGGTTTTTCCCTCCCTCACCGTTCCGGCCACGAGGAAACGCACCGACACAGCCATCGCCTATCCGACTCGATAGAGCCGTTCGCCGTTGCTCACCACCACCGATTCGGCGAACTCGCGCCCTCCTCGTCGCTCCGATAGCGCGCAACGCTCGTTCGCCTCCTCTCTCCTGCACTCTTTCGCTCGTCTGACTCTATCTCGACCGGCCGGGCGCGAGGGGCGCGGAATAGCGAGAGCTTCGGCTAGGTGGGAAAGCGAGCCAGCGAGAGCGAGCGAGTCGACGAGACGCGCGGAGAGAGAACCGCTAGAGAGAGAGAGAGAGAGAGAGAGAGAGAGAGAGCGAATTCGGTAGACCCGAAGGCTTTGCGCAAAAGTTACGCCGCCGCGAGGAGCGCAGTAGTGAGACACACCGCGAAGACCGGAAGAGAGGCCTCTCTTCCGAAGACACCCACGAAACGTGTGCGCGCTCTCCGGTCAGATCGGTCGAGTCTATCGCGCTTCTCCTCTCCAGGCTCTTATCATACGCAATTTTTTTGTTTCTCTCCCTCATCGTTTATGCTGGTCCACGTTCCGAGGATGACTCCGACGACCTTCGGAGGAAATTTCGTCGACCCGTAGACGGTTTCGATTCCATCGCGAGAGGCAGTGCGGCTTTTGCTCGAACGCGCCTCGAGGACGGAAGGGACTTTTCGAGTGCGCGCGATTTACCCGCGACAGACACTCGATATCGCAGCGGGGGCGATTTAAAAGCCGAGATCGACATCGGCTGCTGCGATAGACGGGAAAGATCGACTTCCCACCGCGCAGAGCGGGACGCGCAGATCTAGCGCGCATGCGCGCACGTGCGCCGCACCGAGGATAGCGAGTAGAAAGTGAACGGAAACTCATCATCCTCCGTCGCCGTTACGATCGCACTTCGGGGATCGTTTGTCGGAGCGTCAATTTTTATTTTCATTTTTGTTTTTTTTTTTTTTTTTTTCTACCTTTTCACAATTCGATCCGCGGATCGACAGGCAATCGACGAGGACAGGAGGTGGAGGGAGCGGAGACCGGACCGAGGAAAAACGCGATAAGCGAGCCCACAGCGCCGGCCGAGTTATTCGCAAGCGTTCCCGTGGGTTGTCCGGATAATATAACGCGCGGTGCGGTTCACGGAGGCCTGCGAGCGTTGCGAGCTCGACGCCGGGCCGCGGCGGCGTTTGTTGTGTAAGAGCTGAAAGTAAAAGTTGAAACCGCGCGCGCCTCGGCTGCTTGCCGGCCCGCGAGAGCGAGCCAGCCAGCGGCGAGCGGCAGCCAGCGCGCTCGCGAGGCTCCGCGGCTACCGCGCGTGAGCCCGTTAAAATCCGATCCCGTAGGCAGCGAGCGGATCGGACCGGCCGAGGGAGCGACGGAGAAAGGAAAGGATAATGATAATAATAATCATTATTACAATAAAAACGCAAAGAAAGAAAAGAGAGAGAGCAATAATAACGCGAAACTGATAGAGAGACAACGCACGCGCGAGCCGAATATTCCCGTTCGTTTTTCGGTCGCTTTCTCGCTAAGGCGGCTTAAAAGTACCGTCGTTACGGACGGCGGAGCAAGAAGCAAAATCGTCTCCACGTCGGCTCTTTCTCTCCTCGAAAAAAAAATTGCACAAATAGAATATAAACGAAAAATTGCACAAATAGAATATTAAAAAAAAAAATTGCATAAATAGAATAAAAAAAGAAATTGAAGTATCGAAGGAGGAAATCGTTGGATGCGGCCGATCGGCGCGATCGTCAGGATTCGCGGATGGAGGAAGCGAAGTGAAGGGGTTGAGAGAGGGAGTTCGCTCGCGCGCGTAGATGGAACACTGGTTATGCGGCGGCTGCCGGTTGTCCTTGAAATATAGTCTCTCCGGTGGAGAGAAAGTGAGGAAGAATCGAGAGGGAACGTTACAGAGAGCGAGCATTTTGCTCGGTGAGCCTGGCACGGAGTCTCCGCGATCGGGCGGCGGAGCGAGGGAGAGGAAGAGATAAAAGGCGTCCTATAGAGAGCGAGGTGAATAGCGAATACGAGCGAAGAGGAGGAGGAGGAGGAGGAGGAGGAAGAAGAAGAATAGGAGTAGCCGAAGCTCGCGCGCGAGTCCGCGCTGCTCGGCATTGCGTAACCCGAACCCCGCTCAACGGCGAGCGGAGCGGCGGAGAGGACGAAGCGGCGGCGGAAATAAAAAAAAAAAAAAGCGCCGTAACTCAAGAGAGCGAGCGATAATCGGCGTTACGAGAGATGAGCGAATGATGAAGATGAAAATCATCGATAAGCTCGCGGCGATCCTCCGCCGAGCGAATTTCGACGAGCACCGCGAGCTCACGGCTCTCCCGCCGATAGGAGGTACGTCGTCGTATCTCGACGAGTAATCCGCGCACATCCGCAGGAGAGCGGAAGCGTCCGGGCTCGAAGCAATCGGGAGGTGGCGCTCGCGAGCGCCCGCGTTCTCGCAGGACAATAGAGGAACAATCGCTCGGCCGAACGAAGAACCGGAAGTGGCGCGCGGAGAACGGAAGTTGCGGGCTCGGCGCGGCAGGAGTTCGGCGTGAAGCGCAAAAAGGAAAAAAAAAAAAAAGGTAAAATTAAAAGCCGAGAGGAGAGAATCGGCAGTCCTCGGGGAGATCGGGAGACAACCGGGCGGTCTCTTATCGCGGCGCGCGAGCGGACAAGAAGAGGTTCCGGAAGTCGGAAGGTCCCAGAGGCGCGAGGAGGCCTCGTGTCGCCGGAAGAGTGGGAAGAGTGTGTCGCTGGCAGGGCAGGCAGAAACCTCGCCGGGGCAATAGGAGCTCCTCTCGTTCGCCAGTCGGTCTCTCACCGCGATCGTCGTCGAGTGGTATAGTCGTCGAGTTAGACCGAGAGAGCCCCGGCGCAGCTCGCGCTCGACGACTTTTACTTCGCTCACACAGTGGCGGTCCGCCGTGCCCGAGAACCACCGGCGTTCATGCCGCACCGAGCGCGGCGAGTTTCGTAAAGGGATTACAAAATCGTGTAGAAAGAGAGAGAGAGAGGAGCGCCTCGACTTTTTTTTTCTCGATTTTTTTTTTTTTTTTTTTTTCCTTTCCTTCAAACACACGCGAGAACGGCGAACGCGGCACACGTACACGCGGCCGGCGGAGAAAGGAGGGATAAGTGCGACGGGAGAAAGAGGAAGCGAATCGACGGAGGCGAGGAACGAGCGAGAGGGGAAACTCGGGAAGGCGCGCGAACGGGACGGAAAGAGAGCCGCACAATCGGGCGAAAGTGAAGTCGCGCGCTCCGACTGCGGTCTAACCCCTCGTGGTCTTTTCGTGTACACCGTCGTTTCGTCGTCATCGGGGCGAGCGTCGTTCACGCCTCGCACGCGCTTCTCGACGGATCGGGGACGCAGTATTTTTTTCATTATCATTATCATCATTATTATATTCATTAAATAACAAAACAAATTGTTGCAAAAAATTCGTTGACAAACACGGGAGTGATAACGGACGTTGCGGATCGATAGCGAGAGGATTATTGGGAGAGAGAAGCGAGGAACAAGTGAATTTTCGACGATAGTGCGAGTAAATAAAAAAAACAAGATTTTTCTTAAGTTTCCTGCTCGGACGAACTTCCTCGGGATTGCGAGGTGCACGAACGCGCTGCGTTGGTTCTTCGCGACGAAAAGTTTACGAAATCTCCTACGACGATTCGCGCGACTGCTCGTCATCGATAGTGCTTTAGCCTGACAATAAAATAAAATATATATCTATATACACGTGTAGCAAAAAAAAAAAAAAATAATAATTATATATACGCAGCGAGCGCCGCGCCTTTTCTTCACCTTGGAGCACTCTCGCTGGCGGAGCAGAACACCGCATCGGCCAGCCGGAAGCGGACAAGAGGAGGAACGTCTCGCGAAGCGGCCGAGCGGCGAGGAGAATCAGTGAGGAACGTGCGCTCGGTCGCGATTGTAAGTCGCCTCTGGCAACTAATACGACGGGCGCGCCGGAGTATCAGCCACGAGACGGGATTCACTCCTCCGCGGAGTTTACGCGCCCGCGCACTCGATAACGGAGCATCCGCTCTCGATCGCGCCGTCCACTTCGGCATCGTCGCGGATTCAAACGAACATCCAAACGGCACTCGAAAATTCGAAAATTCTAAACTTCGAAGTACAAAAGTTTCGACACCGAGCGCTGCGAAAAACTACTGTGGGTGAATATCGGACTTGCGCATAGAAGAAAAATAAATCTCTGGCGGCAAAGTGAAACGTCGAGTGTTGCGTCTTCGCCAACATATATATATATATATATATATACACGTATACATGTATATATATGTACAAATATTTGTATACAAATATATGAATATACATACAAGCTCTCGGTAAATAAACATAAATTCTCGAAGGCGCACGGTTTCGTTAAAACTGCTGAGTGTCGGTAGTTCGCGTGTGTGTGTGTTTTTTCCCGAGTTTCGTTCCGCGCGGCTCGATCGGGAGGGGCGGAAAGCTTTCGGATTGCCTCCAAAGCTCCATAGCGAAGAGAAAATAATTTATTAATTTTTTTTTTGTTTCCGTTAAGTCCATTGAGCTCAAAGTGCGGCCTTAACGATCTTCGTGCGAGGTGCGTGCGAAGGAATAAACCGCGTACGGAGAGCGCACAACCGGCAAGGAACGTTCGTACCGGGTGCGCGCATGCGCGTCTGTGTTGTGTACGTGCGCGCGTTACACGATTATAGTTTGCACAGTGTGCCGAGAGTGTGTCGGGGAATTAAAAGTTCGCTTAAAAAGGTTAGCGGGATAAAAAAGGCTCGCGCGAAAGGATAAGAGAAAGGAATATAGGAGACTCCGGAGTCCTTGAGAGTAACCGGCGGGTAAAAGTGCTGCCGTTGCCGCGGTTGCTCGGCTGTTCTGCCGCCGCGGCTGCGAGAACCGCGAGTGCCAGCCGGCTGACCCTGGGGAGCCCGGACCGACGGCTCAGGCGCACTCGTATGAAGGAGCGAGAGCCAACCAGCCCCCTCCTTGACGGCCAATCAAAGAGACTGAGAGAAAGGAAGAAAAATTAGAAAGAACGGAGTGAGAATTTTTTTTTTTCTTTTTTTTTTGTCTTCCCGACCGCCACTTGTCGAAGATATCTTCGTTCGATCTATGTCCGTAAGAGTGCAGTGGAAAATACACACATATACATATCGACGCCTTTCTAGAGTCGCGAAATTCTTCCCGATTCAAGGACCATTTCACGCAGCGATTGTGGTCACGTGATTCGCGTCGGATATCCTCGATCGAAGGGAGGAGACAAGCAAAGCAACGAAAGAAACTACGAGGAAGTGACTGTGAAAAGTTTTTTTTTTTTTTTTTAAAGTATCGAAGATAAAATAAATATTGAGGGAAAGAGAAGTGGGAAGTGTCGACGACGTAGAAAGTGCTTCGATTAGCGAGGGGCAGATAAATCGTTGTTGCATAATCGATAAATTCGTGACCGAGCGTGTGCATTCGAAGGCGCTGAAGCGGCGAGGAAAAAAATTAGAGGAGGGAAAGAAGAGGAAGGGAACGAATAAAAAAATAAAATAAAATAAAATAAAATATATTATTGAAGAGAGAATTTCCAACAAGTGTTGTTTCAATGTACGTCACGTGCCGACGTGTTGGGCCCCCCCGCGCGATCACCTGTCGCCGTGTACCGAGCATATCGTTACCAACGTCCTCTTCGCCGCAGGACATTCCCAGTGTCGTGGAGATGCGTCGGGATTCGTCGAGAGAATCCTAATTAATAAATCGGATCTTAATAATCGACCCCCACCCCGCACCACGCCCCGGAAGTCGACGATAAGGTCGTCAACGGGGTAATCTGGGATAATTAAAAAAAAGATAGAAAAATTATAATAACCGCGAAACGGATTTGACAGTGGTGGAGGATCATACAAAACAAGGTTCGTAACTGTCGTGTTATTTTTATTATTAGATTAGGCTTAATCGTCGATGGTTTTGTAGTGATAAAGTAAATGAGGAAGCTGTAAATATCGGCGAGGTTTAGATTGCAAAGACGGGGCAAAATGGGCTGCGAGGAAATTTTTCGAAAAAAATTAATCGCGAGAATTTCAGTGGGGTAAAAATGGTCGCTCCGGATGTACGCTGATAAAAAAGAGTACAGTTGAATCAACGATGATTCGGGCAGGGACGTTCAAATAGACATTTAGTTGGTCGAACAAAATTTTTTAATGACTCAAAAATATTTTGGTTAAATGGCTCAACAAATTATTGAACTAACAAATAATTTAGCTGTAGCAACAAAATATTTAGTCGAACGTCCCTGCCCGAATCTTAGTTGATTCAACCGGATTTTTTTATCAGTGTAAGACGCATAATGGAGACGATTGAGCGCCCGTCAGGCTGAGAGGTCCATTTTGCCCCCCTTCGAAATGTTTCTCGGATGCTCGTAATAATGACAGTAATGAATTAAATTTCATCGTTAGTAAACAGTCAATTCATAGTTCCGGACGGCTCCGAAAGGTCTTTCATTTCTCGGCTGCCTCGTGTCGTTCCAGTCTCGCCTATACATACGCGCACCCTCGCCGGAACGATGATTATGTTTCGGACATAAGCGCACCGGAGAATGAATGAGCGAAGAACGAGGAGAGCAAAGAAACGGGAAGGTCGCGTCGGCGGGAGAAAGAGGGTGATGAACAAAAAAAAAATCAGACCCTCAGAGACTCGTCACAGACTCGTTGCACAGACGGGGCAAAGTGGACTACCGCGAAATTGTCCGGAAAATTAATATGCAACACTTTCGGAGAGTGGGGTAAAATTGCCACTTCGACAAATAAGACGTCTAGTGACCACGATAGGGAATCTCCTTTATCGAGACAATCTAAAGAACCGATTGCTAATCTAAAGAATTCGATTGCGATTCCCGTCAGACTGAGAGCTCCATTTTTCCCCACTCGACATTTTTCTCGGCTGCTCTTCATAATAATAATAACAACTCAAATTTTATCGTTAGTAAACAGTCAATTCATAGTTCCGGGCTCTTTCGAACGGTCTTTATTTCTCAGCTGCCTCGTTTCGGTCCACTCGCGCCTTTTATATGTACATATACACATATGTATATATATATTGTATATATATGCGCCCTCGCCGGAACGAAGATTATGTTTCGGGCCGTAAGCTCACCGGAGACGAATGAGCGAAGAACGTGGAGCGCAAAAGAGACGGGAAGGTCGCGTCGGGGGAGAGGAAGAGGGAGACGAAAGAAAAAAATTAGAATCTCACACACACACTCGTTATATTTATAAGTGTCGACGACCCTATAATCTCGACGACACGGTGAGTGATTTACGAATGACGTTTATCGCGAATCTCACGCGTTTGTCTCTCTCTCTCCTTCACACGCATATGAACAAGCATATAAACACATACACAAACGCGCGCGCGCACACACACACGCACACACACACAGAGACGAAATCCCCTCGATCTCTCTATTGCCAAGAATTTTTCTGAGATGAGTGTGTCACATCGGCAACCGTATCTCTTACCGGTGTTGCTTTAAGGCTGGCCTCGACACGACTCGCTAGTCAAATGTGAAAAGGAGGTCGACCTCACCGAGACAATAGAGGAAGTTTAAAAAAAAAAATAAATAAATAAAAATTCGATCCGATAAGATCATTACTGATTATCGTGCTTCGAAAATCTACCGAAAGAAACCTTTGCCCTTTTCGAGCTAATTTTCATACAATCCAAAAACCCGGAGCTGCAGCAACACTCGTAGTACGACCAATTGGGCACTGGAGATTCTTGCTCCGAAGTGACTTTGAATCAATGGTTGAAAAACTACTTCAAAAAAATTCTGAGATCTATCGAAAGATTTGTCGAAGAAATCTTTGTCCTTTTTAGAGCCAAGGTGCAATCACGAGAAAACAGGCTTTTCCATACAATGCAAGGACCCGGAGCTGTAACGACGCTCACAATATGACCGATTGGGAACCGAAGATTTTCGCTCCGCACCTCGAATTAATCGTTAAAAAATTATAGTGAAATTAATATCGTTCTAGTAATTATCTGGAGCAAAAGATCGATAGGAAAAATTCAGGTTCACATGTGACCAATCCACTTTAAAAATCTTCCAGAAAGTATCAAAATCGATCCCCAAATGAATGCAACAGTGATCTACAGATCATCGAGAAAATGCAACAGGTGCGTCGGAGGTGCGAGGGGGGAGGTCCGCAGTTGCAACAACGTCAAAGTAAGCGTGTAATGCGTCGAAGAAGGATCGTAAAGGAAAAGTGATCTCTCGTCAAGGTCGCGAGTGTGGGAGGGGGAAGGGGGGGGGGGCGCGCACGTCGAAAGGCGCCCAAGAACGACTCCGCCACATTTCGCATTCATCGTCGTGTTATTATCTCCGCGAGTAGGAAGAGGCATAAGAGCGGCGGGGGACCAAGAGGAAGGGGTTCCTCTCTGTCACCTATATATATCCACCGATAAACTTCGCGGTGCTACGTAACACACGCACGCGCGCACACTGAAACCCACTACGGCTCGACTGAGCGTCCACACCTGTGTGCGTCCAACACACTTCCTGATCGGACTCTCGGATCGTGAAATAAAAATGTCTGGTGAATTTTTCGACACGTGGAACTTGGCCCAATATTGTTATCGAGCGCCTACTACGTCAATGACGCCACGACGCTCTATATATACCTTCGTAGTATTTGACACCGTTCACGCGCCGCCGAAGGAATCTTCAAAGCGAATTTATCGCGACTGCGCGACGCGAGTTTCTTTTTTTTTTTTTTGCTCTCTTCCGCCTGATATTTCGCTCCGGATAAAAATTTGAATGAAAGCGAACATAGAAATTCGACACCTGCGTTTATTTTTCTGATTTTTTTTTCTGATTTTTTTTTTTTTTTCATAGCGAGAAATTGCAGTCGCACCGTCGTTTAAATCGTGCAGCCGCTCCAGTGTACCCAGCCGTCGATCGCGGGATCGATGCGCGACTCCTCGCGCCCCGGGAATCACACACGGGTGAATAACTAATTAACGAATCGTTTTGTCACGGAAACGGATCGGTGGCTCGTGACTCCGCAACCGTCGAAGGTGATCGCAAGAGGAGGGGGGGGGAGAACTATTAATTAACCGGGGCTGCACGTCTAATTAGCGCCACTCGCGGTTATCGGGATCTGCGACTCGTGTCGCGCCGCGCACATGGGGCGTTTATCCTTGATCCGGAAAAAGCGACTTTGGCCGCACGGCTGCGCAGAAAAATAAGAAATGTATCTTCGACACATTTCTGACCGATACGCACATTTTTAGCCTTCGATTCTAAATTTATAAAAACTGTATATACAATTTCTTTGTTTTTTTTTTTTTTTTTTTAATACGTTGATTGCCCGATAAGGTGGGAGAAAGGAAGATACGGTGGAGTATCGGGCAATTATCGTCGATTCCCAAAACTACTTTGGGCCGGCGATTACGCGGAATAAATATCACCGATAAGCGGACAATTAATAACTCGGTGTTTGCCAATCGCGCGCATTCCCACATTTTGCTCGGTACGCGATCGGAGATGCGTGCGCATGACGGATATCACAATTGTAGGTGGGTGCCGGCGAGAGAAGAAAGGAACAATTAATTTTTATAAATACATACACTGTAAAAAAAATTTGCTTTGAAAATAAATGAACGGTATTGGAAGCTTTCTTACGTAAAGTGTTTCTCAAATTTCAAACACATGTGTGTTGCAATCTGCCAGTAAAACTTCTATTTTGAATGAAGATTTTTGTAAATTTCAGGCAAAAGATTTGTCATTTTAATATCTCGTATTTTTTATTTTTTTTTAACGTACATTAATGTTCAATCAATAGAAGTAACGTAAGCAAATTTCAAGTTCCAATAAATCAAATTCACAATATATTTATGCAGTGTGTATATCATTTTATTAATATGCATTGCCTGTATATAAAAAATATACAGGCAATGCAATTAGCATATCCCGATAAGCCGAGAGAAAATAAGATACAGCAGACTATCGGGGCCTTATAATCAATTCCCAAAACGACATCGGGTCGGCGAATGAACGACAAGCAAATAATTAATACCGATTAAATTCGTTAATCGTGAAATTCCCGCGGTTCCGAGAGGTATTCGCCGCCAATCGCGCGAATTCCCACATTTCATCTCGTTCGGTGCGCGATAAGAACCAGGCGGATGATGGATATCGCAATGGAAGGCGAGCGAGAACGAAGGATCGGTGCGAAGAGTCCGCGGATGAGCCGGCGAGAGAAGAAAGGAAGAGAAGAGAAAGAGCATGAACAGTGGCGAGGGAGGCGAAGTGCTCGGAAGCCGAGAGAACGATGTGGGAAAAGAGGAAGCTAATCAGAGGCGGAGGTACGCTCCGACGAATCTCGAAGAGCCGGGGAAAGACGCGCATACGCGCACCTCCATCTTTTAGCACATTAATTGCAACTTCTCTCACTCTTTTCTCTCGTTTATGCACGTACGTGCTGATCCACGGGCATGTGTGACGGGAGCGTGTTCCCTTCGCTGGCTATTACCTACACTGTACGTGATGCGAGGCCGTATCTCCACTCTTACTTCCTCCCGCGGGCGAGTATGGCTCGTACACGCCGCTTTTCCCATTGCTACGGCGATCGGCGGGAACGAAGGAGCCTGCTTAAGGGGCTTTAATGACGAGAGTCATGCGAGTGAGAAAGCCCGCAGTTTCGACGAACTAACGTGACTCAACAGGTTGACGATTATGGAGGTTGGAGCGCTTCACACTAGTCAAATTATTGTTTGACGGTGAAAAGTCATCTTTCGTAAAAACGGTATACGAAGTCTCGTAAAGATAGTTTTGTTAAATAAGTTTCAAAAACGTTTGTTATGGTTGGAATAACACAAACCTGTGCTTTTGATTCCCCGTGTCGGTAACTTAGTTTGTACTTTTGTTTGCAAAACTAGAGCCGGATGATGCGTGGAAAAATTAGTAAACAAAAGATTGTGAAGGCTCGTGGACAATACGTTGTTGTAAATAGTACAGATTTTTTTTTACCATGTACATTTTTTTAAGGAGTTTACACTTTTACGCAGCTATGGATTACAGCGGATGGTTATTTGTATTAAAGCGCATGTCCTTCATCTGGGAAAAAAATTAATTGCAGTGGATTCGCACAAATATTAGCGGTTTGTGCTAATTTTCGGAAGGGCACATATTCGTTCAATTTTTTTACAAAAATGTCATTCTCTTCCTTGAAAGATGCTCTTCAAATTCACTGTCTAGAAATTCGGTACGATTTTACGTTTAAGACTGACATTATTTTTATTTGTTCATCGACGAAATTCCTTCATAAAGAAACAGCTGTGATTCTTAAGCGGAAAATACTATGGAATATCTGGACGGTGAATTCGTAAAGCATCTTTCAAGGGGGAGAACGAGTCGTGATACATCGAAATCAAGCGAAAATTATGGATTGTTCTTTCTGAAAACTGAACGAATATCTCCCTATTAGAAAATTACTTCGCTAAAATTTTCGCAAACCCATTGCAATTCATGTTTTTCTAGGTTAAAGACATCTGCTGTAATACAAATAACCATCGCTATAATCAATAAATGCGTTAAAGTTTTTATAAAACAACTAAAAATGTAGCCCTCAATTGAATAGTGTGAAGCGCTCGAACCTCCTTCATGCTAGTTCCTCTATACTCGATATTCGTGAGAGGATCGACGAAAATTTAATTAAAAAAATACCAGCAAGAACCGGTGCTTGCAGTACTGTACATGAAACTCGTATGGCAATGTGGGTGAAAATTTTGAGTTGGGACCGTGACATTTTTCCAACTGGACTATAAAATCCGTGGATTTTTCCAACTGTTCTTTCAATTATTTTGTGACTCCCTCACGGACTGTTTCTCTTTTTTTACCTAATCGTATAGAACTTTTACTGTTACGTTTTTCCATACATTGGTCTGTGCAATATTGCGACAACTACGAAGGGAATGCTGTTTGGAATTTTGGAAATTAAATGAAATTCAGGTATAATCGATTTGCTGACGATTTCCTGTCGGGTGAAGCCGGCTCGGGGCTGCATATTCATGAGTCGTGTATACTTTAGCTGTACATGAAACTCGTATGGCAATGTGGGTGAAGATTTTGAGTTGGGACCGTGACATTTTTCCAGCTGGACTATAACTGTTCTTTCAATAATTTTTTACTCCCTCGCGGACCGTTTCTCTTTTTTTTTCTTTTACAGAATCGTATACAACTTTTACTGTTACGTTTTTTCATAGATTGATTTGTGCAATATTGCGACAATTACGAAGGGAATTCTATTTGGAATTTTGGGAATGAAATGAAATGCAGGTATAAGCGATTTGCTGACGATTTCCTGTCGGGTGAAGCCGGCTCGGGGCTGCATATTCATGAGTCGTGTATACTTTAGCATTCGTGTCCCATAATCCTTCAAGTTCATTGCTCGTTCCACAATTAGCCGGGTAGGACGGAGACTGTCGTGCGAGCGGCGCGCGCGCGCGCGCGCGGGTTCGTAAATATTTCAACTGTTCGGCACGCGACGAGTCCCGAGAGTTTGACGGGCCCGCAGCCGGTTGACAGTCAAGCGCAAATGAAACCTTCTCAACGGTAACCCAGGTATTTTCATGTGTACAGTAATATGTACAACTGTACAGTATAACTATAGAGTACCGTCCCTCGGCTCAGGTAAGTTTACCTGTTGCACGGAAAATTTGCATCGCTACTCGTACTAAAAGGCTCGACGAGCGATTCCCGAGCAGGGTTCTCGGTGAAACGGGGTAATTAAATTTACGTCCGGCTAACCCTTTAACCGAACCTTTCACTTTCCCCCGCCGCTTACCTGGCCCTCGTGAAATTTAGGGGCCGGTGAAATTCTTCCGTAGACATTAATCCACCCGTAGTGTACACGGTAGAATGTGTTTGCACGTTTCATAAATATCTGTTGTCTACCAACGTTGACAATTCCTTTTACGTCAATCTCACAATTATCTTTCCGTTGACTACAGTATTATTTGTTGATTTCGTTGAAAGTACGCTTCGCCGATGCGCAAAAAAAATTGTACAATTGAAAAATGAAACTGTAAACTCTACGAACATTTTTTATATCGTGTGGCGTTCGATCGGTCTGTCGATCTCGCAGTGGGAGGTAGAGAAAAAAAAAATGCAGAAAGATCAGAAAAATCGGAAAGATCGGCAGCAGGTTTCGAGTCGTACAGCATATAAAATACGAGAGTGAAATTTAGGAGCCGGTGAAGTTTTTCCATAGACATTAATCCTCCATAGCGTAAACGGCAAGATAGGTTTACGCATTTCATAAATAACCAGTCGACCAACCTCCGCAATTTCTTTTCGTCAACTTCACACTTATTTTCCCCGACAACTTTACTATTATTATCTCATTAAAAATACCTTTCGCCGATGTGCAAAAAAAATGGTGCAATTAAAGAATGAAACTCGCGAACACCCCACCAGCCAAAAAGTTTTTGCTACGAGTTTTTTTTTACCGTCTCGCGTTCGATCCATCTATCGATCGCGCGCTGGAAAATTAAAAAGAAAAAGACCAAAAAAAATGCAGAACGTTTGGAGCAGCGGCATGTTTCGAGTCGGAATCGAGACGGCAGCGAGCAAGATCGAGCGGAGGATTGAGAATGTGTGGCGTATAAAATACGAGAGATTGTTTTGCGAAGACGGCGTGTGGCGTCAGGGCAGCCTGGCTCTTTCCCACTCGTCCTCGCGGTTCGTTATCCGGGAACGATATCGAGCTCTCGCTCTTTCTGCTCTGTTCTTGCGGCGTACCTACGGTATTTTGCCCGGTTCCGCGCGGTACTCGCTCCGCTCGGTCTCGTTGGCGATTGTAAAACTCCCCCCTCGCGAGCGTACGTTTTATCCGGCCAAGCTTCGTACAGCAAGTTGAGCGAGACTTTGAACGAACGAGCGAGCTGGCGGCGGAGAGGCAGCAAAGAGCGTGGCCGAGGAACTAGGCAACAGCACAACAACCCTTTCTACCTTCCCTTTCACTTTCATCTATCGCTTGCACCGCATACACCTTCTTGCGAGACTGCGCTCGGCATTGCCTATCCGATTGCATTGCCGCCGCACGCTGGTATTGCTCGTCGGTCGTAGCCGACTTCTCTCAAGCCTCCAATGTTTTTCGTTCCGAATCATTCGGATGGAATATAAAACTGTTCTGAGGGCTCGTAAGGAACTCGTTGCTCTTCGTACCGGTCGCGAATATCTTACTCCTCGATCGGTGTTTCATCAAAATCCGCTCCGGAAGCGAAGAAACTTATTGTCTTTGGTGTTCATAATTGGCAAAACGTTTACAAGTACACTCGACTTAATGCATTATTTTCATTTATCTTTAATACATGGATTAGCTAACCTCTTGTATAGAGTACATTCCTTAAAAAAATGTATACCAGCCTTGTAACGAATAGCCAGATAACACGAGCGAACAATGTTTCAACGAAACACACCTGGATCAATATCTTCCTCGATGAATACTTAATCAAAAAATTCGCTCCAGAAACAAATAAAACTATCATTTTCGCTGTTCATAAGTGGAAAAACGTTTCCAAGTACACTGATACGACTTAATTAATTTTTTTTTTCTTCATTTTTCTTTGATACACGGATTGGCTAATCTCTTCTATAGAGTACATTGCTAAAAAAAAAAAAAATGTATACCAGCCTCGCAACGAGTAGCCAGATAACACGAGCGAACAATGTTGAAATAAAAACCATCGCCACGTGTATTTTCCGCGATAACCCGTATCTAGAGTTCCGCCGAGGCTCTCTTTAGCGTTAAAAAGGTACGTGAACGGTGAGTGCATGTCGTACATCACTAGAACGCAATTTCACCCTCTCCCCCCCCCCCCCCCTCCCCCCCGTTGGCCAGAGCTCGTTGCAGGCCAATATAACACTTGGCTCTCGTTCCCGGAGCGTCGGCTCGGCGAGCTAGACCCGCGACCCAAATACCAAATTTTCGTGGTGAGCGTGACGCCTCCCCCCCCCCCGCTCCTTCCCTCTCCCCCCTCTCCCCTATGGACAAGGTAATACAATTTGTAGCGACAAAACTGGGAGAAGAAAGTCCCACGCTTGGACTCTCGGAAACAATCGTGCCTCGCCAAAATTGCCCCCACGACGATTCGTCGGGCTCGAACGATTGTTACGCGAATATTAACATAAATATTGTAGTTCCTAGCCTAGCCCGGGCAACGGTGGAAAGAACGAAAGAACCGGCAGCCTCACGCTGTAATTATTCACGAACGGAAAAGACAACGGCCATCCAAACTGCGTACGGCGCGCGCGCACACACACAGGCGCAGGCCTCAGGAGAGTTATAACTTCCTAATGACCTGGCAACAAAAGACTGCTAATTACTCTTACCCAGCAGAAAATATGTACACACGACGGAGAACGGCCGCTATCCTGTTTCCCGGTTAAAATTACCGCGGAGAGAGGAAGAAATAATCATAAGAGATAGACGGCGAGAAAAGACGGAGGAGGTTGGAGAGAAAAACAAAAAAAAAGAGGAAGAAAAATCAACAAACCATAGAATACGACGGTGAATTAACGAAGATGACTCACGATCTCCGGACAACTCAGCCTACACTCCTCCATCGTGTAACCCGTTCGAACGTTCTTTTTTTTTTTTTTTTTTTTTTTTTAATCCGGTAAAGAAATCATTCCGGAGGAAAAATATTGTACGCGAGATCTACCTCGAGGTGAGTGTCGCAGCGGAAAAATTTCAAGACGATTCTTTCTCGTACTCCGATTGAAAAATCATTCACGAGTGGGACTCGCAAGTTCTACCGCGAACTGGGTGTGCGAGTGAAAAAATTTCGAGACGATTTTTTTTTCATACTATTGAAAAATCATTGAGGAGCGAAAAATTTCTTCGCAAGATCTGCCTCGAGCTGGGCGTGCTGGTGAAAATATTTCAAGACGATTTTTTTTTCATACTCCGATTATGAAATAATTTCTAAGCGAGAAATATCTTCGCAAAATCTACCTCGAGCTGGGTGTGCTGGTGAAAAATCTTCAAGACGATTTCTTTTTCGCTGCTCCGATTGAAAAATCATTTCGGAGCGAGAAAATTCTTCGGAAAATCTACCTCGAGCTGGGTGTGCTGGTGAAAAATTTTCAAGACGATTTCTTTTTCATCCTCCGATAAAAAAAAAATAATAATAATAATTCCGGTGCGAAAGAGTTCATCCCACCATCGACTTCGATCTGGGTACCTGGCGAAAAAAAAAAAAAAAAATATCTCAAGACGATATCCGCAGGAACTGCGTCGATCGGCGCTAATCTTACCGGCGGTGCGCGCGCCGTCCGTCTCTCAAGGTCTCTCGGACGGCGTCGAGAGAAAATAAAACGTGGCGGGAGAACGACAACGAGAGTAGAGCAGCGAGCACACCGGTGCATGTCTCTACATAGAGCAGAGTTAAGTGGTAGGATAGGACAGCGAAGCGAGCAAGGGGAATCCGTCCCTGCGGATGGTTTCTGGTGGGCGCCCTCGGCCTCCCCGGTCGGCGGGGGGGGGGTCCAGTTGGATGCTGTTCGCCGGGGGGCGGGGGGAGGGGGGGGGCGGTGTCGGAGGGGGCAAAATGAGTCTCCGGTACGTCCGACACGGCGCGGTGCAACGGCGGCTGCAGCAGCACGCTCTCTCGCGGGTCGCGGCCACCGCGGAGAGAGAACTACACACAGCAAGTCCCCACCTACAACGTGAGATCACTCTCGATTACGTAAGTGTCCAGCAGCGGCGGCAGTCGCAACAGCGAGAGAGAGCGCTCTTTCTCACTCGATGTGCTGCAGCGTGGAAGAGGCGAAGCGTGTGCAAGTATCGTGTGGCACACGGTTCCAATATACTCGTACTCTCGCGAGGGGGGAGGGGGGGGGGAGGAGGGGGGAGGCACATACCGCTCCTCTATACGCGACATATCGCAGTCGCTGCTCTGCGTATACCTATTACTTATTTACTGTGCATATGGACGAATTGCGAGCTCTCGGTGGAGAGTATGTGAAACATATGTGAGGATATTTATGTATATATTTATTTATGTATATGTGTGTGTGTGTGTGTGTGTGTGTGTGTGTGTGTGTGTGTGTGTATTATATAGGTATATATATATGGATAGCGGGGTATTATGTTCCGAGGTATTAGGTACTCGACGTGCCCAACGAGTTGCGCGGTAATTTCTACGCTCCAAGGGGCACCTCGTTGCACGGCGGAACTTTTTGTCCTTTTTTTTTACTCTTTTTCTTTTACTTTTTTTTACGACTCTAAGGTCGATATCTCACATTGACTATGCAGGAGCTGACGGTGTTTAACGATTGTAAATTATTAAAATGAGGCTCTCGCGCTGCCCTGAAATAATCGTCTGGGCGGTTGTCAATGAGACAAATCGATTATTCTTATCGATTCGATTAGAGTCGAGAGATTCGACGCCATCAATGGGTTATTTTATTCTTTTATTTATTTTTTTATTTCTATTTTTTGACATGAAAATCGGAAAAATCGTGCCGATAGACATTGAGACTGATAAAATATTTCGTTGCTACGATTAGCGGTGAATCAAGAGATTAAACGGTCAATGGGTAATTTTTTTTTTTTTTATGATATTTAAAAAATGGAAAACTGAAAAAGTAAAGCGTGCGTAAAACTGCCATTTTGGCACTGCGTGACATAAATTGATGAAGGGGTTCCGCGCGTCCCATTTTGCCCCGCCGTTACCAAACAGTGGACTGGACTACGTAATCTAGGTTCATCCAGAGGGGGAGGGGGAGGCGCGGAGGAGTCACAGTCCCGACTATCAGAGCATGCAACGAAGTCACACGGGACACTCGTACGTGTACTCTCGTTTCGTCACACCGCATAGAGAAGTTAACCCGTGTGCGAGATTCAGCGATTATACTCACTCGCCCATCCTCCGCTCTCAATTTCACGGATCTAAACTATGCCGTTTCCTTTTGATTCGACACTATTTTGCTTTTTTATTTTTATTTTTTATTCGAACTGTATTTTGAATTCTACTTCCGTTTTTCAAAGATAAGTTTTTGTGAGATTGAACGATAATTATACTAGCCACCCATCCTCCGCTCTCGATCAGAGCTGGGTAAAGTACCGAAAAGTACTTAAAGTACTAAGTACTAAGTGCCGCGAGTACTTTAAGTATAAAGTAATTTTCGGACTAAAGTACTTTTACAAAGTACTTTTTTCCTCTTAATCGGAAGAGGCCAGAGTTCCACGAGTACGAAATTTAGAGAGAAATTTTCAAATCAAACGACACTGTTCAGGGCCAACATTTTTTTCAAAACGTCCAAAATCTTCGTTTCCAATCCTTCGTGACAGACTAATCGACTGGACTACGATGACTAGACCATGGGAAAGTGAGTAGAGGTCGACTGGATGTATAACAATTAAATCTAGAACGTATGGATCTAGTACAGTGGCCAAAAGCGAGAAAGGTCTCGATTTTATGCATCAAAAGTCCCATTTTTGGGATTCAAATGGAAAATATTGGGTTGAGAGTAAAATTATTGTTGTATACGTTGGATATAGCCGGAAAAAATACGTTGGATATAGCTTTGAAACAAAAAAAATCGAGTGAACAACGATTTTTCAATTTTTGAGCCACTTTTGAAAAAATGTTGATTTTCGTGATTTTCAAAAGTCGATATCTCGGCTCCCAATGGAGCTAGCGAAAATTCGAGGTATTCGTCGTGTTCTACGGGAATAAATACACAAGATAGAGTCGTGTCCGAAGTTCTAGAAGCGTTTTATCGGACAGTTTCAGAACGTTGAAAAACGCGAAAAATTGACTCGAAAGGGGTAGCCTTGCAATTTTTTGACATTTTTTTTCTTTTTTTAAAATGAACTGCCACGTATTTCGACGTATTTTTTCTCGCTGAACACAAAGCCGCTGGCTTTTTTGGGACTAAAGTACAGTGAGACATTGAAAATCTCGATTTTATGCACGAAAAATCGTATTTTTGGGATTTAAATAGAAAATATTGGGTTGGGAGTAAAATAATTTTATGAGAGACATTTTTTTACATTACGAAAGAGGTGCAACATGATTTGCACATGGTTTCCTCATTTATTACAATTTTGAGTGTAGCTTCCTCGATGAGGAAGCTATGCTCAAAATTGTCTAAGTACTTTGGACTTAGTACTGAGTATTAGTACTTAAAGTACCGAAAAATACTTTGATACTTTAAGTAAGTACTTTAAGTACCAAATAAGTACTCATGTACTTTTAAGTACTGCCCAACTCGGGCTCTCGATTTCACGGATCGAAACTATGCCGTTTCCTTTCGATTCGACACTATTTCGCATTTTCAAATCTTTTAGTTTTCTTTTTTGTTTTATTCGAACTCTAATTTGCATTCTAGTCCGTGTTTCAACGATAAATTTGTGCGAGATTCACAGATTATCATACTCGCCGCCCATCCTCCACTCTCGATTTGGCGTGTCGAATGTTATCTTTCGATTCGACGCTATTTTGCTTTTCAATTATTTTCTTGTTCGTTGTCATTCGAACTGTATTTTGCATTCTGCTCCGTGTTTCAACGATAAGTTTCTGCGAGATTCCGAGATGATTACACTAGCCGTCCATCTTCCGCTCTCGATTTCACTGATCGAGACTGTGCCGTTTCCTTTCGAGTCGACACAATTTTGCCTTTTCAATTCTTTTTGTGTCATTCGAACTCTATTTTGCATTCTACTTCGTGTTTCAACGATAAGTCTGTAATGACCGAGCTCGGTGACTTTCGTCACAGCGATTTCTTTTTGTTTAACGCTTAAGACCCGTTAAATGCCCGCGGTTATTCGCACGGTCTCATTAACCGCTCGAGAGTTATTAAAACGCGATAAAAACACCGAAGCGAAGAAAAAATAAAAACCAACTTCCAATGTCCGCTGACAGATAAGCGTCGAAGGAGACGCGAAACTGCTACAATCGTGAACGAATGCGGCGACGAGCCCGGCAATTATCCCCAAAGCGGGGTCAGCGTACACGATTATACGTAGTTGAAGAACAAAAACGCGCAATGTCCACCTCGGAGTCATTAGAATGGAGACACGTGGAGGAATATCTTAGAGCGGAGGAGCCCGAACGGGAGAGAATTTTTCCTCGCGCGAGAGGGAAAAAAAAAAAAAAAAAAAAAACAGGATGAGGATGTTACAAGGACGCTCGAACGATGCTGAAGCAGGTGGCGGAGGCGGGAGGAAGCTCCGACGGAGCGAGCGAAAAAGGACCGAAGAAGAAGAAGAAGAAAAAAAAAACGCGAGACGTGGGAACGCGACGTCGACGGCGATGCAAAGTGAAAGGATTACAATGGGCAAAAAACTCGCTTTGTCGAACTTTTTCTATATCTGTATATACATTTTTTTTTTATTATTCTCTCTATCACCGCCCCCTCCCCTTCCATCCTCTCGCTCTCTTGACTGCATTATTATGTATCGTGCGGCACGATCGGCGAGTTACGTAACGAGTGGCCAGCAGCAGCGTACACACAGACGCTCAGTGTGCCTTCGCGGCCGCTGCCGATGGGAGATGAACGAGAGGCAAAATTGAAAAAAAAAAAAAAAAAAAAAAAAAAAAATGAAGGAAAAAAAAGGGGGGGGGAAAAAGAATGGCGAGAGGAAGCAAACATTTAGTGGAACGGTGGAGTATCGTTGCGAGCTGCGAAGGTCGCGTTCTTCTTCGTTCGGAGCGAGTGTCTGGGACGCACGTGTCTCGTCCATAAGTGGAGGTGGCTCGACGCGTTAAATTCGAAAATTCATTGTTTCCTCGTTGTCCGAACGACGAAAGGGGGGGAGAGTCGCATTTTCGATGAAAATATCGACAAGGCCATGTCGGGACACGAGCGGAGCGAAAATGAAAAGTCCGACGAGTGGAAGAGGGGGGGCAAAAAAACGACAAAAGTGTTATAGTGGAAAAGTCGCCGTTTCCGGTTTAGTCATCGGCCGGCGGATAGGAAAGGGGGACGAGGGAGCCTAGAAACGTTCTCTATTGTCTCGAGGTTCGAGATGCGTAATCGCGATTTACCCGCTCGACGATTTCAAGGTGGCCTGCATAATTAAACGCCTGCACCGAAGCGAAAGACGGAGACGGACGAGGGGGGAAAAAAAGAAAAACGATGGCAAAAAAGAAATAGACGAGGAGAATCTCGCACCGCTCCGCGATCGTAAGTGATTGAATGACGCGCGTGGCATGGCCGTTGCGTGCCCGACAACATAGATATATTGCGGCGGCTCGGCCGAGCGGTGCGTGCACTCATAACCGGCCCGGATCCATTGAAAATTGCAGCCGGAGCTAATGAGTTTCGCTATTGCGCAACCGAGAAGTTCCAGCTGGAGAATGTCCACATGGCGAGCACAAATATATTGACGCGTCGGGAGAATGCGGAGAAATTTACTGAATCCGAGTCAACCGAGCTGTCGATGAATCGAAAAAATTTCTATTGACGCAACACTCGGCGTGAGTGCATAACATTTTTTTTTTTTTTTTTTTTTCAAAGAGCTAGATCGAAATTTAGTCCGAAGGCAGGAAAATTAATGACGATATCTTTACTGCTAAATTGTTCTTCTTTTTTTTTTTTTTTGCAAAATTATGAAATTTTCGTAGATAAATCCGGTGTATTAAATTTGATGTACAAAATTTAGGTAACATTGTTCGATGCATTAAACTCGTCTGAAAAACTCCGTTCGAGACACCGAACCTTAATTTTACCACGCGCTTGTATGTAAAATTCAAACTATTCGTGCACGATAAATTTTCACCAATAAGTCTTTAACTGTGTTTGTACACTTCGGAGCGGGCGCGGCCGTTGAAACAAAATTAGCCCACGAGTTCGCAGGATCCGCTATAAATAACTATCGCGAATCTAATTGGCAAAAAATTGCCAGCTGAAGAATTTGCACATGGCTGGTACGAATATATTGATGCGTCGGGAGAATGCGGAGAAATTGATTAAATCCGATTCAACCGAGCTTTCGCGAATTGCCATTGATGAATCGAAACAATTTCATTCGGCGTGAGCGCATCATTTTTTTTTTTTTTTTAGGCGAAATTGAACTTTACTCCGAAAGCACAAGAAAATTAATAAGGATATTTGTCATTACTGTTAAGGTAATTTTTTTTTTTTTTTGCAAAATTAACGTACTGAAAATTATGAAACTTTGTACACGTATCCGGTCCATTAAATTTGATAAAAAAAAATTGAGTCAAAATTGTTCGGTGCATTAAACTCGCCCGAGAAGCTCCGTTCGACACGCCGAGTGTTAACTTTAACTCGTGCTTGTATGTAAAATATAATCTAATCGATCTACGCGCAGCAACTTCGTGCACGATAAATCTTCATTAATAAGTTTTTAACAACGTTTATAAACTTCGGAGCAGGCGCCATTGAGATAAAATTAGTCCCGTGAGTTCGCGAGTGGGATCCGCTACAGAATAACTTATCTCGAATCTAATTGGCAATGGCAATAACGATTGGATAGCAACTCTCAGCCCGTCCCTCCCCTCGCGCCGCACAATCCCTCGTCCCATCCTTCAGTAAAAGGCTTCACCTTTCTCGGATTTTATGTATATAACATTCAACCGACAGAATTTATTATATATATTTCTCCGCGGTAGTGTAACGAAACACAGAAATGTGTGCGATTCACGGAGAGGCATATCGAGAGTCGTGAGAGACAGGATGACCCGTTACGAAACGTGATAGCGCAGTCAGGTAGTGGCATGGTATAGTGCATTACTTACATACATCGTTAGCGTGCTGTGCGGGCCGCACCAGCGTCCTCCTTGTCCTCGGCACACCCACTCATCACCTGAAAAAAAAAAGTATGAAAAAAATACTCAACTCAACTTTTTCTCCATTCCTGCTATATGCAAAAAAAAATATATATATATATGTCTATACACATGTCGCAATAATATAAAAAGATCTCGCCGAACACTTTGACCGGGGTAAAATGAAAGACACTGGCAGGGGTCAAATGAAACAGAGGGTATAGAATATTTCAGGCCCCTCCCCCTCATGGGGAAGGGATATTCTAAGGGTTGAATTTTAAGACGTTAGTTTGAACTTAAGATCGCTTTTGAGATCGAACTTCAGATCGAAGTTTCGCCCGATCTTTATTGCGGGTTTAATATATATCTTCAGTTCGAACTTAAGTCTGAACTCACATTCGATGCAGTTCGAGTTCGATCTTAAGTTCGAATTTGAGTTCAGACTTAAGTTCGAATTCGATCAATCTTAAACACGCAATAAAGTTCGATTACAAGACCGATATTAAGTTCAAACCAACGTCTTAAAATTCCACCCTAAGTCTCCTTAGGTGGTCCCTCAGTCTGAAGTCCTATTCTAAGTCCTTATTCTAAGTCCCCATTCTAAGTCCCTATTCTAAGTCCCCATTCTAAGTTCCTATTCTAAGTCCCTATTCTAAATCCCTATTCTAAATCCCTATTCTAAGTTCCTCTTATAAGTAAGTTTTGAAAAATCTAGGAAATATATTCGCAAAAATTGAACAACTTTCATGACTGCATACACCGCCAAGGCATGTGAAAAGTTTCAAGAAAACATGGAACTAGAATACTCGAAGAATTGAGCGATAGCCGCAAGCAGGAGAGGGGACGTAGAGAGAACGATCGCGTAATTGTCTCCGGCGCGCAAGATCGGCGTGCCCTTCAGGATCCACAATGATGGAACGTCTATTAGAACGAGCGATTGTTCTTATATAATGAATGGATCATGTAACTGGCCGCTTTGCGAAGCAGATATATAGCTCAGCCCGAAGGAGGAAGGAGGGGGGGGGGGGGTGGGGGGCGGCGATAGCTGCAGTGCTATAGCCATCGGGATAGCCGGAGCAATCGCACAGTAGACGAGAGCGCAGGCTCACTTGCACTTCCATCCGCGATGTCCTCGCGGGCAAACTCGCGCGCACATTGGTGTGTTTATGCCTCACATTTGAAATTGCACACTTACTTATGCGAATCGCTTGCACATTCGCTTCGTTCATCGCGCGCGCGAGCGATCGGTTGCATCGCGCCTACGGTCGAGTGTGCGCTCGACGCACACAGAGACCCGTGCGCATTTCCACTGGCGCACTTAGCGAGCCGAGGCTCGGCGAGAGAGGTAAGAGAGTGAATGGATACGAGCGCGCACGCACGTACAGCCTCACACCGGCATGACACACGTGCGGACGAGGACGGAGCGCGTGGATAGAGTTTGCCGCAGCATACTTTACGTTCTAGCTCGTCTCGGTGAACTGCTTCTACTTCTCCCGAGACTGCGATGATGTACGCCCGTGCGATGATGTGCGGTAAGTTTCATCGAGCGTGCGGCGCGCATGGGTGTGTTCCCGCTCGTATGTTGGCCGTCCAGTTAACCGAGCCGAGCCTCGCACATGCACGGAGCGACGCGCGTGTGGGAGCGCGCTCGAAAAGGCTTTTTACTTCTGGCCTTGAACGAAATGTATCCGGCAGAGCGGCAACTCGTCGGCGCAGTTGCGAGGCGCTCTACGTTCCGACGGTCACCGCTTTGCTGGATAAGTTACGCGAATGGCGCATCGAGGACGGGCCCGTTCAATGACGAAGTCGCACGGATTTGAATGGAACATCGGGTTCGCCGATTTGGCTCCCCATGGAAAGCGGACGGGAACTCGGGCCGGTCTGGTGACCCTTAACCCTTCAGGATCGAAGCATCTTTGGAGTAAAAAAAAGTGGAATCTTCTTTTTTTTTTCTTTTTTTTTTACATTTTTTTATAAATATATAATTTTTTTTTGAGAGGTGGTGAGAATTAAGCGTATTTGAAGAAGTCTTCTTGAGCAGCCTTCGATTAAAACCTTTGAAATTAGCGAGACGAAAACACTCTAATCTGCACCACTTGGAGTCGTTGCTGCCGCTGCTGCCGCTGCTGGTGCTGCAGTTCGGGGGCTGTGAGAATATCACGACCCACGCGCGGCCGCGATAAGCGATACACGAAACCGAGATGAAAAAAGGCGAGAGATGTATGCCGTTTGCGAACGAAAGAGAGAGAGAGAGAGAGAGAGGGAGAGAGAGAGAGAGAGAGAGAGAGAGAGAGAGAAAGAGAGAGAGAGAGAGAGACAGTGCGAGAGAACGGGGCAAATCGGAACCGTGGGGCAAGATGAAAAATGTTTAACAATCTTTCCAGGCACGTGAAAAGTTAAATGTCTTGTATTCAATAGTGGTCCGTTTTGCCCCGAGCTCCCTCATCGCCTCTGCCCCGATCCAGCGCCACGTGACGAGAAAATAAAAATAAAACGGTGATTATACTTTCGAAGTTTAACAATATTCTAAACTGATTAAATACGATTACGAACATCGTGTAGGTTAACCTTTTGCGCTCTCGTTCACAAATTATCATTTAACCTCCATACGATACATGAAAATTCTAAAGACAATTCTGGTTTTATTTAACGAATGTTTCCAGAAACGCAAGAAATAAAATGTCTCATATCAACAGACGGTCCGTTTTCCCCCCGCTCTCCCTAAACTGATTAAATAGGATAACGAATCTCGTGCAGATTCATCTTTTCCGCTCGCCGTCACAAATCATCACTTAACATTTACACGATACATGGAAATTCTAAACACAATTCTGGTGTTTCTTTTATCGAACAAGGTTTCCGGCCAACGCGCAATGTTTCCCCGCCGTCGGACCGGCGCCCTCGACCGCCTATGTTAGGGCCCCATTCAAGCTGGCGAAACGTAATTGGGACCAAAAAAAAAAAAATGGAGCGGATACTCGCTGGGCCCCATTGCGCTCCGTAACGAGTTCTGGGCGATCTCGTTTGCGCCGACTGTCATCGCGAGCGTTCGTACTCGCGATTTCGTTGCTCAATCCGCGTTACAGCGACGTTGCAGCTCGCAGCTGTATCGGCAAAAGCGGCAAACTCCGCGCGAAGCTGTGCGTCGCCTCGCCTTAATCAATGCCGACGAGCACGACAGTGCGATCGGGCTCTCTTTCACGGTGAACATGCGATATAATACACCGTTCGATGCTGCATACGAAATTCACAGCCGCGGACGTCATCTTTTTTGAAGAGACCGTCCCGTATCGACGCAACCGGCGAAAAAGGATCAACATTTTTTATATTTATTTTTTTTGTTCTTTCTCTTTTTTCCTCAAGGATCGCACTCTCACGCGAGTGTTGTATAACGCGTATCCTTGAAATACTACGACGTAACGTTCACATATCCGCGCACGATTCTCCCTTAAATTGTCTCCTTTCACGAAACAATTAATCATTTCTGCGAAACTCTCTCAGGAATTTGTGTATACGCTCTTCCGTTACAGATTAAAGGATAAATGCGGTAAGAAAACCTTTTCACGATCTACAAACAACTCTACTTCACGAAAGGTCCACCATTTTTTATCCTGTTGATATTGCAATTTTTTTGCGTTTTTTTTTTCTCTCAAAAATTGTGAAATTAAAGAGACTAAATAATTGCCGAAATTGGCAGACAGAAAATGATTCTTAAACGCACGATCCTTCTTTGCAGTGCAGGATAGGACGATTCGTCGCAGCCTTCTCAGACCCAAACTCGCAACAGATAATCAATTCTGCATTGATTTTTATAAATGAACAAAGATAGAGTAAACGGTCAGTCAGATATCTTTACTAGTTTGCATTCAATCGCGATCGCCCTCCGGTTTCGAAATCTCGCGGACGAAAGATCCAGGGGACGAGGCCTCGAAGTCGCGAGGGCGTGCCAGCAAAGATTCTCGGTTCGCGAGGGCACGCGAGCGAAGATTCACCGATCAGCGAGTGTGTAAACAGCAATCGCGTTACAGTACAAGTGAGGCCGCCTTAAGGCATGCATTTTAATTTCCCAGCCTCGACATTTGCGTAACCCAGTTTCGCCATTGTTCGATTCAATGGTAGATCGTAACGTCCGCCGCGAGAGTCGGCTCGTTCGCGCGGCTCCGCGAGATTACGAGTCCGTATACCGATTTTCCACTACCGTTGCCGCACGAATGTCCGCGTGTGTAATTTCACCGAGCGGCTTTGTACGAGACGCAAACACTCGCACGAAACAAACATCGGACTGCCCCGACACTTGTAACTAACGCATACGCACGCGTGCATTTGTTACAGCGAGTCTGTTAAACGCGATACAGTGACAAAGCGCGTCGAGCGATAAGCCCTGCGCGACCCGTAGTGAGTTGAACAGGAATTTACAAATTCATGGACTTTCTCCCGTTATCGAAAAAAATCTCTCTCGTCCAGTAACGACGACCTCGTGAACTCTCTCTCGTTGCGGCCCGTTCCGCTCTGCAGTTCTCCCGCCTCTCGTCGAATCATCGATCGCCTCAATTTTTATATTTTCACTTCTCTCACTGTCAGTCATTCTGTCGCTCGGCGTGGACTTCTCGCTGACATTATCTCGAATGTGCCACATTCAAAGTGGTATTCACCGCGGCCTGTGCGCGAGGTGAATTTTACGGGCGACGAATACGGGAGAAATTATTTTGCGCGAAGCCACGCTACCGGCTCGACCGGCCCTCGGCCGTAGCGGGATTCCATTTGTAAAGGATAATCAACAGGTGGCATTCTGCATTACCATGCTGCGAGTTGCACGCTCGGTAACTCATGGCTCGTAATCGAGAGATAAGAGTCGGGAGAAACGAATAATATAGGAATATACGTGTGTGTTGTGCGCGAGTGAGAAACGGAAAGATTATGAGTCACACTGTTGTGCTGATCTCCGGAGTTTGGAGTATATTATTTATGTGCTATTGTAGCCTTGTCGCTCGTATGCAGCAATAGAAAGCGCAGACGAGACCCTGAGCTCTGCACTCCGGTGTCTCATTTATTCCTATAATGTATGCCGGCGAACGAGCCGTGGAATAAACCAATGTGATAGCTTGTTCGTTCCTCTTATCGATTCATCGAAGCGTCGGAGCGGTTCATTCCAACCATTAGTCACTTCATTATTTTCGTAGTTTCCATTTCCAAGTGGTTTTTCTGTATCGCGTTTTTTTTTTTTTTTGTCATTTCTTTCGCGACCTTTTTGTTCAACGATCGCGAGCTCGCCCTCGAACTCTCTCGAGGCGCGGTGGTTATCGTCCGAAGCTCGGCGAGAGCCGATTCGAGGGCGAGAATTCTCGCGATTCTCCGATGAGCCATCTCGCGTCGCCGAGCGACACTCCGAGTTCGGCGATGAGGCACGTCTCCGCTTACCGACCGCGCCGATACGTGGTGCGCATGCGCCGTAGATCGCCGCGCCAGAGCGCAGCACCTGCGCAACGGGCCCGCTCGGCGAGTGGTGGGGGAACGGGCCCGTGGCCGCTTCGTTCCCCCCACACCGGCCGGGGAAATCGGCTTCTGATTCTCCCACCAGGAGGTGGATGGAGCGGCGCGCGGACCGCACGGCTTCCACTACTACGCACATCCACGCGGTCGTCAAGGCCCAAATAGAAGAAGAAAGACTAAGGAGAGCGCGTGGCCGCGTGCCGCTTGTGCTGGACGTAATCCGCGCCCAGCAGCGTCGATTGACCCTGAACTTCAGGCTCTCGCGGCAAGAGGCAGTCTCCCGGCTCTCCACGTCCAGGAGCACGAGTGAGAATGACATACACTTGTATATATGTCTCTATATAAATCTCGGAAAGAACGAGAGAGGGAGAGAGAGAGAGAGAGAACTCGGCACGGTGCTCGCTGCGCACAGCAATTTCCTTATTCAGCGATGTTCTCGGTGCATAACGATCATTACGTATGCGCGCGGGTATGTCACGACTCAAGCAACTATAACTCTTACCCAAGGCCGACTCTTTTTAATAGGCTCGCAGCGAATCTCGATTGCAGTTACGCATTATTACGCTCGGCAAAAACGCAGACCGATCGCGATCGAGCTTTCGAGGGAACGAGGCGACGAAGCGACTCCATTTCGGAGAGATGTACTTTTTCTTCGTCACCGGCAATCATCGGAGAACGATTGTGGAATTTCGGGACGATACATTTTGAAGCTGCTCGCACAACCGATTTTTTTTTTTAGATCTTAGTCGTCAAGTTGAGTGGGTGAAAGTCGGGGGCCGCGCCGACACACGCCCAGTTTTCCGGGTCCGATCGTGCCAACGCGCCACAACGGCTCTGCCGACCGTGTCCTTGATAGTTTTATTGCGCTCCTCGGATACACTCGCGCTTGCAATCTAACGCTCGACTCTCGCGCACTCGCGCTCATACACTCGCTATCAAGATTCCAAATCGTTATTTTGATTTTTTTTTTTTTCCCTCGAATATCAACTCTCGCTACGATGCATCACCGGTTGTTTCTCGTTGAAGTCTTCCCCGTCGCGTTCAGTTATTCCGATTCTTCGCTCGGCAACTCGGACTCGGTGATCGATGCTCGCGTGTAGGTGTTCAACGCCGGATAAGTGGCCGAGTTGTCGGCAATTCTGCAGCGATTAGTCCGCGAATCGCGCGGAGCTGGATGCAGCGACGCTGATTATCGGAGGCTGAGATTCATCCGCTCATGGACGGCCAATCACTGGCGCCTCCCGATCGAACACCTGTCCGCGAGACTACTTCCCGTTCGATTAATCAGGCGGCCGCTCGCTGCCTTATTCCGACGATTTGCATCTCGCACTTGCTAATTGCACGAAGAACGGCGACGATCCCGTCCGACGCGGCGATCGATCGGAGATATTCTCTTCGGCGTTCGGCCGCTCGGCTCTCGAGAAGTGCATTTTTTTTTTTTTTTTTCTTCTCTCTTCGACTCCTCCCGCTTTATTACCTTTCCCTCCGTGCATCGACGACGCAACGCGCTCGATCGATTGCTCAATCGAATGCAGCACGTAAATACACAAGTGTTACGTGGTGGGACAAAACATCGGAGACGCGATCTTACATACAGATGATATCGCGCGGAGCTCGCCGAGACCGAGCCGGTAATCGAAGGAGCGGGAGTGTGTGACGCGATCATCGAGAGCTCCGTGACTCTTACTCAAGGTCTCCCCTTTCCAATTCCTCGCGATCGAAGGTCGCACACTCTGCGGCACCGCGATTTTGCCCCGCGCAACCGCCACTCTCGAACTCGTAACAACGAGAGGACTTTTCATTTCCGCCTAGCAGAGTTTTTCTCCTTGCCCGACGAGACAGACACACATGTCGGGAGGCCGATCCCGAGTCTCTTCGTTGCCGCGATCGGAGTTCAGGTAGACATTTTAGCGGGATCGAGCCGTCGGGAATTTATACCTTTTTTTGCAAAAATAAAAAAAAATATATATATATATATATATATATATCACAGCCGGAAGTTGACTGATTTTTTCCGCTCAAGGGAAACGTAAATCACAAAAAATTTAGTGACTCTCGGAGTTATTCTCGGAGGAAACTGTACGAGCGACCCTTTTCAAATTTTAAGGGTACGTTGCTGCATGTTTTTTAACATTTTTTTTTTCCTCGTTCCAAACATGCATCAACGTTCCCTTAAAATTTAAAAACGATCGCATGTACACTTGTCGCGGAGAAAAAAATCCCGAAATTCACTTGATTTTCAGTGATTTACGTGAGTCTCTCCTCTCGACTATCGGATGTATCTGATGCAAAAAAAAAAAAATGTGACAAATAAAAATGAGTATGCGTGCGAATAACGGATGATTTATCGGCGTCGCGCGAGCTCGCATCCGGCTCGCGTGGTCCCTAATTAAATTAAATTGAAATTAGCGCGAGTGCGGCATAAATTCTTGGTGGATATCTTCTATCTTGATTAGCGTTAATATATGCATAATCTTCATTGCAGACGATGTATACGGACGGTCTGCTGACCCTCCATTATGGGAAACATCCGGCGACCCTCGCCGCCGAAGTCGGGGCCTGGTACAGCGGGGATCGTCACGCCGACGTGACCCTGGCCTGCGACGACGGCTCCGTCGTCAGGGCCCACCGTGTCGTATTAGCCGCAGCTAGTCCCCTACTGGCTAGTCTACTTCGTAACCCGGCCCTGGACCACGTAGTCCACTTGTCCGGCGTTAGGAGGATTCAACTCAGTCACTTGCTCGAATTTCTCTACAACGGCGAGGCTCTCATACCGGTAAGAAAGTTTCCTCTATTTTTAACATTTTTTTTTTTTTTAACACGTGTTGTACACTAATTTTAAAAATAGGGTTGAATCGAGCAAAGATTCGAGGAGAGACGTTCAAGTAAATATTTTGTTCGTAGAAGTAAAAGGTCGATTTGTTGAACAATTTTTTTTTTTTTTTTCATGATTTCAAAGATAAATATCGTTGACGCAATAAAATATTTTGTTTGACCAACCTGACATTTATTTGAAAGTTTTTTTTTTTATATCAGTGTACCCGTAAAAATAAACACAAAGAACTGCGACCAGAAAATTTATGGAAAAATTGCAAGACGTAGAAGTTAGCAACTTTGCTACAACTAAATCATTGACAGCTGTCGCGTTTCGCAGATGAATGTAATGCGATATAACAGTATAAATATTTATAATAATTATAATTATGCATACATAATGATAATATACATTTTTGTGAGAAAACATTTTTTTTTTTCAAAACATTTGGCCGGAGAATAAACTATTTGTGAAAAGTGACAGCTGTCAATGACACCATTGGAGCAACGTTGCTGGCTTCCGTGCCCTAAAATTATCGACAATTCTCATCTTTTAATTATTATTTTCATTACATCTTTCGCTCAATTTATCGCAGTCAACGGAGCTGACACCGTTGAGGGAGCTCTTCGATCTACTACAAATAAAGTCGGAACTGTTCGATCCTAACCAGCCGCAAACCTCGAGCGATTCCGACGCGCTGAGGATAGCGACGCCGCAGGCGTCGGACAGCCAGGAGAGTTCGAGCTACGAGTCCCAGTACGACAGCAGGTATGCAAAAAAAAAAAAAAAAAAAAAAAATGAAGAAAAAAAATGTAGAAAATGTATTTTCCACTCCGACCGTCGATTGGAAATATTTTGGTTATCATTGCTATAATTTTTTTTTTCAAACCTGCAGGCAATCGAACAATCCAGCCGATTGCTGCTCCGTCCTCATAAAGAGCGAAGGCTGCGACGAGGAGCCGGAAGTCGACGTTGAGGGTGTCGAGAGCGAGGCGATGCTCGCCGACAATCGGGAGAGCAGTATCGAACCTCCACGGCGAAGGGACAGCTCCGACCCGGTGAATCTCAGTCTCAATTCTGGGATCTCGACTACGAGTGACAGCTCCCACGATACAACTCACAGGTCGGTATTAATAAACATCAGGATAAATACATTTTTTTTTTTTTTTTTTAATGAAAAAATTTAAAAAATTTAAACCGCTCCCACATTAACGTTATCTCATGGGTGAGGAAAATTAACAATGCAATTTTTTTTTTTTTTTTTGCCGACGTAGGCCAGAAAAAACTCTTCTGGAGAGGAGAGAGTCGATGGACGAGGCGGAAGAGAGACGGCGGCAATTAGCAGCTCGTCTCTCGCTGGGCCTCGAGCCCGGCAAACGGAAACCCGAGGAGATACCGATCCCACCGGCCGAGGCGTACGTCGTGACTCCCCACAGGAAACGGAGACCGGGATTTCACAACGCGCCAGCCCAGAATCCCGCATTCGTGCCCTTCAACCCCGGATTCGAGACGCCGAGGAGGTTGCAAGCGCCACATCCGCTGAGCGTCTCGGCACCGCCTTACCTGGTTAGTTTTCGCAGAGTTCAACGGTACCGGTCAAGGCTCTTTCTCGGATTGAAAAAATCCTAAATCGAAGCTCGTGGGATTTTTTTTTTTTTTTTTTTTTTCAAATAAATTGATCCAGTTTTTTGGGTGAATTACCGACCGTGGTAATTTTTTTTTTTTTTCTAAGTGACAAAGTTTGACCCTTGAACGATCGGTCAGGCGACAGAATCCTACTAAAGTGCAGTTTCAGCTGTTTATAGAAACAAATATGTATTTTTATTTATGAAAATATATATAGATAATCTGTTTATCAGATATTAAATTTCAAAGACTCGATTAGTACGAGAAAAGAAAAATCATCTCGATATTGAGACAAACTTTGTCTCTCCAATTTTTCTTTATTATTTCCTGAACTCCTAAAATGAATCTCGTCTCGATTTTCATCGAATAAATTGATCCACTTTTTTGGCTCAATTTCCGACCGTGGTAATTTTCTTGTTCCACGTCACAAGACATTTGACTCTTCAGTGCTCGGTCAAACGACAGCTCCCACTAAACCCCAGTTTCAGTCACTTATACAAACGAACATATATTTCCCTCCTTATATATTTCTTATGAATATATATATATATATATATATATATATATATATATATGTATATATCGAAAATCTCATTGTCAGTTATTACATTTCGAAAGACTCGATCAGTACGACAAAAGAAAAATCATCTCGATTTTGAGATAAATTTTGTCTCTCTCGAAAAAAATAAATTATTTCTGTCATACTCAGAAGGGATTATTGATGATAAAAAATAAAAGTAAAAATGTTTTTTACAGCAAGACAGAGCGGTGACGCCACCGGGGGGTTCCCACAGGCCGCCCAGCGCCGACCCAGCGTCGGCAGCGAGTCTGGAGCCTCCATGGGGTGCCTGGACGTTGCCGCCCTCGCGAGCTCCGCCGGCGCCGCCCGCCGAGGACCCACCAAAGTCGAATCCCGTCCGGGAGTATCGTTGCACCTACTGCGGCAAGCAATTCGGCATGTCGTGGAATCTCAAGACTCATCTCCGTGTTCACACCGGTGAAAAACCTTTCGCCTGTCGCCTGTGCGTCGCTATGTTCAAGCAGAAAGCGCATCTCCTCAAGCACCTGTGCTCGGTCCACAGAGGAGTCATCGCAGCGCCCGACAACACATTTACCTGTTGCTTCTGCTCGCTCAGCTTCGACAGCCTGCAGGAGCTCATAAGACACTTGTCGGGGCCGCACAACAATTTACTCCTGAGCAAGAATCTGCACGACTAGCGACGGGGCTGAAGGTCGGCCGGCTATCACGCTGTCGGAGTCTCGCAAGATTGTTTCTTCTCGAGAACAAAAAAGAAAAAAACACCTGTTAAGATTCCACGAAGGGTTTTTTTTTTCTTTTCCGGATGTGGAAATTTGCGGATCAGCGTGGAATCGCTTCGGTGCGAAGAAGACGAAAGCGGATGCGCAGTTTCGATGAATTTTTCAACAGGGAAGATTTTTTTTTTCCTCTATGTGAGACCTACGAAGACTCCGAAGACTCTCGTGGCGAAATGAACTTCCGTTTTGAGACGGAGAGGAAGCGGACGTCGGGACGATCTTCAAATTTTTTTTTTTTTTTTTTTAATGGAAAGATACATCAGAGTATTTGACGCTGCGGTAACTTTTTTGATGCCGATGCACGATAAAATCCCCGAGGAATATATCGAATACCGAAAGGAAACGAAAACTCATCGGCGCCCTGCAATAGGATCACCGACGATACCGGAAGAGGTCGACCGGTAACGTTTAGAAAGAGAGATATCGAACGCCAGCCGTTCGCACGACTAGGTTAATGGATTAGATTAGGATATATGAAGAAAAACGAAAGAAACAAAAAAAAAAAATTAAAAGCCGAGGAAGACACAAGTAGCGAATTAACTGTAATCGCACGGTGAAAAAAAAAAAAAAAAATCGTATATCGAAAGTATAATTCTGACGGTACAAAATTTAACTCGCCGCGCACTCGTTTATATCTTGTATATAATGTTACATATAGTATATTTTATAGATACGAAAGGACATTATTATTATTTATTTAACAGTTGCAAAGGGACCAACCGACTTTCCACCGATTTCTGTCTTAGGTAGTTTTTTTTTTTTATTAGGTAGTGCCTGCCCGTTAATCGCCACCAACCAATTGACCGTAGGTGAGCTTGAAGAAACGAAAAGAAGGAAAAATAAAAAGAAAAGAAAAAAAAGATTCAACAATTATGGCTTGACTCTCTCGATCGTTAACGTCGAACGCTGAACCAATGGATTCTACATGGAAGGCCCCATGTGATTCGTCAAAATTTTTCGTAAACGACTAAAAAAAAAAAAAAAAAATAAAGATTTTAAAGAAAAAATACGGGAATAAAGAAAAACTATGTTTCCAAAGTTCAGCGATCTCGCGTGCCGTTTGCGTACAATGGGTCCAAATTGGTCGATTGGGCAGTGATTTCATGTGTTCATAGGCTTAAGTGTGTACGGGATTTAATGCTCGCGCTTAGGAGATCGTCAATAATCGCGTAGGCAGGTTAATTAATTGATTAATTAGGACGGCTAGTTTTTATTAGCGTCGTTTCAGTTCCAATTCGCAATTGGTAGCCCCAACTCCCCCCCCCCCCCCCTCCCGTTAGGTCGACGGATAGCTTTTTTGGCGCAGGTCGTCAGATTTAGGGTAAGCCTCGAGGTGCCTTTGAGAGCTCGGCCTAGCGTTTAAATATTTTTTTCAAACGTTAATATTGTTTTTTTTTTTCTTTCATCGCTTAGGTTTTTGTTTTTCTTTTCGTTTGCGTCTCGACGGAGCAACGTCCTCCTCGCTCGCGACTCCTGACAAAACAATTGCCTTAAACCCGACGACGAAGAGAATTTGTATATTTAGAATATCGATCTGGATTATAATGGAAGAGAGTGCAGTATTTTTTTTTTTTTTTTGTTACTGCATTTATGCGTTTACGTACAAATTTGTTATTTCTGATAAAAGAGAGAAACTATTTAAAGCAAAAAAATAATGAGAAAAAATAAAATCTATCGCTAGTGAGGTTGCACGGTTTTTATTGACTTGCATCTCTTGCGCGTTGCGAATGAAAAATGCAATCGCGATTACGGAAGATTGCAGAGGGATAAAGAAAATATTTTTTCACGGTAGCAATATAAAGAAGAAAAAAAATTAAAGTTTTAAAAGAGATGAAAGGGACGAAGATATTTACTGTAAGAAGTGAAAGATGAAACAGTACAAGAATGCGAAGAAAAAAAAAGTAAATAAATAAAAAGAAGTAAAATAAAGAAACTCGTCGTGCCGCGTAAATACCCCAGCAGAATGCATAATTAATAGAGCACATAAATAATACAATAATTCTTATTTCCGAAGCAGTACACCAAAGATATGTTCGTAGGGCCGTTCGAGTGGGTAATAAATAAGTTATTTTCTGTCTTGCGAAGAGAATAAGAAAGAAAGGCAATTGTGAGGCAATCATATATATATATATTTTTTTTTTTTTTTTTTTTTTTGGGACAGATAGGAGACGAGCTGAGAAGTGTTTGTGAAAAGATAACAAAGAAACGAAGAGACCTGAAAACCCTGTAACGAATTTTAAGACGATGCCTACGACAGATCGCTGTACACGCATAATCAATGAAAAAAAAAAAAAAAAGAAACGATTAGAAGATAATAAAAATAAAAATAAAACTTTTAAATACGATCCTTCCTGTTATGCACTCTCGTTCTTATAGCTTCTGAAACCGCCTGTGTCTTTCCTGGCATCGTGAAAATACGAAGACTAAATTTTTGTTCCGGACTTAACTTCGTGATAAAAATAAAAATGAAAAGAAAAAATCGATTGTTAAATTAAAGTGCCTAAAAAAAAAAAAAAAAAAAAAAAAAAATGTATTAATAATAATATGAAGGTGAATGAGAAACCTCGAGAGCCAGGAAAAACAGCCAGCACAACAGTGAACGCAATGTGATACTAAATGATAAATAAAAATAATTATTGTTTATCGCGCGCGCGAACCATCGCGGCGGGCACAGCAACTTGCAATTAGCGATCCGTGGTGATTTATAAGCCCCTAGCTTTCTTTCGAACCTAAGCGCACTAGATTACTATTGTATTTTAATTCATAAATAGATTTTATTATATTTACAAAGCCGTCGTTGATCTGACGAACGCGATCTTCTAATGTACATATATTGCACGAATCTCGTCCAGGTTCTCTGTCCCCCCCCCCTGCACTTTCATTTCTTGGCAATAATTGAACAACAAACTCGACATGTAAATTTCGATCTCGATAACGAGTGCGGTAAGACAAATCCATGTAAAAATAGAAATACAATTAAAAAAACAAAAAAAAAAACATCGATTCCTTTTCTCCAGAAAAATGACAATTTCTCAAATAATTCGCGACAATCGACTCCTATTCGTCCCCATCTTCTTCCTCTCCCCGAATCCACCCGTATTTTCGAAAAATCTGGACGAACGACGTAGGTTTTTTTCTTTTCCTTTTTTTTTTTTTTTTTTTCTAAGCATCATTTTCCGAGCGGAGCGCGTCTCCGTCTGCTTTCTTAGTGTTCATAGGTTAACGAGAAATAAATTAATTGAGAAACGATTGTGTCCAATGAGTAAAGTTATCTTCCTCCGACGTAATATTCCATTTCCCAAAAAAAAAAAAAAAATACCAATTTTATATCGCCTAATCGTACTGTTTTATGTGCCATTCGATTCCGGTACCGTTTCGTGGCACACAAAAATTTAGAGGAATGCCTGTACGGGTTATTTCTTTTTCAGCTACATCGCAAGGCTCGCCTGTTGCCCCGAGGAAGCCGACGGGAAGACTGAGATTCGAGGCCGTTACCCAATTCATTGTCGACGTCTCGAGCCCGCCGCAGAGATTGCGCCCGCGGGCCGGTTCTCCGATCGTCGACTGTACTCTCGTGTGCTCGTACGAATCTAACGGTCCGAAGTTTTACTTTTGTAGGAGAGACAGAGGAGAAGGCAACAAAAAAAAAAAAGACTAAAAAAGAAAAAAGTACCATTACTCGCGCCGAGACCCGTTACCGGCTGGGCTCAGCTCCAGCGAGGCGTAAGCGCGTATGCAAAGCACACGACTGGTTTTCATCGAAGCATCGGAGCCAGGGAGCAGCCGAGAGTCTCGACCCGCTCGTACACACTGGCGCTCGATAAATAATTGATGACGTCCCGGCGCAATAGTCCTCTTTTCTCTCCGTGCAGCGCTCGACTGATTTTCTTGCAAAAAAAAAAAGTAAAAAAAAAATAAAACGTTCTTTTTTTGTCCGGAGCAAAAAAGGATGATATTAATGTTAATAACGCGTTCGCTCCTCCGGTTTCCGACGGCGGATGACAAAAAAAACCGAGAAGGCGAAAAAAGAAGATCAGCCCCTCGTTAACTCGTCTTGGGTATTTAATTCCTACCGGCCGGAGTGTGTTCCCCGATCGTGCGTGTAATTCGCATGCGCGTAAAAGCCCGAGGGCCTCGGAAGCGAGTGGAACGACAATCCGAAGGTCCATTGGGCCTTTGACAGTCACCGGTTCGTCGATGTTTTTCTCGAAGCTTGGAAAAGGGTTTAAAGACCCAGCGTTGGCGTGAGCTATGCATCTTTTTGTCGCTCCCACCGAGCGTTCGTTCTATCTCCCGACTGCATGTCCTTTTAAGTGCCTGCAGACGTCGTGAACCCGAAGAAATTGCAGTTCGCGAGAATGGGGAAAAAAAACAAAAAAAACGAAGAAGCAGCAGAGACGGGAAGCGAGAAGAATTCTATGAGGAAGCGTCGAAGAATCCGCGCGCGAAGTTTCTGCTAATAAGGAAGAAGCGTCCCTCGACAGACTTCCGAAGAGCTACCTCACGAAGCTCCTCGCACGAATGAAAATAGAAATACCGCGGAGAGGAAAGACTTCTTCAATGAACCACAGACTTCTAGCAAAATACGAGAAGCAGGGAACTACTAATGATAAAGATTATTATATTATATTATATTATATTATATTATATTATATTATATTATATTATATTATATTATATTATATTATATTATATTATATTATATTATTATTATTATTATTATTATTATTATTATTATTATTATTATTATTATTATTATTATTAGACCAGGGTGAGATGGGTCCTCTAAACAAATAACACGTCGACAACGCTGCCGAAAGTATAATCTATTACTTGTCACCCAACAATGATATTTTCATAGGTTTTATAACGAGTCCGAAAAAGAAAATTGTCTGGGGCGAGACGGGCTACCCGTTCATTTTACAAATTATTTTTTTAGGTACCCCATTTCGTCCCGCTTCCCTATTTTGCGACTTCTCTGCTCCTGTCATTGTCCACGAAAAGTTTTTATTTTTGCCTTCGAAGTTTTTATATGTTTTTAAATAATTTTGAAGTGGCCCATTACTCCTCGGGTCGGCCTGATTTTTCACTAGCCCATCTGACCCCGGTGGCCCCATCTTGCCCCGGTTTCCCCTAATTATTATCGTATAATAAACATATAATATAATTATCATTATCATTATCATTATTATTAGTAGTTCCCTGTTTTTCGTAGTTTGCTAGAAGTCTGTGGTTCATTGAAGAAGTCTAATTATTATTATTATTATCTTCGAGGTTCGTTATGCGACTTCTGGTTGCAGGGGTCGTCGCACCGATGCCCAACGTGTTAAGGGCACGTGTTCACCGCGTGCACTCTTCGCTCTTCGGCTTCTCGTTTATTTTATTCGAGGAGCAGCCGCATCGGCGAAAGAGGCGAATACGCTTTGAATACCCACGGGCTGGACCCATCAGCGGATACGAGTGTGTTGACCAATGGCCAATGGAGCCTCGTGCCTGCGGGACAGCCGGATTCTCTCTGCCTTCTTCCTCTTCTTCATCGTACGCTTCCATCTATTTTTCTTCTCGCATCCGGAGTGGTTTTAGCTTACGCGGTATGTCGCCGATGGTACCGTAAAGTAAGAGCGCAACGCTCACACGCACATAGGTGGGCACGCACGTACACAGAGCTGGGACCCTCGGCATGGGATGTCGACGAACGCGCTGCCCCACGGGTAGACAGCAGAGGTGGAGGGACGAAACTCTCACGTGGAGGGGAAGAAACGTGTCCGGTCATCGCTCCTGCCCTCCGCCGCAAATGTATATAAGACGACGGCATCCGACGATCCTTGAGCCATATCGTCCAGAAATGCTAAAGAATATCCTCTTCGTCGCGTCCGCCCTGGCCGTCGCCAGGGCGCAGATCCCTAACTTGGGATGGTGCCCCGACTACGTTCCCATGGCGAACTTCGACATGGCCAAGGTTAGTCCGCTGAGCTGTTTATTTCTTCGATCATTTTTTTTTTTTCCAAATTTTATTTGGTTTGTTAATCGATGTATTGTCGATGTTTGATTCAAGTTCATGGGAGTTTGGTACGAGGCCGAGAGATACTTCCAGCTATCGGAGGTCGTATCGCGATGCGTCATGGCTAACTACACCAAGGGACCGGACGGCAAACTGCGCGTCTTCAACGAAGTCACCAATCGATTGTGAGTATTTCCAAAAATTGATTCCAAGATTTATCAAACCGGCAACCTTATGGCAATTTATTTCTCGCTTGGATGTGAGTCGTATGACTTTAAGGAGAGATGGCCAAGTACACTTAGTACTTGAAGTACGTATTGAAGACTCAACTACTGAGTCAGTGTCCACTGGTCAGAACTTAAGCAATTCAGTTCTGGCAATACTCAATACATCAAGTACTTGAGTACTACCCAGCGATTCGTACTCCAAATACTTGCGAATTCGATGCGCATTTCGAGTACTTAGAGCCTTTGCCCAGCTCCGATATTAACATTGTCAACTGTGGTTATATTTCGTGGCAGCGATAAATTTTCTGGAAGAGCGAATTTTTAGCCAGAGCAAATAACTTTCTTGTCGCCCAGAGAACATTTACTTCTCTGACTACGGTTCGAATGTTCAAACGAGTTTGCCATCCGGCATAAAGCGCGCGACAAGCTAACGACAAAGCTTTTCGCACGGATCCACCGATGACGCCACTTGTTCGATTCGTCAACGGAGATAAAATCAAATGAGACACATCCAAGGGGAGACAAATTGCCGGCTGATATTTGCTGTAGAACGACTTGAACGAAGTTGTCTGAAGAGGGCCTAAAACTATCAGATCGATGCCTCGCAATATAAATGAAGAGCCCGAAGAGGAAAATACAATGTCGATTAACGATTAACTATCTCCTTTTTTTTCATTCTTTTTTAATAGCACCGGAATCAAGAGAATCCTGGAGGGCGAGATCAAGTCCGCAGCGTCCAAAGCCGAGGAGGGCAAGCTCCACGTTAAATACACGACCGTACCGTTGACCCCGGAAACCCAGTACTCCGTACTCGAGACCGATTACGAGAATTACGCTGTGCTGTGGAGCTGTTCTGGCATCGGACCAATTCACGCACAGAGCGCTTGGCTGATGACCAGGGCGCGTCGACCGGCCGGCGAGATATTGCAGAAGGTACAACGACCCCTTCACCAATTACCAAACATCCATAAAATTTTCTCCGCTTTTTTCTTGAAGTTTAATCGATAACGCGTTTGCATTATTTTATTTATCGCAGGCTTACGGCGTCCTGGACAAGTACAAGATCTCGAAGACCTTCTTCGTTAAGACCGACCAGGACGACTGCGCCTATCTCGACGCTACCGCCGAAACCGCGAAGCCGGTCAAGCAACCCGCCGAAAAGCCGACCGAGGAGGCCACCGTCGAAGAGGCGCCCGAGGATGCAACCGGCGAGGAAGCTCAGGCCCCGAAAAGCGCCTTCCGTCTGAGATCCGCTATAACTCCCGACGCGCCATCCATCATAATCGAAACGAGAAAATCCGAAATCGCCGCGGCAGAAAAAGCAGCAGCGTCGAAGGAGCCCGAAGTTCAGCCCGGAGTGCTGATCGCTGAGCCAGTCGAGGCTCTCCAGGAGCCCGAGAAGGAATTGAACACCGTGGAAAAGACGCCCGAACCGGAAGTCGCCGCTCCTCCAGCTTCCGTACCGGAGGTGATCCTCAAAGCCGCCGATCGAGCCAAGGAGGCGGTCAAATTGACCGTGCCGGAAGTGAAGAATCCCCAACCGAGCGAAAGCATCAATGAAACTTCGGAGAAACCCGCTGAGCAGTCAGAGGAAAAACTGTCCGCGCCAGCGAAACAGCTTCCGGAAGCTCTGCAGAAGCCTCTTCAGCAGCTTCAGGAAGCTCTGCAGAAGCCCGCTGGCCAGCTTCAAGAATTCATTCAGCATCCGGTGCAGCAGTTTCAGGCGGCTCTCCAAGGACCCATACAACAGTTCCAGGCTGCGATCCAAGGTCCGGTAGACAAGTTTCAAGCGGTCTTCCAGCACAAGCCGGAGGCGCCAGCGGGTGAGACGCCAGCGGTTGAGCTACCAACGGTTGAGTTACCAGAGGTTATGCTACCAGCGTTTGAAGTGAAGAAGCAAACGTTGGACACGCCGGCTGAAGCCGCTCCTGAAAAGTTGCCAGAAGAGACGTTGGTCGCTTCGCAGGAAGCTCCCAAAGAGGAGAAAAACAAGAACGACGAGAAGAAGATCGAATCTTGAGCGTCGTGAACGCGTCAATTCGATGGGCAGACGACATCGGCATTATCCAAGTGGTCAAACGAGGAATTCATTTGGATTCTCAGGCTCGCAGCGGCTCGTCTTCTGTCCCACGTTCGTTAGAACGAGGCCGACGACGAAGCAGTCTCGCCTGACGAATCCCAAATTTATTATTATCTCTGTAACTTTTTGTTTACTGTATCGCCAGATACGAAAGACGGACGAGGTAAACTTAACGAAGCATATTATAGTTTTTAAGGAAGAAATGTACAACGACAAAAAAGAAAGATAAACGAAGCTGTTATTACTGTACAAAACGAAAAGACAAAAATACTTGTGAATAAATTGTTATATAAAAATATTTCGCGCCTTAAGTTATTGACATTTGAGATTTCCGATATTCTGCGCCAGCGATGCGACACTCGTTAGAGGGCAATGACGTGAGCGGACACTTGCCGGAGGCTGGAGATTTTGTATGGTTCCAAAAATTGATAACGAACCACGTAACCTGAACAAATATAACAACCGTAATCTTTGCTCCGCTGGTAATCGCACCCAAACGTGACGCACGGTCTTTCGCAGATCCGGCGAAGTGGCCTGCTAATTCCAATTCTATTAATAGTTTGCCACAAGTGACACCGCAAACTTGTCAGGGTGTTTATGAAGACCATAAAAACGAGAGATCTTGGCGTAGACCTACTGGCCCCTCTCCGAAAGACACCGCAAATAATCGATAGACATCTCAATGATTCGTATTCTCTTTGGATTCGTAAGTGTTCTTAAGCCGATAGAAAGTTTTAGAATTCCTAGGTCTTTTGTTTATCGTACTACATCCAACGTTGCTTCCATCGTACACTGCCGTTCATGAATGCCTGGTCAGTTCTCCTAAAGCGGCCCTATTCAGATATTCAGATCGTCCAACTCATGAACAGCCCGGTACCAGCGAAGTCACGGACCGTCAATGACGTAAATAAGGGAAAACAAACGAGAATGGTCGTGGCAGCGTCCAAGTTCAAGAGAACCTCACCGATCGTTGCCAAACGGGAAAGATCCAGATTCCGGGAACAGAGGAGGAAAAAAAAACATAACTTCGCACCGATAGCGGGTTCTCGAGCCGACGTCCGATTGGACACGGCCAGTATCACTCAGTGACCGGTACTGGTGAATTCGAGCGTGGCTCACTTGGGTTTCTTGAACTCCGTTATTTACCGTTCGCTGACCCACTAACTGACAAACACCTCTCTCGGGGCCTACAACCAGGAATAAGAGAGCCGCCGGATCGGGAGGTCGATGACAATCGGGTACGTTGGTTCCCAAGGCCAGTCAACCGGACGCATCGCCGACGGAAAGTTCGCTCGAAGGAACGGAGCTTCGTAACAGCCTCTCGCTATCGTGTATTCTTGTTACGTCTCAACCCGTTGAGTAATCGGTAATTGGACGCGAATCGGCGAGGGTCAAGGTCAGCATGTTTGGAGGATCGATAGGTGAGAAATTGCTAGCGATCTTCCGCATTCCGAACTAACAGTGTGTTTTGGCAGCCGGGACGCATGCGATATTAACTGAGTACTGCTAATTTTACGATATCTAGGAAGGATGCTGTGGATACCGCTGATGATTTCTATGGCGACCGGAGTTTTTGGGGTCTTGCCAGACTTTGGCGGATGTCCGAACGTTAAAACGGTGGAAAATTTCGATATGCAAAAGGTTTGTGTCATCGATTTTTTTTTTCTGCTTTCCAGTGAACCAAAATATTTTCTTCAAATCTAATCAAAATAGGCTAATGTGTGTGACCGCGACGGCACATTTTCATTCCAGCTTTCATTACTAAAAAATATGTCACTGTGAAGTGTTTCGTCTTGCTTTTATTATGATTTTTAACTTTCTTATTGTTAATACGCAGTACTTGGGAAAATGGTACGAGGCCGAGAGATACTTTTCGTTGCTGTCTGTCGGAACGAAGTGCTGCACCTCTAATTACACAATGGACGCGGCCGGTGCGCTGAGCGTCATAGCGTCCCATATTTCAACTATGTGAGTGTTTCGCTGGGAAATTTTTAGGTCAAGGCTCGTTGTAACGAGGTTAAAAAAAATGACAACCCGGATAAACTTAATTTCAACCTTCGCAGATCAAGGGCGGACTCGAGCGCGGTTGGCAAAGTGGAACCGATCGGCAAATCTGGCGAACCGAAGCTGAACGTACGATGGGACAGCATGGGATTTCCGTACACGACGACCTACTCGATTTTGGCGACTGACTACGCTAATTATTCCGTCGAATGGAGCTGCGCCAATGTTGGAATTATCAGGTAAGATTGCTAAAAGATTTTTCAGTTTTTTTTTTTTTTTTTGCAAAATATAACAAAAATGGGGCCTGCCCGATCATCCGATAATTTATTTTCCACTTCAGCTTGAAGAGCGCGTGGATCATGACGAGACAGAGGACACCACCGGTATCGGTGCTCGAGAGCGCTTATCAAGTTCTCGACAGAAATCAGATCAGCAGGGCGTACTTGTTTCGAACCGATCAGAAAAATTGTCCCGAAGACTATTGAGGGAAAGAAAAAAAATACATATATTCGTACGATTATAGTGTTTTCGCTAAATCGCCTACTCATGCTGTTATCATATACATATGGTCGGTCGACACTCATCGCGCAAGAAAATTCGCGATTCGCTAAAGGCTTGCAAAATCCGACAAGAACTAATTTCGTAACGCGTGAGTCACGAAGACTCCACGTATCACTTGTTTGTTCGGTTAAGTGAGCTGTTGCACTGCACGAACAGTGAAGTATTTATAGTTTTTGTAGTTGCATTATCAGGGCGCACGGTGCGTTTCAAACTGTTTTGTAGGTGACAAACACCGAAGATAACATTTCTTTCGATTCTGGCGCGCATTTTTCGTTAAAGAAAAACAATATTGAGCTGAGAGCGAAGAATGATGAATCAAGCCTGACCCAAAGTCAATATCAATGATATCATTCGACATTATCAAAGCAACTTTCGATTAAAATAATTTCTTTTAGGTAAGATTACGACTGTGTTACAACGACCTCCTTAACGAATTACAAAGATTCTTCGTGCGAGGCCTCGTTATCGTCCATGACAAATACAATCTGGACGTGCCATTGTTATTTGTTAATCTCCTTCGCGTTGTGGAATTTGTTATTTATTAATTTATTTTTAGTAATAAAAACGAAGTATAATATTCCGTATCGGTGTACTTTTCTTACTGTTATTAGCGGAAGCATTGAAGCGAAAGATAGGAAATTAGCGGACAAACAAACGCTCATAAGATCGTAATTATCGATTATGCGGAACTTTGAAGGTCGACCTAGCTCTCCGATCGCCTTCGTATCGATCGTTTTATCGCATAAATACATATCATTAAATCATAATGAATATACATATATGTATATCATAATATAACATTGAAAGTAAATAATTCGTCGTACGATTAAATTACATCTTTCAAGCATGAGGACCTTGCAGAAAAAAATGTATATCAATGGAAAATTATAATACATCGAAGTTCGGAGAAAATATTGTGTAATGTATAGTCGCGCAACTAACTAAACGAACGCGTCAATCAGACTCGCGATCATTTACCGAGAGTAACATCATTGTTTAAATGGTTTTTCAGTTCCTGGGTACGCGTAGGGAAGAGCTGGGCAAATTGGGATAATGGGAAAAAGCGCCATTTTCCAATAACTTTTGGATTGCGGCGATGGTAAGTGGTAAGTGGGGTAAAACGGGGCAAAACGGGGCAAAACGGGTTTAAAAAACCGGATGTATCGTTGGAAAAAAATGGGGTATCCAAAAATTATTATGAGGTTGAGTTTTGCTCTCATTGTTCCGATTTGCCCCGCTGTGCCATTTTGCCCCGGTCTCCTCTATGCACGCTATTCTCAATTTACCTGGAAAAATATAAGCGATAAGCGTGATAAGATCAATCGCACATCGAGCTGTGCAAAGTTTTTATCGATGAAATCTTGCGTTTGCACTGTCCCCTTATCGGGCCCGACCCAATTTCGATTGGGAACGAAGGTAAAAATCTAAAAGCTCTTTATGCAAAAGCTTTATTCTAGTAAATTCGTAAAATGCGCAAATTTTCGAGAAAATTCGTTGGATTCTGAGCACGGAGCATGTGTCGCTGGTTGTTGATGAAAATGGGGAAAACCTGAGCGTCTCGAGTGGGATCTTTATCATTATCACCGTTCAATCGAAGGAGTTATATCGGCGCAATCGCAACGAGCGATGAGATAGCGGCACGAATGAAGACTCGCTTTCGATAATTCCATTTGATATCCTCAAATAATAACGTTATCTATTTGGCCCGAATTACATCTGCATCACAAAGAGATCATCGCGGTGATCTCGATTAGTATTGAAAATCAACAAAATCGCCGAACTCTGCAAAGTCGATGGAACACCGGAAGACTATTCCGTCGAGGACGAAAACGACTCGCGTTTTTGGGCTTGCATCGTTAAACGAATTTTATATTCGATCACTCCTCATCGATGAATATAGTGAGGTAACGGCAATGTTTTTTCCGGCGATTCTACAATGTCCGACCCGCTAGAAAATAATTATGACCTACCGCGTTGACAATTGTTCACTATATCGAATCGCGATAGCGACTTCCATGAAACAATAGCCCGAATGAAAAAAGTTACATCAGATTGGCGTGAACATTTCATTTATAAGCCGGCGGTGCACCAAGCGCGCCGATAGTGTCTCTTGGATTTCCTTCTGGGACTCGCGCACATTCCTCATCGAATAACCTGTGCAACGACCAAATCATTAAACCGCATACATCATGCTGATGTTCTACGCGCTGGTGGGTCTGTGCTTTTCGGCCAGCACCATGGCTGACATTATCGGATGGGGTCCTTGTCCGGAAGTTCAAACGATGCCAGATTTCGATATCAACAAAGTAAGTTCGTAAGTGACAAAAAAATGAACTCTTCTAAGGTCACTTGCTTTTCGCTCTCGTACTAAAGGGTTTTATTATTTTCTCCGCACCGTTGATACATACGGGACATTCCGCGTCAAGTCGGACGGCCCAAAGCCCTGATCTTAGATCGAACTGAACATTCGTGATGTAATATTGCATGGTGCGAGTAGGCAGAATTTTTTCAGATTTTTATCGGCTTGGTTAATAGACGTGTTGATATTCAAAATTATTATCCCTCTGAAACTTTTGATCGCACAAAAAAAACTTCGTCTACATAAAGATGCTACATTCGATGAACTATCTTCATACATTTAAAAAAAATGTTCCAAACATTAGAAACTTAAAACAAAAACAGAGAACTCTAATTTTATTTTTTCTATTGTGCATTTTTGCAAAAAAAAAATCAGCACGATGTTCTTTTATTGGTGTGAAACAACATGTGTAAATTTGAGAATGGGTTGGCGTCGCGTTCAATTTCCACAGGCGTCTATGACAATTTAATTAATTACTGTTATTCTCATTTAATTTTATAAATATTTTTTTACATATCCAGTAAAAAAAAAAAGGCGGTTTCGTGCCGTTCGACTTGACGTGGAATCGCCCGTACCGGTATATATCTGTTTTTCCATCGAACGACTTTTCAGACTATGGGAACGTGGTACGCAGCGAAAATGTACTTCAAGCTGAACATGGTGTTCGTCAAGTGTGTGAAATCCGAAATCAGGCAGGATGAAAACGGCACTGTACTACTGGACGGCTACGGAACGTCGCGCATGTAAGACGGCAATTAAATAGTTCCGATGATTTTATTATCAACGTGACAGGTATTTTTTTTTTTTTTTGTAAAATGACCGATCGATTATCAGGACCGGGAAAACTGGAGTCATCAAGGGAATAGAACTCAAATCGCTTAATGCATCCGAACCCGGCAAGATCGAGATCAAGTTCCCTTTCAAGAACTGGGTGACTGAGGGCTGGGTTTTGGGAACGGACTACGACTCCTTCTTCGTCGGCTACAGCTGCAAGAACTTGAAACTAGTGCAGTGAGTTACAAACATTGTACAATTAATTTGGCAATTTAATATGTTACCGATAATATTATTGTCATCCCTGTCCTTAGCCTGAAAAGGCTGTCGATCGTGACGAGAGACCAATACCCTTCGGAGGACGTAATCGCCAGAGCCATCGAAGTTATACAGAAGCAAAACCTCAGTACGAGGCTTCTTTTGCCAGCCAACCAGGAGAACTGCGCGTCCGACCAGAATTCTACGCAGATACAAAGTGCCGAGGAAATAAAAAGTTTTTACTGATCGGAGAAACGACACTATTTGTAATAAGAAGCTATGTAGTGACCAGTTTGTAATGTATTGCAATTTATGCGCAGATAATTACGCGTGTTACGTGTCTTTATATAAAAATGTGTAACAGATACATATACTTTGAAGGAAACGAAACAGGAAGCGCCTGTGTACCCAAATGCCGTTCTGATGCATCAAATGAGGACCGAAATTTGTATTTTCATTACTGTACACTAAAATATATCACTTCGCATGCCAACGGAAAATTGTGAGACCCGTGTATGAGCTTCTAGTTTTTTTTTTGCACGGGAATTGCGAGATCAACAGAATTCTACCCAGAATTCTGATCGATCGAACGAAGACTGAATTCCTTTTTTCTTTTTACGCTATCCTAAAAAATATCGCTTTAGAATGCCAACAGAAAAGCCGTGAGGCTCGTCTGTGACCCTGAATGTTATCTACTAGTTTTTCCATTATCTCGAAGCATTACCGTTTTTTGCCAAAATTAATAGGCTTGTGAACAAAAGTACAACTAGCTGTAATCACTACAATTATATGCGAAAAAATTTTCAGCAGTTTTGACACAGAGCTCTTGTTCAAACATGACCCGCGCCACCGAGCCGATACCTGATTATTACATAAATCAGACGACCTTCAAAATTTTTGCAGCATGATATTAATTGTTTGAACAAGTATAAACTTACACTGAAGATAAAATTAGCTTGCAGGCTGTCAAAGAAATTTTTAAAAATTTCAACACAACTTTCAATTCTCACAATTTCATGTGATACTGAAACAACGACGGCAAGACTGTCAGGGCGACATGTTATTGTTTCAATCCCGTATGAAATTGCAATAATTGAAAGTAGAATTGACAGAACAATTTTTTTTTTCTTTGACAGCCCGCATGGCGAATTTTACTTGAGCCATCGATAGTTTTTTTTTAATGGATAGGCTGCGTTGTTTTGTTCGAATAAGTGGAGGATTTATAAGGCGGTGCGACCAGGCCCGTTATCACTGCCCCATTTTTATAGCACAAGATCGAAGACGCTAATTTTCACAATTATAATGTCAGCCTTCTACAAAATACAAATCGTCGGTATAATTTTGACTCTTGGATGGTCAGAGTTGCTCCGAGAAATGATTGTTAGATTCCGCGCACGGACTAGCTGTCGTTTGTTGTTGAGGGAAGCTGCCAAACATGTCGAATTATCGATTCCTATCATTATCGTCGATCAAGAAATAGTTATATCGCAGGAATCGACCTAGTTACAAAATTCCGGGGAAATAATGGAAATGTAATGATTGACGAAACAACGCCATTTATAATAAGAACCTGTATAGTGACTCGTACGTCATATATTACAATTTATGCGCAGATAATTACGCGTGTTATGTTTTTTATATAAAAATGTGTGAAAAATAGATGTAGTTTGCAGTAAACGAAGCAGGAAGTGCCTCCGTACTCGACTACCCTTGTAATCCAACGACAGAAGATTGAATTTTTTTTATCTCACTATTTTTTTAACTGTACCGTAAAATATATCGTTTCAGCATGCCAACGGAAAATCGTGAGGCACGTGTGTGACCCTGGATTGTGAACGTCTACTTTTTTTTTTGCAAAAATAGCTTCAGTACCTTTGACTTTGTTGTAATATCATCCTCCCCTCCCTGGTGCCAGGCCGAATTATTACCTAAGTCACACCTCCCAAATATTTGCAGTATGAAATGAATTGTTTAAACAAATGTAAATCTATTGGCTACGTGGCACGAAGCAATCATTGATCAGTACGTAAAACCATCGAAATTAGTTACTCATGTTATTCATGTCACGTTTTTCGTCGAGACGGGAGCAAGTGGAGGACTTAAAAAGAGCACGACCAAGCACGTTGGCAGTTCCCGATTTTTGTACGAAGTACAACTTGATATTAAGACTGCTAATTTAAAAAAATGACGATGTTAGTGTTCTCTAGAATTGTGACTATAAGCCTCTTCGACATTGCTTTCGTACAGCCGCATCCTGGAACTTGCCCGGATATCAAAACCATGCCTGATTTCGAAATTACCAAGGTGAGCTCATACGCAAAAAAAGAACGGTTTCAAGTAAAAATTGTACATTCTCATTGTAATCGATAATATGTTTCGTCAAACACCCTTGCAGTTTTTTGGAAGATGGTTCGAGGCAAAGAGATATTTTCGAAAATCCGAGAAGAATGCTAAATGCGTCACAGCCGATTACGCTTTACGCAATGACGGCAGTATTAAATTCCTCCATACTCAAATCGACACCTCGTAAGGCAGCGCATAGAAAAGAGCGTTGTATTGGCCAACCTCCCGATACTAATTGGCATAATGCAAACGTTTGATTTTCAGAACAGGAAAACAGTTCTCCCTTGAGGGTAGCCTGTTTCAGCCTAATCCCAATGAGCCTGGAAAGCTCACCATGAAATTCCCTGGGATGCCGATGATGGGTAACTACTGGATTTTGGGAACGGACTACAAAACCTATGCTGCTATCTACAGTTGCAAGAACGGCCCGTCGTCCCAGTGAGTCGCTTATTCACTACACTGTATATTTTCAATGAGCTTCAACGATGCACCTCCGCCAAAATTGTTGCTTGGATCTACGGTTAATGTAGTCCTCGCGAATAGCGTTCACTTCGCATAAGTTTCAGAGAAATTAGAGGGAATTGCAAACACTTCTCGATGGTATAAAAATATGAAAAAATCAAGCATATGAAAGATGCTGAACATTTTTATTTTGCATACTAATAATTCCAAACGGTATTAACAATTTGATGAAAAAATAAAATTGTTCAACTAATATCCGGGAAACGTAACTTTTTTTAAATGAAAATGATTCGTTCATTTTTCTGAATAAACATGAATTTTTGCAGATTTTTTAATTCACTTTGAATTTTGTCACTTTCTATACATTTTTCCCAAATAAAAAAAATCACAGTGATTTAAAAAATCATACGTACTCAGAAAAATGAAGGAACCATTTTCATTTTAAGAAAATTAGGTTTTCGAGAGATTTCTTCAGGAATTTTATTTTTCATTAATTCGTTAATAACATTTTCGAATTATTATTATGTAAAATTAATCCATTCAGCACCTCTAATATGCTTCATTTTTTTCAGATTTTTATACCATCCAGAAGTGTTTGCAATTCCCTCTCATTTCTATGAAACTTATACGAAGTGAACACTATTCGCAAGGACTACTTTAAAAGTAGTGAATACCGCACGGTCCGTATTTAATTGATTTACGTGATAATCGGGCTGGCTCATATTCGCCACTTTTACCCTATGCAAATTTAACCCTCGTCTGTTGCTAGCTATATGATTAATTGTATTCTATTATTCTCAAGTGTCCAATCTGCATGGATCTTGACAAGAGCGCAGCATCCATCGAAATCCGTCATCAAACGTGCTCTCGCAGTTGTGGTCAAGCACAATGTGGATAAAAAGCCGTTTCTGGACACCGACCAGACGCACTGCTTACTGTAAATGGATTCTCGAGGCGCTACGAAGATTCGGCTATATTCCACCGTAGAAGATTACTGAATATGCTTATCGAGGATGTATAGTTTACTTCGGAAAACAATTCTTTTTAAATGTATCCTGTAATAAAAACGTACCCTGTAACACCCCTGTAATACCCTGTAATTGACGTGTATTATCGGCCTCGGGTCTCGGTGAATCACCGGCGAGACCTAAAATAATTCTTCATCGATAAACACAATGGTATACCGACGATGCTTTCGCCAGCGATCGAAAATTTCTGGACGTCGCGCATGTAAGATGGCAATTAAGTAGCTCCGATGATTTTATTATCACCGTGGAACGTATTTTTGGTAAAATGACCGATTGATCATCAGGACTTGAAAAGTTGGAGTAGGAGAAAAATGGAAATGCATCCGACGCCGGTAAGATCGAGATCAAGTTCTCTTTGTAGAACTGGTTGACTGAGGGCTGAGTTTTGGGATCGGAATACGACTCCTTCATCGTCGGCTAAAGGTGCATCGACATGAAACTAGTGAAATGAGTTGCAAATATCGCACAATTAACTTTGCAATTTAATCATTTATGGATACTATTATTATCATCCCCGTCCTTAGCCTGAAAAGGCTGACGATCGCAACCAGGGACCAGCACCCTTCAGAGGCCGCAATCGCCAAAGCCGTCGAAGTTATTGAGATGCAAAACCTCAATACCAAGTATCTTTTGCCAGCAAACCAAGAGAATTGCGGGCCCGACCAGAATTCGGCGCAGATACAAAATGCCGAGGAAATAAAAAGTTTTTACTTATTGGCGAAAGGACACCATTTAGAATCAGAAGCTATGTAGATGCTCGTTTGTAATGTATTACAATTTGTAATCCATGAAAAGAAGATTGCATTTTTTAAATCTTATTATTTTTTTTTTACTGCACCGGAAATATATCGCTTCAACGTGCCAATGGAAAATCGTGAGGCACGTCTGTGACCCTGGATTGTGAGCTACCGTTTTATCACTTCCTCGAAGCATTGTCGTTTTTCGCCAAATTCAGAAGGTTTATAAATAAGAGTACAACTGCGTGTAGTCACCACAATGTCACTACAATTATATGCGACAATAGCTTCAGCAGCTTTGACATAGAGAATTTGTTCAAATATAATTTCCCCTCTCCGTGTCGAAGCCTAATTATTACCTAAGTCAGACCTTTCAAATATTTGCAAAATCAATTAATTGTTTAAATAAATGTAAACCTATTGACTACGTGGCAGGAGGCAACAATTAGGAAGTACGCAAAACCATGAAAATTGGTTAATCGTGTTATTCACGTGACGTTTCTCATCCAGACAGCAGTAAGTGGAGGACTTAAAAGAAGCACGACCAAGATCGTTGTCAGTCCCTCGTTTTCGTACGAAGTATAAGTTGAAATTGAGACTGCTAATTTAAAAAATGGCAGTGTCCGTGTTCTCTGGATATGTGACTATATGCCTCTTCGGCATTGTTTTGGCAGATCCTCGTCCAGGCGCTTGCCCGGATATCGAAACCATGCCTGATTTCGAAATTACCAAGGTAAGCTCATACGTGAAAAAGTAAGCAAAAAAAACTGTTTGATGTAAAAATTGTACGTGCGATAATATATGTCGTCAAACACAAAAGTCTTAATATAATTAATCGTAACTAATGATTGTTCAACGAAATAGTTATGTCGGACGTCGTCAGTACAATCTTGACTCTTGGGGGCCTTTGATCGTATATTTCGACCGTACTTACCAGCCCTGTGGAAACACTGAATTTTTTTTTAACGATCAATATATGCGTCGATCATGTTTATCAACTAAGAAAATATAATGAAGAAATTCTTTCGTATCTCGTAAGACCGTTTAATACTTGTCGCACACTCTAGAATAATTTCAATTCAAAGTATTATTCGGTATCGCTCAGTACCTCGATTCTAAGGCTAATACTTAAAATACCAATACTTCCGTTAAAATACCAATGTAATGAAATACTTCCGTTTTTGAGCGGGATATATTAATTTATTCACTTATTGAAATGAAACCGGTCAACCCGAATTATAAGTCAATGGGAAATCAGATCGACGGATTCGATAAAGTGAGTATGACCGAACGCCAGAATGATACACGGCAAAGACGATTAGTTACATAACATAATTAATGAATAATAGACAAAGAATAAAACCTATGCATTTGGAAATGAAGCGAAAAGACTGTTTGTAAAGCGTAATAGAGAGTCTCCGAAGAGAAGAAATAGGACCAATTAAATATTGCCCAACCTGCTATAGTGCGGAAGCCAGCTCTGATAGGGGTAATTCACTCGGTGAAACACAAATATGCAAAGTCTGCGAAAATACGGAAATATCGAAAGAGCATTTGCTCAAGTTTGACCGAAATATTGTCTGCATTTTTTATCATCCATTGTTATATGAATTTTATCTTGAATACCGGTATACCGACGATGCTCTCGCCAGCTATCACACAATGTCTGGTGCGTTCAGAAATAATTTTAATCCTGTCGCGATAAAGAAGAATGGTAGGTATACTAATTTGTGATAACAACATCCATAAAACGATAGCCTCTGTATTTGGGTATCGAGATTGCGATCGCCGGTGCATATCAATTTATCCATGATCTGGGCTACAAAGTTGAATCAGATTAGGGTGAACAGGTTCTTTATAAACGGGCGAAAAGGCAAGCTAATTAGCAGTCTCCATTGGGTTTTCCTCCGCGACCGAGCTACGCTCTGAATCGAACAACCTTTGCAACGACCGAGTAACCACATTAACATCCATCATGGTAATGTTTTACGCATTGATGGCTCTGTGCTTCTCGAGCGGGGCGCTGGCCCAGGTTGCCGGATGGGGATCTTGCCCGGAAGTCGAGGCCATGGAAGATTTCGATATCCGCAACGTAAGGACTGTTCTATTCTATTTCGAAAAAGCTCTGATTGTTATTTTTTAATTTCCAAATTTCGTATATGCAGCTATATTTTATTTTCATCGAACTCCATTTTCAGATACAAGGAAGGTGGTTCGAATCGAGAAGGTACTTCTCGCTTGGCGAAATGACTCTCAAATGTGTGAAGGCCGATTTACTACACGGCGGCGGCCACGGCATTATTCAGATGAACACCACCGCAATTTCGCGCATGTAACACAGCAATGAGAAATAGCTTATCGTTTTTGTTTTATTGCGGTAAAACGTGTTGTTAATAAAATGATCCGTCGATTATCAGAACCGGCAAAATGGTCTCGCTAAAGGGAATAAAAGTCCGTGTGGCTGACGCTGCTGAGCCCGGCAAGCTGGAGATCCAATTGCCTTCTTCGAAGATCTGGCACAAGTACTGGATGTTGGGAAGCGACCCCCACGAGTGGAAGGTCGGCTACAGCTGCATCGACTTGAAATTGATACAGTGAGTCAAAAACGTCACATGAAAGCGTTTTATGCAAACGGTAACAATACAATCGATGAAATTGTGATTGTCTTTTTCCTCAGCCTGAAGTACCTTTGGATCTGGACCAGGCAGCAACAACCTTCGAAAACCGTAATCGACAAGGCCCTCAAAGTCATGGAGGAGCAGAAGCTCAACACGAAATGGCTTTTAGTGACCAACCAGGAAGATTGCGATAACGACTCGGGTTCTGACGAGTCCAACGAAGACGAAGACGCCGAGGACTTGCATATTCTTTACTAATTCGCGACAGCGACACTCTTTACAATGGAAAGCTATGTAGTCGATAGTGCATAATATATTACAATTTATTAACAGCATAGAACGCTTGTCCGTGTTTTTATCAGATGTCATAGTCGTGAGATTTTTTTTTGTTTTTTTTTTTTTTTTTTTTAAGATGGGTCGAGAAGAGTCAGTTTTTCGTGTGATACTTCAGCAGTTAATTTGTACCGATCGACGATATATCGATCGGCGGATATTACTAGTCCTGCACGCGATCCTACTTTTTTCTTACACTCGACTTAAGAGGAGGAAGCATTCCCACTTGACGATTCCCCCGTTCCGCAAAACTATTTTTCTATTATAAAGGGCTGTATTTTTGGTTAAACGACCGATTGCCTATCAAGATCGGAAAAACTGGAGTAGAACGCATATAGCGTAATCCCGCTGAGCCCGATAAGCTGAACATGGAATTCACTTTCATGCAAAATTCCTAGGAAACAATAAAAATGTACTAATTGGCGTAGCAAAACCATTTATAATAAGAAACTATATAGTGGCTCGTACTTTCTATATTACAACTTATAAGCAGATAATTACGCGTGATACGTTTTTTTATATAAAAATGTGTATCAAATATTTGCAGTTGGAAGGAAACGAAGCAGGAAGCGCCCATGTTCCCGAATACCTTTGTAGACCATCGAAGGAAGACTGCATTTTTTTATTTTATTATTATTTTCTTTACGGTCACTTCATGACACATCACACACGTGACCTGACACATCATGGCGCTTCAGTACGCAAACGGAAAATCGTGAGGCACGTGTGTGACCCTGGTGATTGTGAGCTTTTACCGTTTCTATATTATCTCGAAGCATTATCGTTTGTCACCAGTCAGCAGTCTTATGAACAAAAGTGCAACTACGTGTAGTCAGTACGATTGTATACGAAAGTAGCTTCAATAGCTTTGACATAGAGAATTCGTTCTAATACGACACCCTCTCATCCGTGCCGGGACCTAATTATTATCTAAGTCAGGCTACCTCCCAAATATTGGAAGTAAGAAATTAATTATTAAAACCAATTGTCCACGTAGTACGAAGCGACAGTTAGGAAGTATGTTAAACTACCGAAATTGGTTAGTCACGTTATTTGTCGAGTTTTTCATCGAGACAGAAGTATGTTTAGGATTTAAAAGAAAGTGGCACAACCAAGCCCGATGTTGTCAGTTCCCAATTTTTGTACGAATTATAACTCGAGATTGAGACTGCTAATTTTCTAAATAGTAATGTCAGTGGTTTTCAGATTTGTAACTATATGCCTCTTCGGCATTGCCTTGGCAGAGCCGATTCCAGACGCTTGCCCGCATTACAAAACCATGCCTGATTTCGATATTATCAAGGTGAGTTCATGCGTAAAAAAAAGAAGAACCAAAAAAACGGTTTAAAGTAACAAAATCGTACATTCTCATTGTAATCGATAATATATTTCGTCAAACTCCCTTGCATTTTTTAGGAAGATGCTACACGGTAAAGAGATATTTCCAAAAATCCGAGAGCAATGCCAAATGTGTCTCGGTCGATTATGGTTTACGTAATGATGGCACTGTTAAATTCGTCCACTCTCAAATCGACACTTCGGAAGGCACCGTATAGTAAAGGACGTTGAATTGGCCAATTCCCCGATAGTAATAGGAATAACGCGAACGATTAATTTTCTGAATAGGATAACAAGACTCCATCGAGTGAAACCTCCATCAGCCTGAATTCAACGAACCTGGAAAGCCCTGTGGAGTTTGGGAACGGACTACAAGACCTACGTTATTATCTACAGTTGCAGGAACGTAGGGTCGTCCCAATATTACTTATTCCTTATACTGTATAATTCTCAATGAGCTTCAACGACCTAACTTCGATCAGTTTGGTGCTTGAATCTACGGTTAAATACGGCAATTATCGCCCGGTGCGTATTTAATTGATTAGCGTTCTGATCCGGCTGGGCCATATTCGCCACTTTTGCCCTATGCTAATTTAATCCTTGTTTGTCACTGCACGGATGGTTCAATGCATTGTATTATTCTCAAGCGTCCAATCTGCATGGATCTTGACGTGGGAGCCGAATCCTTTGAAGTCCGTCAACCGTGCTCTCGCAGTTGCGCTCGAGTATAATGTGGATACGGAGCCGTTTATCGACACCGACCATACACATTTCACAGTGTAGATGAACTAAGAATTCTCGACACGCTACGAAGATTTGTCCACATTCCATCGTACAATTTTACTGTTTATGTTTTTCGAGATTGTACATATATTTAGCTTACTTCAGAAATCAATAAACAAAAAACCTGTAACTGAACTGCATTATCTGCCTTTTGTGTTGGTGAGTCATCGACGAGATCTAAAAAAATCCACGTTGCTCCTCCGCCGATCGATCTATTATAAAGCTAGAAAAATAATAGAAAGATCGTCGGTACAATCTTAATTCTTGGGTGCCCAGAAGATGCTTCGAGGATTAACTGTTTTCAAAATAACGGAATTTCGGGCCCGGACTGAGTGTCGCTTGTTGTCGATGAAAGCTGCGAGGAGGTTGGTTTATCGATTGTTATAATTATCGCCGACCAAGAAAAAGTTATATCGCAGCAGCGGCATCGAGCGAGGAAATAAACATCACGTGGGAAGCGTCGCGATCGATAAACTCGATACCGACTGATTATATAATTATACTGAAAGTGAAAAATATGGCTAAGTCCGTATATCACTGACTTAGATGCTTATCTGGGTGAGCCACATTCGCCACTTTTACCCTATGCTTTTAATTTCGACTGAATAACTTCTGGATTACGACTGGGTCATGATCCGTCCTAAAAAGGTGGGAAAATATTTATTTATTTATTTAGATGAAAACGGGCCACGCTTAATTGCAAGTTTATGGGAAACCCCATCAACCTATTTGATACAGTGAGTGTAACCAGACACGAGAATGATACTAGGCGAATAACAGGAAAGCACAAAAGTTATCCGTATGGAAATAAAGCGAAACACTGTTTTGAAAGCGTAATGGGGAGTCTCCGAAGAGAGGAACCAGAACCAAATAAATATTGCCCAACCTGCTACAACACGGAAGCCAACTATGGAGGGCATAATTGTGTAACCGAAAAAATTATCTGCACTTCTTATCTTCCATCGTTCACTTAACTTTGTCTTGAACAACTCTTCATCGATAAAAACAATGAAATACCAACGATGCACTCGTCACCAACCACACAATGTCTGGTGCGTTGAGAAATAATTTTAATCCTATCGCGATAAAATAATACTAGGTATAGTGATTTATGATAATGACATCCATAAAACGACGGCTTCTGTCTTTGGGTATGGGAATGCAATCGCCAGTACATATTGATCTATACATCATCCGGGTGACAAAATTGAATCACATTAATGTGAACCTGTCGTTTATAAAAAGGCGGAACGACAAGCTAATTAACAGTCTTCGTTGAATTTTCCTTCTGCGACCAAGCTACACTCCAGTATAAACGACAGTGTCGCCACATTAACATCCATCATGGTAATGTTTTACGCATTGGTGGCTCTGTGCTTCTCGAACGGTGCCCTAGCTCAGATGGCTGGACAGGGACATTGCCCAGAAATCGAGACCATGCCAGATTTCAATATCCTCGGGGTGAGGACTTCGATATCGAAAAGGCTTCGATTATTGTTTTTTCATGTTTAAAATTGTTATATGCGGCAATATTTAATTTTCATCGAATTCCATTCTCAGATGCAGGGAAGATGGTTCGAAACGAGAAGGTACGTTTCGATTGGTGAGATGGATTTCAAATGTGTGTTGAGTGATTTACAACAAGACGGCGACCAGGACACTGTTCAGTTGAACAGGACCGCAATTTCGCTCCAGTAAGTCGGCAATGAAAAACGGTTCTATTGGTTTTCTTTTATTGTAGTAAAACCTTTTGTTGATAAAATGATCGATCGATTATCAGAACCGGAAAAATAATGTCGCTCAACGGAACAAAAATGCGTGTGGCGAACGCTGCAGAGCCCGGCAAGCTCGAGTTCCAGTCACCTTCTTCGACCATCTGGGAGAAGCACTGGATTTTGGGAAGCGACTACGACAACTACATTGTCGGCTACAAATGCATCGACATGAAATCAATGAAGTCAGTTAAAGGCGTTGCATGACAACGTTTCAAACTTAACGCACCAATGCAATCGATGAAATTGTGATTGTCTTTTTCCTCAGCTTGAAGTACCTTTGGATCTGGACCAGGCAGCAAGAACCTTCGCAAACCGTAATCGACAACGCCGTGGAAGTAATCGAGAAGCAGAATCTGAATGCACAGTGGCTTTTAACGGTCGACCAGACGAACTGCGATGCCGTCGCGAGTGAAAACGAGTCCGAGAGTGATGAAGATGCTGAGAGCTCGCACATTATTTACTAATTCGTGACAGCGACACTGTTCACAACGAAAATCTCTGTAGTCGATTGTGTATAAAATATTACAATTTATTAGCAGCATAGAACGCTCGTTAATGTTTTTACCAGCTGTCATCGTTGTGCGATCATTTGTTGTTGTTGGGAAGATAGGACGCGAAGAGCCGATTCTTTGTGTGATAATTCAGCAGTTAATTTATACCCGTTGATGATAGATCGATCTGCGGATACTACTAATCCTGCACGCAATCCTACTTTTTTTTAACACCCGACAGAAAAGGAGAATACATTCCCGTTCGACCACTTCCTCGTTCCGCAACATTTTTTTTTTTTTTTTTTTTATAAAAAAATTGACAGAAATGCCCACTTTTCGTGCCTGTATTTTTCGTCAAATGACCGATTGATTGTCTTCACCGAAAAAACTAGAGTCATAAAGGGGATTGAACTCATAACGCCTCATCCCGTTGAGCCCGTTAAGCTCAAGTACCCTTTCATGACGTTGTTGACTGACTGCTTTGTTTTGGGAAGGGCGTAAAGCTCCTACATGAACGGCTAAAGCTGCACCAACTGGTACAATTGACTTTGCAAATTACTGTTTCATCGATAATATCATTATTATCCCGGTCATTAGCCTAAAAATCCTGTCGCTCACGATCAGGGACCAGCACTCTTCGCCGTAATCGCCAATGCCATCGAAGTTATGGAGAAGCAAAACCTCAAGACCAAGTATCTTTTGACAGCCAACCAGGAGAATTACGAGAGCAACCAGAATCCTGGCCAGTTACAAAATTCTGAGGAAATACGTAGTGTATTATGCTACAAGGGACGGGAGCGCGCGATTTTCGCCGAGTGTCAAGTTTGCTGTCGAAGCGAAGCGGGTGCAGAAATTGCGCAAGGTAAAAATCAGCTGCCTCCCATGTAGCATACGATACTTTTTTTCGTTTTCGTTAAAACAACCACATTTTTTGCGTCGCAATATCGTCATATTCGCCAATGACCATTACTCCCCTTTATTATTCCTATTACTCCCTCAGGCACAATAGGATTTCCAGAGGTAGTAATGAGCCCTATTATTCTGTAGGGATCAATAAAACAATACTGCTTTTTATAATATGTAATTTTCCGCTCGTGTTGCACGCAAGGAATATGGTTATTTTAGCGAGGTCGGAAACATAAATTATCGATTGGCGGAACCCCCTTATAATAAGAACCTATGTAGCGGCGCGTATGTAATATATTACAATTTATTCGCAGATAATTACGCGTGTTACGTTTTTTTATTTAAAAAATATGTAAAAAATATGTACAGTTTGAAGTAAACGAAGGGGGAGGCGGCCATGTACCCGAATACATTTGTAGTTCATCATAAGACGACAGCATTTAAAGAATTTTATTGTTTTGCTTGCTTATAGAGGAAGCTTTGTCATGGTGAACATTTTTTTTTTTTCGAGATTTTAAGGAAAAAGTGTTTAGAATATTCCAAAACATTGAAAAATCGCATTTTTTTTTTTACTTTACCCTAAAATATATCACTTCAGGATGCCAATGGAAAATTGTGACACACCCGTGTACTCTTGGATGGTGAATTTCCACTTTGTTTCACATGATCTCGAAGCATTATCGCTTTTCGCCGAACTGAATAGGCTTGTGAACATAAACTGTCGGATAGTCGGGAGTAAAAAGAAGAGAATCAACGGCCAATGAAAAAAAAAGGATTCTTATTTCTCATCGGCTCATCGAAATGATACCGCGAGCTATTAATTTTTTTTATCGGAATTCCATGTGTTTACACCTTAACTTATATTTTATTGGTCACAAACATAGATCATTATCCAAAGAATCGATATGCCAAATTTGGTTGAGTAATATATTGTCGTTTCGACAAACACTGGCGTCTTCGAAAAGACGCGAATGTGGGTCGTCGCAGTGAAATTCATAACTCCCGTTTTGCCCGGGGGGCAGTCGGGAGTTAAAAAGTACAACCGCAGAAGTTAAAAAGTACAACCGGCATTACAATTTAATGCCGGGATAACTTCAGTAGCGTGATAATTTATATATGTGGCAATATTTAATTTTCATCGAAATCCATTTTTAATCAGATGCAGGGAAGATGGTTCGAATCGAGAAGGTACGTTTCGATTGGTGAGATTAATCTCAAATGTGTGACGAGCGATTTACTAAAAGGTGGCGGCCAGGGCATTATTCAGACGAACAGGAACTTAATTTCACGCATGTACGTCAGCAATTAAATGTAAATATCTTCAGTAGCTTGATAACGCACTTGTTCTAACACGGTCGCCTCCCTCCGCGGTCCCGGGACCTAATTATTACGTAAATTAAACTTCTCCGAAATATTTGCAGGTATAAATCGATTGTTTGAACAAGTGTACGCCTATTGGCTACGTCCAACGAAGCGTCAAATAGACAGTTCACAAAACCACCGCAATTGATCAATCGTGTGAATCGTCACCACATTTTACCCCAAAATGGGCGTAAGTGGAGGATTTAAAGGGAAGCGACGCTACCAGGCTCGCCGTCAGTTCCCCATTTTCATACGAAGTGTAACTCGACATTGAGGCTGCTCATTTTCAAAATGGTAATGTCAGCGTTCTACGGTTTTGTGGTTGCATGCCTCTTCGGCATCGCTTTGGCAGCGGTGCATCCAGACGTTTGCCCGGAGATCGAACCTATGCCAGATTTCAACATTTCTAAGGTAAGCTCACACGTAAAAAAGAAGCAAAAAAAAAAGAACGATTTAAAGTAATAACTGTACATTCTCATTGTAATCGATAAAATGTTTCGTCAAATTCTCTTGCAGTTTTTTGGAAGATGGTTCGAGGCAAAGAGATATTTCCATAAATCCGAGAGCAATGGTAAATGCGTCTCGGCCGAATATGGTTTACGCAATGACGGCACCGTTAAATTCATCCACTCTCAAATCGACAACATGTAAGGCAGCGTATAGTAAAGGACGTTGAATTGGTCAACTCCGCGATACTAATTGTAATAATGTGAACGATTGATTTACAGAACGGGAAAACAATCCTCCATCGAGGGAAGCCTCCATCAGCCTGATATCAACGAGCCTGGAAAGCTCAAAATGAAATTCCCCGGAATGCCGATCGAGGGCAACCTCTGGATTTTGGGAACGGACTACAAAACCTACGTTCTTATCTACAGTTGCAGGAACGTTAAATCGTCCCAGTGAGTAACTTATTCCTTACACTATATAATTCTCAATGAACTTTAACGATCTAACTTCAGCCAGTATGGTACTTGGATCTACGGTTAAAAACGGCTATTATCGCCCTATCCGTGTTTCCATTGATTAACGTTCTGATCGGGTTGGACCATATTCGCCATATTTGCTCTATGCCAATTTAATCCTCGTTTGTCGCTTTGCGGATGATTCATTGTATTCCATTATTCTGAAGCGTCCAATCTGGATGGATCTTGACAAGGGAGCAGAATCCTTCGAAGTCCGTCATCAACCGTGCTCTCGCCGTTGCGCGCGAGCATAATGTGGATACCAAGCCGTTTATAGACACCGACCAAACACATTGCACCGTGTAAATTGAAGAAGAACTCTCGACTCGCTACGAAGATTCGTCTATATTCCACCATACGATATTAATGTTTGTGCCTGTCGAGAATGTTCAGTTTACTTCAGAAATCAATAAATAAAAAATAATTGATGCGTATTATCAGCCTCGGGGTGTTAGTGACTCATCGGCGAAACCTAAACAAATCCAAGTTAATCCTCCACCGATTAGTCTATTATAAATGTAGAAAAATAATTTTTTTAAATCGTCGGTGCAATCTTATCTCTTGAATGCCCCGAAGAGATGCTCCGAGGAATAACTGTTGGATTTCGAGCCCAGACTAGGTGGCGTTTGTTGACGCGGGAAAGTGTGAGAATGTCGGTTTATCGATTGTTATCATTATCGCCGATCAAGAAAAAGTTATATGGCAGAAATCGCATCGAGCGAGGAAATAAACATCACGTGGGAAAAGCCTCGCGATTGATAAACTCGATTCCAACTGATTAAATAATTAGGCTGAATGTGAAGAACGTGGCTCAGTCAGTGTGTAATTAACTTAAGTGCGTATCTGGGTGGGCCAGTTTCGCCACATTTATCCTAAGGTAAAGGGCCCAGTTTCTGACACTCTCTCAGTTTGTATAACAGGGGTATCTCTAGCATAGTCGGCTTCCCCCACCTTTTCGTATGCAGCCAATGGGTAACGCGCGTTCAGGGTGGCAGAAACTGCGACTCTCGGGCCTCCTTTTTTATGCCTATGATTTTACACGTTTAAAGTGAGAGAGCTGCGTAGAAGGGTCATAAACTGGGCCTTTTACCTCACATTTTTATTTCGACGGAATAACTTCTCGATCACGACAGGGTCATAATACGGACACCTGAAAATGTGGGAAAAACATTTATTTATTTATGTATTCGTGTGAAAACGGACCAAGCCCAGAAGCCAAAACGATACTAGGCGAATAACAGCAATGCATAAAAGCTATCTGTATGGAAATAAAGCGAAACTACTGTTTTTAAAGTGTAACAGAGAGCCTTCGAAGAGAGGAGTTAGCATTCAATAAATATTGTCCAACCTGCTACAACGAGGAAGCCAACTATGAAAGATATAACTCACTCAGTAAAACGCAAATATGTAAAGTGTGCGAAAGTATATTTGACCGAAAACATTAACTGCACTTTTTATCTTGCATTGTTAAAGGAATTTTACCTTGAATAATTCTTCATCGATATAGAGACAACGGTATAAACACAATGCTCTCATGAGTGGTCACTCAATTTCTGGTGCACACGGAAATGATTTTAATCGTATCGCGACAAAAACAATGTTAGGTATATTGACATGCGATAACGATGTCCAGAAAGCGAGGGCCACTGTATTTGTGTATCGGGATTGCAATCACCGGTGGATTTTGGCCCGATATACCACCCGGATAACAAAGTTGAATCAGATTAGGGTGAACCTCTCCTTTATAAGCAGGCGGAGCGACAAGCTAATTAAGTCGCCGTTGAATTTTCGTTCAGATCGCGCTACACTCCGCATCGAATTACCTGTGCAACGACCGAGTAACCACACTAACATCCATCATGGTTATGTTTTACGCGCTGGTGGCTCTGTGCTTCTCGAGCGGTGCCCTGGCCCAGATGGCCGGATGGGGACCTTGCCCGAATATCGAGACCATGAAAGATTACAATATACGCGACGTAAGCACTTCGATTTCCAAAAGACTTTGATTGTTATTTTTTAATTTCAACATTTCTTGTATGCGGCTGTATTTTATTTTCGTCGAATTCCATTTTCAGATACAGGGAAGATGGTACGAATCGAGAAGGTACTTCTCGCTTGGCGAGATGACTTTTAAATGTGTGAATAGCAGCTTACTGCACCACGGCGGCCACGGCATTATCCAGATGAACATCACCGCAATTTCGCGCATGTAAGACAGCAATAAGAAATTGTTTTTTGTTTTATTGTAGTGCCTTTCGTTGATAAAATGATTCTTCGATCATCAGAACCGGCAAAATGATATCGATGATGGACATGAAAATCCGTGTGGCTGACGCTGCCGAGCCCGGCAAGCTCGAGGTCCAATTCCCTTCCTCGGAGACCTGGTATGAGTACTGGGTTTTAGGAGGTGACGCTCCTAAATGGATACTCACCTACAGCTGCGTCGACTTGAAATTGATGCAGTGAGTTGAAAACGTTACATGACAGTGTTTTAAGCAAACAGTAACGTTATAATCGATCTAATTGTGAATACCTTTTTCCTCAGCCTGAAGTACGTTTGGATCTGGACCAGGCAGCAACATCCTTCGAAAACCGTAATTGACAAGGCCCTCAAAGTCATGCGGAAGCAAAAGCTCAACCCGAAGTGGCTTATAAAAATCGACCAGGAGAATTGCTATGCCGACTCGGATATCGACGAGTCCGAGGGAGATAAAGATGCAGAGGACGCGCATATTCTTTACTAATTCACGACAGCGACACTGTTCACAATGAAAAGCTCTGTAGCCAATCATGTACAATATATAAAAATGTATCCGCAGCATAGACCGATCATTCATGTCTTTACCAGATGTCATCGTCGCGCGACAAATTTTTTTCTTGGCAAGATTGGACGAGGATACTACAGCAATTCATTTATACCGACAACGATATATAGACCGGCGAATACTAATCGTACGATTCTACACCTGACTGAAAATAAGGAGGAGGCATTTCCGTTTGACCATTTCTCCGTTTCATAAAATTATTTTTTCCCGACTGCGCTAAAATAACCACGTTCCTTGCGTGCAATACGGGCGGAAACTAGCCTATTATTGACCGATGATCATTATTAACGTGTGCGCATGCGCAGTACAATTCCATTACTCCCTAAGGAAGCTCTATTACTCCCGGGTCAGTAATGGTCATTGGCGAATATGACGATTTTGCGACGCAAGGAATGTGGTTATTTTAATGAAGTCGGAAAAAAATATCGTATACCACAAGGGAGGAAGTGCATTTTCACCTCGCGTGAATGTCTGCCCTCGCTTCGCTCGGGCATCAAACTTCACACGTCGGTGAAAAAATGCACTTTTTTTGTGAAAAATGCAAACCTTGTGGCATAATATGCTATTTTGTAAGATATGCACAAAAAGTCTCACTTTTTGAGCCTGTATTTTTGATACAATGACCGATTTATTATCCGGACCGGAAAAACTGGAGTCATCGAGGGAATATAACTCATAACACCTTATCCACATGAGTCCGGTAAGCTCAAGATCAAGTGCCCTTTCATCCCCCTGTTGACTGACTGCCGCGTCAACTGGAAACTGATAAAGTTAACATAGGCATATTTAGTTATCGTTTTATATTCGAACGACACTTGGATGAATAAGTTAAACTTTATTAGGGGGTATAATGTATATAATTAAGTTCGTCGTATTCAGCAATAATGGAATCGCACTCAGCAAACCATGCATGTGAATCGTTATGCATCCTAGCAACGCCTTAAAAAAAAAAAACGAAACTATGTACCCTGTCGCTCGACCTCAAGTTGTCAGCCGCTTAACGATTTGACCAAAACCTAAAGTCTAACTCGATTTTCCACTCTACATTAGTTACACACATCGTACAATTAACTTTGCAATTTACTGTTTCATCGATAATATTGTTATTCTCGGTGTCCTTAGCCTAAATACCCTGTGGATCTCAACCACGGATCAGCACCTTACGTTTCAAAGTTGAGCAAAAGCTACAAGTACTTACATGCTTCTTATACTAAAGAGGGGCAGGAGAACAAGCGAGACCCATACTTCGCCTGTTAGAGCTAATTAACAGGCGAAGTATGGGCCTCGCTTGTTCTCCGTCTCGCCTTCATGTTATCCATCGGAGCTGCCAGAAGGTCGCTTCATCGATTGTTATCATTGTCGTCGATCAAGAAAAAGCTGTATCGCAGCGATCGTACCGGGCGATAAAGTAAACGGCACGTGAGATGTGTCGCTTCAGATAACTTGATTCCAGCTGATTAAATAATTAGGGTAAAAATGAGGAATATGGCATATCACTCGCTTAGGTACTTATCCTGGTGGGCCATATTCCCCACTTTTACCATATGTTTTTTTATTTCGACTGAACGTTTGGATGACGGTCGGGTAATTATCCAGACGCTTCAAAAGGTCGAAAAATGTGCAGTCTACGAAGATATAGAAATATCGGAAAAGCATTCGCTCAAGTTTGACCGATAAAATGATCCGCATTTTTGTGTTTTACATCGATAAACGAATTTCATCTTAAATAATTCTTAACCGATAAACATAATATAATAATCAATGATACATCGACGATGCTCTCGTCAGCGATTGCTGACGAGAACAATTTCTGGTGCACTGGGAAATAATTTTGATCCTATGACGATAAAAAAAGCTACACCGATTTGCGATAACGACATCTATGAAACGACGACTTCTGTATCTGTATATATATTTGAGTATCGATCTTGCAATCGTCGGTGTATTTTGCCCGATCCATCATCCAGGTGACAAAGATGCACCTGATTAGGGTCAATCTGTTTAAAGCAAGCGAAACAACAAGTCTCCGTTTAATTTTCTACACGGAGCTATACTCTGTATCAAATGACCTGTGCAACGACCGAGTAACCACATTAACATCCATCATGGTAATGTTTTATGGTGGCTCTGTGCGTCTGGAGGGCGTGCCCTGGCTCAGGTATCCGAATCGGGACGTTGCTCGACAGTCGATTCCATGCAAGATTTCAATATCCGCAAGGTAAGGACTTTGATTTCGAAAAGGCTCCGATTGTTATTTTGCAATCTCCACAATTTACATATGCGGCTATATTTTATATTGGTCGAAGTATATTTTCAGATCCAGGAAAGATGGTTCGAGTCAAAAAGGTTCCACCGGCTTGCGGAGATGGATTACAAATGTCTGAAGAATGATATTCTATAAGGCGGCGACGAGGACATTATGCTGACGAACACCACCGCAATATCCCGCACGTAAGGCAGCAACATGAAATGATGTTATGTCTCTGTTTTATTGCGAAACGTTTTATTGATTAAATGATCGATCGATTATTAGGACCGGCAAAATGGTGGTGTTGAACGACGGCAAAATTCGTACGCCTGACGCTGCTGAGCCCGGCAAACTCGAGCTCCAATTGCCTAATTCGCCCGACTGGGAGAAGGTCTCCATTTTGGGTCGCGACTACGACAGCTACATAGTCGGCCACAAATGCACCGACTACGAATCGATAAAGTCAGTCAAAGACGTTGTATGACAACGTTTTAAACTAACCGTAACGATACGATCGATGAAGTTGTGATTGTTCTCTTTTTTCCTCGGCGTGAAGTTCTTTTGGGTTTTGACCAGGCAGCAACAACCTTCGAAAACCGTAATCGACAACGCCGTCACAGACGAATTGTGATGCCTGAGCCGGTTCCGACGATTGTTTTAAATGAAAACGCCGAGAACTCGCATATTCTTTACTAATTCGCGATAGCGACACTGTTCACAATGAAAAACTCTGTAGTCAATCGTATGTAATATATTGCAATTCATTCGCAACAAAGAACGCTCGTTAATGTTTTTACCAGACGTCACCGTCGTGCCATTATTTTCTTGTCAAGTTGGGACGGGAAGAGCCGATCCTTCGTGCGCCGCTCAAACTGTTAATTTATACCGATCGGCGATATATCGATCGACGGATACTACCAGTCCTGCACGCGATTCTATGTTTTTTAGCACCCGACTGCAAAGGCATTCCCGTTCGCTAACTGCATCGGAGACAATTTTTCTGTTGCGCAAAGATATTTTAGTCTCTTTGCCGATTAACGACTATTCGTTCGGGATTCTTTACTTAAATGTCTTTTTTCGAAAAATATTATTGTACCCGAAGATCAACAAGTCGTTTCCAACGAAGAACGAATAATTGTTTAGCGATAAGTACACCGAGATACCGTCAGTGTTCGTTCTTTATCGTGCGACGGTCTATCGTTGGAAATATTTTTTTAATGACAAATCGCGATGTCGCTTGTTGGGTCGTAAATTTTTCGACATTAAGATTGCAACAATAGGTGTGAATTTTTATTAATCATATCTTTCCGCGCATGACGTTCGACGCATGGTAAACGTTCCGGACGCCGGTCATGAACCAGTTGTTGGCCGCGTCGTTTCAAGCCATATCTGTAGCGTGATGTATAGGTATAGTTTCAAACGACGTGGCCAATCGCTGGTTCATAGCCGGCCATAGCCGGTTATCGGGACGTTCGCCGAAGGCGCGAGAAAGAAAAAACAAGAGGCGCGCCGGAGCGTCCCGCAATTTATGTTTGCACTACGTTTGGGTATTTGGGTATTATGATTGCAATAATCTGAACATTTTATTTGATACATTGGCCCGGGTTAGCAACGTTGCACGGGCGCGGACAAATCATTTATAAACCGCCCGAATACCAAACCCATTACCAGTCTCCGTCGATTCTCCTTCTGTGACCAAGCTCCATTCTGCATTGGGCAATCTGTGCAACGACCGAATAATAGCACTACATACATCATGGTGATGTCTTACGGATTGGTGGCTCTGTGCTTTCTGAGCAGTGCCCTGGCTCAGTCGCCCCAATGGGGCTCTTGCCCGCATATCAGGCCTATGCCCCACTTCAACTTCCGCATGGTAAGTTCACACAAAGGAAAAAAGAAACATAGTTGCCACGAAATTCTCCAACTGAAATTCCCTGACTTATCCCGGTTTCCCAGAGAAAAAAAAATGTCATTTTTCCAGTCTATCGAGCACATTAGGAAAGGACAATTGAAAATAGGGTGAAATATATAATGACTATTAATATATTAAACTCAGTTCCCGATATTAAAAGTTCCCAACGAGAATAATATCACGACATAGTCACAGAATATATGCTGTATATAGTCGACAAGTTTGCTGAAACGTAAAAAAGCCCGGAATAAACGAAATACATCAGATTCAAAACCCTTCCAGGGTTAAATAGAACCCTGACTAAAATCAATCCTTCAATGGTAACTTGCATTTGTCGGGGTGGCATCGAAGGCTTCTATTCTTGTTTTTCTCCACGATTGATTCATTAATTTGTTTCATCGAACCCCTCTTCAGATTCAGGGAAGATGGTTCGAAGCTGAAAGGTACCAGATGCCTACGGAGGTACCCATCAGATGTGTGCGATACAGTTTCCTCCACGGCGGCGGACACGGCATCATACAATTGAACACCTCTGCAATCTCCGGCTTGTAAGATAGCAACGAGAGAAGCTTAATCATTTTTTTTCCTCCCGTTTTGCAGCTTCTTGATAACATGATTGTTTGATTATCAGGACGGGCAATCTTAGATCCGGTGCAGGAATAAAATTCCGTCAGCCTAATCCAATTGCGCCCGGCAAGCTCCAGTTCCAACTGCCCACGACGAACGAATGGCACAACTACTGGATTTTGGGAGCCGACTACCACAATTACCTTGTTGCCTACGCCTGCGTCCCCTCAGGGGTTTTGAAGTAAGTTGCAAGCGTATTCCAGATTTACCGTATTCATGATTTACCGTAAGGACGACTCCAATTTAAATTGTGATTTTCGTCGTCCTCAGCATGAAGTACTTGTGGATCCTGACCAGGGACCAGGAACCATCGGAGGGCATCATGCACGAGGCCCGCGAGGTTGTCGCGAACCACAAACTCAACAAAAAGTGGCTTTCGATGACCGACCAGATGCACTGCGTGGCCAAGCCGGATCACAGCCTGACAGCCAATACCGAAGAGATTCACATACTTTGGTAATCAGCGAAGCAACACTTGTTGTAATAATGAGCGCAGTAATCGCTCGTATGTAACGCATTAAAATTTATTCGCAGCATATACAACCTTGTCTTGTGTTTTTTCTTCTATTGAGACTAAGCGTAACCCGTCCATCCCGCCCGACTCGCACCCGGTCGGTATCGTACACTGTAATCAATTGTTTTTTTTTTTTTTCACGCATACCGCACACTTGCACGCTCTAGACGGAAGTTTCATCGAAAGCTGACATGATATTCGCTCTCGATGAGACTTTTCGTTCAATCGCGCCACAGCCTGTGACAAAAAGTTGATGAGAGTCGCATTACCGACCGCGGTAATAGCGCATACAGTAGAACCTCGATTGTCGGAACTGCCGTTACCCGAACTCTCCATTATCCGAACCGCGACTGGCTTTATCCGAATTTCTATTATCCGAACCATGGCGCAAAATTCAGACGTCGGGTATTTTTTTTTTGGATAATCGAGGTTCTACTGTACCGTAGAACCTCGCTTATCCGACCTTCGATTAACCGAGTCTCCGCGTTATCGGAAACACCCAATTCCTCCGAGCTCTCCAACCGCGGTCCAGGCTCGGATAACACGAAAAACTCGGGTAAAACGGACAAAGCAGCATTCCATGCGTGAATTATTCCGTAAAGGCAACTTTGTTGCATACTTGTACAAGTTTGCTTTATACTGCGAGCTGCAAATACAGCAGTTTCGATTTTAGAGTCGATGGTTTATGTTTATATAAAGTTAATGTTTGTACGAAGTGGTGTTATTTAAAAATATATATATAACAGTAGTTGTACCCGCCTTCGCAACGGGTACAAGAGAAATTTATCTATATCACTCGGTAGGAAAATGGCGGTTTTACGCGCGCTTTACTCGCATAAACCTCAATTTTCCCGCCTTGTGAAATAAAATTTTGTACGATACTCGCGCGAAAAACGTTTTCTTTACTCGTTTGATTGCAACCGTCGCCTTCGGCTCGTGCTGCAAACTCGCATTCTACAGAAAAAGTTGTCCACACTAGTACCGTAATATACTATTATGAACGTGAAGTTTCACGGTTAGCACGAGATGCTCGTGTGCAAAGAGGGTTCGGATCGCTCGGGAAAAGAAATGGGGTATACAGCACGTGGCAATTTGCGTAAGATGTTCAATCATTCATTTCACTGTGCACTAGAAGACAATTATCGAGGATAGTTCGTTACCATGAAGTTCACTGCTGGTACGAGACTCTCCATAAAGCAAAGAACCTATCGCGAGTCGTAAATTCACGATTAACTTCACCAAGTATGTGCCGTGACTTTGTACGAACATGCGTTCGTACAAAGTCGTCGATAGTTGCGCAGATAATGAGAGCGAGGTAAGGGATCGAGCGTGTGAACTAGCCACTGAACGGAATTCACCGAATTGAACGGAAATTCGTCTCTTCGGTTGACTCTCGCACCCGGACAATGATAGGTTCGCGAATCTTCGCGCGCGCCGTGCTGCCACCTGGACGTTGTGCTGGACATTATCATCCGTCTCGCTCTATGACGTGAACAGTACGTGTTCGAATTGAGTATGTTATCCGTGTTATCCGAGATTTCACTTATCCCACATTAGCTCGGATACCCAGACGGCCAACCGTAGCACGGGCAAAGAAGGGCATTTGCTTGCGACCAAGCTTTGCTGCTTGCTTGCCAGCAATAATGGAACAGTAGTTTTTAGCACGATATTGCAGGATATTGATAGGAAAAATCCCACAACGGTTGCTATAACCTGATTTCTTATTCTTGGCAACCGTGAAGGAGATCAAAATTCCTCCTCATCAGAAGCCAACCTCTGATTGCACATTTCCTCAATCAGAGTTATTGCTAATGATAATTGAAACCTTACTTTTTCATGCGACGAATGAGTCCGACAGTGGATTGATAATGAATTATCGTTACATGATAAAGAGTCATTTAAGAGTTTGTTTGCCTAAGAGGTCCTAAGATCTCACGCATAACAACTGTGACGCAAGCAAATTAATCTTCGTAATGAGTCGCAAAGCATCAGCAAGCCGTGCTAACAGTATGCTCCTAAAAATTTTCGGCATTAAATGCTGGCAAAAACCCAGGCAAATGCGGACGCACATGCCGTAATTTTGTCACCATCCTATGAGGACATTTGCCCATTTGCTGGCGGGTTGTTGGCGAAATGCTGTCTGGGTAAACGGGCTTCCACTGTACTGTCAATACCGCCAGATACATCGAATACAATAGGCGGTGACATTTTGCTCTGGCAAAATGGGACGAGGATCGGTTATTCGTGCCATTGTCGACCCATTGATTCATAACTCTTTCGGAAAGTTGTCCCTGAGACGCGGCACTCGATCGGCTGCGCGTTGTCTGGACGCTCGCTAGTTTTACGTACCGTGATGAATCACCGCGAATGAACATCGAATAGTTGTTTAATGATACTTATCCGCTGAGATACCGACAACATTTGTCAGTTATCGTACAATGGTCTATCGCTGGAGTTTTTCTTCGTAACGATACGCCATGTCGGTTGTTAGATACACGAGCCCGCGATAGTGACATCCGCGACACGATACCGTAAATTGTATTGCCACCGAGTTTGCAATCATCGGTACGCTATTTTTATTTTCCTTCTTTCGTTTTCGCTTTATTATTGAATTGTTCTGGATACGTCACTCGGATGACAACGAGCCCCGGAACAGGACTGCGGAGAGGATTTAAAAACAGGCGGCACGTATAGGCGTCCCGTCAGTTCCGTTTGAGCCTCGTTCAGGGACAGATACCGGCTGTACACAGGCAATTACTCGTGCGACACCTCGACTATCGGCTCGGTCTCATTATTATACAAAGCGTAACTCAAGATCGCAGCTGCTCATTTACAATAACAACGTCATGAAAGCGTTCTACACACTTGCAACGCTGTGCCTCTTCGGCAATGCTCTTGCACAAGTTCCGGGACTTGGGGGCTGCCCGGCGGTTGACGTTATGAAGGATTTCGAAATCGACAGGGTAAGCTCAGCCGATCTTCCGAAAAATTTAAAAAAAAAATTCATTAATCAAAAATCTGAAAAATTGAAAAATAAAAGCATTGGAAAATTAATCAATCAAAAAAAAAAAAAAAAACTAGAAAAATTAAGAAATTAAGAAGTTAAAAGATATAAAAAAAAATTGAAAAATTTACAAATAAAATTTGTTTAAAGTTTCAAAATTGAAATTTGACTTTCTGATTGTGACCGATAATATTTCGCGAAACTCGTCCGCAGTACTTGGGATTGTGGTACGAGGCGAAGAGATACTTCGCGGCCTTCGAGCTCGGTGGGAAGTGCGTCGAGGCCAATTACACCTTGATTGACAACAGCACCATAAGAGTGGTGAACTCTCAGATCAACAGCATGTAAGAAAGGGACGAGAGACTAATCGACTTCGTCGCGAATTTCGCCGTACCATCGGAAATAAGATGACCGATTGATTTTCAGAACCGGAAATCCAAAATCAATCAGCGGAGTTGCCCGAGTTGTCGACACCAACGAGCCCGCGAAGCTTGAGGTGAAGTTCGAAGGCGTCCCCGTCGCGGGTAGCTACTGGGTTTTGGGAACGGACTACGACACCTACTCAGTCGTCTACAGTTGCAGCACGCTCGCTTTTCTGCAGTAAGTCGCTGTTCGTTATGCAATAGATTCTCGTTTAACTTCGACGATCAAGCTACGGCAACGTCGCTGGCCGAACTATGCAAATGCGGTCGTGGTGATGCGCATGAGCGACTAACGAATCGTTTTCCATAATTTTCAAGCGTGGAGTTCGCGTGGATCCTGACGAGGGAGCGCAATCCTCCGCAATCCGTCATCGACGCAGCTATCGCCGTCGCTAAAAAGAACGACGTCAACACGATGTTGTTTTTGACGACCAATCAGGATCACTGCTAAAAACAATAATCGAAGGAATGAAAATTCTCAGCTCGCCTCGTCGCAACCGGCGCGACTCTTTGCAGACGTGCAAAGAGTCACGGGTGTAACGTACAATGGTTCGTCATCTTCGATGATGTAAAGTTTACTCTGTAAGTCAATAAAAAGCCCATGATCGATCGCGCATTTCCCGTCTCCGGTGTCAGTGCGTCATTAGCGATGCTCAATAAAAAATAGAAAACTAAAGAAAACGGTGCGAATATAAAATAGCACCACTGCGCTCTGGTCGGTAATTATATGTCTGCGAGCGTCGAACGAACTTCCGGCTGCACCGAGGACACACGGTGAAAAATATGTTTTCACAATATTCTTGGCGGTTAATTTTACGAGAAACAAAAAAATTAATTAAGATCGTTGACGGTACGACGAGCGAAAGGAGCAAGTTCGCGTGCGACAAAAGAGATCTTTATCGGCACTCCGATACACGGATTTTCCAACAAACAAAAAATCTTTTTTTTGTACATTCGACAAATATTAATTGTCAAAAAAAAATCTCCACGATTAATTGTCATGTTGATCAAAAATTCTTTTTGATTTTCTCGACTAATTCTCAACTCAACGTCTCAAGTCGACTTCTCAATTCGACTTCTCAACTCAACGTCTCAATTCGACTTCTCAACTCTACTTGTCAACTCTGCTTCTCAATTTTACTTTTCAACTCGAATTCTCAACTCGAATTCTCAACCCGAATTCTCAACCCGAATTCTCAACCCGAATTCTCAACCCGAATTCTCAACCCGAATTCTCAACCCGAATTTTCAACCCGAATTCTCAACCCGAATTCTCAACCCGAATTCTCAACCCGAATTCTCAACCCTAATTCACAATCCAAATTATCAACCCGACTTCTCAACTCGAATTCTCAACTAGAATTCTGAACTCGACTTCTCAACTCAACAGACGACAAATATTGGTCGACTTTAAAAACAATTTATTTTACCGTGCACAGTGCACCGACTTGACGACGGTCGATCGGCGAAGCCACCAGATGGCGTGGCGCGTCGATCGTTCGCGAGGCCTTTCGCTCCATCGGCTGAGACGCTTTGCGCATCGTCGCTAAGTTGGTAAAAACCTGCAGCGCACCTGGATAAATTTCCTTTCGACGGTAAACGGCGAGCGCGTCACTCCGTCGCTACCTACCGATGGCGGGCGACAATCAATATCTTTCCCGTTCCGTCATTGATAAATTTCCCATGAGTTATCGCATTCTGCAAACAAACCCAAAAAAAAAAAAAAAATCCAATCCCCGACAGATTACCGTGGATCGTCGATCCATCAACTCGCAGATAGGTGCGCTATCCGCCATTTATTCCAGACAACAATAATTCCATCCTCGCAGCTTGCGCAAATTTATTCGTGATTAATGGACCGTAAAATTTCATTATCAATGCGTACCGTTGACCGGCCACTCCGTACGAACCGAGCTCGAGCCCGCGATAAAGCATCGAGCGACTCGCACAGAATACGTACTTTTAATCGAAACCGCGAACATTATTCACATGGAATTTTTTTCCCCTCCCCTCCCCGCCCCTCCATCACCGCCATGAATAAGTTATGGCGGTAACTCGAGTTATCGGACCCGGTCAGCCCTTTCGCGTCCTTCGCGAGAAATAAATCAACGCCCTTTTCGCCCCTCCGCGGTCCCTCGAACTTTGCACTCTCGGCTCCCACCGACACGTGTATCCTCTCGGACTAATAAAACTACGTGAAAATGTCCGCGCGCGCGCTGGGAATTCGCGACGGGAAATATGAAAAAAGAAAGAAAAAAAAAAAACATATCGCCGCACAACGCAGTCCAGGTGAATCCCCAAAGCGCTCGGGGAAAATATGACGTCGGAGGCTCCGGTTGGCCGGCGCGCCGGCGTTATTGCCGATATGCGCTGCAGCGAGGATTAATTGGAAAGTCGAAATTAAACATCGCCGAAGCAACCCTCCCGGTCGCCGGTTCGATACGGACCAGAAGCGGACGCGAACGGGCGTCGAGCCTCGTTATACCGCCGCTCCGCTTCACTCCCCCCACCCTCCACACCCCCGGCAAGGGAGAGCGGGACAAAATGGAACAGTCGGTCAAAACGGGACAGTGCACCCAGAAAAATAATTCATTTGACGGCCACCGTTTATTTGGTTTAAGTAAAATATTTATTTAAATTAAGTAAATATTTATTTTAATTAAATAAATATTTTACTTAAACCAAATAAACGGTGGCCGTCAGATAAATTATTTTTCTCTATGTGCGGCGCCAAAACTGAACTTTCCAATAACTTTTGGATGTCCCACTTCGTCCCAACGATAAATCCGTATTTTCAAGGCCGTTTTGCCCCACTCAGTCCCGCCGCCAGCCAAAAGTCACTGGAAAATTGGCTTTTACTCCGTTATCCTCATTCGTTCCACAGTCCCATTTTGCCCCGCCCTCCCCTACTCTCTCACCGCGACCACCCCCTCGATCTCCCTCTCGCCCACGCCGCCGAACCGGGAGGGAAGAAAAAGTGCCCAAAAAAAAAAAAAAAAAAGAACCCACGTTGAGCCCGCACGGATGAATAACGGGTCGTTCACGCACTCGCGGCCTAAACAACGAGAACTCCCGGGCAACAATACGCGTTAAATTGAACAAATAGAAGAAGAAGCGCCGATGTACAATACGACCGAGGGCCGCGGAGCGGGGAGGAACGACAGAGGTGAGAGCGAAAGAGAATCTCGAATGAGAGAACCAACGATAAAGTAACGCGTGCAAGAGCGCCCCGTGCGTTCCCGTTTCAGCGTGCAAACAGACACCCCATTCAATTTCGCAGCCGCAGGATACGTCGGTACGTCATCAACGGAGCATTGTCCGACGATAAAGAGACTCGCCGGTGTGATGCCGGTGGTTGTTTGCCACTGCGAGATCTTTCTCCCCCGGGGTGGCTGCTGGGACTTTAATTTGCAAGCCCCGCCGGCCGCGCGTGCGCCCATCGGAGCGAACGGTGGCACGGAAAAACGTCCCATAAATATTGTCACATTACCGGCGTGGCGCGACTCTTCCGAGAGTCCTCGATCGCACCCTCGACGACCCGTATGAGGCTCCGCTGGACTCGGATCTTTTATTGTGGCTCTTGTTGGACTCGACGTGTTATTACATCGCGGGAAGTCTATTTGATGAACGCTGTCCAATTTACTCCGATGCTGCGAGGCTTCGGCAGGAGAGGGGCGGCTCTGGTGGGAAAAATTATGATATTCGACGGAGAGTTTTATCGCTGGATACGGAGAGAGCGATAAAAATTGGGAGGGCGGAAGCGCCATTGACGTTAAGTACCGGCGATTGAATATTCAGCGACTCGGACGCGTGAGAAAACTTCTTCGATCTGTAAATAATGGAGTGATCGTCGCTTGGGACGGAATAGTAATGAGGAGGTTTTTTTTTTTTTTTTTTTTGTCGCTGGAGACGTCGGTGGGAAAGTGAGCTGGGGCGGAGAAGTGAGAATCGTCGTCACAGAAGTGTGGTAATAGTTTCGAGGTTTTTCTTACTTTTCCGGGCGCTTTGAATAAATTGTATTCATCGATTGTATAGCAATTGAAAAGGAAAAAATAAACAACGTTCATTCGTACTAAAGCTCGATTTCGTAGGGAAAACGAGTGATGTGCAAGAGACGTTGAAACGATGAATGGAAGAATTCTAAAAAAGGAAAGAACAAAATTTGATCGAGAGACAAAGCTACGAATAATGGAATCGTTGCTTGGGATAGTATGGTAATGAGGATTTTTTGTCGCTAACGGTGTCGAAGAAAAAGTCAATTGGGACGGACAAGTGACGAGCGTAGCCACTCAGAATTCTGATAAAAATTTACAGAATTTTTCCTGACTTTTCCTCGCGCATTAAAAAAAATTCCTTGATTTTATACTAATTTCAATAAAAAAAAGAAAAAAACAATAACTACGTTGATGCGTACTAAACCTCGCATTCGTAGAGTGAACGAGTTAAGCGTAAGGGAAGTTTTTATGTGAGAATTCTAAAAAAAAATAACAAAGAAAAAAAAATGGCAATTGAGATGACCAACGAAAAAACGATGACAAAATGGCAAAAGAAAAAAAAATGGCAATGAGAGACAAACTTAGGAATAATGAATCGATCGTTGCTTGGGATGGAGTAGCAACGATGATTTTTTTCTCGCTAACAGCCTCGAAGAGAAAGTGTGTTGGGATTGACAAGTGAAAACATTCATCGCTGAGAACCATGCTAAAGATTCCCAAAGTTTTTCCTGCCCGTCTCCGGCGAATAAAAAAGAAATCCTTGATTCTATACCGATTTCCTTAACGACCAAAGATTGTCTCAATTTTCATGATTTTCACATTGTCCCAAACCGCTGGCCGCCACCATCGGCCTAAAAACGCATCACCCGAAAAGATCTCCCGATTCGTCGATAAATCGGCGGTGCCTTTAACGATGCGAGTGGCATTAAGCAACGATAATCGTCGACAGCAAGTAGTATGCAGAGTTTCTCCAGCGTACGCGGGCCCAATAAATCGCAAGTGGAATCTTAATCGCGATCTCGGAAGCGAAAGAAAAAAAAACGCCTTCCCTCCCAACCAAAAAAAAAAAAAAAGGGGCGCTTCGGCCGATCCGCTATTTGGCCTGTCTCGTTAGTTATTTTTTTTATTATCTCCCCCTCCGCCCGGCGTTGATGATTATTTCCTTTTCTCGTGTAAACCCGGTAACGAAGAGGCGATCGGCGAGCTCGAGGGGAGTCCGCCGGCGGTCCGTCGGGCTCTTGCCCCGCTTCTGGGAGTTTAAGTTTCGCGACGTATGGCCGAGCGAAAACGAGAGACGCCGTCCGTCCGCCGGACGGAGATCGCGGGCTCCGGCACGATCGGTTCGCCGCTCGTTCGGCGGAGGGCCCTCAGCTTCGCCTCTTCTCATCACGAGGATCGAGACGAAGGAACCTGAGGAGGACCGCGCATGCGCCCGACGAGGGAGCACGAGCGAGGTGGAAAAGAACGAGCGCGCGGACACGGTCCTAATAACAGGGTAAGATCGAGCTAAACAAACATACACGCCCATGGCATGTCTCGCTCGGGCTGTGCATATACATACGCGAGGACGGATAAAAAGACGAACGCTGCCGAGAGATGGGAAGTAACCGTCGAGAAAATAATAACAAAAAAAGGGGGGGGGGAGGAAAGAAAAATGCACTCGGAGCGCACGCCAGGATTCAACGTCTACGTACGCGAACCGTGAGGGCTTTTACGTACGGCCCGTACGTGTTTACGTGTTTACCTACGGTCTGTGGGGCTCGCTCTCGCGCCGAATCGCCCGAACGAACGTGAGGCGGAGATCGAATTTTTTGAAAATAAATAAATAATGATTTTTTTTTTTTTTTTTTAATTGAGAAAAAGAAGTTTGCGGATGTACAGAGAGGGGAGTTACGTGCGGAATCCTCACTCTCCGAGATTGAGATCCCTCCCCGTGAAGCTCCTCGAGGTGGTTGCCGTGGACGGGCGCCGGCTCAGCCAGGAGCGAGCTCACACACACGCGCTGGACGCGGATGCGTCCGCTCCGAGCCTTCGAGGCCGACAGCCGATTACGCGAGCGTGCGGACGAGCATGAAATCGGGATTAACCAGCGATACTTTATCCCGCGTGCTCCTTTATCAGAGGCATCTCCGGGGCCTTTGCATATCCATGCGGGGAGTTCCGGTGATTATTTTAATGGGAAAGGCGCGCTGGAAAATTGTAGGGTGTTTTTTTTTTTTTTTTTTTTTTTACTTATCGTCGGTAACAAACAGGGCTTCTGTAAACAATTTTTTTTTTCTTTTTTATTTGAGCACTTTTAATTTTACTAGTATGAGGCGCTCTGGCGCTCTTTTATTATTTAGCGATGTTGTTTCTGCATAACTCTTTCATAATTTTGTTCGAATTATTGAAATTTGTACGCTACATCTCTCTCTCTCTATCTCTCTCAAGCTGCGTGACCGAAAACTGGACAACGTGTATTTGTACAATGTTATGCAGATCGGTCGCAAAAGCCGCTCGCGTCGAAAGCAATTTGAGAAGCCGAACTAACGATCTCTCATTTCGCGTCAGTCAAAACATACGTGACTTCCTTTTTATTTTTATTTTTTTTACCGCGGAGATTTTTATTACCTACACACACGCTCGGCGAGCACACCTGGACGGCACGCCTGGGAGCTACGGCAGTCACGAGAATTATGTTTTTTTCACTGACCGATCGACAGAATGCTGGTAAATGGTCGGTAGCTAAGATCCCAATGAACTTGCAAAGGCGCAATGAATTTTGAATTTCAGAAAATGTCGAATTATTGAATAGTAAACTCTTTTGTAAGTCGAATTTTAAAATGGTCAAATTTTTGTTTACAATCAAATTAAAAAAAAAAAATTTAAAAAGTCCACACTTTTAAAAACCCAAAGTGTTGAAAATCCAAATGATTAAAAATCCAAATTATTTAACATCCAAATTATTAAACATCCAAATTATTAAACATCCAAATTATTAAACATCCAAATTATTAAACATCCAAATTATTAAACATCCAAATTATTAAACATCCAAATTATTAAACATCCAAATTATTAAACATCCAAATTATTAAACATCCAAATTATTAAACATCCAAATTATTGAACATCCAAATTATTTTTAAAAATCCATATTTTTAAAAGGGCGAATAAAAAAATCCGAATTTGAAAGTCACATTTGGATTTCCATTGATCTCCGAAAAACGGTACTGAAAGCGTAATCGATGGTACCAAAAAATCCGGTTTGGAAAAGTTTCAATCACACACACACACACACGCACTGACAGGCCAATTACGCGTGGCAATCTCGAAGATTAAATAGTCGGGGATTGGATAAATTTAAAGAAGGGTGGAATAAGAGAGAGAAGAGGGAAGAATTGCGTGAGGGTCCGACGTGAAGCCGAGACCTTTCTTCAGGGTGGTCCACCGGCATGATACAACCCCACTATACTTGCGGACTTAACAACCAACCTTGAGACGAGCAGTCGAAGCTGCTGCTTCGCAGACTCTCTGTGGAAAAAGGGTTACGGACTGTGGGAGCATGCAAAAACAGGCAAATCACCCTCCTTAAGATTCTTTTTTTAATCCTCGGTGGAATACACCGCGGAGGTTATACAGAGAATTATCTTTCAACATACCGATAGATTCGGTGTGGTCCGGAAACATAATCGCGCACTCCTTTGCGGGCCTAACATAAGTGGTTAATTAAAATCCGCGACTCAAAAGAGCGAAAAAAAGAAACGTGAGATGCCGTTTTTTTTTTTTTTTTGTCTCTGCAACGAGTGTCATCGCACCTCTGGTAAATGGATAAACAACTCGTGGAAAAATCATTGAGAGCAAAAAAAAAAACATTTTTACAAAAAACCAACCTTGATGCGTGCCAAGCTTCGCTTCCCAAGAGAGAAAAAAATACGCCCAAGTGAACTTGATCGATGTAAACATTTTTTTCAAATGAAAAAGAAAAAAAAATGACGAAGAGAGACTAAATTAAATTATCGGCAGAATATCTGCCGCTGAGCTTAAACACGGAATTTGACGGCATATTGTAAACATACCGACAAATTGGGTGCGAGTCAGAAACATAATGATCGCCCAGTCGTTTGCGGACCTAACATAACATTAAATAAAATCGACGTCTCTAGACAGCGGAAAGAAATGTCGGATACAATGTTTTTGTCTCTGCAAGGTATGTTGTCCGACCTTTGGCAAATCGATGAACATCTCACGGGAAAATCTTTAAGAGCAAAAAAATGTTTTTAATGAAAACCAACGTTGGCGTGTATATCAAGCCTCGCGTCCCAAGAGAAACCGAGTGAAGCGTAAGAGAACTTGGGACGGTGGATGTAAAAATTTGTTTCCAATGATAAAATAAATGATGGCGAAGAGAGACTAAATCAAATTCTCGATAGAATATCCACCGCGGAGGTTAAAGATGAAATTATCTTCCAACATACGGACAAATTCAATATGATCCAAAAACATAATAACCGCGCACTCGTTTGCGGGCCCAACGTACGTTATCAATTAAAATTCACGCCTCAGGGCAGCAAAGAAAAAAATGTCGGATATCTTCTTTTTGTCTCTTTAGTAAATGGATGAAAAGCACGCGGAACAATCTTCAACAAAAGTGAGAAAAAAGTATTAATAAAAAAACGCTCTTGCCTACCAAGCTTCCCAACAGAAAACGAGTGAAGCGTAAGAGTAGTTGGGATGGTTGATGCAAGAATTTCAAAAACGACGAAAAAGGAAATACAAAAAAAAATGGCAAAGAGAGACTACGAGGGCAACTGCAGAGTGTAAGAGGATAAAAGTTCTCGGGTAAGACGATGAAGAGAGACGGTTAAAGGCAGTGAGAGACCGAGAGAGAGAGAGAGAGAGACCAGGGAAGATGATGAGCAGTCGAGGCATTCTGGTTTGTGGGCACAGCCGCTGCCTCCAGCCCACAATTATGATAATAGCCCCCGAGTCCCTGAGTCTTGTTAGGCCAGCGTACAGTCAGCTATTTTATCTATCTCCTTTTTTTTTTTAATTTTTCTTTTTGATCTCTTTCTCTTTCTTTTCGTTCAACGAGTCTTGTCTACCCTCCGCTTCTCCCTGGCTTCCTGGATTGCTTATTCTTCTTTTGCCTCTCTTCTTTGCGGAAAAGAGAAAGCGGACCTGTTCGACGTGCCACCCCGTTTCACAACCCGCCGGGCACCGCGCTCTTTTTCTCGGGTCAGCCGGGTTCAAACGTCGTGAAACGAGTGTTCGCCTCAGCTACCACTGCTACGTCTGTGCAAATTTTCTTTATGCCGCATGAAAAACTAATCCTCGTAAAGAAAGTAAATTTTTTTTTTTTTAATTTAGGTCAAAAATAAAAATGTTCATATCGTTTTCTCATAAAAGTTTAAAATTGAAATTTTCATATAGTTTCCTCCAGAGTTGGGCAAAGTATCGAAAAGTACTTAAAGTACTAAGTACCGCAAGTACTCTAAGTGCAAAGTAATTTCCGTACTTAAAGTACTTTTATAAAAATACGAAGTAAAGAGTACTTTATCTTCTTAATCGGAAGGGACGGAGTTCGGAGAGTACGAAATTTAGGGAGAAATTTTCAAATCAAACGACCCTGTTCGGGGCCAATTTTTTTTTTTTTCGATACGTCCAAACTCTTCGTTTTCAATCCTTGGTAACAGACTAATCGACCGGACTACGACGACTGGACCTTGGGGTAGTGAGTGGAGGTCGACTGGACGTATAACAACTAAATCTGGGACGTATGGATCTAGTACAGTGACCGAAAGTGAGAAGTCTCGATTTTATGCATCAAAAATCGTATTGTTGGGATTCAAATGGAAAATATTGGGCTGGGTGTAAAATAATTGTTGTATTCGTGTTCAGCGGGAAAAAATACGTCGAATATAGCCTTGAAACAAAAAAATCGAGTGCACAACGATTTTTCAATCTTTGAGCCACTTTTGAAAAAACGTGGATTTTCGTGATTTTCGAAGGTCGATATCTCGGATCTCAATGGAGCTAGGGAAAATTCGAGGTGCTCGTCGTGTTCTACGGGAAAAATTACACGAGATAGTGTCTCATCCGAAGTTCTAGAAGCGTTTTATCGGGCAGTTTCAGAACGTTGAAAAACGCGAAAAATAGACTCGAAAGGGGTAGCCTAGGAATTTTTTGACGACATTTTTTTTCTTTTTTTTTTTTAAATGAATTGCCGGGTATTTCGACGTATTTTTTTCCGCTGAACACGAATCTGCTGGCTTTTTTGGGACTAAAGTACAGTGAGACATTGAAAATCTCGATTTCATGCACGACAAATCGTATTTTAGGGTTTTAAATGGAAAATATTGGGTTGGGAGTAAAATAATTTGATCGGAGACATTTTTACATCACGAAAGAGGTGCAAAGTAATTTGCCCATGGTTTTCTCATTTATTACAATTTTGAGCATAGCTTCCTCAAAGAGGAAGCTATGCTCAAAATTGTACAAATACTTTGGTTTCCTCATATAAGTCGAAAATAAAAATTTTCATATCCTTTCGTCACAAAGGCTGAAAATCAAAATTTGCATATACTTTTCGCATAAAAGTTGTAAATTGAAATTTCCATATCGCTTTCTCATAATGTTCCTTCATTCGCTAAGCTTCATCTATGAGAAAGCGTTTTTTCTATTAAAAAAAAAATCATATAGGAACATTATGAGAAGTCGAGATCCACCAAAATCACAACTGTTTTTTCATCAAAACAAAGCTTTCACTATGAAGAATCAAAAAATCATCCAACATACAAAATCCAATTTCTCCGTTGCTCGTAACCATTTCGTGAATTCGGCACTTTAGGGGAGCTAACGAGACGATTATTTTTCCTAGAGCACCCCGATGCTTCGCGCGGCCGCCCCCGAACCTCCATCGAGAAAGCACAAGCAACCGGGCGCTCGCGTCCGGTGACGTTGAGCCGTTTTCGGGACGGCGGTTCTTTTGAGCGCGGTCCCGCGATTGCGGCGAGCGCGTTAATTGGAGGCCTCGCGGTTCGGGCCCGTTGTTACAGAGGTTGGCGACAACGACAACGTTGGGCATTGGCCGCCGCGATCGGACTCTCAAAGCCGCTCGTTGAGACTCCAGCTTACCTCACTGCGCGATATTGCCGGCAATCCTCGAAGAGCGGGAGAGTAGAGGAGCTGCAATGATACGCGGTTTACACGCCCGTTGCTTCATGTTTTCCAAGGCAAAACATTACGCCGAGCCGGTGCTTTATGCGCGGACCGATAGCGTCGTTAAAGACGCCGGTGTGACGACGCGTAGGGTGTTTGCAGATAAGGTGCGTGGATCGAGTCGACTGCTACTGTGCTAGGACCGTTATAATGGATTCCAATGCGCATGCGCATGCGCATTAGAGGCGCTACGCACGCGTCCGATGGCTCGGCGAGCCTTCGAAGAGATTTCTGAGCCCTCGGGCACGCTTAACGTGAAATGAAAGTCACGTGTCGGGGCCATGAGTGTGAGATAGTTGCAATTTTCAAATTAACTTTATTCAATGGTGTTAATTTGTTTGCAACAAAAATTAATTCGGGCCTAATGCGAAATTATCGTGTGCATCCGGCTCGAATTTGATTTTCCTTAAAAAAAAAAAAATTAGCACTCTTGAGAAAAGGTCACTACAGTTTTTATTACCGACCGCGATATTTCACTTCCCTTTAAGGTGATGCGACATAACCGCCCGCCCACCTGCCCCGCGTCCAGTTGCTAACGGAAACTGTGCTGAATGCCGTTCTGAGACCGCAGGAAAAAGAAAATTGTCTTTTTCGCTGCGTCTGCCGATTCGCCGGAGACAAATTTCATTTTCGTCGGCGGACTGCGGTCTTAAATACGATAGTCGGTAGAGCTTTTGTCACCTACGGCGGTATTTCACATCACACTAAGGAGGTTTGAGCGCTTATGAAGCAATTTCGTCGATGGATAAACAGAAGGCTGCCATTTTGAAACGGGGAAAAAACTATCGAATATCTAGACGGAGAATTCGTCGAGCATCGGAAAATCGAGCAAAAATTACGTATTATTCTTTGAAAAAACTGACGAATATGTACCTTTTTGATAATTAGCACAAACTCGTTAATATTTTTGCAAATCCATGGCAATTCATGTTTTTGTAATTTAAGGACATATACTGTAATAAAAATAACCAGCCACGATAATCAAGAGATGAGTAAAAGTTTGTGTAAACGACTTTAAAAATGTCGCACCCAATTGACTAGTATGAAGCGCTCCAATCTCCTCGACCCTTTATAACTCAGAATTAACTAACGCAGAATGGCGTCCACGCGTTGCTAAGGTCGCACCTAAGAGGGATCAAGGCATGACTTATATGAAATGTCCCAATCGTCAATGAAAAAAATGTTATGCTATTTTTTTCAAGTATGCTGAAACTTCATCATTCAAACAGCATTCCACTGTAGAATTAATACACAACAGTGTCGTTATATTTTCGCTAGAAAATAAAGTCTCAGTGCGATGCAACGTGTTCGCCCGCTGTTGTCACTATTGTCTTAAAATGATAATCGTATCGTCACCCTTTTTTTTTTCAAACACCGTGCAGGTTTGTTCGAAAAAGCGAGCAAATGGAGAAAGTGGCGAAACTGTTGGCGGGACAGCGGTGTGTGGCGCGGAGCGATATAATATACGACTGTTTGTTAAGATTAGGACCCGACAAAGGGGACCGTTCTTACTCACTGACTTCGGTCTTGATTTAAGCGAAGCGCATCGCGTATTTGCTCTAGATTAAATCGTCGCTTGAACGGCCACGGCGCATCAACGCTCCCACCAATCCCCGCTCGCTACACTAAATCACACTGTGTACACCAACTTACCACAACGCTACCGTCGCCTGTGTTGTTACACGCGCAGGGGATTGCGTGTTTCGAACTATCAGCTTCCGCTACACATGTGAGCGAATACGCGGTAGCGTATTGTGCGCGGCAACTCGGGCGTCAACGCCACGCTCGCCATACCTATAATTCCGTATAATGCACTCGTTGTGCACCCGATAATATAAATAGGAATTATCTCTCTTGTCGTGACGCACCCCTCCTCTAAGCTCAATCCGACTCTGTTCATCCAAAATCTCAACATTATAATAACGCTATTGCTATTGCTATTGCTATTGCTATTGCTATTGCTATTGCTATTGCTATTGCTATTGCTATTGCTATTGCTATTGCTATTGCTATTGCTGAAAAATTATTTGTCGACTCTCGAGCTCGAATTGCCGAAGGATGTGAATCCTATTGAATTTATGATCGATTGCAGCCCGGAGTAAAAAAAAAAGAAATAAATAAAATTGAACGCTCGGATCGTTCGAAGGCGATTTAATGGGGGCGCGGCTCCGCGACTCCATAAAATTCGCATAAGCAATATAAACTTGACGATCGTCGTCGTTATCGTCGTCGTCGTCGTCGTCGTCGTCGTAGTGGCGATTAAGTCGATGGTAATCGATCTTGGGGTATCGTTAATGTGAAAGGCAATTGAATTTTCTTCCCTCGCGATCTCATCGGCGTGTACACGGTCGTACCGCACGTATCGCCGAGCGTCGCACACGGCGCCGAGCGACGCATGCATCGAGTTTAGAGTATTATGGTTCGAGTGGGGAAGTGAAAAAAAAATGAAAATAAATAAAAAGAAAAGGAAAAAAAAAATGGGAGAGAAAAATAGAAAGATGGAGCGCGCGCGGGTTTATGTCGGTCGATAAACGCTAGCGATTGACTCTCTCTACCTTTGCATACGCTCCGCCGCAAACCGCGGATACATATATAGGTATACACGCGAATTCAACATAGCCGTAGACGAGTGCGAGAGAGTAATCGTTCGTCGTGGCGCTTCGCTCCCTTCCTCATTCATTTCAATTTTTGTTGTTTTTTTTTTCCCCCTCTTTTTTTTTTCCTCTTATTTCTTCGCGTACTTTTCAATCAGCCGCAAATTTGCAAAACGAGTCCCGCGCTCTATTCTCCCCGCCGGGCTCACTCGGTATCTCCCTTCGCGAACGCACACGCTTCCTCCCCCTCAGCGCTGTGCGATTCTCATTCTTCAACGGTTCTTCTTTTTTTTCATTTTTTTTTTTTAACTCTTTTCTTCACCGCGTTACACGCAGAGTACTATACGAGCTTCTCACTTGTTTTTCCCTGCCTCTCACGTTTCTGAGTCTCCCCTACAACCGCCGCCCCACGGAACTGTAAGCTCGTTGCTCGATCCTCGACCGGAGATAATGACCGAGTTCAGTAATCAGACGCGTCCGGGTAAGAGAAAACGAGATCTCAACGAAACCAGAACGAGACTCCGGCCGAACACCGGCCGCAGCTACATACACAGTCAAAGCCTCTGTAATGCGTTAGCGTTTTACCGTGTAACAGCGCCGCGAAGAATTATGCAGATTCTCGTCGAGCGATATTTGATATCGCGTATAATTTTCAATGCGAAACGGGGTGCACGGTTGAAAGACGAGATTTTTCGTTGTAAAATCGTTTTGCAGGGAGAACTTCGCGGGTTCAATGTGTCCGCGTATCTCGACGATGTCGGTAACGTCGATAAAGAAATCCGATCGGACGAGTCCGGATCGGGTTTCATTATACGTTTTTGTAAATAACGCTCTGGTAGACTGTAACGCTGCGTGGATGTGGCGCGAAGTCGGTGATCGTTACAGCAAAGTATGTCGCGATATAAAATGTAACGAAAAATTTAAATAACGATAGTACGTTCGATAGATTTCAATTGAAACTTATCCGATGACCAATTGAAACTTTTAATTAAAACTTATCGTAACGACGTACGATTTAAGGAAAGAATAGAAAAGTTTCTCTCATTGAGATAAAAAAAAATCTTGAAAGGCAATCATTTCATATTCGTGATAATTCAAATTATCGGAAGGCAACGTCCCCATCAATAATGCGCGAGTCGATTGTAACACGACGAGGAGCGAGCTGGAGATTGTTACGGCGAAATCTGTCGTGGTATAAATTGTAAAAAAAAAATTTTAAAAAAAAAAAAAAACACTGAAAATAAAGTAAAACGTCCGATAGCTTTTGATCGAACGAATTGTGGCGAACGACGCACGATTTAAGACGAGGTGAAACAGACTCGGTCGGTAACAAAAACTGCAATGAATGCCATTCGGAGATGGTAGACATTTAGCGAAAAAGCAAAGTATCAGCTGGTGTATTCAATTATTCGGTAATTCAATACCGCGTCCGACGATACATGGCTTTTACCCCCAAATGCCAATAATTCTTAGGTGACATTGATTCGAAAAATCCAAGCATCTCTCTTGCACTCACATGTCACGCGGTACATGTTTCAATTCACCTTGATCCTGCGAAGCTTATATTTTTTTTTTTTTACAAGTATGAAGTTTCAAATACATCGGTTTGCTATTGATTAATTGTTTCTGAATTCAAAGAGACATCACCTGTGATACACCGTGCGAAAAGAATAAAAAGAATAAAAATGTTTCCTCATTTTTAGAAAATTATCTCAAGGCAAATTATAGGTTTTCGCAAATAACGCGCGAGTAGATTATAACGCGTCGTATAAGTAGATAGAAAGGCACTTATTGTACGGTGCGCACAGCGGCGGATCATTACGACAAAGTATATCGCGGTATGAATTGTATAAAGAAAGAAACAAAAAAAAATAACACGTTCGATAGATTTTAATTGAGTGAATTATCGTAACGACGTATGATTTGAGGAAAGAAAAAAAGAAACATGTTTCTCTCGTGTAACTAAAAATTATCGTAAGATAATTATACGTTTTCGTAAATAATGCGCCAGTAGATTGGTAACGCGGCGTAGCGGTGGATAGATAGGCATTTATTGTACAGTGCGCAAAGCGCATATCGTTACGACAAAGTTACATGGCGGTATTATTTTTAAAAACATAAAATACAGTAAACCATTCGATAGTATTTAATTTAATGAACTATCGTAAAGACGTATTTAAAGAAAGAAAAAAAAAAACGTTTCTCTCATTTAAATAAAAATTAACGTGAGGTATTTGTAAAGATTTCCATTAAAAAGCTCGCGTACTTTTCCGTAGCGACTCATTGTCGCAGCCGATGAATTATTGACTCTCTTGAAAAACCGTCTAATAATGCATATCAGTGAAAATAGCGAATTTATGAGCAGCCTCTATTTTTTTTGTATATTAAATATATATATATATATATATATATGCACGTCTTCGAGCCTCAATAGAAAATTATCGTTCCGTATTGTGGTCGAGAGCGGAGGCGAGTTTATTTTTTTCACGCTCGTCGGTCACGCGGATTCTCCACGGTCGGTATCGTGAATAGCGTGCGACAAGTGTCGTAGCGATGATCCTCTTCGCTTGCTCCGCAAAGGTCCTTCGAGGCGCAGCACACATTTCCGTGCGACTTGTATCGACCGAAGGGACTCGAGGAAATGAGAAATACTTGGTGCGACGTGGGGGGACACGCGCGGCGGAGAAAACCGGAGAAAGAGAATAGTAAGGGCCGTAGAGGGGGAAAATAGTAGACTGGCAGCGAGAGAGCCAACTGCGGCGAGAGAGAGAGAGAGAGAGAGAGCTCGCGAAGAGTCGGCTTTAGAAGTACAATAGCGGACTCGGCAAACTACCTGTTACACGGGGGGTACAGAGTTACGTCCGGAAATACATTGCGTATTCGGAATGATTTTACCCGACGATAACGGAATGCATAAAACGTCTGGGGTAATTAATGAGATCGGTAAGGTGAATCACGATGATAAAACGATCGTAAAGTAACGACCTATGTAATGATGTGATAATAACACACTGTACAATATTATCAACGATCGCTGCCGGCAATTCAAGACGATTCGCTCAATGTAAAAACTTAGGGTACGAACTACTCGTAGCAATTATGCAGTGAAGAGAAGAAAAAAAAACATCGTATCGTGGTGTAAATCAGAAAAAACCGTTGAGTAATGACTTGTCTAATGAATTAATCGTGTCAATCTAATTTTAATCGCAACAGTTTAGGGAAGATTATTTTTTCCGCACGATAAAACAAAGTCCTTGCGTTAGGCAAACATTTCTTGTCCAAAAGCGTACGCTACTCTTTTTTATCTTAAAAATATGCTTTGATGAAAATATAAGATGGCGGTACATTTGGACTTGCGACGATAAAACGATCGTAACGTAACGACGTCTGTAATGATGCGACGATAAGACGCTCTGCAATATTATCAACGATCGCTGGAAGGCCAGGTGAATGCTGGCAATTCAAGACGATTCGCCCAATGGAGAACTTACCGTATAAACTACTTGTAGCAATCATGCACTACAAAAAGAGCCTTATATCGTAGTGTAAATAAGATAAAACGATCGAGTAATACCTTGTCCGACGCATCAATAGTACTAATCGTGTTAATCGTTACATTTTACGAAAGATTATTTTCTCCGCACTGAGAACAAAAGTTTTTACGCTCGACAAATATTTCCCCTACAAAAACGTACGCTACTTTTTTATTCTAAATTTAGATATTTTTTTCATCTTAAAAAAATTCGGTGAAAAAATAACAAAGATGGCGGAGCGTGCGGACGAGAAACGGTTTTTTAACGTACAGTTTCTTTTACCGTCCAGCCAGTACGAAAAATCCCATACGACTCCTGTACGATTTCGGTTAACGCGTACAGTCATCAAACTAATTATGAGTCAATAATTTGTACAAGTATAGTATTAACGAATGTAAAGACGATAATTTGGAGAAGAATGCGTCGCAACATTGTTGACAATGTCGTTGAAAATCAAAACGGCCATACGCGCCCAAGATTCGATGATATTCATCGCGGAGAAAAGCAGCTGTAAGAAATTTTCACTGAACTTCCTTCTCCCGAAGCTCCATCGATCATGGTGTGGATTCCGTCACATAGTATTCCCGTTGAAAAACGTACGCTAATTTTTTCTTTCTAATTTCACGATTGTTTGCATCTTAAAAACACGGTTTAATGAAAAAAGAAGATGGCGGAGCTTGCGGACAAGAAACGGTTCTTGGACGTACAGATTTTTTTTTTGCCGTCCGGTCAGTGCGAAAAATCTCCCACGATTTCTACACGATTCCAAAGTACTCGTCCAAAGTCGTAAAACTAATTATGAGTCAATAGTTCGTACAAGTATAATATTAAAGAGCGTAAAGACGTTAATTTGAAGGGGAAAATGTCGCGACGTTGTTGACGATTTCGTTGAAAATAAAAATGGCCATACCTGCCCAAGCTTCGACGATATTCATTGTGGAGAGAAGCAGCTGTAAGAAATATTCACAGAACCTCCATCTCCCGAAGCCCCATCGATCACGGTGTGGATTCCGCCGTAGTATTCTCGTCCACCATGGTGAGGTTCCCTATAGACCCGTTCCTCGGCGATCCCGTAGTCCCGTACACACCGTGTCGACAAAAGCGTGTCTCAGCGTGTATACACCGCGCACACGTATAAACAAGGTATCCTCTAGTGGGTGTAGTTCGTGAGTCTCCGTCGCGGCTCGTGAGTCTCCGGCGCGAAGGCCTGCGTCGACCCTGGACGACCCATGGCGGCCGCAGCACAACTGGTCGTGGCTTTCACGAGGCAACTACTCCCCGTGTGCCGTTCCCGAGAGAATCGCGTACGTCGGCACAACATTCGACGCTTGTTAAACGCGCCACTTCAAGCCACGAAACGTCACTGAGACTCGAAAGCTTTACGACAGTTAAAGGTCCAACGATAGCATTTAATAAATTGTTTCGAATAGTCACGTGCGAAGCGCGCTTTTCCGAAGTTAGATTCAACTGGCTCGATAAATAAATACAAACCGCGTACGCGTCGAGACGAGAGGAAGAGAGAGAAGGAGATCAGTGAGCTCGAGTTTATACGCGTGTTTCTCGAGAGCCTCGAACCACGAGTACTAACGTCCGTGCGGCGAGCGAATCTACGACCGGTGAGAAATAACATAAAAAGGCGCGTTACTTTTTTTTGTTCGACACTCCGCATAAGACCGAACTGCTCTGCTACCTTACGCGAGTTGATAATCGACGAGTGACACGCGAGGGCAAAGAGAAACTTGATCCGTCGTGTGACTGTGAAATAAACTGAACGACACGACAATCGAACTGTTTTTTTATGGAGAAGATCGCACGACTCGACGAGCAAAGATGAGCTGAGTCGCCGGGAGCAAGGAGGAACGCACGAAGGAGGGAAAGGAAACACACGACGGTTGTGTTTCGTTTTTTTTGTTTGGCGGAGTGGCCGAGGCATTTGTTTGCTGAACACCTGCTTTGGTACTGCGCTGAGAGACGCGAATCCTCTCGTTCACGTCAACGCGCGCGGTACTAAACGACTGTTACTAAACGACCGTTACAAAAGTTCGTTGCTACGCAACCGGTCACGTGGTCACGCGGCGGCCGCACTCGCTGCCGGGAAGGAACTGCGAATCAACAACATGCTCCCCAAGGCTTGTTTATCGTCATGGCAACGCCTGGCACTATTGTTTATCATCGTCGCAACGCCTGGCGAGTGTTTCTTCAACCTGTTCCTCAGTCAGGCCGAGGTTCGAAAACTTATGGGTAAGTCTTCTGTTTCTTGTACTGTTTTTCTTTTTATTCGGTTTACGATGGAATTTACAACTCTGTTGCGCGCAATTTTTTTTTTTCTTTGTCTCAATTGAAAAATCTCACGTAGGCAGCGAACGACCAGTTAATCGTGTCACACGTCGACATTTAATTATCTCTCGGGCTCGCTCGCTGCGGGATTAAATTTAATCTCAAACGGTCACGTGTCCATCCGACCTTGGATCTTGACGCGAACTTTTTAGATCTTTTTTCTTTTTTTTTTTACAGATTGCTTATTCATTTTTTCAAAGGCGGTTTTTTGTGAAAATTACTGAAACCGATGTACTGAAGCTTGTACTTTCTCGTTTCCAAAACACGTCGATTAATTACAAACACATAAATATATTTTTTAATTACCGAAGAAAGTAACAAGAGACTTGTCCCAAAACAAAGAGAATTGTCCCAATGTTTCGGACAGTCATAGATTTCGACAATTCCGATGTACGAACCCAACTAGTTCATATCAACCAAAATAATTTCTTTGCCATTCATTAATAAAATCTATGAAAAAAATTATATTTCCGCGAAACAATTCTGAAGATAAACTACGTAGAAAGCTCTCTAATCTAACTTCTTCGAACTGTCCGATTATTGGATCGACTATATAGTAACGCTTGTGCCAATTTCCAGACACTATATCGTCTGTCCTTTAACAAAATGCAACGACAGAAGATAATTTAGTCTTAAGCCTTGCATAACTTTTTTCCATGCATCAAATAATGCTTGCAGATACGATTACAAGTGTCAAATTGGATTTATAATACTTAAATTCAGAATAAATCAAATATGCATGGGAGCGTCCAACGATCGGGACGTGTTCGAGCATTGGTAGTGGTACGTTACCGTTTATAGAAATATTCTTACGATAGAAATACGAATTGAAATAGCGAACGCCTGGTGTGGTTGTAAGTCCTGAACTTGGATTTTCAAATTACATCAGGGTTATTCGATCGATCTGTAAATTGCAGCGATCTGTAAATTGCGTACAATCGTACCGGAAACGAAGCGAGATATTCGCACAATCTCCCGACGCAAATGTGGAAGTGCTCTGCTACAAAAGCGGTGGCAACAGCGGCGGCAGCAGCAGCACTCGCGATACATCATTTTCCCTCGATAACTTCCGCGGCTGTGAATAATTTCCTCACGGCTCGATGGACCGCGAAAAATGTTCGGCTCGCTGCCTCCCGGCAATCGCGGGACACCTGAATATATTCGAATTAGAGGCACGCTGTTCTTCTTTCCTCTCGGTCGTTGCGTTTTCCCGCACGCTCGGAGTCATCCGACCTCGACTCTTCTGTTTCTGCTTCGATGTCCCGCTTGATTCGATGCATTTTGCAGCCGCTACGAATTGCGTCGCGTTTAATAACAACACGCCAATTTTTCCGCTCGCGCACCTCTCGCGCAACGAGTCCTCGATGCTCGTTCACTATTTTCTTACGGCGAACAGTTTTTTCCGAGAAATCTATTGATAGATTAATTCTGAAAGAACGGACCAAGCGTTCAGCCTCGCGCAGCCTATTTTTGCCCGAGCTTATTCCTGGGCCATTCACAGCTCATCGCACTCCGAGCTATTCCAAACATTTGGTCACGGTATTCCACTTTTACTTATTGATTCTTTCGCGAAACGATTATTTTTTATTTCCCAGCTTACTTTCTGCACCACGGAGTCCAATTATTTCCCTTCTTATTCGATCATCGAATCGATACAAAAAATATCGCTCAAGGTCATGCTCTGCTCGATATATTACAGCCAGGAGATACTAAATAATCTATTTTTTTTTTAACAATAATTTATTATTTGTTCGTTTATTATGGATAAATAATTGGTGCATCGTATTGGAAACAAAATAGTTTGACGATAATAATTTTAGCCTCGTAAATAACACCAAGATGATTCTTGTATGCACGGATATTAACGTTCGTAATGAATTTTAAATGTGATCGATTGATTCCCCGATGATCTATCGATAAATGTGATCGATCGAATAAAACTCGAAAGATCGGTTTGAACTTGTCCCAAGTGTGCATTGCAAACATACAAAACGTTCCTCGAATCGACACTATTTTTAGTGGACGACCGTAATAAGGGTAGAGGAATTCGTTGCATTTTCCATGCGCGTTTGTAGCTTCGGTTTTAGCACTGGGGTTTTTCTCGCTCCGTCGCTTCGCGGTCCCCCGTAAACTTCGCTCCCGTTGTTCCAGACAAGGTCAGGAACCGTGAGCCCCGTTTCGCCTGCTCGCTTCCTCACGTCCTGTTTTCTCGGGTCGTTCGCTCTCGCTCGCTTCTCTCTCACGGCTCAAAAATTTACGACCCATTACTCGCGCGGGTTCCTCGCTGAGCTTAGATGCTCCTGCTGCTGCTGCTGCTGCTGCCTCGACCGGCGGCGCACCCCTCTGCCACCTACGTGTTTATGCACGTGTAACATTTAATATCTCCCGAGCACGGTGGAAAGCGCGTTCGAGAATACGCGCCGTACTTCACGCCGTACGATTTAAAACTTATATCCATCCTTTCACCTTCGCTCGCTCGCACGTCCAACGACACAATGCCCCGACAGAGGTCGTTCCCTATAAATGAACGAAAAAAATACCACGCAAGTTATCACTCGCCTCTCGATTTTTCTTTCGTAAAATCACCGAGAATCGTCGTCCAGCTTCGTTTAAACACTTCTAATTGTACGAGATCTACTCGTTTGTAACTAAGTCATTCATGGTCAGAGAATTTATAATGAAATAAGTTATCTAACTTCGCATGAAGTCAGCACTAGTGTAAGTTAGGATTTGCGAGGCGTATTGAATAGTAAAGCAAAAAATTAAAAAATTAATTGAACTTGTTTGTAATCCTGTTTTCCGTACAAGTACAACATATGCAACCGTTGCACGAAACTCTATTTTACAGACTTTTGTCTATAACAAGTGAACATATATCTATCTATCTATCTTAAGATCGTTTGCTTATTATTCATTGCCTGTACTGTGTGGTTCTTGGGGCATTTTTCTCAGGACTTAATAAACTCTTATTTATTTATCTATCTATCTACCTATCTATCGATTTTCGTTTAAACATGAGAGACAAAGTCTCTATGACAAAATTACAAATCGACTCAACTAATTTTCACGGTCCGTTCTTAAACATCCTGGGGCCGAACGAGCCGTGAAATTTCCAAACTGGTCTCTATTTTTTTCTAAATATTTATTTTATTTCATTTTATTTTTTACCCCTCTGCTACCTACGTCTAACATTTTTTATGCACGTCGAACATTTAATATCTCCCAAGCCGGGTGGTGGAAAGCACGTTCGTGAAATACATATACTTCACGCCGTACGATATGAAACTTATATGCGTCCTTTCACCTTCGTTCGCTGGCACGTCCAGCGACACAATGCCCCGACAGAGGCCTTTCACGATAATTGGAAGAAAAAATACCAAATACCAAAAAAAAAAACTCGCCTCTCGACTTTCCTCCCGTAAAATTACCGAGAATCTTCGTCCGGTTTTCTTTAAACACGCGAGACAAAGTCTCGACGACAAAATTACAAATCGACTCAACTAATTTTCACCGTCCGTTCTCAAACATCCTCGGGCCAAACGAGCCGTGAAATTTCCAAACTGGTCTCCAGGTATTTTTTTTTTTTAATTTATTTTTAAATCCAGCTTTCTCCGTTCTTAAATCCGGTGCGAAGAAAATTCCTCAAACGTATCAATTAACGTCTGTGTACATAGTACCGGTTATTTCTCACCTCGGCAGTGTATTCCCTCGTGTATCGCAGCTCCTCGCGCACATTTATTTATCGAGGCGCGACCCCGCCGAGCCGTAGGACTGCCCGGCCCTGGTAATAAAATATTATAACGAGGTCCTTGTTAAACCTCCGCCCGAGTGTTCGTTTGTCCGTGCGCTGGCGCGCTACGGCGAGCTCGGGTGCGGTCGGGGCAGGACCGGATTGTCCCTAGATTTTTTTATTATTTTTATTTCATTTCGTTCTCTCTAGTTTGTTTAGACAACGAATAATCGACAGTCACTCCGCTTCGCTCTCTTTCCACCTTCGTCTCTTACTCCCGGGCTCTTTAGTCGTCGTTGTTGTCCCCCTCATTCAGTTATCATTCCTCGCTCATCTTCCATCCTCGAAACGACGAGAACTCTCTCTGCTCTCCGGCGCGCTTCGGAAAGCCGTCGGAGAGGGGGAACCCGAGAGATCGGTCTTGCGATACGAGGGACGCGCGCTCGTAAGCCCGGTTCAGCCAGCGAAGTGCCCTATGGTCGGGTTCGGGGATACCATACGGAGATCGAACTATCCTACGTATTAAAAAGAAAAAAAAAATTGTTTTTATAATTTTTTTTTGTTTAATCCTGAAAGAAGCAACGAAGCCTCTTGTATAATATTTCCATGCCTACTAGGGTTTCCCCTGGACCGGTCTCGACCAGAGAGGAATTATCCTTCGTATAAACAAAAAAAAGTACAAAAATAGATGATCATTTTTTATCTTTTTTATTTCCGAAAAAGCAAAAATGCCTCTTGTACAATATTTTAGAAAAATACATTATTATTTTTCTTGAATTCTGAAAGACGAAACGTTGCCTCTTGTAAAATCTCCCCATTTTTACTAGGGTTTCCTCCGGGCCGGAAACGTTCTTCGTATAAAACAAACAACAGTAATAATAAGTATTTTTTTCATTTTCAAGCACTTTGCATAATGTTGCCATACTTAATAGGATTTCCTCCGGACCGGGCTCGACCTGACCGGAATCGTCCTACCTCCAAAAAATCAATTAAAAAATGATTATTATTTTTCTTGAATTCCGAGAAACGAAACGATACCTCTTGTAAAATATTTCCATGCTTACTCGGGTTTCCTCCGGAACGGCCTCGGTCGGATCGGAAGCATCTTTCGTTTAAAAAAAGGTAAACAATTCACATCATTATTATTATTTGAATGCGAAAAAAGCAACGAAGCCTCTTGTATAATATTCGATGCTTACTAGGGTTTCCTACGAGGGCTCGACCGGACTACCGGACACACATTTTGTCGTTGTCCGATCGAGTAATCGATAGGGATTAATTTCCTTCGGGCTCGCTGCCTCGCGAGGCGAATTAAATTATCGGCTGACGTTACAGTTCGAGAGTCCTTCGGACAATCCCGATGCGGCGTTGAATTAATTCAGAAATCTCTGTCTGTCTCTCCCTCCCTCTCTCTCTCTTTCTCTCTCTCGGGCTCCTTCGAACGTACAAATATGATGAACGATCGCATTCGACAATGATTGATGAAACGCTCGGGCAACGTTTCCAACTCGCGACGATCACCGTGCCGAGACTATGCACGGAAATTATTAACGAGTCGATCGTAAAATATTTGTTCCGCCGGTAACAAATAAATATAAAAAAATGCATGACAGCCGGTTCGTATTTACCCGGTAACTCACGCCCGCTGCGACTTTCACCTCTACGCTGTGCAAGGATTATATTACAATTTATCGATTTCCTTATTTTTTCTTTCATTAATAGAAATCCATCGATCATTGAATCGCCGAGGGAGACACGAATAAATAAATCGGATAACTTTGCTCAAAACGGCAAATCTGGTCGTAGCGAATTTCCCGGCGAAAATTATTTTTTATTCAATCCCCCGAGGTTCAAAGTTTGCCGCCTCGAAAATATTGAAAGATTCGTCAGGCAAGATTGCGAGATTAAATTGATTGATTGCCTTGCGAACAGAATTTTATTCTTCGCCGACACAATTCAGACGATTAAATGTTTTTTTTTTAATAACATTTTTTTTTTTTTTTTAAATTGTCGACTCAATCTTCCGGCAATGCTGAATGAACAACTGACGAGGAGTTCGTGAAATAATCTCGCGGGGCTCGACAGAGTTCCATTCGAGACTCTTCGGAGGGACTTCACGGACGAACTGGCAGCTCGACGATTTACTCGAAGAACTATCGCTATCGGTCTATTGAAAGTTTGCCGACCAGTGAAGCGAGAAAAAAAATGAAGACTTATCTTAAAGAAGTGTCGTCTCACGAGTCTCGGAGGACCCCGGTAGCGCGTCGAAAGCAGACTTCCTCGCACACTCCGACGGATAAGATAACGCAGGAATCTCTCTGCTGTCTCCGCGTCTCCACGCATTATTGTATTTTTTTGGTTCTTCTTTTTTTTTTCACGCTCCTCGTCCCTCGCAGGATTTCCCTCGGTCCACGCCACCGGAGGCGAAGTCTCGCTCGTGCACGGGCAATGAACACAATTTTCCTCGAACCCTCTACGATCTCCTGCTGACGTCGTCTCGTCACGTACCGCCCTGTCTCGTGACCGTCTAGCCCACGATAACGATTTCCCGGCAGCAACAATTCCGCGAAACGTATATCGCTTGAACCGCTCATCCATCCGTCAGGGTGAACTGTTGTTGTCTGTATCTTTGATTTTATGTTGTTTTTTTTTATATTTTTGTTACTTTTTATTTTCAGTTATCTATTTATATATATAATCGGGCTACGTCAAAATACAAGACGAGGGAAAAACCGATCGACAAAGTTGTAGAACGAAGCTGAAAAGTCGTAAATAACAAAATGTAGAAGAGGAAAAAATTAAAATAAAACTAATAGAGAAATCATAAATCTAAGAGAGTTCACCGCAAGATCGTAAAGATTGGGAGAGAATGCAATAGCGGAGATTAGCAAGAAAACTGAGCAGGAGGAAAAATTCCAAAAAGCTTCATTATCGAAATAGGGGAACCGGTGAACAGTATTTTTTTTTTTTTTTTTTTTTTTTTTTTTTTTTTTTTTTCAATTGCAAAAACAATTTTGTGCGTTACATTGTAAGCATGAATTATGCTCGGGTTTGTATGTAAACGAGAAATCGTTGCTAAAATTAATATACCGTCCAATTTGGTGCCCGTCAAAGAGGTCCCGGCGAAACAAGCATCAGCTGCTGTCACGTCGCCCGTGTCAAAACACTAAAACACGATAGAAAGAGGAAGAAGGCGAAAGCTGCAAAGATAGAGGAGAGAGAACGAGAAAGAGAGCTCGGGGCGACTCTTGGCGTTTTGCTGGTGTGAGTCTTACTCTCCTCTCGTTTACCCTTCTCGCCTGTTTTCACCTTCTCACTTCCACTCGCGAGGCTCCGTAGCCTGCACCTAGTTAGGGCCTGACAGGCCCATCTTGATGGTGTAGCCCGTTGGTAGATCGCGCGGGGCCCTCTTCTTCTCAAAGAGCCCGCCGAGACCCCGTGAAAACGTTTATGCACGGCCATTGGCGTGGATAACGGTGGGCTTCTCTCTATTCACCGTCATCGGTCCAAAACCCCATGCGTTATTGTTTATTTTTATTTTTTTTCTCAAACAAACACCAGAGCTATGCACTTTGGGTCCGAAGAGAAATTACCGGGTTCACAATAAATTCGATCGACAAGCCTAAAAATATAGACATCGAGAAATCTAGAAATGTGGACATCTAGAAATTTCGAGATCTGGACATCTAGAAATCTCGACACGTAGAGATCTAGAAGTCGAGAGATCTAGACATTTTGAGATCTAAACATTGTATGATCTAGGGATCTTGAAAAATTGAAATCTAGAAATCGGCTGATCTAGAGATCTAGAGATCTAGATATCTTGAAAATTTGAAATATAGAAATCTGAAATCCAGATATCTAGAGATCTGGATATCATGAAAATTTGAAATATAGAAATCTGAAATCCAGATATCTAGAGATCTAGATATCATGAAAATTTGAAATATAGAAATCTGAAGATCTAGGGTTCTTGAAAATTTGAAATATTGACACCTAGAGTTCTTGAAAATTTGAAATATTGACACCTAGAGATCTGGACTCTTGAAATCTGGAAATCTTCAGATCTTGAAAATTTGAAATATTGACACCTAGAGTTCTTGAAAATTTGAAATATTGGCACCTAGAGTTCTTGAAAATTTGAAATATTGACACCTAGAGATCTGGACTCTTGAAATCTGGAAATCTTCAGATCTTGAAATCTTGAAGTCTCGAAATCTCGATATATATATATTTTTTTTTTGTGCTACGGTAACAGAGGCTAAATTTCTGAGTCAGGAGAAACGAAAAAGGCAAATAGTCAACGAAGAGTGCTTTCCACCCCTCGGATCGATGGAATGCACACATGCCATTGTGTGTGTGTGTGTGTATGCCCGGGCATGAATTCTGCATGTGCCAAACGTTCTTTTCAAGTCGTCTCGTCGTCCCCCGTGGCGCACGTAAAAAAAGGAGCGAGAGAACGTCAGCGGCGATGTATATTTCGGGCGACAATAGTGCGCGCTTACTGGCTCTTCCGTTACACACGGACCGGGCCCGGTGCATATGTAACGTTGTCCACAGTCGCCGAGACGAGAAGTATAAAGGAGAAAAGCGTTTCTGGCGAACAAGAGAACAACCGCGAATATGAAATGGGAATGAAAGCCGGCGGTGTAGGCACAGTTGGGTATTGTGTGGCTTCGCCGGCGAGGGAACGGGGGCGAAAAAATTCAAAGCCAAAGATAGGAGAATTGTCGGCGGTTGGCGCTCGAGCAAAGAGGATGAATCAAAGATGCACGATGAGCTGCGGCGGAAAAATGTAGGACGATTGCGGTGTGGGTCGAAAAACTCGAAGCCAATACAACAGAGTATTCATTCGTACAGCATCATAGTCGGAGGCTCTTTGCAGCATCCAATCTTATTATTCAACCTAACGATGTAAATTTACCGATAAATTGACCAAAAAATTTACAATTCTAATTTTAAAAGTCTTATCAGCAAGAATGCCACAACCACTTTATTATATATATAAAATAAAGTTCTAAGGTCATCCATGGGATCCCAATGGCTGCTCGATTCGGATTCCAGTGGTTCCCAATGAACGCTCGATTTCCGATTTTGAGAGTCTATTGTTTTACAATCTGTCACCTGTAAAAATGTCACCTCGACATTTCTTGGTCCTGGCAAATAATCGGCTTATCGTTGACGTGCCAGGAATGGTTAGAATATGCTGATTGGCATTTGAAACTTTATTTTGGATATAAAATATCCGACATATATAGTGTTTTAATGCGCGAGAATGAATCTAACGTCATTCGTGTCTGTAGGTAGTCATATGTTTTTCGTTGTCGATTGTTTTTCGATCAGTTCCTGTGGCAATTCTGACAGTCTGTTTTAAGACTATGCGTAAGTGGGTCACCTGAAGACAATAGCGCTGGTAAAAATTCGATATCTCGAAAAAAAAAAAATATTGCCATTCTGAAAGTGAAAAACGGGAAGAGGGTATTTTTTTTTTCAAAAAGTCCATTATCGTCAAGAAATTGTAAAGGTACCATTTATTGAGTAAACAATTTTTTTTCGAATTTGTTCGTTAATGAAATCGGTTGGGAAATACCCCACTTCAAAACAATGGCGAAGGTTTTAATTCGATATCTTGAAATTTTTTTTTTTTCGAAAACCATTCTGTATGCTAAAATTCGAAATTTTAGATTTTTAGCATACAGAATGGTTTTCGAAAAAAAACAAAATTTCATGACATCGAATTATATTTTTAATAATAAAAGTAATATTTATGCTCATAAATTTATTATTTCAAATAATTATTGTTGACAATATTAGTAACAACAATATTGTTAAATGTCCCTCAATTTTTTTTAATGATTATTAATAATATCGATAGTAATAATAATATAATATATCAATTTTAATTGAAATGTTCATTTAACCGCGGTTAAATAACCGATAGTTATCGCCTCGCATCACTAGTCTCGAGGCTCTCACGATCATTCTGACGATTCAAATAATTATTGTTAATGTTATTAGTAATAGTATTATTAAATATTATGAATTTAAATTCAAATATCGTTTATTTAACCGCGGTTAAATAACCTGTCGTTTACCGGCACGCATCACTATACTCGAGATCCTCACGATCACTCCGACGATGGACCAGTTTCACGAGCGTCGTCGACTATGACGATGCTCCGCGCCTCTGCCACCATCAATCTCCTGCTCCTCGTTAAGGCTCTCGTGTTATGTTTCATCGCAGTGTGAGTGCGCGAAGACACACGAGACGCTGTACGGGGGCGAGAGGATGCACACTGGCTGCCGCCTCGCTCGGTAACCACGACGAGATATCCTCTCTCGTACACCGGCTTAGGCTCCGGCTGTTGCGGGCTTTTAACGCTGTGTGGTTGCACCCGCGACATTTACATACCGAGAGATCTCTCGAGGAGGGCGCGCTATAACGATTTCGCTCGGAAACCCCCGCGGTTATTCTCACTTGTGAAAACAAGCCCGGAACTCAACATCCGTGAAGCCATACTGTTGTTGGATCCGCGATCGCCGTGACCGAACGTTTTACGAGCGGTCGTTTCGCCCTCGAAAATACATTCGACGAACGATTTCCTTGTACCTCTTTTTTTATTATTATTTTTGCTTTTTTTTTAATGCTATAGCCGGAACCGTGACTATTTTCGCGTCGAGCAAATAGGCGATTTTCCTCGAATTGTAATCGGAGCCTTTTAAGAATCGCCCGAAGCCGTTTCTTTCAATGTTCGTTTTTTTTTTCCATTTCTCGACGGCAGACCCTTCTCAAATTTACGAAAGTTTGGATCGGGCGAGTTCGTCGCTTCGCTAAACTCTCGGTGCACTTTAATGGCCCGAGCGGGACGTTATATCAATCGAATTGAGAATCCAGATGGAGACACCGTGCGAATAATGGAATTGACTTTCGACGACCGGGTTCGATCCCGAGGGACCGAAAAGCGACACCGTTTTCTTTCGAAGCGGGGACGCTTCGGGATCCCCGGAACTGCCTCGGGTCGGTCCCCGAAGTGCCCGAACGGAGAGAGACGGACGGGAGATTGTAACTTTGACTGCTCGCGAGAAACCTCTTTCGAGAATCGCTCGACTCCGGGCGCGGGATCGTCGATCGGCTGCTAGTCAAAAAAATAGCTATGAAAAAAAACAAAAACATTAACGACCTCTGGAGCGCATCCACTTTATTTACGTTCTTAGCGACTCTCTATCGCTTCCACGTGGTCATCCGAGATGGATCTTCTTACAAGGCACTTAAAAATAATCCTTCCAGACGAAAAGCAAAAGATTAGAGCGACGAAAAAAAAATTAACTTTGGGATAAAAGAAGTTAAGTGATCGGCAATACGCTTGTCGATGTTTGTCTCGCTGGAGGCCGTAGACAAGAAAGTAATCAAAATTTCACAAGCGTTGCACAATAGACGGTAAAAAAAGATTCGTATAATTGATAGAAAAAATTTCGCCACAAACATCTACCGTGAAAAAAAAATTAATTGTACAATTTTCTTTACTCTCGACTCTACAATTTCTTTTATTAACTGTACAATATTCTTTATGACCGACTGTACATTTTCTTCTTACGAATTATAAAATTTTCTTTATCGCCAACTTTACAATTTTTTATATTTGTTAAGAATACAGTTCGACGGAGAAAAAATAATACGATAAAATCAATCCATCAGTAACATTTTACCAAATGCGTATTTCTCTCCAACTCTGCCGAAAAAAAAAAACCGTTTTTCAAATGCCAATGACTTGTTCAAAGGTTACGAAACTTCTGAAGAAAAAGTGTCAATTAAAAACCGTCGAGGACGGCACTTTCGTCGTGCCAGGCTCGGCAAGAAACAAAAACCATAAGAGAATCGCCAACGCGAATAAATGTTTGTCAAATCTAAAAGCAATTTTTTTTTTTTTTTTTTTGCTTTCATCGCGCACCCTGTCGGAATCCTCGAGGCTCTGTCGTATATCTCGTCCCGACTATCGACTCTTGCGACCCGAACAGCGGGGTATGCGCGGTGTACATCGAAACGGCCGTTCATCAATTTCGTGGCTTTATCCTTCAAGGAAATCTTTTAATCCCTGTCCAGCCGCGGAGCGGAGGAGGAACTCCGCTCCTCTCCTTCCTTCCTTCGTTATCCCTCCCCCCCCCCCCCCCCCCCTTGCCGGAACCCCGTTATAGACGTTATACCTGTGGCCTGCGTTCATCTGAGTGACAGCATCTTAACGAGCATCTGTGTGTGCGCTGTGTTACCTCGATGATGCGCGATGCTCAGGCTCGTTGTTGCCTCTGCTGGCTCTTCTGCCTCGCGCCCGGGACGAGCCGGGCCCGGCAGGATCCTCGTGAGCGATAACTGCTCCCCCCCCCCCCACTCACCCCCCTCTCCGTCGACGCCGCTGATTTCTCCCGTATACATTATCGTTTGCAACTTGCGTGCGAATATACACGACAGGGAGGCGCCGCGTAAATAAATTTATCGAAACTACTCAATTACCCCACTCTCATCGCCACCTCGTTCTAAATGCAGCCTTTCATTCGTATCGGTGCGGCCTCTTCGACTAGTGATGCATTACTCAGGCTTCACTTATCTCGAGGATGGAAATCAGCTTCGGAGGCTCTTCGGCATCGAACGAGCGTGCAAGACACTTTTCATGCCTGCTTTACCATTTGTTTTATTAATTGTAAACTTTTTGTTTATCGTCGACTGTAGAATTTCTTTTGACTAATTTTGAACATTTTTTTTTTATCGCCAGTTTGACCAATTAAAAAAAAATTGTTTTTACAATTTTCTTTACCGGCAACTGTAAGATTTATTTTTGGTATTAGTAAAAAAAAAAAAAATGAATTTATTGACAATTTCCAATTATTCCATGCAATATTGGATACATCTCTCAGTGAGTTGCAACGCTTTCGTTGACATTGCCAATGGGCCATCGACGGAGTCCTTCAGCCCAAAGTTTTCACAATAATTCGGGTGGATTAATTGAATAATTTTTTTTTTTTTTTTTCTTAGTTCATTACACTCACTGCTGTATTTTGTTGTTTGTCTATTGAAATGTCTGAAAAATGTACGTGTACAAGTGCATGATTTATAGTTGTATTTATGTGATTACTGGGCCGTCTTATTTTTATTAGCCGTAAAATTTACTTTACCGTCAACTTTACAATTGAAAAAAAAAAAAAAAAAAATTAATTGCAAAGCTATCTTTATCGCCACTTCACATTTTTTTAAAATTAATTGTACAATTTTCTTTACCGCCAACTCAACCATTTTTTGGTTATTAAAAAGACAGTTCGGTGAAGGAAAAGACAAAATCTATCCGAGGTCGTAGCACCGTTTTCGAGTACTTTGGAAATTCGTCGTACACGATCTGTCGTACTCAATTGCCTCACTCTCATCGCCACCTCGTTCTAAATGCAGCCTTTCATCCGCATCGGTGCTGCCCGCTTCGACCAGAGATGCGTTATTCAGGCTTCACTTATCTCGAGGATGAAAATCAGCGTCGGAGGTTCTTCGGCTCCGAACCAAGTGTACAACACTCGTTTCTTCTAGGCAGGTTGATGGTTCGTGTTGTTTTCTCTTCTTTTTTTCGTGCCCTTACGAAGGATGACTCGACGGAAAACGGAGGGACATCGTTTCCACTCGTCCATTTGTGCGCCTCGTCCGGGCCATCACATTTTTTCACCTTCCGTCGGGCAAATATTTTCCGACAATTTGGGAGCGTCTCGAGTGCGCCTCTTCGAGCTCTCGAAACTACGGAAGCGTCATTCTCCGGACGATAAAATAATGCTCGTGCGTTTAACAAATGTTTCTTGCTCGCGAGTTTTCTTTCCTTTTTTTTTCTCGTTGCATTCACAATTTTTTTTTTTTTCAGTCGAATAGACGGTTATCCAAAAAACAAACTGTATGAGTAACGAGCAAAAAAAATGTGGATCTCTGTGGACAAGATTTTTTTTTTTTTTTTGTAGAATCCACGAACCTCTTTGATCGTCTACAGGAATTGTTTAATCGAACCGCGTCTCAGAGTTTTCCGAGTTGATTCACATCAAACAGCAAACCAATTAATTGCTCGAAAAAAGATATATATACATATATATATATATATATATAAATATATATATAATGCATTCATCTCTTCGTCATGGGAATGACCGAGCAAGAAGTTCGCCTCGTCTGGGCCACGACTTTTTTTCCACCATTCGCCAGACAAATATTTTCCGACAAATTCCTCGAACCTACGGAAGCAAAACAGAAGCTCCAGAATCGTGATTCTGTGGACGGTACAAAAAAAAAAAAAAAAAAAAAAAACAAATTCTTGCGTTAAACAAACATTTCATGTTCAAGAGATTTCTATCTTTTTGCTTCCTCATACAGGAAGTTTTGTTATGATGAAAAAAAAAAAAAAAAATGTCGAGATTTTAATGAAAAGGTTGTTCAGAATGTTCGAGATAATCGAAAAATCACATATAGAAAAAAAAAGCGGACATATGCGCGTATGTTGTGACAGATGCGAAAAATTCAAATTGCCATAACTCAAGAATGCCTCGACAGATCAAGCTGAAACTTCACACACAGCAGTTGTGGTTAATAAAAATTATTTTGTTTCGTTAAATTCACAATTGTTAAAAATTCAAAAGAATACGACTAGAAAAAGAAACTCTACGAGTAACAAGAATTTTGTTTTTGTGTCTTCGTCAAGAATAATTGTTTTGCCACGAATTGAATCCACGAATCTCCGTTCACCGTTTGCACGATTTCTTTAATCGAACCACACATCTGCGAGTCTTCAGATTCAATTCAGATTAGACAACGAAGAAGCGAATGACATTAAAGAGAAATAACAAAATAAAAATAACAACGCCATCATCTCCTCGTCATGGGAATGATCGAGCAAGTGTGTCTCGTCCCAGATGAATCGGGTACTCTGTACGAGCCTCGGAAGAGCACGAATCGAAGTTCCAGCGTGTCTGGCGCTCGAGTGCTTGCAGTTGGTTTTCGAAGTTCAGAGGACCCAACGTGCATTAACCGCACTTCTCTTCCGTTCGAGCAGCGGCAGCTCGAGTGGACAAACATCAGCGTCGAATATCTGAGCCGCACGAGATCCTCGCTCGTCCTGCCGTCGCTGGAAGAGGAGGACGCGACGCCGCGACCCTTATCTCTACCATCGGCGCCAGTTAATATTCGAGACTTCGTAAGATCGGGCCGGGGGGAGAAAAGGAGGAGACAACGTCTGTCGAAGAAGAAGAAAAAAAAAATGGAAAACAGGAATATGAAAATCCGTTTGTGGACCATGCTGCAGAGGCTGCATGAGGTCAAGGAGGGATCGAAGATACGAGCGGAGACAAGGGTCTCTCATGGTCTCACGTTGGAATCCTCGTGTTCTCGCCACGGGCGGTATCAGCAGGATTTCTACGAGGATATTCCACCGAATGTGCACCGGGCTATCTCTGCTCGTCCGGCTCTCGAGCGAGGCCGGGCGACTCCTGACGATGACCTGGCCCGTCCGTCCGGGCGTCCCCGTTGACCCCGAATAAATACCCTCGTCCTCCGTCGGAGTGATAAATCGTCAGTGACAATCCACCCTGCTGCACAGCGCCCCTGGTCAATCTGGGGTCTCTCGGCGTCACGTGGCCAATGGATATGTATCTTAAAAAGAAACACACACGCACACACACGCATACACACACTTTTGTATCCGCGATTTAATCTCTTCAGGTTTTACAGAATTAACACGAGATAGACATCCGGTAGGTTCGAACAAAGTCTCATACAAATCCCTTTTTCTCCCACCCGCGCTCACTCGACAAGGGACAGATGGCATTTTTTCCTGGTAGCTGGTGGTGCGCCCTACAGATTCAATTCGTGACCCTCGAAACCTTTTTCCTTTGCTTGATGGCTTCTTCATTTGGAGTACGATAATTTTCTACGTGAACTTTTAGCATCTGACGTTTTATCGCTAGTTTATCTTTCTTCGGTGTATGAAGTTTCCTGTCCGCCCGTCTCGTTGCCCATTTCCCTTGGCCCTGTACAGTAAAAAAACATTTGTACATCTAACGAAGTTTTTGTTCACAAACTTTCACAATTGTTTTGTTGTAAATTTTACAGAAAATATTCGTGAAATTAACGAAATTTTTGTAAAATAGACAAGATTTTTATTTTTTTTTGTAAAATTAACATGAAAAGCATTGTGGACAAGAAAAGCAAGTACCTACGTTACTGTGCAAATGCACCCGACAGATTTAATTCGTGACTGCCGGAATCAATTTTTTTTTCATTTTTTCCTTGCTCGATCATTGCTTTATTTGGAGTGCGATACTTTCTAACGTCAACTTTTATTCTCCGATGTTTTGTGACCAGTTTATTTTCCCTCGGTGTACAGAGTCTCCCATCCACCCGTCTCATTGCCCGTTTCCGTGGCTCTGCACAGTAAAACACATTTGTACATTTAAGAAACTTTTTGTTCATCAACGTCCACAATTATTTTGTTAGCTTTACAACAAAAGCATTTGTCAAATTACCTATTTTACTTAAAAGTACCGATTTTACTGCGAAAATGCACTCAACAGATTCAATTCGTGACGTTCTGGAACGATTTTTTTCTTTTTTTTTTTCCATTCCTTCATGATTTCTCTATTTGGAGTACGATAATCTCCGACGTTTTGTGATTAGTTTATTTTCTTTCGGTGTATAGAGTTTCCCATCCACCCGTCTCATTGCCCGTTTCCGTGGCTCTGCACAGTAAAACACATTTGTACATTTAAGAAACTTTTTGTTCACCAACGTCCACAATTATTTTGATAGTTTTACAACAAAAACATTTGTCAAATTACCTATTTTACTTAAAAGTACCGATTTTACTGCGAAAATGCACTCAAAAGATTAAATTCGTGACGTTCTGGAACGATTTTTTTCTTTTTTTTTCCATTCCTTCACGATTTCTCTATTTGGAGTACGATAATCTCCGACGTTTTGTGATTAGTTTATTTTCCTTCGGTGTACGGAGTTCCCTGTCCGGCCGTTTCCACCGCCACATGTCGGCCGTGCCGGTGCCTCGTTGGGTTAGCGCCCTGTATTATATGTATTGTATGTATCGGGTACGGTGAACGCGATGCAAGCGACGTCTCAATCAGAGTTCCATCTGTCGTTCGCCTACCAGCGGGAACCCTCTCGGCCCCCACGTCGGCTAATCCGCCTCGTCCTGATACGCGCAGCTTCGACGTTCCGTCCGCGAACGCTGCGCGATATTGCAGCAGCCCCTCCACAATGAGCCAATAACCAACACGGCGACACGACATCCATGGATGGTTCGCCCACCGTTGTCGAACAACGCGCACGAGTGTGCGATGGACGGCCGGAGACAATATTATCTTAGCCCCCGATCCGACAATCCGTGCGTGAGTCTCGGCGGATTTACTTTGGACGAGCTCAAGTTTCACCCTCTCCGTAGCTCCGTCCGATGACTCTTACTCACCCGGCACTCACTCCTCGATGGACGACGAATAAACTTTCCTCCGACTCGGAGTCGTGATAAAGGATGCGTTCATTCGTTTATCCTTCGTACGGAAGCTTGGACGTGAAAAAACTCGGCTCGAACGCGCGCGGATGCTGGCGAGACGATGATGCAGAAAGCTCGTGCAGTCGCGCTGACGATAAAAAATATTTATGCATTTTTTTGTTTTGTTTTTTTCATCAATGTAAACCTGAGTTTAAAAATTGAGCTGGATCGTGTGCGGACGATGGCGAGGCGACGATAGAGGGAAGTCGTACATTCGCGCTGCTGAAAAAAAATATTGATGCATTTTTTTTTTTTTTTTTACATCAATGTAAACCTCAGTTAAAAAATTGAGCTGGTTCGTGTGCGGACGATGGGGCGGCGATGATACAGGGTGCTTGTACATTCGTCCTGCTGAAAAAATATTAATGCATTTTTTTTGTGTTCATCGAATATATACAGTAGAACTCCGATTGACACCCGGATAATCGAAATCCCGATTAATCCGAACTAAACAGCGAAAGTTTATAAGTGAATTGTGGCTAATGATAGAACTTTATTTTGACTAGTTACAATGACATTTGGTACAACTTGCACTTATTATTAAACAGTGCGAACTAGAATGTAAAGCTTTGGATTTTTTTTGTTCAGTAATGGTACGTAAGCTCGTCTCTTCTCTCGAAATACTCAGTGACTTTGGTTTGCTCCGCTCATGAAAAGAAAAAAAAAAAAAAAAAAACCTCGGAAGACTCACGGTTAATCCGATTCAGATTAATCGGCGTTCAACTGGACATGTCATTATTTTCATTTTATTTTTTCATCGATGTAAACATGAGCTAAAAAAATTGAGCTGTATCATGTACGAATCCTGCCGAGGCGATTACGCAGGGTTCTCTTACACTCATGATTCCGAAAAATATATATATATATATATATATAAAATTCTTTTTTTTTTCCCTCAATGAGTTAAACAATTGGACTGGTCCCTCTGCGAATGGCAGGGAGGCGATGATACAGGCAGCTTTACACTCTTAGCCGAAAAAAATGTGTATCCATTTTTGTTTTTATTCGTCAATATGAACCTGATATAAAAAAAATCGAGCTGAACCATATGCCGATACTGGAGAAGCAGAGATGATGCAGAGAGCTCGTACACTCGTTCTGTTGCAAAAATAATATACATACATTTTTTTCGTCAATGTAAACCTGCGTTAAAAAATTGGGCTTTATCGTGTCCCGTCGCTGAGGGGGTGGGGGGGATGATGCAGATAGCTCGTTGACTCGCGCCCGTTCTCCGCGATCCTCGAATACGACCGCAGTTAAGATTCCCCTCGAAGACATTTATTAACCCCAGCGACAAATCGATTATCGTCTCTTTCACGCTCTTTATATCAGCATACATACATACCGTCACTGTGTCCCGAGAAACGGGTTTTCACGTTCGAGCGATAACGAGATGAGAGAGTATCGAAAGGGGGGAATGATAAAAGTTGAGAGAGAGAGAGAAAAAAAAAAGTGGCGCATAATTTTAACTCAGGACGCCCGGTACCCGAAACTCGGTATTTAATTGATCTAATAAAATACGCGAAGAAGCCACCTCGAGGTTGTGTACACGTTGCCTTAAATCGCGGCTTAATTTGCTGCCGAGGGGGCCCCCCGGTATCAATTATCCCGTCTCATTTATCTCGTTCGAGAAACAAATCGCTTCCCCGCGTTCATTCGCCTGAAATATCCTCGTAAAGAGGACCACTTTATGTACAGCCTGCCGGCTCACTTCCTCCCCCCTCCGTTCCCGCTCCAAGACGAGCCTACATTTTTGTTAAACGTCCGCGGTCGTTATTCGGCACGTAGAAAATCCAAGAAACCAGAAAGAGCGAGGAAGAAGTTTTACTGGCGGCGGCGGCGGCGGCGCAGCCTCGAAACTGCACAGGCACGTTGAGATCTCGTATTACACGCTCCGGGTAATCCTTCCGTCGAGTGAACGACGTGTCGTAAAGTTCTCGAGTCCCTCTCTTGGGCTGCGTGCGCGATCTTGGAACGAAAGAATGGTACAGTGCGCCGGGGTAAGGGGCGAAGGAGGGCTCGGTTAGAGCCAGCAATAGCCGTGAACCATGAATAGGCGTGAAGCCAAAAAGGGATGGCGACGAATGGGGGAAGGGAAGGGGTGACGATGATCGTGAATGAAAAAAAAATATATATATATCATAATAATAAAGATATAAGATTCATGTTTCCGAGGATAGTTTGTTTTTATTTCAGTCGAGACGCTGCGCAAAGTGGGGTAATGAACCGTCTAATGCAGATTTACTGCTGGCTGTTTGCAACTTGGTCGATTCATTGAATTCTTTCGGCACTTTTGTAATTTTGCTTCCATGTGGAGAAAGCTATTTTTTCGTTAAAAACATCGAGATTTTAGTGTTAACTACTGTGCAGATAAAATTGTCCAAAACGTCGAGGAATGCGATTTTTAGATGATTTCCGGATGTAATGTGTGCGATAGATTTGCATAGTTTAAAACGACTATAACGCGGAAAGGGCTTGAGATAGCTTGGTGAATCTTGGTACACTTGTAGAGTTGTCACGGCTTTTGCTTCAGTGCAATTTTCATGAGGATTGAGGCTCGGTTCGTGATTTTACGCGATTTTGATATTTTTGGAAAAAAGCCAACTTGCGTAAACTTTGACATATTGTACTAAAACTGCATGCAAATATCCTCAACACTATGCTCAAAGATCTTTGGTATTGAATTTGAACGAGATCTATCCGAGCGATTGGATTTTATGGAATTTTGATTTTTTTGAAAAATTACTAAAAAAAAAAAAAAAAAAACGGTCTGATTCGAGTAAATAAATAGCGACGCACTAAAACTGTACAAGGTTTGATATTAAATTTGATGAAAATGAATCGAACAAAATGTCCCCACACAGTAAGAAAGATTTGTACATATACCAAACTTTTTTGGTTAACAAATCTTCGCAATTATTTTGTTCTTAATTTTTCAAAAAAAAATATTCATAAAATTTGCCGAAATTTTTGCAAAAAATTGACAAGATTTTTTTCTAAAAGATTTTCTTTATAAGTACCTATGTTACTGTGTAAATAGACCAGAAAGATTTATTTCGTGACCTCGGGTTTTTGAACTTTTTTTTTTTTGTCCATCGCCTGAGTCGAGTAATACGTCGTCTGCGGGAACGAACTAAAATTATGTTTCTCCCGTCGTTGTACACCCCCGTTGTGTAGCGCGAGGAAGTCAAGCCTTCCCGTTGCCTCGAAGGAACCTCCATCCACCCATGTCTTAAACATCGGAACACATTGCCGAAGGGTTCTCCCCGAGGCGCGAGTGTAGTCGAGGAGGCGGATGAGGTCTCGCTTTCCACAGGACACATCGGGAGGACTTATGGGTTATTCAGGAGTGTTCAATCCCTCTCTCACCGGCAAGACCGAGTGATCCTTCGTGTCCCGCGAGTCACACGACACTCGTTCGATATATGCTAAGCAGGAAGGTCCGTCGCGTCGTTTATTACCTGCGGGATCGAGTGCGCATGCGCGCAGTGCGCCGCCACAGCGTGAAACTCCTCGACGGAACTCCACGAGGGAATTATCCGAAGGTAGTGGAGGTGACTACGTACGTGAGAGTCATCAGACTTTGGATAACGACTGGGAGAGAGAGTAGGCTTGAGAGGGGGGGAAAGAGGGACGTTTTCACGTGCGAAATTTAACGACGTCGAGCCGCGTGTCGTCTGGGCGTTGGGAATGTGCGTGTGCTTCGGACACTCGGTCGTACACGCACGTGTCCGCTATAAACCTCTCGCGAATAACGTGAATCATGAGTCAGAAGTCGCGGAAGGATAAGATAGAGGAGGGAGCGTGCGATGCACACCGGAACTCTTAAAGGACTAAAATATGCACGCTCTACGTAAGGTAGAACATGGATAAACGTACGTATGTGCTGTACATGTGTGCGTCTATATATATGTGTTATATACCGGTGAGGGAAGACATATGGGAGAGGGGAAAAAGGCAATGTCGTGCAACCCCGCCAGCAGCTCTTTCTCCACGACTCCGGGGAGTCCCCTCGGAGTCCCGGAGTTGAACACTCAAGTTTCCTCCGTACAACCTCCACATATGCTCCGCTTCCGGCTTATGACTTCCATTACTCCACCCCGAAAAAAAAAAAAAAAAAAAAAAAAAAAACTAGGCTGGTAATAAATAAATTCGTGTCGCTCCACTGGCTCTGGCTGAGATGTCGGATGAAGTAGTTAAAAATGTCTGCAGAAAATAAAAAGTTCGTCTCGAAGTATTTCGCTGCTTGTCTTGGACCGTCGCCAGGCCGTGATGTCGCGCTCAATCATTTTAGGTGTCGTGTTTGGGGCGGGATTAAATACACGAATGTTGAGAGTTCGAAGGTGCGAAAACTCGAAGCGAAACATCTCACTCGATACATTTTATGACAAGACGATCCACGGAAAGTCTAAATAATCAATGGAAATAATCGTGTGATCTTTATAGCTACGAATGATAAATAATACGAAATGAAAATTCCAGAAAAGGATAAGTTTCCGAAAGTTTGCGTCTAGCTTTATGCTTATTTCTCACCAAACTATAATTACGGTATTTGAAAAGAAGACGGTTCAATACTCAGAAAAATGTACACATTCAATATTAAATTTGAGGAATAGGGAACATTTCGGAAACCTGACTTCCTGAAATGTAGTTCAAAGAACGATCACATACGCGAAATTCGTATTTCGAAAAGATGCGATTTAGAACTTCAAAGACTCCGTAAGTCGATTCTTCGAATTGCCAGATTTCCGAAAGTACACTCCGAGTGGTCAAATCTTCGAATGTAGATTTCTCCGTTAGGGCAAAGACTCAAATTTGGACATTATACTTGAAAAAGCTTTTCCTACTACTGTAAATAAACTTATACGAGGGCGAGATCGTTTTTGGATTTTTGACCTTTCGGAGTTTTTCTTTTCATAGTTCTAAACTTTCGAGTTTGAACGTTTCGGAGATTTAAGTTTTCGATTTTCTGACAATTTGTATTTTCAGTTTGTTGATTGCAAGATCTTTCGTATTTTTACTCCTTCTGATAACTTATTTCGAAGTACTTGCATATCGGTCACAAAATTACATATCGATTATTAAATCTTCGAACAATTAGCTATTCGCCAATAAGTCTTCACGCTGCCGCAGCTATTATTTATCATCGGTTAAATTTCAATTAATTTATCAGGCTTTCTGGAATATATTCTCTAATGTTTTTTTACATTCGGGACATTGACTTTTGCGTTTTCAAAATATCGGTAATCAGGATTTTTCGATTATTTTAATTAGTGTAAAAAAAAAAAATATCTCCACTGAGATCCATCTGAATATTCAGCATTCGTGATTTCTATCCCGTCCTCGTGTTTATTTCTCGAGGATGGAAGCGATTCACTGTTGAGCAATACCGTCACGCCGATTTATCGTACTCGACCCGTATCGCGCACCGTGCGGATAAGAAACGGAGGATGTAATCAGAGGAAATCGTTCCATTATTCCCCGACCTGCACCCCATTGCGATTTCTGCCTGGGACCCAGCATCGAGCCGCCTTACGTAACCGACCCGTATCATAACCACGAGAAATTTCTGACGTCGGTAAAAAAAAAAAAAAAAAAAAAAAAAAAAAAAAAAAAAAAAAAAAACGCATGTGAGCTTCGAGACATTTAAGTCGTCAATAGAACCGAACAAAAGCGAGCGCGTACAGAAGTCCACCGGTGATGTGGATTCGTCCTCTGCGCCTTCGGGAAAGCGAATTCACGCTTGGGGTTTCTCGTATTACGAACGTGCCTCGATACCTACAAATCCAATATATTATATTATTATAAGAGTATTCTCTCTCCCCCCCCCCCCCCCTCACAAGCTCACCGTCGTTTCTTCGAGTCTCGATTCTTTTTCCCTTCACAGACTTCCCTTCGTCATTATTCCTCTCTCTGCCTCCTACGTCTCCCTTTTTTTTTTTTTGTATTTCTCTTTATTCATCGTCCTCTTCCGTCCGCGCGAACGTTGGTTGGGCAGGCGGGTCGGAGATGGGGAAGCTCGACCTTTAGAAAGTCTTCGCGCGTCACCGGGCCTCGCTTACCCTCCTCGTTATATTGAGCCTCGCGTGTACACCTCGCCGTGTATAAGGTTATGGATTATTGCTGGGCCCTACCCGCTGTGTGTCCCGGACTTTTTTGCGCTGCACGCTTCCCTCCGGCCCGGAGAGGAGGAGAGAAGTTCATTTTGTTTTTTTTTTTGTTTTTTGATTTTTTTTTTCCGTGACGGGGGAGCCCAGCTCGTAGGTGTCGGGTTGCCCGGACCTTAAAGGGGCCCGCGTCGCGAGGCCCTTCGAGTTACATCGGCGAGTATAACGGTGGGCAGAGCGGCTTCACCTCGCGCGCGCATCCATTCATCCCAAAAAACGACGCGAGGAGAAGAAGCCGAGGAACAAAGAGAGAGGCAGACATTAAATCTTTTTTTTTTTTTTTTTTCTCTCTCGAGACCTTTGAATTCGCGGGTCTCGCACGTCGGCCTCGTCTCTTTATCGCTCCCGTCAAACTCCGAGTGAATGGACTATTTTGACAGCGGGGGACACCGGCGGCCTGCGAAATTTCGCCGGGTGTTTCACGCCTCTGCCCCGTTCGTGAGAGAGAGCGCCGCACGCACCGCGATCTCGATCTCGATCTCGTACTCTTGAGATTGTATCGCGAATTTTGATTTTTTTTTTTTTTTTTGCTCAGCTTCTCATCCGTTAATTCGGCTTTAAAAGGATTCTCCGAGGAAGAGGAAAAAGGTTCCGGGCACGAAGCCGCATTATCCGTTTACATTTTATGGCATTTCGAAGTTTTTCAATTTTTTTTTTTTTTTTTGAAAATTTGTATCTTACGTTCGACGAGAGTCTTTCCGCATCAAAAGTTGCTCTAGGAGTCAAATAATTTGGTGATTCGGTACGACCTCAAAATCATGAATTGTACAAATTTCACTCAGCGGTTCTATACGATAAATTTTGCCGTAATTTCTTGCCGTTTCGATCTCATGAGACGTGGCAATTTTTTAATATGTCGAAATGGGTGTAAAGTTTTGTGCGCATGGAGGTGAAAATTTTACTAAATTATTTTTTACTGTGTACTCTCGAGATTGTATCTCACGTTTTGATTGTTTTTTTTCTTTTTTTTTTTTTTTTACTCACCTTCTCATCAGTTGATTCGGCTTTAAAAGGATTCTCCGAGCTCGTGAGAGAAAAAAAAAAAAAAAGGTTCCGGTCGCGAACCCGGATTATCGGAGCGGTTTGGGAAATTCGGATAATCGCAGAAGCGCGGTCAGAGAAATTTTCATCACGAAGATGGACTTTGATACACTACACTGTACTTTAATACGAGACGAAGAATACTTTTCTCCTTTATTTTCGTCTTCGTTTCACTTAACGAAGAACGATGATCGCATTGCACGTAGAAAAATGGCTTAGCCGCTCCAACAAAATGACTTTCGCTGACAATGACCTCCTTCACGCCGCAAAACGATTGATAAAAAGCGGCAAGAAAATTACTACGTAGAAGAAGGTTTTGCTACAGCGACAAAACTTTCTTGTCAACGCGATGTTTCAGTTCGCTACGAGAATAGTTGTAGACACGTACGCACATTTATTTGAAGATTAACTCATTTTAACTGATATTTCATCATTTTATTGTATTGAAAATAACGTCTGCGTCTGCAATGGCGAATTCTTGAAGTTTGCTTCATACGGATCTATTGAACTCCCAAAGGTACCTTTCGCCGTTTATATATCCATGCACAGAAAATTTAAAGAGTTCGCAATTCCTCTCTGTCGTTATATTCACCCGAATCCAGAGAAATCGTTTCCTCGCCACTGCTTTAATTTTGCGCCTCGAGCGTCTCGAGCTCGTCGTAGTTAGCACATAAACGCCTCCCACTCAGTCGTATAACAATTGCTATCTCACAGTACCAAAGGCTCTTTTGTTGCGATAGCAAATCGCCCCGAGCGAACAACTTTGCCACGGTTACAAGCGGCTTTTCTTATCCCGATACTAAAAAAAAAAAAAAAAAAAAAAAAAAAAAAAAAAAAAATTCTTACGGTAACGAAAATCTTGTACCAACAAATTTTTTGTTCCCCGTGTGTTTTTCTGCTAGACACGCGAGATATGCAGCGATTCACCTCTCGAGAGCGTCACTCCCGACTCGTTCGCTTCTCCGCTTTTTCATATTTCCTCTTCGCCTTCCCTCCGCCGCTTTCTTCGTTTCGTGTCAACGACGTCGGCCCCGTCGACGGCAAAGCCCGCGTTAGAGAGAGGGCAAAGTCTCTCGGCCGTTCTCGAACACGACGTTTTGTCACGGGTCGCGACTGTCGGATACTTTTGTCAACGTGGCCCGAGCGCTCTCCGGCCTCCTCTTCCTCTTCCGTGTACCCAGAGGGAAGCCGCTGACGGCGATGCCTCGCGCGTGGTGCTCGAGTGGGTCGCCGCGAAGGTGCCGAAGTGGAAGCCGGAAGTTTCGCTGCGACCGCCGGAGGTAAATCCGCCGAGTGATGAAAACCAAAGCGACTCGTGGGAGGAAGACGAGGGATGAGAGAGAGAGAGAGATCAGGAGTGGTAAAAGCTCAAAGCTCAAAGCCCTGCGCTCCGCGAGAGACAAAGCCGATGCAAGTGGGTAGAGCGGTCCGAGCGAGCGCGCGGTAAAGCTCACCGCTTCTCGGCGACGCCGGCCGAATGGCCGGGGAGCTTCACCTAGCGCCGGAGTCCCAAAGGCGAGAACCGAGCCAGAGAGCTCGCGCCGTGTGCCTTACGCTTCTCCGCGCGAAAGGGAGCTTATACAGGTAGGAGAGGCTCTCGCGAGTAAAAAAAAAAAAAAAAAAAAAAAAAAAAAATGAAGGGAAAACGAAACTACCGCCACCCGTGTTAGGTACACGTTCGCAGAGCGAGCGAGCTCAGCCGGCTTCTGCATGCGTGGAGACACGTGAAACGAAAAAAAAAAAAAAAATCAGCGTAAGGTTCGAAGCGGCGTGGTGGCCTCTCGTGACAATTGCGTCTGGCACCGGTTTCTCTCTCCTCGAGGGTCGACGCCTCCGTTGAAAAGGGCTGTTTCTTCGCTGCTCTCGCTCCGGCTCCTTAACCATCTCGGCTCTCATGCTATTCTCCTCTCTTCCGTGCTCTCTTGGCCCGTTCGCTCCGCCGAGTGAGGGTGAAAGAGCCAGACTTCAAAGGATTCTCGCCTCACCCACGCTAGCCGTGTGTAAGCCACTGCGAGAGTTATCAAAGTCCTATTGCGATTTCATTCATTCGTGTCTGTTTAATTTTTGCGTTCGTGCCTCTCAAACGCGAAAAAATTGAAAGTCTTACGATTTAAGAACGGGCGAAGTTGTCACAAGCTGACATTTGTAAGGTAGGTGAAGATTGGTGAATCCCTAATGTTTTGTTCCGTTTTTAGCAAAATTATCTGACTCATTAAAATTTTACGGTACTTTTTCAATTTGCTCAGAAAACTGTACGCACAGTAGCTCTTAGAATCTCGAGGCTATCGGACCAAAGAGTTGTACACAAAGGGACTATTGTCGACAGATGATCCCTATTAAAGTTCACGAGGATCGATCGAACCTTTAAAATTTTATGAAATTTTGAATTTTTTTTGTGGATTTTACGAAAAATTTGTATCTTCTCTTTGTCGCGAGTTTTTGCAGATAAATAAATTGCAGATTCGTGATCAGTCGGAAAAATAGTGTGTGTGTGTGTGTATATATGTTGCCTGAGCGATAATTTTTATTTTTATTATTTCTAACGACGTGGATTTATCTGTGAGGAAATTGTGGAAAATTATTTCCGGATGACTAGGGATCGTCTCGTCTGAAGATTAAAATGAACGGTACTCTGTGTGTGTGTGTGTGCGCGCGCGCGCGCGCGCGCGAGCGCGCGCAGTGGACGCGAAGGCGAGAGGAGGAAGCTTCTCGTTCGCTCGTGTAATTGCACGGAAGAAGAGTCAAAGGGTCCGGCGGGTATCTGGCAGTGACGCCGGAGTTCGCAGAGTAGAATTACGACGAGGGGGCGGACGGAGAAGGTAAAACTGGTAACGAGGTCAGGACCGCGAGGCAAATACACGTCACAGGGGCGAGAAGGCGACTGGGGGGGGGGGGAGTTTCGCTCCCAGCGTGGAAGGAGAAGGTGAAAGATGCGACGCGCGTTGTATACGAGGAGAAGAAGGCGAGAGATAGATGGGAGCCAAGGAAATTTAATTAATTGCCGGTTGAGTACGTACAGCCGTGAAAGAGAGATATTGAGAGAGAAGACGAGAATTCTCGCCTCTGCCGTAAATGGCGACGTTATAAATATCGTCGAACACGGGTCGCAGGTCACACCCTGTGCACTCTCTGGCCTAACCCCCTCGATTGGCTTTCGAGAGAAAGGTGCACACAGCGTGAAATTCTCCCTTGACCGACGTTATACCACAAGAAATTTTATCATCATCAACATTATTATTATTATTATTGTTATTGTTCGTCGTGTTTGCCATTATTATTATTATTATTATTATTATTATTATTATTATTATTATTATTATTATTATTATTATTATTATTATTATTATTATTATTATTATTATTATGTATTGTCTATATAGCGGGTCGGCTCGGTTGATGCGTAATTACTAATCCTCACTTCTTTTTTTTCATGTCCATTTCACTCATTCATGTTTGCCGTTACGCACCGAGCCCGTCCCCTTAGTCGTTTTTTGCAACTGCCGCCGACTTTCCTCCTGTATAGCATTCGCTTTAGTCTCAGGACTAAAGGCGACTCTCGCCTTAGTCTCGGGACAAAACATAGGGAAACTGCAGAAAACCTATACCGCTACAGTCAGTCTCAGATTCGCTTCACGTCACCGGAGCTACGTCGAGTTTCGCCGAGAATGTAAAAATGGACTATAGCTATATAATTGTGGCACGCACGTACAGGCACGGGTGTGTCTCAAGTATATGTTTTTGGAGCTATGTCCCGCCCGTATTTTTATTTCTCGACTAAACGACGGCACCCAGAATCGAACCCTCGACCTGCCGATGCTCTGGCTTAGAGGCGAGCATACTAACCAGTAGGCCAACGCACCGATTTTATTATTATCAGTATTGTTATTATTCGTATTATTATTATTATTATTATTATTATTATTATTATTATTATTATTATTATTATTATTATTATTATTATTATTATTATTATTATTATTATTATTATTATTATTATTATTATTATTATTATTATTATTATTATTATTATTATTATTATTATTATTATTATTGGTCAGCGTGATAGCGAGCATGAAAGAACCTCATAAACTCTCCGGTGACTCGAGGGTTTGTCGATAAAAAAATGGTCAAGCTCAGCGTTGGAAGTACGACGAGGTTCGAAGTAGCGAATCGAAGTGGAGGTAAAAAGCGGAACGGGAGAAAGTCGAGAGGCCAGAGGCTGCGGCACCGGGAGACGTTGAGGTCGCGATAGTCGTGAGCGTATTCGAGAGGCCGGATATCAGATGCAGAAAACCGGTAAAGGCCTCTTCGGCGAGGGCAGAAAGAACCGTGGGGAGAGCCCGTTGGGAGACAACGGGCAAACCCGGGATACTCGGTGGGTCTCACTGCGATGAGCGTATGAGCAACTGCGGAGTCTGCGGGGACGGAAGAGAACCCTTCCCCTCCCCCGCGAAGAGCGCTCGAATAAAATACGTAGCCGGCAGTGCAGCTCGCGTGTATTGTGTGTATTGTGTGTGCATGTTTATAGAGTGTACAAGGTAGGTGGAAGATTCCGTGGTGAACTGGCCGAACTGGCCGGCCGGCTTCTGGTCGAGAGCATGCATTGTCTTCCCGAGTGATTCAAAAAATCTACTCGTGCCTCGTTAAGCGCGCTCCTATCAGATAATACCGAGCGGTCGAGCACGAGACGGCGAATCGAGGGAGGGAGCGAGAGCGTTGGTGGGCTTGCTTTTGCGCCCTCGCTTTTGCTACCGCAAATAGAAGGAAGCGCCGTATGCCGAGGGCGTTTGTTCGCGGTCTTCCCTTGGCCCTTGGACCTTTTCCCTGTCTTACTCGTCTACTCCCGTTTTACGGCCCTACATGCGCGGCAGCCCCGGTTTTTTTTTTTTTTTTTTTTTCTCCTTTGGTCCTCTTTGGTTCCCTTTTGGTACCCTTTGGTCCCCTTTCATTGCCTCCTCGCTCTCGTTTTTTCTTCGCGACCGCTGTCCCTCCCGTGTACCGGCTTCCGAATGTTCGCCCGTGCGAACGGCAGGCGCGGTCGGGCCGGGACGAAGGTAAAAGGGAGGCAGAGACTTATCGTTGGGGTGGAAAGAACCGATCGTATCTCAGAGAAGAGTCACGGTAGAGTCCACGCGAATGTTTGGATACAACGGGGAAATAAAAAGTGTACCTATGTTCCGCAGACGATTTAAGGTGGACTAGCGGAATCGGCGTTGAACCGACAATTTATGGCTCGTAATGGCTGAAAACAATTTTTGTTTATTTTTGATATATTTTTTTTTTCTTTTTTTTTTTTTTGTTTTGTTAACTTACGACGCGAGTTATCGTGTGAATTTTTTTGTTTATTCTCTTTATATAAGCTCCGCCTCTCGGACTCGCGCAACAGCCTTCGAGATTTTTCTAAGCGTGGACTCCTCTTCGGCTCGGACTTGAACACGTGGGAATTTTTTTTCGTCCGCTCTGCAACCTTGGATAAATATTCTTTTATCGATTGTTGTCATTATTTTTTTGCCCCGATAGAAAAAAATAACCTCGCGATCTATTGTACTCGTAAAAAACGGAAAACCACCTACCGTGAGACTCGGGCGAGCTCGAAACTTTTTATTCGTCACTCATCGATAATGCCGAGAGAGTGAAAAAATTGATTGTCTATCGACTCCATCGTCGATAGAAATAATTATTAAAAAAAAAAAAAAGGCGAACGAAAAAATAAAAAGCTTCATCGAGTCTCTCGGCGAACGATGCCTGTGGCGCTTACACGTTACTCCACAGGTATTAGTATAGGTATAACAGGGGTGGTGCTGTGTTCGCTCGAGCGGCGTAACACACGAAGCGCAAACCTAATTTAACTTTGAGGCGAGAGCGAGTCGCGAACAATGAACAAAGCGTGCCGCGATATGCCGACAATGGCCTTCCCTCTCCTTGTGTATCCTCCCTCGCGAAACATCTCGTTGCGGCTATCGTCCCTCCTCCCCGCTACCGTATACCCCTGCATTGGAAACGCTCGCCATGCTCTTCTATCGGTCAGCTGTATTTCTCCAACCAACGACGAAAAAACTTTTTTTTTTTTTTTTTTTTTTAATATCACTCGAAAAGTTAAAGCTGCTAATGAAATTGCTGAACCTTGGAAGTTGCTCGAAACATCGCAAACTTTTCGCGGGACATAAAATAGTTAATTCTCAGCCCATCGAGCGAAAATACGGCACTTCCGGTTTGGAAATCTCTTCATTGCGCTCGAGAGTAGGAAAAACAAAATGGAAGAAAACGGACCTTTACAATGCTTTCGCGGGACATAAAGTAACAAAGTCTCATCCCATCGATCGGAAGTGACACGTCACACCGGAAGAACTTGTCACTTCCGGTTAAGATATCCAATTTTTGTGAACGAAGTGGGAAGAAAAAATGGGTCTAAACGGACCATTATAATGCTTTCGCGGGACATAAAATAAGAAAGTCTCATCCCATCGATCGGAAGTGACACGTCACACCGGAAGAATGTCACTTCCGGTTAAGATATCCAATTTTTGTGAGCGAAGTAGGAAAAAAAAAAAAAGATGGAGCTAAACGGACCATTATAATGTTTTCGCGATACACGAAATGAAAAAGTCTCGTCAACCGGAACTGGCATCATAAAGGAAATACGTCACTTCCGGTTTGGAAATCTCACTTTTGTGCACAACTCACTGAGTCGCACAGAAAAGTACCAGAATCGTGTGACACGATAATAGTTACCATGACCTGGGAGAGACTAAGGAGAAGGTAAAATGGTCAGGACCGGGGGGGGGGGAGGGGGAGGAAGTAGGTTTGGGTGGAATTGGAACAACCGCACAAACAGCTTTCCAAAATAGATACGATTTTTCCTTAATATCAATGAAAACGGTTCATTTTGTTCCGGTCCTCCGTTTCGCCCCGCTCTCCCTGCTTATATTGGACCCCGTTGAGGTCTTCGGCTCGGCTGAACCTCGGGGAATTTCTCGATTTGCCATGTCCATCGCCAACCACATTGGGCCATCCCATATACGAGAGTGCTCGCGAGCCAACGTGGCTCAAATACAGAAGACCACTGGCGGGGACGCGGAGGGGTGAGCGATAAAACTCGTGGACGGAAGAAGGAGAGAAACTCCAGTCACGGACGCGCACCACCTTCGCCGCGTTGGACCACGGCGCTCGCTCTCTCGCGATATCCGATACGAAACCTGTATTCCCGGAGAGTTCTCCGTCTTTATCATACGTAAGCTCCGAGCTATCCTCCTCTCTGTGTGTGTGTGTGTGCGTGTGTGTCTTTCTCTCGTTCCCCTCTCATTCCTACCGGGGGGGGGGGAACTCTCTCTCGGTAAATAAGGCTCCGGCACCGTTCCCGTTCCACCTCTCGGGGCTGGTCGTGATATCGGACGAACAATATATACCCGACGGTCACGAAACCTCCCCCGTCGCCCCTCCTCGCAGCCTCTCTCTTATCGCCGCGGAGCTATCGCTTCGGGTATGCCCGAGCGAGAAGCGGAATCCATACGCCTCCCGTGTGTGAGAAATCGTAAGCCAACGGGCATTTCTTCATTTCGGTTTCTTTTCTCGTTTACATCTTTTTTTTTTTAACCTTTTTTTTTTATGATAGCTCGATGGACACTCTCGACACCTTCGAGCTTCGAAAAACGACACGACGTTTCTCGGCTGCCGAAATGGACGAGGGTCCGAGATAACAAGGGTCGAGAGGCGTCTTTCGACGAACGATAAATCACGCGAGATCGCTCCACCGCGATTCTTCGCGATGTACAAATACCCTGTGTAGCTGCGATAAGTCTCGAAATATGTATATTTGTTCCACGAAGAGTCGTTATTATTGTTATTTTGAAAGTAATTTTTTTGTTTTTTTTTTTCTTTTCTTGTGATTACAGGCCTTCAGGCGGAGCTGTTTTACGTCAGGGAAGGAGTTATAAACGAATACGCGATAAAGTTCGTCGTGCCGGTGCCGGCGCAGGTGCACAAGCTTCACTTCACTTGGGAAAATCTCGCCGGGAGACCGGTAAGTTAAAGCGAATCCAATATTATGTCGATAATGAAAAATTAACATATCGCGTATAAATTTATATAGCTGCGACCAGCTCGTACAGAGAGTGGATAAAATATCGCGGAACTTTGCGTTACGTCGATTCACCAGGCTCGTAGCCGATTCTTAATTTTTTTTTTTTTTCACTCTTCCTTCTAAGGGGGTGATTGAACCCGTCTCTCATTACAGCTCATTCGGCGTCTTCAATAATTATCGTTTATGTGTTTTGTTTCGAATTAATATTTTTATCTGTTTCATTAGTTTATTGCATTAGTTTTTTCTATACTCTGCTACTCTTTTGCTGTGCTTATGCACCTGTTCTGCTTTTCTGTATTGCTCGGTTCTTTCGGGATTTATCCCTGAACTCCAATAAAATATACTACTGTACTGTAACTAATATAGAGATGAGGACGGACCGAGACACACCATGTTACATAGACGAAGAGAATAGCTCGGCACGACAGATGACAAATGGACAGATTATCGATTGACCAGATGACAACAGTCTTGATCGGACTTTCAGAGAGAACAGACGTTTGACGGTTCGTGCATGAGATGTTTAGTTGCAATTGGACTAATATTATCCGCCCCAAAAGAAATACGCACGGTATTTATTCCACGAACACGTAACAATGCTATACTATTATGCTATACTGTTATATATATGCTATACTATTATGCTATACTACACTATTATGCTATACCAGGGGAGATCGGGGCAAAACGGAACAGTGATGGCAAAAGTCTATTTTACAATAATTTTTCGATGCCCCATTTTGTCACAACGATACATCAGGATTTTCAAACTCATTTTGCCCCACGTACCACCATCGCCACCGTCCAAAATTTATTGGAAAATTGCGTTTTGTCTCATTATCACATTTTGCCTCCCTGTGCCATTTTTGCCCGCTCTCCCCTATTATATTATACTACTATACTATACCACTATACTTCACTTTACTAATATGCTATACTTTACTAATATGCTCTACTACTATACTTCACTACTATACTTTACTAATATGCTTTACTACTATACTTCACTACTATACTTTACTAATATGCTTCACTACTATACTTTACTACTATACTGCACTACGCAACGTTACTCTATACTACTATACTAATTCCCCTCGGTCCTTTATGCCCCCGAGGTCGGATGCTGCCGGGACGGTGATAGAGACGGCTTAGGATCCTCGCGCATAAAACAAGGTGTGCAGTTTGCCGTCACACAGACGAGCCGTTCGGACGCCAATACGCGAGCATCAACCAATCGCGGCTGCGTTGGTTGACACCGCACGGCCCGTCTCTCTTCCGTACGCAGTTTCGTGTGGCGAGCAGCTTAAAACGAGAGAAGACTGCCGTGTAAGAAGATCGTTTCGTATCGACGAGTTACGTCGACAGTCCTGGCTCCTTCGCCAGCTGAATCGGCGACGAGTACGCAAACCTGCGTCTGCACGCGAGAGCCGCGCTCCTGTATTGGTCCTCCAGGCTCGAGTGGACACCGAACTCGCCCGTCCACTCGATAATCTCGGAGTCGAAGAGAAACGAAGAAAACTTCTTCCTCTCATTCATCTCCGTCTCCACCCGCGCTGCGATGTTCCAACCTCCGGCAGTGCATCCTCCACCGAGACGACGAGACGAGAGGACGGGGTTGCACTTACCTCAGCCACCGAGGCATATCGCTCCTCGCTGCGTTCCTCCGAGTCGTCTCGCTTGTTTTATCACGACGGCGCTCGCGAATGAGAGACGAGACGGTAGAGTTCTTCTGGCCTCTTCGCGCGGTTACGAGTGCTCGCAGGAAGAAAAATGAGAGAAAAAAAAGAACCAAACGGGCTACTCGTTTCACGTGCATTCCTCGTGACTGCTTCACCGTGGCTACTTTGCCTCCGAATCGGCGACGCTTCGCTGCCCGATGAAATCAACGAGAGTGTCAGCCTCGAGGCGTGCCCTCGGGAATCTTTACGCCAACGAGAATTACACGAATTGTTCGATGAATATAATGGCGCGAGCTTCCAGATCTACGCGAATACTGAAACTGATAGACGGTGATTCAGGGTTCATCCGGGGATTCCTCGCTGGCGGCTCAATCGACGGAAACGCAAGTCGAAATATTCAGTCTTCGGTGGGACGGAAATTAAGTTTTTTTTTTTTTACCGTAATTTCGTAAGTTGAGCCCAGTGAAGGTTTTTTTGTCTACCAAGCCATATGCTACAGTGAATTAATGGATAAAAAGTTACTTGGTTGAAATTGCCGGTAACACATGCTGTCTCCCTTCGGAGGCGTAGAGTGTTTTTTTTTAACAAACAAACAAATGGAAAAAGTATCGAGAGAATTCAACAGAACCGTTAGTCTTTGATAAAATCAATGAAGATAGTACACGACAGTGTATAATACTCGGTTCATCCGGCGATTCGTCACTGTCGGCTGAATCGACGGAAACGTAAGTCGAAATATGCCGCCTTCAGTGGGACGGAAACAGAAGTTCTCTTTGCCGTAATTCCATAATTCGAACCTATAATTGTTTTTCTTTGCCTAGCCATATGTTATATTAAATTCATAGACAAAAAGTTACTTGCATGAAATTCTCGGTACTGAATCCTAAAAAAAAAAAGAACGTTTCGAGAGAGCTCAACAGGACAAGTAGTCCTGCATAAGATCGATGCAGGTAGTACACGACAGTGTACTACCTGCCTACCTACCTACCTGCAGTGTACAATTCTCCGTTCATCCGGCGATTCCTCACTGTCGACTCAATCGACGGAAATGTTAGTCGGAATATGCCACTTGCGGTGGAACGGAAACTGAGAAGTTTTATTTAACCGTAATCCCGTAATTCGAGCCTAGTAAATATTTCTCCTTTACCAAGCCATTTGTTAAATGAAATCAACGGAAGAAAGTTACTTGCATGAAATTCCCCGTACTGCATCCTATCGCCCATCGAAGATATAGCATTTTTTTTTTTTTTTTTTGGAAAAAAGAACGTTTCGAGATAAAATCAATTCAGGTAGTACACGGCAGTGTATAATTGCCGGTTCATCCAGCGACATCTCGCTGTCGTCTCAATCGACGGAAACGTAAGTCGAAATATGCCGCTTTCGGTGAGACGGAAAAAGAACTTTTTTTTTTTTAATCGTAATTCCGCAATTCGCGCCTAGTAAATATTTCTCCTCTACCAAGCCACATGCTAAATGAAATGAACGGAAAAAAGTTACTCGCATGAAATTCCCCGTACTGCATCCTATCGCCCGTCGAAGAGATACAATTTTTTATAGAAAAAAAAGGACCTTTTCGAGAGAGCTCAGCAGAACAGGTACGCCTGGATAAAATCAATTAAGGTGGTACACGGTGTGCTAAGTGAAGGGGGGACGTAGAGACGAGTGGCTCGTAAAGTATGCGACACTCTCGCTGAACGCTGTGAGGATTGACTCGTCGTGAGAGGATCAGCGGTGGGTTCGTGAAGGCTAGCGAGGGCCTCGTCGGAGCTCGCGCGACCGCGAGGAAGAAGTCGAGGAAAGGGACGAACTCTTTTTCAGTGAGTAGGACAAAGTGGTCGAACCACTTATTCGCGTCCCGTCCGTTCCTCTTACTCCCGCACTCGAGCCCTTCGCGAGGAGCGCTACCCGGGTATATTCGCGCGCGACGGAAGGAGACGGAGAGCCCTGGAAGATCTCGGGGCAGGGCGAGGACGGGGAGGAGAGAGAGTGACGACCCGTGCCGCGACATCAGTCACGACGCGACAAAATCGCGTCCGTTCCGAGGCCCTTTAAACGAATCGACCTGTCCGTCAAAGTGAGGAGTGGACCGACGGGCATGCAGGAAGCTAAGACTACCCTCGGACACCCGGAATGCCCGGTGAATTTCGTCGAGGAGATTTCCGAGCGAGGCTTCGAGCGGGAAAGAAACTCGATGATTAATATGTAAATCGGCTCGGTGAAATTCACGAAGAGCCTCGGACAGTCAATGACACTCGCGGACGCTCGATGCGAGTGTCGGTGGAATAAAATTCCCGTTGCGCGTGCTGACAGTCAAACGTTAGAAAATTTAGATAATTGCATCGAATAAATTCGGGTTCGTGAACTAAAATTCAACAGTTAGACAATTTAGCACACAGAGTGGAATAAACTCCATTTCACGAGCGATAATTTAACCGTTAGAAAATTTAGCGCACCGAATGGAAGAAATTCTACTGCGTCAGGTGAAACTCAGCCGTTAGGAGATTAAGCCCATAAAATGAAATAAATTTCATTCCAAGAGCTAAAATTCGAGCGTTAGAACATTTTTTCGATGTAATGGAATAAATTTCCCCTTTCATGAGTAAAAATTCAAGCGTTAGAACATTTTGTCCATAGACCGGAATAAATTCTATTTTATAAACAAAAAATTCAACCGCTAGAAAATTTTGTCTACAGGATATTATAAATTCCATTTCATGAGCTAAAATCCAAGTGTTAGAAAATTTAGCCCATAGAATAGAACGAATGCCATTATATGATTTGAAATTCAAGCGTTATCAAATCTAACCCATGGAATGGAATTAATTCTACTTCATGAGCTAAAATGTCGCCCATATAATGGAATAAATTCCATTCGATGAGCAAAAATTCAACCATGAGAAAATTCATCCCCCGATTATATCTCATCGTGAAGCCGGCGGTCGAGTTTTCTCCGTCTTTGCGTCGAAGGGTCTCCCTTTTTCGCGCGAGACATTGCAATTGCCTCGAGAAAGCGCAGGGAGGAGAAGAACAACTTCGCTCGGAGGTTACAACGTCTCAGTGTAGCTCGTTGCGTGTTTGCCCAGCGTGAAAGAGACACGCTTCGAGCGCGACGTAACCAGCCGCAGGCGCGTAGCCCCGAGATTCTCCAGCGCTACATCTTCGCCCTCGTAAAAGCAGTTCTGCGCAAAAGTCTACTTCAAACAAATATTTTCCAAGTCCCCGAGCGACTCAGGATTTATCCTCGTGCCCGGCCAGTGTGAGAGTTCGCGAAAGTCGTGCGGAGAACACGCGTTTCCGCGGCTTCCTCCCCGCCGCCGAGAGCCGATCGGAGCCCCGGAGCTTGGTAATCAGCGGCAGCGGCATCATCGCGAGAAGCACGAGGTGCTCTTTTTCCTCCGCATCGGATGCACCGCACCGAGAGCGGAGCAACTCCCTCGTCCCGCCGCGGCTTTGCTTGGCTCTGCTTTTAACCCCCGTCGATCGGTTCTTTCGCCACGAGAGCGAAAATCGACTTCCAAGAATATCTCCGGTACGGTCCAGCTCGCGCCGCTTCTCCCGAGAGAAAGAGCACGGAACTCCGAGATTATAGGAAGCCGGAGGAGATGGACGATTCCTCGATCTCTCTCTCTCTCTCTCTCTCTCTCTCTCTCTCTCTCTCTATATATACATTCGATACTGTAGCACTCCGGAGAGAAACTCACTCGGTAGTTAGAACGTTTCGCCGGTTACGACGTGGTAGATCGTGCCGACCGGAGACCTCTTCAGCTCATCCGTTTCTCTTCCTCCTCTTCTGCTTCCCCGCTCTCGGCGTAGGATCTTCGCCTCGGAACGACGCGCGCAAGTACACCGATAGACCGGAGGAATGAGAAAACAAGCATCCCACTCGGCTTTCCTTTCCCTCCTCGGCACTTTGCCGTTATGACGTGGTAAATCGGAGCCAACTTTTACAGCGGACCTTCTATCCGTCCGGCTATCTCTTTCCTATAACGCTTCCTCGACTTCGCCGCGGAGGCCGTTGTTCTCCTCGCCTTTGTCCCTAGTATCGCTCCTCAGGATCTCCGGAGGAGCCGAGCAACTCTGCTCCAGTACCGTGCGCGAGAACCTCGCACAGTTGCACCCCCGTGTATTGCTATCAATTTTTCCCTCCACTCGCCACATCGTCGCCATTTCTCTTTCGCCCTCTATCTACGGCCGAGGCGTCGCGATCTCGGCAACGCTCGGGCAGGCCCTCCTCTTGTTCGCCGCATCTGCCTCTCAACGCCTTGGCGATCTTCCCTCGGGTAACACGCGATAACGTTCTCACCGCTGCGTTTTTCGTGTTTTTTGTTCTTTCTTTCGAGGGCGGCTTACGACAATTGGAGCACGACCGTCGGTCGTACTGGCGAGAATCACAGATGCGTCGCGCAAAATGGCACTGCGGACATTTCATTAAGGGGAGAATTGAAGCATGGTTTTAATTTTTTTTTTTTTTTTTTTTTTTCTGGGGCTGGTAACAATAATTGGAGCATGACTGTCGTCTGTTCTGGCGAGAATCATGAATGCCTCGTGCAAAATAGCACGGCAGAAGTTCCATTGGTAGCAGAATTAAAAAGAATTTTTTTTTTTAATTTCTGTTTTTTAACGAAACTGTTTTAAAAATCTTTAAGAAACTAAAAACATTTTTTGTTTTTTTTTTTGTTGCCTTCTAGGACGGTTAACGATAAGTGGAGCACGACTGTCGTCCGTCCCGGCGAGAATCGTGAATGCGATCGTGCAAAATGGCACGGCAGGAATTTCATTGATAGGAGATACAATATTTTTGTTAATCTGTTCGCAGCTTCCATACACAATGTCGGTGGACATCAGCAATCCGTCAGCGCTGAGCAGTTCGCTGAATATTTCTCAAGCCGGTGAGATTCCGGTCGGCGGTCTGCAGACCTGGGCGCTCGCTCTTCACTGCGGTCCGTACGACGCCGAGGTCGATCTCGCGTTGCGCATCAACGTCTCGTTGAATCGTCGCAACACAACGAGCCTCGAGTTTCGACGAAAGAAGATTTGTCTGAAGGACAAGAGCGGTTATCCCGGTCCTGAGGAGGTGCTCGTAGCGGCTTCCGGCACGACTTCCGGTGGACAAGTTTTCTACGCCGCTGTTGGATGCGCGTGCGCATTCATCGCGGCGATTTGCGTTCTCGTCGTCGCGTACTACGTCAGGGACAAAAAAGCCCGGAGACACAGGGATCCTCTGCAGTGAGTAAAAAAAAAAAAAAACACAAATCTTCGTCATCCACCTTTTGCGAAGTGCGTTATTTAACGGGAGTATTTTTTTTTTTTTTTTAATGCTCTTATTTTTTTAACATTTTTAATCGGAATATATTTTTTACATTGTATTAATGGGATTATTTTATTTTTTTACTTTTTCCTTCATAGGGAATCTCGGGGACTCAGTTCGGCCTGCAGCGTCGAGAGAGGCACGGGAATCGGTCCAGCGCAGACTTTCCTCTCGCCGGAAACTCCGCCGCCGCCGTCGGCGGCCTCGGCGTCGAGTTACAGAAGACTGGACGACCGACCGAGCAGAGAACTTCACGAGAGGATTCAGGAGATCACTGTGCAACGGTTGGTTGATTTCATGCGGTTCTTTATCTTCTCGAAGCGAGGTAGAGAGGAGTATTCGACATAGCGTTGTTTGAACACTACCGGTACGAAAGATAAGCGGTTAGGAGCACAAGCGCGTGGTCTTCTGTAATTTGCGACAGTCGTATGAGTGTTTGAATGAGTGTTATAAATCTTTGTACGTAGGCTGACGGTAACTCCTCTCTGAGGTATGTCTAGGATTTTTTTTTTTTTTTTTTTTTTAAGAATTATCGGCCATATTTATATTCGGCAATTTCATAAACGGCCATATTTTTTTAGCGAACGAATTCGTCCGGCGAAAAGAGATCCGAACCGTCATGAGCCGGTTTGTCTGCGTAAGATCAAATATTTTCTTCAGATTCGAAGATGACGCGTGACGCAAATTAACGGGAAGGGATTCAAGAAAATGGCACGGCGATCAGCATTCGACCTCGTGAAAGATCCTTCGCCAGCTAAATAATTGGGCCGCGGTTTAATACGTAGCGTGGAGCACCGCTAGCTCACAGAGAGCGATAGCGCACGAACAGCGAGAAAGACAAGTTCGCTGAGCAGTAGCACCGGCCATTAGTTAATAAACGTTGTACGTAGACCGAATGGCCTGTGTGCTTAGTCGCATCATCTTGGACGTGCATCTAACACGCCCACATTGCCAGGAGGGTCCTGCAGCATTTCTTGCTACGACGAACTCTCTACACGCGAGATCGCAGAATCGGCGCTCTCTCCGCGAGCGTTTACAGTAGTCCTTGCGAAAAGTGTTCACTTCGCATAAGTTTCAGCGAAATTGGAGGGAATTGCAAACACTTCTGGATAGTATAACATTTTTTGAAAAATCATGCTTATTAAAAGTGTCGAAAAGATTAATTTTGCATAATAGTAGTTCCAAAATGTTATTAACAAATTGATTAATAATAAAATTGTTTAACAAATCTCCCGGAAATCTAACTTAAAAAAAAATGAAAATGGTTCGTTCATTTTTCCGAATACCTATGAATGTTTTCAAATTTTTTAATTCACTTAGAAATTTGTAACTTCCTACACATTTCTCCCATATAAAAAAAAAAGCAAAACGAATTTAGAAACCCGAAAAAATTCACACGTATTCAGCAAAGTGAACGAATCACTTTCATTTAAAAAAAAAAGTTAGGTTTCCGGGTGGTTTGTTGAACAATTTTATTTTTTTATCAATTTGTTAATAACATTTTGTGATTATTATTATTATTCAAAATTAATCCTTTCGGCACATTTAGTATGTCTGACTTTTTTAGATTTTCATACCATCCAGAAGTGTTTGCAATTCCCTCTCATTTCTCTAAAACTTATGCGAAGTGAACACTATTCGCAAGAACTACCTTAATCATCATGTTGTACGGTATATGTACGTCACTAGTACGTTCAGAACTCTAAGTCTAACGCTTTCGGTCGAGCGTCGTGGCCTATGTAGGTCCAGCACGCAGTCGAGATCTCCTGTCTCTAATGTACTCTACTCTAATGGTGTGCCGCCCCGGCAATGAAGCACAACTCATGCCGCATCCTCCTCCACTCGAGGAAAATAGGTAGACTGTAAAATCACAATAGATTCCAGGCTCTAAATCGCTTATCTTTTCTCTCGGACGCGTATTATTCTTTTTCGTTGCACGAACGCTCCTCCTGACTTTTGAGCCGATTTTATTTCACAAATTTACTCACAGCAATTACTTACCAAATTCGCGCTTCACAGTCTGTGAAGACCGTTTCCGCTCGCTAGCCGTTCCGAACGACGAGGGCAATAATCTTGTGAGCGCAGTGGCGAATGAATTAAAAGATAAGATATGGATTGGGCTGCAGTACAATACAACTAATTGCCATCGCCTCCCGTCTGATTGTAAATGCAAATTTGTGCTTCGGCGACTTTAAATCATATACAGCCACGTACTAATTTTCCTATTTATGATCGCGTTGTAATTAGGAAGATTTGCTAAAGCCTGGAACGACAGTTTCTAAGGTGGGTTTCGAACCACCGGCGAAACACCGAAAAACGCATAGAAAATTATTCCATTCGTGTCGGGTGTGAATCGAACCCGGGCTTGCCGCGTGTCAGGCAGATACCGAATCCCTACAATCCACTGCGGGCCTCGTCTGATTGGATATTTGTACTTCGGTGCGAGTAAAAGTATACTTTGCTCAGCTAAATCTACAGAGGTTGACGTATATGATAGCTGGCGAGAACAGGTTACCACCTATATAAAGATCCCTGAGAGTTACGATATCCAAATTCGGTGTTTAGTTTTCTAGCTGATCGTATCGAAAATGTCTAAATTATTGTTCTCCGATACTTGTTGCGCTGTAGTCTGCCTGGCACTAGCGATTACTTGTGAGTAAAAGGATCGAAGATAGGCCTTATAAGTATTACATATCCTCAACTAAGTGACAGATAATTGTTAACAGACGTAGAAGCGAAACCTCCAAGTCGAGTCGCCGATGGTACGCTGGCCAATATCAAAGACTTTCCTTGGCAGGCTGCCATTGTCATCGACGATGACTTTACCTGCGGCGCTGCGATAATCGGCGAGAGACACCTCGTAACAGCGGCTCATTGCGTTTACGACCGTATAGCCAATGGAGGAGTGAATAATTTTTCCATAGCTGTTGGAAGCAACGAAATAGAGCGCGGTGAGAAACATGGTGTCGAATCGGTTGTAGTTCATCCGGAATTTTCCACGATATTTCCCTATGTACACGACATTGCAGTACTGAAGGTTAGTTGGGAATTTGGCGTGCCGTTCATTTTGACCTAACGTTTAGGATATTGATCATGCATAAGATTCTATGCATTGTCTTTACCTTCATGCAAAACACGTGTTCGTTCCGTAATGGCGTTGTTTAATAACATCAATCAAGACCTGCTTGAACATTGTTTTTAGCTCGCCACGGTGATTGTCTTCAATGAAAACAAAAGTGCCATTGCATTGCCAGCGTCTGATGTCCCGGTAAATGCAAGCGTCAGTCTGTCCGGCTGGGGACTTAATGTCTGGGGACTTCGATCGAATTATCTAGCGAAGCTCAACCTTAAGATTATGGCCAATGCTGATTGCGACATCCTTAAAATTGACAAAAGTGATTACGTATTCGCCGACGATCTGTACGATGCTCCTCTAACGTCCGACCAAGTTTGCGGCTTGCCCGGCAAATATGCCGGAGCATGCGAGGTTAGTTCAGGAGCTATATGCGGATCACGGTCGTCCCCGATGATCCGAGAATTTGGAAACTGAAGGGAATTATTCATTTTCTAGGGCGACAGCGGTGGCGCCGTCGTCTACAAGGGATCTGTCATTGGAATTGTTTCCTGGAAATATGGATGCGGCGAGGGATACCCGAACGTATTCACCCGGGTTTATGAACACGTAGACTGGCTACGAGAAGTCATTAAGAAATAAAATGTTCATACGTGTGTGACAACATCAAAACGTACATTAAATAAATATTTCGTGAATCTTTCGAATTGTCTAGCCATGAGCTCCTTTCGCCGACAGAAATTCGGTGGATTTAGACTCTTAGGGACGAATTTTAAGACGTTAGTTTGAACTTAAGATCGAACTTAGGATCGAGGTTTGGCCCGAACATCATTGCGTGTTTAAGATTAATCTACAGATCGGACCTCAGTTTGAACTTGAGTGCGATCTTAAGATTGATCTTAAGTATCAACTGAAGTTTGAGACTCACTTCAATCTGAATTTCGATATCAAGAGCGATCTTAAGTTCGAACTTAAGTTCAAATTTACGTCCGAACCCAAATTCGATTGTAGTTCGATCTGCAGTTCGAACTCCGGATCAAACTTAAACACAAAATTCAGTTCGACCACAAGTTCGAACTACGGATCAAACTTAAGCACGAAATTAAGTTCGATCTTAATCTCGCACTTAAGATAGATCTTAAGCACGCAATGAACTTTGCGCAAAACTTCGATCTTAAGTTTGATCCCAAGAGCGATCTTAAGTCCAAACTAACGTCTTAAAATTCGACCCTTAGGTATGAAACCGAGAATATGCTACATGCAGCGAATTGCATCGCGGATTTATAGAGGAAGAGGGTGCTTGGGCATGAGTCGTGCCGGCTTTGTGAGGATGAAATTCTCTTTCTGGGTCGAGAGTGGTGGATCTTGGCTCGAATTAAAAATTTCCGATATCGCACTCGGCCTTTCAGAGGCGAACGTAGCCACTGAGCGAGATGGGAGGCGATCCGGCGGGTGAGAGGGAGCCTCGACGGTCGAGTAGTCACGTACACGGAGTTGCGTATCGCCTCGATGATCCTGCACCCGATTTTATCGGTCACGATCGATCGTCCCGTAGCGTTCGGTACGTGCCCGAGTGGCTCATTCTGAAAATAAAGTCAACGAGAGGAGGTGCGAGACTCCACTCACCAATTCGTGACGCTTGCTACCGCGGTTTCTAAATCGGTTTTGATGCACGCCTCGGGCGCATCCCTTTCTCATTCTCACTCTCTTCGAGCTTTTTTTTTTTTTTTTTTCTCTTCTCTCATTCACTCCACCTCTTTGAGAGTCATGACTAATGCGTCGCGCCAACCAACGCACCACTTTTCTCCACTCGCAGGCAGAGCTATTCCACTCGGCTTTATATTTTCGTACACGCACGAAACGCCTTTTTAACTATTCTGATTCCGCATTACGCAATCCCGGTAGTCCCTCATTCCGTGCGAGCGGGGACATCTTGAGTAATGAAGATTAATGGCGCGCTGTGTTTTTCGGTGTCGGGGTGTCCTCGGTAGTTGTACAAATTTTTGTGACACAGGCGCCACGCGGCTTCTCGGAAGTCCTTCTCGCGAGCTGTCTCTGAGTAATGCAGGCGCGAGTATTTATAACACGAGCTGGAACGCGAGCCGACTCTCCGAGTGTTTACCACAATTACAGGATGGACATTTTTTTCGCCGGAGAAATTAGCTTTTGACCCCCCCCCCCCCTCGAAAGACGTTTCGTTGGGCCTTTGGGATGGAAGAAGTTAAAGCCCAATCTCATGTTTCATTAGGACGATGAAGATTTCGGAGATTAGGGGAACGCTTCCGTATGACGATGGAGAAACAAATTATCGAGAGGAATGGTATTATCTTTTATTAATTGTAATGAAGATGAAATTATTATCTGGATAAAGAATGAAGGGATGGAGAAGAGATTTTTGAAACTACAGTCTATAAGATAACGTATAAGATCCTTGAGCTAACGTACTTGCAAAGGGAATTTTTCGGTCGTGGAAATTAGCTTCTGACCCCTCTGAAAGTTGTGTGTTCGGAACTTTGAGCCCCAGGGATGGAAGAAGTTAAACCCCAATCTCGTGTATCGTTACGGAGATATAAATATTTGGATTCAGAGATACGGACGATATATTCGGAGATTACTGGAATAGCTCCGCGTGCCAAGGAACAAACAAATGATCAACTGGAATAGTATAACTTGTTAATAATAATTATAACGATAGAATTATTATTATCAGGATAAAGAATTGAGGGAACGAGAAGAACTTTTTGAGACCGAAGTGCATAAGATTACGAGCGTAGAGTTAACATACATGCGAACATACTTGCAAAGGGCATTTTTCGATCGCAGAAATAAGATTCTGACTTTCCCGAAAGATGTTTCTTCGGGCCTTTACTTTTACCCCCAGGGGTAAAAGAAGTTAAACCCCAGTCTCATGTATCGTTACGAAGATGAAGATTAGCTTTCACAGATATGAATGTGTAGTATGGCCGAATATATAGACAATACATTCACAAATTACTGGAACAGCTCCGTATGCCGACAGACAAACAAATTATCGACAAGAATAGTATCATTTTTTATTAATAATAATAACCATAGGATTATTATTATTCGGATAAAGAATGAGGGGAACGAGGAGAGATTTTCAAACCGAAGTGTATGAAACAACGATCGTAGAGCTAAGATACTCGCGAAGCCCACGAGCAGCGTGGAACGCGCCGGTTGCGATAAATTGACTAGAGTAAAATGTGTTTTTTCAGATGCAGAGTTCGTCTTCTGAGCATCGAGATGGAGGGTACTTTCGGCCGGGTTTATCGTGGCAGCTACCACGAAGAGGGTGCGACCACGCCGCGTGATGTTCTCGTTAAGACGGCGGCCGAACACGCATCGCAGGCGCAGGTGAGTCATCCTTGAAATCAAAGCACTGCCTTGCCCCGATAATGGGGGGGGGGGGGAGATTCGATAATCATAATTTATCGCTTCGTGTATTAACGATACGATGTGTTTCTCTCAGGTGGCTCTGCTGCTGCGCGAGGGCTTGGCCCTTTACGGTCTCAGTCACGCGGCTCTACTTCCCGTTTTGGGTGTCTCGATCGAGGACAGGGGCGCACCGTTTCTGCTCTACCCTCACACGGGCTACAGGAACATGAAGAGGTTCTTGCTGAGGTGCAAATTGAGCAGCGAAGGCCCGCCGCGAGCACTCACTACCCAGGAAGTCGTCGAAATGGCCCTGCAAGCGGCCAAGGGCGTGCAGTACCTTCACAGAAAGAGGCTCGTGCATCGAGACCTTGCTGCGAGGAATTGCGTGTAAGCGGTCTCTTAACTCTAACAATTTTTTAAAAATGATTCACTCGACTTACAAATCGTGTCTTCGTCGAACTCAACTGCGCTAAGAAAAAAAAAAGTTGATCAGTTAATTATTCAATTTTATTTTATTGACTCGCCTTACAAAGCGTGTCTTTGTCAAACTCAATTGCGCTAAGAAAAACAAAATATTTTAATCAGTGAATTATGCAGTTTTATTTTATTGACTTGACTTACAAAGCGTGTCTTCGTCAAACTCAATTGCGCTAAGGAAAAAAAAATATTCTGATCAGTTAATTATACAATTTTATTTTGTTGCCTCAACTTATAAAGCGTGTCTTCGTAAAACACAATTGCTTTAAGCAAAAAAAAAATGTAATCAATGAATTATACAATTTATTTTCTTCATGACGATTCACTTTCGAGCTTACGGATCAGCTCGTATTCTTTAGACGTATTGCGTTTAAGTTTTATTGACTGTAACAAGTCTTGTTATTGACTCGGCTTACAAACGTTCTCTTCGTTAAACTCAATTGCTCCAACCGAAATCAATTTTTCGTCGGTTAAATATAAAACTTCTGTTCTTCACGACGGTTCACTTTCAAGCTAACATATCAGCTCGTATGCTTTTGTCGCATTGGGGAAGGATCGATATATTGCTTCTTAAATTAGCAAAATCCATGAGCTTTGCCAGCGGCTTCTTGTCCGGTCTTCGTCGAATATGTATATACATATATATTTATATATATCTTCACGATGTTCCGCGAACCGCGAATCAATTCATGAGCCCCGACGGGCAGACGGTGGTATGACCCATTCCTGGAAAGTTAAGGCGGGTCGCCGCCTCTCATCGTAGCCGAATCAATCAAGCGATCCCGTTCCCAATCGGCCTTGTGCAGGACAGTCGTGCACGGCTGAACGAGCCACACGAGACTCCTTAATTAGAGAGGGTTTATGCTCGATCGGTTCAGCTCTTTTCACGGCTCTCTCAGCCTCCGCAAGGTGTTGTCCGATGACCCGGAAAACGTATATAACGACACGATACGACGATCCGAATTTATCCTCATATTGAGTTAGAAGAGCGTGCCTGAAAATTTAAACATAAATCAATCTCGATTAATCCCTCACTTTTCTTTCATTTTATTTTTTGCAGTGTCGACGACGATTTGAGAGTACAAATCACCGACAACGCACTCGCGAGAGATCTCTTCCCGCAGGACTATCATTGCCTCGGCGATAACGAGAATCGGCCGATAAAGTGGCTCGCCATCGAGAGTTTAATCAGCAAGACTTTCACGACAGCGTCCGATGTTGTGAGTATTTTTCTTTTACGCCACTTCGTGCCTTCGGTTGAGTTGCGCAATGCGACAAATGAGAGACATCTCTGTAATAAATTAATCTCCTAGGCGCGACGGTGATATGGTTTAATATTCACAGTGTTGAGTTACGAGCTCGTAACAAATATAAATCGTTATTAAAATTTTATTTTCTTCGCAGTGGGCCTTCGGCGTTCTTCTGTGGGAGCTGACGACGCTCGCGCAGCAGCCTTACGTCGAGGTGGATCCGTTCGAGATGGCGTCTTACCTCAGGGACGGTTACAGACTCGCCCAGCCGATAAATTGCCCCGACGAGTTGTTTGCGGTGATGGCGTATTGTTGGGCGATGTCGGCGGACGAGAGACCCACCTTCAGTCAGCTCATAGTTTGCCTCCAAGAGTTTCATACCCAACTGACGAGATACGTCTAAAATACAAAATACGTATAAAAAACAAAAAATACGTATAAAAGAAGTTCGACTGTATAACGCTAGTGAGGAGCCTTCAGCGGCTACACGTGTAAATATTTATTAGGTACTTATACCGTTTCACGAGCGGATGTAAATTTCGTCTGTATCGGCCGACAGTTTGTTTGGCTTTTGGGCATAGCGCGGATCGTCAATAATCTTTAACGTCGTCGTTATTGCTTCGGCAAAGTAACAATAAGTCGAAGTAGTCGAGGACGATATTTTATATCCACCGTTGCACACTGCCAGTATGGCTTCCAGCCACGAGCACTTCGGAAATGAAATGAAAAAACCCCCGTTGCTTCAAGACCTTCGATAGAAGTTTCAACTAAGAATTGTACCATAACGTTCGTAAATGTGATAGTAATTCAGCTTGCCACATAGCTATCCGATGTGCCAATTTTTTGTATTTTTGTATATAATTTTTTCATTTGTGAAATAGTATTATTACCGCCTTGTACATAGTGAACAGATGTCGTATGTATAGTGTGTATATATATATGTGTGTATATATATATATATATATATATATATATATATATATATATATATATATATATAGTTTAAGAAGAAAAAAAACCGTGCATGTGTATAAATTACGCGCACGTTACGTACGAAGAATAAATTTATTGCACTGAAGAGACCAGGCGGAGAGTCTTATCTCCTTTCGCCCCTTCGCATTCGTCGCATCCATCCTTCGACGAATCGCGCCTCGCGAAAGTGAAAAAACTTTGTGATTTCTACGGCCGCACGCGTTTCGCGCCCATCGAGTTATTTTCGTCTGCCTTCCTACCGCGTCACGGCGATGCACGGCAAAAACGACGAGGCGAGAGAAGAACCGTTCTGCGTCGTACTTGTTACTACAGTGTAGCCAGAAATAATTCGTCAAGCCATATGATACGTCGTGTTGTTCCTCGGAGTCCTTTAATTCGGGTGGTTTTCCTACCTCCCAGCGCGAGGAAGAAGTGTCGGGTAAATAAATTAATGAGATCGGGCTGACGTCTTGTTTAAAATGACAAACGACAGCTCGTTAACCGCCTCGCTATTCTCGCCGTGCCGTTTCACTGGCGGCTCTCGAAATCCAAACACGAATTCCAAATACGTTCGAGACAGATGACAGACGTTCTTTTATACACTTCCTGTATTTCATTATTTACACGTTTCTGTCACGAGCTGCGAGATACATTAGAGAAAAAATGTTAAAAAAATTCTCCGTTGCGAGAACCAAAGTGAGATTTTCAAACCGGAAGCGATGCATATTTGAAAATCTAACTTTTAAATCGGATGTGACGTCACTTTCGGATTTAAAATCTGCGTTTGTGAGCGGAAGTGACGTCAAATGGAAAAACGTCGTTTACGGCTTGAGAATCTTGGTCTTTTACCGAAAGTGACGTCATATGGAAGAACGTCACTTCCGGTTTGAAAATCACGGTTTTTTTTTAACCGATAAAATCGGCAATTGTGAAACGAGCCAGCGTTTTATCCAAATAAATCGCAGTCGGGCAATGAATCATTGAATTCTCCAAGAGAGATTCAATTAGCGTAGCCTGATCTTTCCTCGGAAACCGGCAGAACTAAAAATAGATAAAAAGAAGGAGAAAAAAAAATCCCTCCGATAAGTGCGATCGGAAAAGGTATCATTTACTTACCGTTTACATCGAACAGTGTATATCCCCTCGATCTCTGGATACTCGTAAACAACATTAACATTTTAATTCCAACATTGAAAGAAGAAGAAGAAGAAGAAGAAGAAGACGAAGACGAAGAAAAAGAAAACAAGAAGTTCGCTCTAGGATTATCCAGCGTTTACGTAACTGCATCCTGTGCCTCTGCTCGACGAATTATCCCCACGAGGATTCCCTCCACCGCGTCGCTGATTTAATTGCCAAGTCGTTTCGCATTCGCTCGATCGCCTATCGAGTTCTCTTTGTTGCACGTGTTCCTCGAATGCATTCCCTCCGACATTTGTATAGATGCAAATGTTTTTTTCTTTTTTTTTTTTCGACTAACAATCTTGGTTTTTTCGAAGGCGCGCAGAGACGGCTTCATCAGGAGTGAAGTGGATGCTGCGAGATCTCTGAACGAATTCCGATGAGCCTCGGACAGAGCGTCGTGGCAACCCTTTGTTTGCCAAAGAGGCTTAGTCAAACCTCGAGGAACAGCGCACTCAATACAGTAGCAAAGTGTACCCACTACACGCGATACTAACAACGGTGACGAGAACTGAAATTGCCCGAGCGACGGTGGGCGCCTGGGCTGGTGCAATCACGGCGCTCCCGCTCGAGGGATGCTCGAGGGTCCATTCTAGCCGAGCCATCGCAAGGCTCACCCTTAATATACAGTGAGCCGTGTACACTGAAGGCACACGAGGGCTGCCTCGATAATGTCATTCATGAACGTCGTGCATGGTCAGTGGCCCATTAACGACCGGCGAGAGGAGAGATTCAGTTAAGAGTTAATGATTTTCAAACCCCTCTAGCGCGCTTACGGCCCCTCAATGGGGCTTTGTTCGACGCAATTTCACGCTCCGCTGTTCATGACGCTATCACGGTGCAGTAACGAAAAGACGCACGATTTATGCATTAGATAAATTGCACAGTAAAATTATTGTTAACTTTTTTTTTTGTTCGTGATATTTTTGGAGAATATTTATTGGGAATATTTTTTTAAGAGAATTTTGTAACTTTTTTTTTATTCGTGAATTTTGTTACTTTTTCTACTTGAGAAGCACGATCTTCGAGAGATTTGTTGTGTTGTCAATACGAAGAGGCTCACGTGTGGATCCAAACGGAGCTCATCGTTATTATTTCGTGTTACTTGTGAGGAATATTTATGAGAAATATTTTTATAGTGAATTTTGTAACTTTTTTTATTATTCAAAAATGATGATCTTCGAGAGTTTTGTTGTGTTGTCGATACGAAGAGGCTCACGTGTGGATCCAAACGGAGCTCATCGTTATTATTTCGTGTTAATTGTGAGGAATATTTATGAGCAATATTTTTATAGTGAATTTTGTAACTTTTTTTATTATTCAAAAATGATGATCTTCGAGAGTTTTGTTGTGTTGTCGATACGAAGAGGCTCACGTGTGGATCCACACGGAGCTCATCGTTATTATTTAATGTTACTTGTGAGGAATATTTTTGAGGAATATTTTTATAGTGAATTCTGTAACTTTTTTTATTATTCAAAAATGATGATCTTCGAGAGTTTTGTTGTGTTGTCGATACGAAGAGGCTCACGTGTGGATCCAAACGGAGCTCATCGTTATTATTTCATGTTACTTGTGAGGAATATTTATGAGGGATATTTTTATAGTGAATTCTGTAACTTTTTTTATTATTCAAAAATGATGATCTTCGAGAGTTTTGTTGTGTTGTCGATACGAAGAGGCTCACGTGTGGATTCACACGGAGCTCATCGTTATTATTTAATGTTACTTGTGAGGAATATTTTTGAGGAATATTTTTATAGTGAATTCTGTAACTTTTTTTATTATTCAAAAATGATGATCTTCGAGAGTTTTGTTGTGTTGTCGATACAAAGAGGCTCACGTGTGGATTCACACGGAGCTCATCGTTATTATTTCGTGTTAATTGTGAGGAATATTTATGAGCAATATTTTTATAGTGAATTTTGTAACTTTTTTTATTATTCAAAAATGATGATCTTCGAGAGTTTTGTTGTGTTGTCGATACGAAGAGGCTCACGTGTGGATTCACACGGAGCTCATCGTTATTATTTAATGTTACTTGTGAGGAATATTTTTGAGGAATATTTTTATAGTGAATTCTGTAACTTTTTTTATTATTCAAAAATGATGATCTTCGAGAGTTTTGTTGTGTTGTCGATACAAAGAGGCTCACGTGTGGATTCACACGGAGCTCATCGTTATTATTTCGTGTTAATTGTGAGGAATATTTATGAGCAATATTTTTATAGTGAATTTTGTAACTTTTTTTATTATTCAAAAATGATGATCTTCGAGAGTTTTGTTGTGTTGTCGATACGAAGAGGCTCACGTGTGGATCCACACGGAGGTCATCGTAATTTCCTGCCGTTATATTCTTATCTTCAAGAGACATCCTAAAACTATTATCCCTTCTCTGTTGTCTCCGTTCGATGCGATGCGATTGCACGTTCCACTGTCACACTGGGTTCTCTATAAAATATTATAAATCAGTTTCTTTGTCGTCCTCTCGAGATTGCGACACACCGAACCCTTTTTTTTTGTTCTTCCCCCTTCGCAGAGAGAACCAAAACCTTCAGATAAATGGCGAATTTTGTGACTATCGCCGTTTTTCTCATCGGCACTCTGAGCTCGGTGCTCGCGATACAAATATCGTCGAAACTCGATTTCGATTCTGACGAGGTCTCGTCTGATTCCACGCCGATTAATCCGCAACCATCGGCGATCGACGAAAAAAGCGACAACAGTTCTTTGCAGAGGGACTCGAGAGGTGTTAAGATCAAATTCGCTGTGCATCCAATTTTGACTCCGTTTCACGGAACACCACCGAGGAAAAATCCCCGTGTGAGTATTCATAGAAATTTAACTATCGCAGTCTATAAAGATCAATAAGAAAATTTTACATGAATTTTCTCGTCGTGCGATAAAAAAAAAAAAAAAAAAAAAAAAAAAAAAAAAAAAAAAAAAAAAAAAAAAAAAAAAAAAAAAAAAAAAAAAAAAAAAAAAAAACCTTTCACGAAGAAGCTATTCGCCAAGCCGAACTGCGAAGGTCTCGTAAATTTACATGCGCGCCGATCGTTCGTCGAAACGACCTGTCCAACGGGGGTGGATGCGAAATAGATTTTTCGACGGGCCCTCGAGAGGGATCGTAAATAAGTGTTCGGGCTCGTTATAGTCAGCGGTGCGATATGCGAGACTCATAAATAAAATCTACATGCGCTAGAGAAGCTTCGGGCCGGTCGAAGGTCACGAGGAAAAAAACAGGAATTTGGCATTGTGACGCAGCCGAGCGGTGTCCGATGGTCCATAAATAATTCTGCTCGTCCCGCACGTCCGCGTTGTCTCGTGTATAGATTTTGCAGCTCGTCGGAGACACGAGGCACGAGCTTCCGTCGATGGGTTCGAGAAAAAAAAAAAAAAAAATCGACGCTTCTTTATATCGTCGATTTTTTATATTTCGATAGAAGACATTTCCGGGTTTTTTTTTTTTTTTTTTTTTACTAATTATTACAGCTCGTCGGAGAGTCGAGGCACGAGCTCGCGACTATGGTTAAAAAAAAATAATGTAATTTTATTTCACTCGGTGCGTAAAGTGCAGTTTTACGCACGCTCAGCGTAAAACTCACCTTTCGCACCTCGTGAAATAAAATATCGTACGATACTCGTGCGAAAAACGTTTTCTTAACGCGTGTGATTGCAACACTCGTCAGAAAAAGTTTTTTCGCACTAGTATCGTAATGCACTATAATTTAACTTATTTTTCGGATTTCTCCTTGTATGATCGATTTACATTTAATCCGATTCAGAGCTTGGAATACAAAATTAAATTACAAAAATATTTACTAAACTAACAAACCCAACTAAAATACATTAAACAATTTGTTTATTTTAACGAGTAGCTTATCAAAAAAAAGAGTGGCATAAGATTAAACTTCACTTCGCTTCTCTTTCCCGTTTCCTATCCAGATCCACTCATACCTCAGTATAAAAATAAAAAAGCAAAAAAAAAATGTATGCTTGTTTATATTTTCGAATTTTTATAATTCAACCGAACGCACCTCCGCGCCTCCGTATATTCATTTTACAGTTCGTCGGAGACCGTACGAGCTTGCGACGATGATTCGTAATATAAAAAAAATTGACTTAACTTAAAAAAAAAAAAAATCGATAATATAATTGGTTCATATCGTCGAATTTTTATTTTTCGACAGAACGCACCGCCGCAACCTCTGGCCGTTAAGTACGTCTACATCGACGTCACCGAGGAGGGAATGACGATTTCCGGTCCGGGAAGGGTCGACTGCAGTGATAAGGTCTGCACGATGCTGGTCACCTATTGCGACAAAGTGGGCGACGTAATCGGCGCTGTGCAACTTACTGTCGTAGCGAAAATGCCGAGATTCAAGACAAACGAAGTTCCAGTAATCGACGGCGTCCGCGCTACCGGATATGGACGTTCTCCACCTCTTCGCCCGAATTACATCGTCTACAAGATACCTCAGGTACAAATGACAGGGACATCCACGGATTAAAACACTATTGAACTAAAACTAGGAACTGTTGTTTCTCCTCTTGCTGTTTGTCTTTCAAGGCCCAGAGTTTCTATCGACAACCGACGAGATATAATCGTCCCTGGCCCGCACAAGGCACATTCAACAACGGTGGCTGGAGACCGATGACCGGTCCAAGCCCGGTGGACGACAAGATCGCAGCTCCGCTGAGCCAAACCAATTCCGAAGACGCGTCACCGATTTAACGATGCAAAACTTACTTGTTGTACGCGGGATTTTAATTATAGCATGGGATAGTTATCGGAAGTACAAATTTAGAGTTAACTACATAGTTTATTTTTTACGCGAAATAGAAATATATATTGCATGATCGGAAATATAAATATCGTGGCACGTGCGATGAGATATGTGAAAAAATAAAGGAAGAAGAGTTTACATTGTACCTTGTTTTTTACCTGGAGTTGAACAGCGCACGGACGTGCCAGATACTATTGCGAACAAATTACTGAACGATATAACGATTAAACGATATAATTTGGAATAAATAGTGCATAGGATAGACATAGGAAGAACAGATTTAGAGTTAACTGTATAGTTTATTTTTTACGCGAAATAAAATATATATTGCGTGATCGGAAATATAAATATCGTGGCACGTACGATGAGATATGTGAAAAAATAAAGGAATAAGAATTTACATTGTACCTTGTGTTTTACCTGGAGTTGAACAGCGCACGGACGTGCCAGATACTATTACGAACAAATTACTGAACGATATAACGATTAAACGATATAATTTGGAATAAATAGTGCATAGGATAGACATAGGAAGAACAGATTTAGAGTTAACTGTATAGTTTATTTTTTACGCGAAATAAAAATGTATATTGCGTGATCGGAAATATAAATATCGTGGCACGTACGATGAGATATGTGAAAAAATAAAGGAAGAAGAATTTACATTGTACCTTGTGTTTTACCTGGAGTTGAACAGCGCACGGGCGTGCCAGATACTATTACGAACAAATTACTGAACGATATAACGATTAAACGATATAATTTGGAATAAATAGTGCATAGGATAGACATAGGAAGTACAAATTTAGAGTTAACTATATAGTTTATTTTTTACGCGAAATAAAAATATATAGCGTGATCGGAAATATAAATATCGTGGCACGTACGATGAGATATGTGAAAAAATAGAGAAAGGATTTACATTTTACCGTGTATTTTACCTGGAGTTGAAGAGCGCGCGGGCGTGCCAGATACTATTACGGAACAAATTACTGAACGATATAACGATTAAACGATACAATTTGGAATAAATAGTGCATGGGATAGTTATCGGAAGTACAGATATCGATTTAACTTTATAGTTTATTTTTCACGTGAAACAAGAAAAACCGTTGAATGATAGAAAATAAATATCGTGGTAGGTACGATAATATATGCAGAACAATAAAGGAAGAGGGTTTTACAGATCACTTTGCATTTTACCTGGGATGGAACAGCGCTCGGGCGCGCCCGTTACAATTACGGAACGAATTACTAAACGATATAACGAATCAACGATGTAATTGAAATAAATAGTGCATTTGATTAATATCGGAAGTACAGATTTCGTGTTAACGATACAGTTTATTTCTCACGCAAAAAAAAAAAAATATATATATATATATACGGTAAGAAACGAATATCGTGGCACGTACGATAAGATATGTGGAACCATAAAAGAATAAGGATTTACGACCGCTTTGCATTTTACCTGCAGTTGAACAGCGAACGGGCGTGTCCGATACTATTACGGTACAAGCAATAAGCTATATAATTGAAATAAATAGTGCATGGTATAGACATCGAATGTACAAATTTCGAATTGAATCTATAATTTATTTTTCACGCGAAAAAACAAAAGCATTGCCAGATAGGGAAATAAATATCGCGGCACGTACGATAATTCATACGTAGAACAATAAGGGGAGAAGGATTTAATAGATCACTTTGCATTATAGCTGGTAGTTGAACAGCGGCGCGATCGTGCCCGATAACTATTACGGAACGAATTAGTAAACGATACAGACAAGCTTAATTCGTACTATTTACTTTATGTTTCTAGATCTGTTACAGATACGTGTGTCGATTGTCGACACTGTGCGACGTAGACATTAAAATCACATTAATTACTCGCTGTTAAACAATTGGAATATTATAATCGATGTCAGATATCGGAGTTATATTAATCGTTTGATCGAACGGCAAGAGACGATGTATTCGCGGGTCTTTGATTACGATAATACTTAGATTTCTAATAGAAAAAAAAAAAAAAAACAACAACAACAAAGACTGCTTCGTGTTTTGCCATCGAAAATGGGATTTAAGGGCGGCGAATCGCTTAAGGATCGTGAACGGTGCGGAAGGTGATCTTTCCGTTGTCGTTCAGTCCCGTTGTAGCGACTTTGCGGGACGTTTCCTTGCCGTCGGGACCGACCGAGTGCATCGAGCTCGAGCTCGAGAAGACGCCGATGTTTCCTCCCGAGGGAGCGGGGATTTCCTCACCGAAACGCGACTCGATTCCAGGCGATACCTGCACCAAAGAAACACATGTTTTAAAAAAATTGGGTTACGATCGATATGTAAAAAAAAAAAAAAAAAAAAAAAAAAAAAAAAATGGAGAAACTTACGGGACTTATCTGACCAGACTGGTAGCCACCGCCGGGTCCGACGCTGATGCTCGAAATCGCTGAATGAGGACCGCCGGCTGATCCGTTCGGAGCTCCGCCAGCCCTGTTCTGCTCAAAAAGTTAAAAAAAAAAAAAGGTCATTTTAGCTAAAATCACCTGAGCCAATTTTGCTACCGACTCGACGAAAAAAATAAAATAAAATAAAAAAAAATACGAACCGCCAGGTTTCCTCCACCGTAGTTTCCATCGTATGCAACTCCATCGGACCATCCGCCTTGTCCTGCTTGTCCGCCCTGTCCGCCGTGTCCTCCGCTATTGAATCTATTATTATTTATTGAATTTTTTTCTTTGCTTGCTTCAGAAAATAATCATTCGACCCAAATTCGTTGAGTTACGAGCGTTAGTTACTTTGCAAAACGATCTAATGCATCGTATGGAGATGGACGACAATTAAATCAACAAAGAGAACAACAACGAAAGTAATCATCACCTATGACCGATAGAAGGGCTACCCCACGGGTGGCTTTGCGCGATAGGGACAGAGTACGGCTGCCCGAACACACCAGCGTAACCGGAGTGATGGCTGAAACTCGGAGGAGCGATCCACCTACCAGGTGAACTGTACGTGTAAGTGCGTAGTCGTGCATTGGGATCGATGCGTCCGTCGGTATTCGTCATCGTAGCAGACGCCGTTGCCCAGGAACCTCCGTCGGAACTTTTTTTTTTTTTTTTTTTTTTTTTTTTTTTTTTTTTTTAATTGCATTTTTTATATATTTAATTTTTTTTTTTTGTGATTTTTTTTTTGCGATATTTTTTTTTTTTTATCGATGAGACCGGAGGTGCCGAGACAAGGTCGTATTCAATGACGATTGGGCGATGAACATACAAAAAGCAATCGGCCATCACCAAAACGAAACTCCATGAGTGGTAAGAATTATGTCCGAAAACTTGTGCGTATAGCGTTTGGGCGACGAAGAAAAAAAAAAAAAAAAAAGAAAAAAAAAACGTGAAAAACAAAAAACAAATAAACAAACATTGGGCCTCTGACGCATCGATTTGTTTTCAGTAAATCGCACAGTTGTGTCAATATTTTTTTTTTTTTTTTTTGGTCGTCGCGCGAACGAACGATTTTGACGATGAACCATCGACTTTAATTGTGTACTCACGCTTGCTGCTGTTCGCGAATCTGCGCCTCGATCTGGGCCTGGATTCGCCTGTTCTGTGCCTCGACGCTCTGAAAGTGGCTCTGGATGGAGTTCTGGATATCGGCGGCTCCCGGTCCGTACCAAGGAACCGACATTCCGCCGCCTGCACCCGACCACGAACCAGCGCCGGCACCAGCGCTCGCGCTCGCGCCCGAAGACGCACCTGCGAACGATCGAACGCACGATTAGCAACGCGTATGCGATAAAGTATCAAAAAAAAAAAAAAAAAAAAAAAAAAAAACGGTTACTATCTCGTTGGTTAAATACATCTTCCAGTGAGTTAATATGTTAACATATTAGTGTAACATCGTCATGCTGTGCTCTATCATGCGGATGCATTTTTCCTATCTACCCTCGCTTCGTCGTTTCGCCTTCCTCAAGCTATGACTCACATGCGAAAGGGTTGTTTTTTTCGGGGCTCGTGCAGTGAACTTAAGCTACTCTACACAATTCGAATAATAATAAACGAATAGACATATACTACGCACTAGGCTGATGATAACACTGATGACTCGATGTAGGGGGGGGGGGGGGGGTGACGCGGGGCAAAACGGACCACAAAAAAGAAAAAGGTGCGGATCTTATTCGAAGAGCGTGAATCTAACTCGAGTCTACTACAAAAACATCTCCGCAATTCACAGGATTCCGTCACCGGTTGCATTTCGAGATGCATTTTGGAAAAAAATTAGATATTTCCACTATAAAGTCGCTGCCGGTTTGAAAATTTCATCTTCGAATCGAAAGCGACGGCACGCGGGAACACTTGAAAAGTTTCGTTGCGGCGTCACTTCCGGTTGCAAAATCGAAGTTTTCAATCGGATGTGACGTCACAGGGGAGAAGTCACTTCCGGTCTCGAAATTACGGCGTTGTTCCACTGTCGTCAAACACGAAAATTTGAGTTAGCCGGTTTTCTTTTGGTGGTGCGTTTTGCCCCACGTTCTCCCCCCTCCTACAGAAGTAGAGCGATATTAGTGAACGACGAGGCATGCACTATCGGATAACAGAATACGCAAGACACACATGGAGCATAATGACACACAATGAAGTTCTTTTTCTGTACATTTTTTTTTTTTTTTTCATTTTGTTATGAATTCATTTTCTGGCGGCGCGTTAAAGTCCTTTCTCTTGCCATCGCCGAGTTGAATCCGTACCTGCCCCACCAGCTGCGGGGAATCCAGCGAGCTCGTTACCTCCTGACGGATATCCTCCGTTAGGCGTATTCATCGTTGGTTGAAAGCCTGCGGATGATCCGGCGCCAGAACTCGCAAAGCTTCCGGCACTAGCGAAAGCCCCGGCGCCAGCCGACGGCGAACTTCCGATTCTCGAATCAACGTGAGGTGCGGGATTCTTGGAGGATTCGGGGGGAGGCGCCGGATACGGAGGAAGCGGATCAACGTTCGGATGAAGATTAGAGCCGTAGTTGAAAGAGGGGTAGTTCATCGGATTGGGTGGATAGCCGGGAGTTGGATATGGCATTGGTGGGTTCGAAGTGAAGGTGCCACTGTAGCTGTATTGACCGGGTTGGGTGTTGAAATTTGGGAAATTTGATTGGGGGTCGTAGCTGGAGACGTACGAGGGCATGGGACTGTAGCTCGAGCCTTGAGGAGGCCCGAAGTCTGAGTCGCCTCGGTGGGATTGACCGAGAGGGTTGATTTCAGGAGGGGGCGGGCTTGGAGTTGTTTTCGGCTTGGGGGCTACGTTGGGTCGATCGGTGGGTCTGGGTTCGATGTGGGAACTCGTAGGGGGCGTCGTGATGTAGTTGGGCATCATCATGGGACCGGTACCGAAGCCAGCGTTCGGCCAGAAATTTGGACTGAAGCCGGGATCGACCTGGCCGAAGGGTCCCCACGGAGGCCCCCAGGCTGGCCCAAAAGCACCGGCGCTCGCACCTGCGCTTGCGCTAGCGCTCGCGCTCGATCCGGCGTTTCCGTTCGGACCGGCGGATGCGGCACCGAAACTGTTGGCGGCGCCGAAGCCGAAGGGGGACGGGAAACCGAAAGCTCCGTTGGGATTGAACGGATTCATGGGAGTCGGCGGTGGCTTCGCGCCGCCGGCGGGAAGAGGCTTGGGACCTCCACTCGCTGCGCCGTTCGGACCGGCGTTCGGCTCGGAATCCGCGTCGGGATCCTCGCCGAATCGGGACGAGAAATCCGGAGTTGCAGCCGAATCGGCAGGTGTGTTGGCCTTGCGTGGCTTTGACTTTGGAGGATTGCTTTCCGGATCGGAATCTGGCTTTTCTGCGGCAGGTGACTGGGGAGGTTTTCGCTTGCGAGGCGGGGTGCTCGCTGGTGGGGAGGCTGTTTTCGGACGCGACTGAGCTGCTGAAGAGGGTCTCCGTTTCGGCTTTGGAGCTGATTGAGAAGCAGGTCTTCCACTGGGGCTTGGTTCATCCTCGGGAGAAGCATCCGGCTCTTGACTGGGATCTTGATCTTCGGAAGGAGTTGGATCGTCACTTGGCTCTTGATAATCGTCAGAAGTTGGCGAGTCATCGCTCGGCTTATTTGCCTTCGGCTTGTTTCGCGGAGGTGTGCTGGGTCTGAGCTTATTCCGCGTGGGTGTGTTTGGAGTGGCCTTTGGCTTGTTCTTAGTCCGAGGCGGAGAAGTAGGTGCGTCACTCTCGTTATCCGGAGTCTCATCGTCTTTCGGCTCTTCGTAATCCGAAGGAGTCGGTTCGTCGCTTGGCTCTTCGTCCTCGGAAGGAGTCGGATCAGCACTTGGCTTGTTTTTCAGAGGCGTCCTGGGTCTGGTCTTAGGTTGCGCAGGGGTGTTTCGTTTAGGATTAGGCTTGTCCCGATTGTTACGCGACGGTGGAGACGGCCTGGCGTTTGGTCTGTTCCTAGGAGCGGAATTCGGCCGGGACTTCGGCTTGGCTTGAGCCGGACTATCGGAATCGGGATCAGATTCGTCGTTCGGATCCTCCGCGGTCGTCTCGTCGCCCGAATCCTCCTTTGGCGCAGGAGGCTCGCTTTTCTTACTGGCTGGCGAATTGGCAGGCGATTTGGGCTGATTGCGATTCCTGGAAGGTCTCGCAGCTGGCGACTTAGGCTTCGGCTTCGCTGGAGGTGAATCTGGCTGAGAATCAGGATCTTCCTTGTCCTCAGGTTCAGGCTCGGGTTCTTTCTCATCCTCGGGATTCGTGTCGTCCTCGGGCTCTTCCTCCGGCTCTTCCTCGTACTCCGGCTCTTTCGGCTTCTTGTTCTTAGCGCTCGGTCTGGGAGTGGCCTTCGGCGAATTATCTCTCATACTCGGCGTCACATTGGGATCCCTTCGGGGACGCTCATTCAGATTTCTCTTCGGTTTGGGGTTGGCGCTCGGAGGTTTTGGCTTTTCTGAATCTTCCGGAGTCTCTTCGCTGTCAGGGTCTGGCTGTGATTCGTCATTCGGGGAAGCTTCCGATTCCGGATCGGCCGGAGTGTCTTTGTCATCAGGCTCGGGCTGTGACTTGTCCTTCGGAGAGGGTGCCGATTTAGGATCGGTCGGAGTATCGTTATCATCAGAGTCTTGCTGTGGCTTGTCCTTCGGAGAGGGTGCCGATTTAGGATCCGTCGGAGTATCTTTATCATCAGAGTCTGGCTGTGGCTTATCTTTTGGAGAAGGTCCCGATTTAGGATTGGTCGGAGTATCTTTATCATCAGAGTCTGGCTGTGGCTTGTCCTTCGGAGAAGGTCCCGATTTAGGATCGGTCGGAGTATCTTTATCATCAGAGTCTGGCTGTGGCTTGTCCTTCGGAGAAGGTCCCGATTTAGGATCGGTCGGAGTATCTTTATCATCAGAGTCTGGCTGTGGCTTGTCCTTCGGAGAGGGTGCCGATTTAGGATCGGTCGGAGTATCTTTATCACCAGAGTCTGGCTGTGGCTTGTCTTTTGGAGGAGGTGCCGATTTAGGATCGGTCGGAGTATCTTTATCATCAGAGTCTGGCTGTGGCTTGTCTTTCGGAGAAGGTGCCGATTTAGGATCGGTCGGAGTATCTTTATCACCAGAGTCTGGCTGTGGCTTGTCTTTTGGAGGAGGTGCCGATTTAGGATCGGTCGGAGTATCTTCATCATCAGAGTCTGGCTGTGGCTTATCTTTCGGAGAAGGTGCCGATGTAGGATCGGTCGGAGTATCTTTATCATCAGAGTCTGGCTGTGGCTTGTCTTTCGGAGAAGGTGCCGATTTAGGATCGGTCGGAGTATCTTTATCACCAGAGTCTGGCTGTGGCTTGTCTTTTGGAGGAGGTGCCGATTTAGGATCGGTCGGAGTATCTTCATCATCAGAGTCTGGCTGTGGCTTATCTTTCGGAGAAGGTGCCGATGTAGGATCGGTCGGAGTATCTTTATCATCAGAGTCTGGCTGTGGCTTGCCTTTTGGAGGAGATGCCGATTTCGGATCGGTCGGACGGGAAGGATTAGGACGAGGTCTACGACCTCTCGACGGTCTTCGTGGCTTAGGCTTCGGAGGAGTATCCGGTGGATCATCGTCGGTCAGGAGTCTGATTTTGAGAGTCGATATGGTATTAGAAATGGCACTCGGCGTAGTACTATCGCCGACGGAATTATCAATGGCCGAATCGTTATCGGGAATAGCTTCGTTAGATTCCGGTGGCGTTTTTTCTTTTTTTTTAATAGCGCGATCTACGTCCCGCTTCCATATCCCCGATGAAATGTCCACCCTCTCCTCGCTGTCGCTTAGATCCTTCAGTGACAAAGGAGGTCCTTTACCTTTTCGACAGAATTAACAGACACACGAACTTTCTTGTTAGACTCTTGTGCGCTTAAACATATGAATCCTCATAATTATATTATGGCGATCGGGATGGTTTCGTGCCCACACATCTACACACAAATGGGGTCTCCGTGGTTCGATATGTTGTTAGAAAAAAAAAAAAAAAAAAAAAAAAAAAAAAATTAAAAATAAAAATAATCTCCTATTTGTAACATCTTCTCTCTCGTGATTAAAATGTTCAACGAGCAGTGTTTGTCACTAATTCTAGATTTTTGTTATGAAACTACCATCGTGTTACAGTTTACCCAGTAAAAGGCCAATCGTGGAATATTAATGATGTTATTTGATTGATCACAATTATCACCTGAAAGATCATCAGTGCTCGTGTGTGACAGGCATGTAGTATATAATTTTTTAATTTATTATTATTATTTTTTTTTTTTTTAGTGTTCCACCGCTTCGATCAGCGCGTCAATGTCGCACTCGCATGCACCATAATCCATAAACAAAGTGTGAGAGATACGCAATCGATGTGAACGCTTCACGGCCGATCCGGCGATGAGTTTCGTCGAGCCCCGGGAGAAAATCGGCTCGGAATAGTTTCGAGCGAAAAATAATTAAGCGATAAATTCGGAGTCGTTATCTCGTGTTTGTTTATCGGACTTTTTTTTTCGGACGTGACATTTGCCCGGTACGATCGTCAGTTGTGTATCCGGCCTTGAATCGTCTGCTGCGGAAATTCGTAACGACCTCACGTCGATTCGGAGCACAACAACGATTAAGCTTCGATCGGAGCGCGAACGACGTTTGAACGCGAGTGTCGAAGAAAGTTTCGCAACAATTTTTCCGACGTGTGAGTTTCCACGGTTACTCCATCGCGTCGGACACGCTGTCGCGATGGTGTCGATAGGGACGCGTGTGTGAGAGGATGGAATTTAAAAAAAAAAAAAAAAAAAAAAAAAAGATTTAATGAAAGAAGCGAGAACGTCAAGGTGAGCTCGCAAATGAGGTCACGGTTCACGAACGTCTCGGTCACAATTCGTTTTTTTTTTTTTTTTTTTTTTTTCTTTTCACATCCTGTATGTTCTCCGTCCGCCTCGTACCATGTGGGAAAAGTACGAGCGTGTACGGCCGAAAGCCGAGAATATTATGTTCACGAACGAAGAGCCGCCGAGCCGGCTTGCCAACGCGCGAAGCCCGACTCGTTTCGTATTTACAACGCAGAGTCGCTGAGCGCGCACCAACGAAAGACAAAAAAAAAAAAAAACAAAAAGAAACGAAAAATGGTCACGAAATATCGATATTACCGACGGAGTTGCAGCGACAATTCAGCGACAAACCGCTCGCGGAAAAAAAAATTTCTTTGTCGGTCTAAAAAAAAAAAAAAAAAAAAAAAAAAACAAAGAAATTAAACTCTAAAATATACTCGACACTCGTTCGAACAGCCTCGTCATGCGGTTCGGACGATCGTTCACCGCTCCGGCGCAAATATACGTTCTGCAACCTCGGGAAATACCAGTTTGTATTTCGTACACTGGGTGGGGAAAAAAAAAAAAGTGGCGAGAAACGCTCGATACCGACGAACACGCGAGAAGGAGACGAATTGAAAAAGACGAAAACAAAAAAAAAATGAAGATAAGAAAAAATAAATAAAAATTTACAAAAAAAAAAAAAAAATGAGAAGATAAGAGAGAAAACCCGTTGCCGAGCGAGCAGCTCTCCCTTAACATTCCATGCGCGTAAAATCTTCGATGAAACTTACCGCTTGACGATCTTTCGAATCTGTAGCCGTGAGCGCTGAGTACTCCGAAAAGGACGAGAGCACAGACGAAGACCTTGGATGTATCCATAACTCGGTTTCTCGTTGCAGAAAAACGAGATATATGCGCTCGACAAATTTATCAATTCGTTTCGGTTAATATGTGGTTTCTTCTTTTTTTTTTTTTTCTCTTCGTATTATCTTTAATATTTTAGAGGCACTTCCTGTACGCGACAACGAAGCGAGTTATACTGCGTTCCTATTAACGTCGCAGTTCCCAAGTGAATGACTAAGTTCGCGCAGCCGGCGATCATCTTATATAGCATTCCGCTCGGTTCGGCCTCTTGCCTCCAGGTTTGCTTACTCGAGCTGTGTGGATCCTCGATCGCCGACGTGACGACTCCTACACACCGAGGCTGCTCGTATAGGCTTCGGCGCAGCTTCAGTGTGTTATAACGCACGGGACCTCCGAGATCAATCGGACGCTCGCTCGATATGAGTTACAGATTTCGGCTGCGGCCTTCAACGATATTGAGCGATTGCCGATTTTTTTTTTTTTTTGTTTTTTTTATAGTGCGAGCCGGGCGATGATCATCTTTTACGAACGCATTTGTCGCGCCGTTCTTCACGTACAGGAAAAAAAAATAAATAAATAAATAAATAAATAAATAAATAAGCGTGCACAGTGCGCAATACTCCATCATGTTTTATGGTTTTGCGGATAACTTCCTCTATGATAAATTTCGTTGTTCGATTTTGGCTTCCTCGTGAAGGAAGCTGTAATTAATTTACGATTTTTATGAACAATTTAAACATAAAGGAACACGATAAGAATGCGATATGAAAATTTCAATTTTCAACTTTTTTTTTTTTTTAATTGTGCTTTTGAGTTAAGTATAGGGAAAAAGCGGGTGTAAATTACTTTGCCCCTTTTTTTTTCGTAATATCAAAAAATGTTTACGTCAGAATTTGTTTTAGCAAATCGCAAACTGAAGTTTGTGAATTTCGTCGGTTTAAGGCAATTTTTCATGTATTCTTCATCAGATTACAAAACTACAAGTCATTCTACTGTTTGCGTGATATTTTATTCGCGAACTTTTTTCGGGCGTGAAAAACTAATTTTTCAAAAAAATTGTCAAAATTGTCAAAATCCCATAAAATGCAAACGGTTCAATTTTTTTGGAAATTTAATACGAAACAGTGTTAATCCATTCCCGTGCCAAATTTAAGCTCGAAACGACCATGATTATTCGAATTAGACCGTTTTTAATAGTTTTGGAAAAAATAAAATTTTTACAAAATCTGACCGCTTGGATAAATTATGACCAAATTTAATGTCAAAGGTCTTCGATCAAAATAGTATATTCGTGTGCAGTTTTATGACGATAGCAAAAAAAAAAATTGCGTAATTTAGAGATATCACAGATATTTTTTAAAAAATTCCAAATTGCGTAAAATCTCCAATTCGGCCTCAATATGCATACAAATTGCACTGAATGAAGAGAAGTGGCCCGTTTACTAGCTTGCCAATTTTCGAATGGCTATCCCAAACCATTTCCGAGTTGTAGTCGTTTTAAACGATGCAAGTCTGTCTCATACACACACACACACACACACACACACACACACACACACACATACATCCGGAAGCCAGCTAAAAATCACATTTCTCATTTCAGACTATTGCAAGTAATATAAGTCTGACACTAAAATTCCGACTTCGTTTTTATTTTTTTTTTTTTTACCAAAACGTAGCTTCCTCCACGAGGAAACAAAAGATTCGTATTCACCGCACTCTTCTCGATTTCCCAAAGAAGAATTCCACGTACTAGCGATAGTGAAAATTTCTTCGTACAACATTTATTTTTTATTTTTTTCATTATTATGCTTTATCTAAAAAAAAAAAAAAAATGCTTTAGCAGTTGGTCGTCAGGAATTTCTTGTTGTGCACTGCACGATGCTAGTGCGATTTAAAGCATCGACGAAGAAGTTCAAGTTGTGACAACGAGACGAGGGTTATCACTGATGCGCTCCACGAGAGAGATATCTTTCGTCGTCGCAGTAACCGGAGTGTTTTCTTTTCTTTTTTTTTTTTTTTTTTTTCGTAAATGGAGAAATACTTTTCTGGCTTAAGGAGAGCGAGCTGTAAGTCGGTGGGCGAGAGATCGAGCCAAGATCATTGTCAAGGCCGCGGTCCTTGCTCCGGAGAAGCCTTCTCTATTTCACCCAGGAGAGATCGTCTATGCGGCATAGCACTCAAAATATGTTGAGTTTCGGGTAATTTGAGAGACGAGCGATAAGCTGTTACTGATATGGCTAAAAGGCATTCCAAAAGAGTCACATTATCAAGATTTTTCTCTTCAAGTGTTATATACTATACATAATGAAAGAAACATTACTAAAATTATTGAAATGTTTATATCAATAAGAATCTCGATAAAATATCTTCATAGAACATTTCAACGTATCTGGCTGAGCCTCGGTTAATCCAACAATTTCGTTCGCGCACTATTGACTTTAACAGCTAAAGGTATTTTTGAAAATTAATTTCATAATGATTTTTGAAAATTATTTTCATAATCATTTTTGAACATCATTTTCATAATCACTTTTGGAAATTATTATCATAATAATTTTTTGAAACTATTTTCAGAATCATTTTTGGAAATTATGATCATAATAATTTTTGGAAATTATTATCATAATAATTTTTCGAAACTATTTTCAGAATAATTTTTGGACATTATGATCATAATAATTTTTGGAAACTGTTATCACAATAATTTTTGGAAATTTTGATCACAATAATTTTTGGAAATTGTTATCACAATAATTTTTGGAAATTGTTATCATAATAATTTTTGGCAATTGTTATCATAATAATTTTTGGAAATTATTATCATAATCATTTTTGAACATCATTTTCATAATCACTTTTGGAAATTATTATCATAATCATTTTTTGAAACTATTTTCAGAATAATTTTTGGAAATTATGATCATAATCATTTTTGGAAATTGTTATCACAATAATTTTTGGAAATTTTTATCACAATAATTTTTGGAAATTGTTATCACAATAATTTTTGGAAATTGTTATCATAATAATTTTTGAAAACTATTTTAATAATAATTTTTGGAAATTATTTTCATAATAATTTTTGAAAATTATCTTAAAAATGATTCATCCTCTGCGCCATCGACTTCATACAATAAATCGCCAACGTAAGCGCGAAAGTATGAGGGGACTTGGAGTGAATAAAATCTTCCTCGCATCCTGGACGAGATAATCGATCGGCACTCAACGCGACGGCCGTACAGACTTTTCCCCGCGCTTCGCGGTAAGTGTGAAATACGTCTCATCCTCCTGTACGTCGAGGGATCCGAGAATTATAAGTACATGTTTTGATGCAACGAATCCGCGATTTCCAGTTGCCACGAGGACTTTCGCGGTCGAGCGTCTAATCGCTGTAATCGCGAACGATCGTGATTGATCATTGGAAATTAAATCCGCACCCGATGAGTTTCCATTTTTTTTTTTTTTTTTTTTAATGACGCCAAGGGAATTTCCATATTATCCGACGAATTCGTGACTTCGTTTCTTTGCGTTTCCTGCACATCAACGTTTAACGCTGAACGGTGTTTCGCCGATTAAACGCCTGACGACGGATCAAACGACTGATTTCTCAGCGCACGTGTGGCACGCGCTAATTTCACCGAGACGATATGTCGATATCGCGTGCCACATTGACGAGCGCTCGGCTCATTCCACCCCAAATAAATTTCGACTGTTCCAGCTCGAATGGTAAAATCCTCTGAAAAATATTTGACAGTAAAGTCAGATTCGACTTGCAGCACCGGTGAAAGGAAAACCTCGATTTGATCTAAAAAAAATCTAATACACCGAAAAAAAGGTTTGGTAATATCGAACGAAGCTGCGGTTGCGGATGGCGAAGGAAATATTTAGTTGATTGAAAGAAATATTTTGTTGATTGATCGCATATTTTGTTGTTTGACCTAATATTCAGTTGCTTCAACGAATAGTTACTTAAATTGAACAAACATTCGCAAACAAACGCAATCGCAGCTTAGTTGATACTTTTTTCGGTGTAGTTTCCTATTTTTTAAATTAAACATATCTTTTTTAAATGGCCATTTTTCGCCGTTTACGGCTTTAAATGATTCTACAGCGCTGATGCGGCTCGTACCAGACAAGCGAAGTCCAGTCGATCGAGACAACGTACGACATTTCATGGTCGATAACGATCCCGAACGACGAGGCAGTTTTCAGCGAATTGATCGAGTTCGCCCGGTCAAACGACGTGAACTTCAACACCGGTGTCAAGCTCTCGTTGGATCGGGCTATGTAGCTGATTGGCACGATGCTGAGGGACACGGAAATACCCGTCGGTCGAAAGTTGCTAACCTTCCGCGCTCAATACATTCCACGACCGTACACAGCTAACAGTCGCTTTATTTTCTGCAGCTTCTCTGGTTCATTGCATCCATTATTATCATTATTAGCATTATTATCATTATTATCATTATTATCATTATTATCATTATTATCATTATTATCATTATTATCATTATTATCATTATTATCATTATTATCATTGTTATCATTGTTATCATTGTTATCATTGTTATCATTGTTATCATTGTTATCATTGTTATCATTGTTATCATTGTTATCATTGTTATCATTGTTATCATTGTTATCATTGTTATCATTGTTATCATTGTTATCATTGTTATCATTGTTATCATTGTTATCATTGTTATCATTGTTATCATTGTTATCATTGTTATCATTGTTATCATTGTTATCATTGTTATCATTGTTATCATTATTATCATTATTATCATTATTATCATTATTATCATTGTTATCATTGTTATCATTGTTATCATTGTTATTGTGGTCTTATAAGGAACGTTTTAGAGACGATCTTTACGATTGGAATACTACTGGCACTCTAGAAGAAATGAGAATAGGGGAACAATGTATTGAGACGGAGGAATGGGCGCGGTCGTCACGAAGATAGATAGGGAATAGGTCGTTAGACTAGTCTTTACGCTAATGGATTTCGGTGTGTTTTTTTTTTTTTTTTCTCAGATAACATGGATCGCTGACTCTCTGTTAAGAAGTATATATAGGAGGTAAAGAAAACAGGACCATCAGTGTATTCTGAACCTTTAGTTGGTTTTCGTCAGAATCGTGGAGATGTTTAAGAAAACTTCGTTGCGGCTGGCGGTTCTGGCAGTTCTGCTGTTCGCGCAAAGTCAAGGTGAGCCTCGATTCAAATTTTTTTTTTATATTTTTATTTTTATTTTTTTTTGCGGCACAAATTATTTTAACTACGGCGTAGTTTCAGGCAACCCCGTGATCGAGAACGAAAATAAAGATGGGATTCAAGCGGCTGCGACGAGAGACGCGAGGATTAGCCCGAGCGATTGGTTGCACTTTAATCGCAGCTGGTCGTTCCCTTCGCTTCCTTCTGTCGCTGGTCTGTTCTCCGGCGATGACAAGGAAGCCCACGGATTCAACTTGCGGAAGAGGGTCAACGCCCTGGAGAAAACACAGAAGTCCATAAACGAGATACTGAAGAACTTGACTCGCGGTGAGTACGCGACTGAGGGTGGAAAAAAAAAAAAAAAAAAAAAGTGTGCGTTATGCTTTTCGCAACTTGTCGTACACAAACGTTCACGAGATTTTATTCGTTGATTTTCCGATCGCACCATCCGATTTCCAGTCTCAGAAACAAAGGTACAAACAAAAATTGTCAATGAGACGGGAAACATTGAGGACAGATTTTTATTTTCGAACCTTAAGACACGAGTTTGTCAGTCGTTCGATAAAATTACTAGTCGTAATTATTAATTAATTATTACAACTACTAATACAATTGTACAAATACAATTGTATTTATTGGCAATGCTTTGGACGGTGCGATCGTCGATACATGTATGATAATATTAGCTGCATGTGCTTTCATTGCCAACGGGTCATCGACCCAAGTTCTTCGGGCCCTGATTGGCTTCTTTTTATTTTTCATAGGTGCGTTCCTTTTTCGGTGGGAAAGTGCTATTTGAATGAAATGCTTGGCTTTAGATTGCATCTTCGTTTGTCATTCTCTCGAGTTTGTTGGGTACGTGCTGAGTGTAGAGTGTTTGCGTCTTGGATTAACATCTTGTGTGGGTTGTAAACGGAGCGGTTGAACGTTCAGAATTCGTGCTGGGGCGAACCTTTTGGTGAACCTCTCGGTGTACTTGTGTTCTAGTCAGCAACGATATTGTTTTTTTAGGAAACTTCGCATACCCATATTACGAAATTACGGAGCGGTTGAACGTTCAGAATTCGTGCTGAGGCGAACCTTTTGGTGAACCTCTCGGTGTACTTGTGTTCTAGTCAGCAACGATATTGTTTTTTTAGGAAACTTCGCATACCCATATTACGAAATTACGGAGCGGTTGAACGTTCAGAATTCGTGCTGAGGCGAACCTTTTGGTGAACCTCTCGGTGTACTTGTGTTCTAGTCAGCAACGATATTGTTTTTTTAGGAAACTTCGCATACCCATATTACGAAATTACGGAGCGGTTGAACGTTCAGAATTCGTGCAGAGGCGAACCTTTTGGTGAACCTCTCGGTGTACTTGTGTTCTAGTCAGCAACGATATTGTTTTTTAGGAAACTTCGCATATCCATATTACGAAATTATTTATTGCTGTGTAACTCCTCTATGTCCTCTTGTAGTCTACACTCTAAAAATTTATTGTAAATAACACAAGATATTAGAATTACAAATCTTCTGCATGAAATTTACAAAAATTTGCGTCAGAAACAACAATTTTACTGCAAGAGTGCAACGCACATGTGTTTGAAATTTCAGAAACAGTTTATGTAAAAAAGCTTCCAATACCGTTAATTAATTTTCAAACAACATTTTTTTAACAGTTTAACTGCAATAATTATTTTTTTAAATTATAATAATCATAATTTAATGTCCATTCAATTTCAGACGTCTCCGCACTGAAGGCGTCGTGGGCTGAAAAGGTCGACGGATCGCCAGTTGTCCCTGCCGAGCTTGTGACGGACAAGCTCGAGATCGCGGCTGGATTCCCAAGTTTGCCCGAAGGAACGTTGCCGGAGAATCCGGCGACGGACGAGCCCGAGATCGCGGCTGAATTCCCAAGTTTGCCCGAGGGAGTGTTGCCGGAACAACCGGAAGCGGCGGAAGAAACCGGCGAAGACACACTGATGGTAATTCCGCTGAAGACAACGGGAAACTCAACATCAAGTTTGTCGAGCGGCGGAACCGGAGCTCCGGAGGTGCCGGAAAAAATCGTGATCGCCTCGACGAGCTTGGCGGACAATCCGGGGGAAAATCCGTTTGGAAGCATTTCCCTCGTTGGTTTCGCACCGTCGCACGATTCTCGGCTCAACTCGCGAATGCCGTTGAACGACGATGATAAGTCAAACTGATAACTGCTCGATTGCACTTGGATCGTTCAACTCTTGGTGCGATATGTTTGTTAAACCGATTCGTGTCCGACGTCCAAAAATTGTCCACTTTGGGTAATAAGGCGATATTTCTAAAAAATATCTTCGTCAATGATGATTGAAAAAATTTGGGAAAATTTGACCAATGCCAATGCAACACGCCGAAAGCTTTTCGGATATCGCTTTGGCGATACAATTTTTTTTATTCCAGTTTAAAACTGCAAAGGTCATTTTTTTTTTTTTTTTTTTTTGTATACTTTGATTAAGAAAAGTGGCAGACTTTTGAGGGTTCAAAGTACGAAAAAGGGTAAAAAGGGGAAACTAAAATTTGTGTTAGCCAGATCATAAATAAAATGTATAATCGATGTATCAATAAAGCAATAAAACAATGACAGTGCTCATACTTCATTCACAGTGCTCGGGTGATTACCATCTTCATGTTCAATTATTTTTACAACTCGTCTTGGCAGCCTTATGACCAATGACGAACGGTGCTTCGGGATTCCCCAAGGACCTCGCTCACTCGCGCATCGTTGCGGCCGAATGTACGTGACGCTGCTAAGAACGCCTGCGTTTTATATTTTGTTTTGTATTTTTTTTTTTTTTTTACTTCCATAAACGACTCGGAAAAATTGGCTATGTTCGCGTTAATTAAATTACGGTATGCACGGAAGTGCGTTTCAATAATTTCTCTCTTTCGCGAGGTAAAAAAATCTCCAATTTACAATTATTGTCGACGTGGTCGTCTTCAACCCACGGAGATTTTCGACCGTAATGTCCAGTCGAGCTCGATACACGTTGCTGAATATAACCGAGCGGCTATTGCGTCTTAGGACACCGTCACGCATCTCAATAGGTTCTGTAAGGTCGAGCATATCTGTTAAAAAAGGGCAGGGATAGACCGTCGAGAAGTCAAAACGAATTCAGTCATGGTACGGTGCGCGAGTAACGTGATCATTTTTTTTTGTCTACTATCCACGCAAGCGTGGGCAGGTAAGAGTTACAGTTTTGCATTCTCGGAGCGCACCTTGGGGCGAATAATCGGTGCGGATAACAACAGACACACGAAACAAGTAGTTTGAAATGACAAACGCCAAAGTATTTTTTCAAACGCATACATCGTGCAATTTTAATGCATTAGAAATATTGTGATCGGTCGAATGACAAAACGCGCCATTCGTCAAAAAATTGAATTACGTCTTGCAATTTAGTGTCATAGTTTTGCATCGTCGGATCGCACCTTGGGCGAATAATCGGTGCGGATAACAACAGACACACGAAACAAGTAGTTTGAAATGACAAACGCCAAAATATTTTTTCAAACACATGCATGGTGCAATTTTCACGCATTAGAAATATTGTGATCGGTCGAATGACAAAACGCGCCATTCGTCAAAAAATTGAATTACGTCTTGCAATTTAGTGTCATAGTTTTGCATCGTCGGATCGCACCTTGGGCGAATAATCGGTGCGGATAACAACAGACACACGAAACAAGTAGTTTGAAATGACAAACGCCAAAATATTTTTTCAAACACATGCATGGTGCAATTTTAATGCATTAGAAATATTGTGATCGGTCGAATGACAAAACGCGCCATTCGTCAAAAAATTGAATTACGTCTTGCAATTTAGTGTCACAGTTTTGCATCGTCGGATCGCACCTTGGGCGAATAATCGCTGCGGATAACAACAGACACACGAAACAAGTAGTTTGAAATGACAAACGCCAAAATATTTTTTCAAACACATGCATGGTGCAATTTTAATGCATTAGAAATATTGTGATCGGTCGAATGACAAAACGCGCCATTCGTCAAAAAATTGAATTACGTCTTGCAATTTAGTGTCACAGTTTTGCATCGTCGGATCGCACCTTGGGCGAATAATCCATGCGGATAACAACTGACACACAGAACAAGTAGTTTGAAATGACAAACGCCAAAGTATTTTTTCAAACACATGCATGGTGCAATTTTAATGCATTAGAAATATTGTGATCGGTCGAATGACAAAACGCGCCATTCGTCAAAAAATTGAATTACGTCTTGCAATTTAGTGTCACAGTTTTGCATCGTCGGATCGCACCTTGGGCGAATAATCCATGCGGATAACAACTGACACACAGAACAAGTAGTTTGAAATGACAAACGCCAAAATATTTTTTCAAACACATGCATGGTGATATTTTAATGCATTAGAAATATTGTGATCGGTCGAATGACAAAACGCGCCATTCGTCAAAAAATTGAATTACGTCTTGCAGTTTAGTGTCACAGTTTTGCATCGTCGGATCGCACCTTGGGCGAATAATCGCTGCGGATAACAACAGACACACGAAACAAGTAGTTTGAAATGACAAACGCCAAAATATTTTTTCAAACACATGCATGGTGCAATTTTAATGCATTAGAAATATTGTGATCGGTCGAATGACAAAACGCGCCATTCGTCAAAAAATTGAATTACGTCTTGCAATTTGGAGTCACAGTTTTGCATCGTCGGATCGCATCTTCAGGCGGATAATCGGTGCGGCTAACGCTAGACAGACATAATAAGTAAATTTAAATAAGAGAACGCCAAAATATTTTTGAAAACAATACCACGGTCCAATTTAAATGCACGAAAAATATTATGATCAGCTGAATCTCAGAATCCCAACATGCACTATTAATTAAAAAATTAAATTACACTTTGGCCTTATTTTCTCGCGTGTTACTTATGTAATTTATTATTGTAACCTGTCACCGACTGAACCGACGCGCACAGTTGAATTCCCAAGGGTAATTCGCGTTATTACAAAGTTGATCGCTCAATTAATTAAACTGCCACAGAGCGTTATTAAATTGCTCGTCGGATTATTATTTAACCGCGCCGGAGTGTTAAACGGAAACTTTCTTATTATCCAAAGTAAAAAGTAAACAGAACGTATGTGGAACAACAGCAGTGTATGATACTTTCGAGTAAGAGAAACAAAAAAAAAACGAAAAAAAAGAAAAGGAAACAAGATACCGATAATTTAGAGATGCTGCAATTTTAATCGGTCATAAATTTGGCGTTATTTTCTCGCCCCTTACTTATGGAATCTATTATTTTAACGCGTCACCGATCGAACCATCCCCCACAGTCGAATTACCAAGGGTAATACCGAGGTATAAAAAAATTTCATAGATCAATTAATTAAATTGCAACGGTGCATAATTAAATTGCTCATCGGATTATTTTTAAACGTGACGAAGTGTTAAACAGAAATTTGTTTATTATTGAGAATAAAAAGTAAGCAGAACGAACATGGAATAACAGCTCACGATACTTTCGAAGAAAAGAAGAAGAAACAAAAAAAACGAAGAAATTGAGAGACGCCGATTTTTCCGAGCGTGTTTAGCGAGGCGAGCACGTAAATCGTTGCAGCCACGGGCGCACAGCGCCACGTCGATGATGTCATTGACGAGGCCCAAAGTGAAAATGCCGTCGAAATCGTGCGGCTTCGTGATTACACACGTCAATTATTCAGCTCTTCGATACACACGGGAATATTCGATGGAACCTGTTCGGCGCCGCGGCTACGAATGCGTCATACCTACGCGTTCGCATCACCTTTATTATTGAAAGTGCGGTTGTTTTGATTCCTTTTTTTATTTTTTTTATTTTTTTTTTTGTCGTCTTCTTTTCTTGCCCTCCTCTATCCGGGCTCTTCGATTCCATTTCGCTGGGCTATTTTAATTGCGATATGACTCGCTTTAACGTTTGAGTGGTGCGTGTGTGTGTATTTTTTTTGGTTTTTTTTCTACTTTTTCAAGACGATCGAGTGTACTTCGAGTCGGAGGACGAGAGACGATGGAACACCCCGCCGAAGCTGACGCCCGAGCAGGCAGACGGAAAATCGAATTTCGATAATGAGTCACCCCAACCGAGATTTCTGCCGTTCTCAGCGAGTTTCACTCTGAGCTCAGGTGGCAACTCGAACAATGCGCATTCACTGAGCGTCGGTGGAAGCCAGGACGGAATAAGCTTTTCACAGAGCGCCAGCCAGTCCGCCAGCTCCGCAGGGATTGGGGGGTACGCGAGGAAAATATTAATCTACAATGAAAGCGCGAAATCCGGTGGCGCGGATTAAACCGAGCCGCCAGCGGATCTCCGCCGAGAATCTCATTTCGCGGATGTGCATTATTTATTTAAGGCTCTTTAGAATCGTCGTTCGAACGACGATTGACAAGGTTCAATTATGTATATTTCATCGCGATGTTTCGCGATGAAATATAAGGCGGCAAAGTTTCACTCGTAAAAATACGATGACTGGGCCGTCTGTTTCGAGACTCATTCGTTTTTACCCCCTCATGCATCGGATCGTTTTTTAACGGGGACGTGGAATTTGCCAAGACGCACCTTTCGAACGACTCGAATAACAAGTTTATGTGCTAAAAAAAATTTGGAAAAATTCACAGACGTATCTTCAATTGTTTTTTTTTTTTTTTTTGTAAGGCAGAAGTAAATTTCATTACGAACATTTGTATAGTTTTTGTGCTTAAGGTAGTCCGTGTGGTAGAGTCAAGTCAGTCGAGTGTCCTGATTTCAAAAATTGTTTGTATACATTTTAAAGGAGACTTTTTTTTGGGAACTAACGTGGAAAAAAGGTACAACAATGGATTTTTACACGATTTACGCGAATAAATTCACGCACAAGTTTTTGTGAAGTCATATTTGTTTATTGCAGCTTATTACAGCTTATTCTGTTTGTTGAAATATATTTTGCGAATTCATCGTGTGTATTTGCTTCGTTTAGATTCTTAGTCGTAAGAGAAGTTTAGTTAACATCGTAGCGCAGCTTCTTTTCCGTAAAAAAAAACAAAAAATTGCAGTAATTTGCAGACAATTAATATTATCGTTAATGTTTGCTGGTGAATTCGCAGGGTATCTATCGAGAAACAAAATGAGCTTTCACTCGTCAAAATATAGATCGTAATTTACAAATTTTACTTCGCAACAAAAGCGTCAAAATATGCCTGTCGATTTATTGGCCTAAACTGAGTTATTTTTCTATAAATTTATTGCTGTACATGAGTTTCTATGCAAAGTGGAAACTCTCTCGTTCAGATCCGCGTCAGTTCGCACTGATTATCCGTGCAAAAAGTGTCCAAAGTATTTTTGAAATCTTGGTGCTCCATTGACTTGACTCTACCTTAAGGACAATCTTACGAGGAGGCGATGGGGTACGTGAAGGGTTAACAAATGGTTGTATTTTGTTTTAACGTTCCGTCACGCTTTTTAATTAAATCGCTGTACGAAGCGAGTATAACAAATAACCGCGGAGCAGAATTATTGCCGTGAAATAATGGAAAGATTAAAAGCTACGGATATCTTTCGAGCACGGACGAGAAACGAATGTGCGTGACCATTGTGGCGACGAAAAAAAAAAAAAAAAAAAAGACAGGGGCGCCGGAATGACGGTGAATGGAATGGACGATACAATCATCGGGATTATTCATTGTGAAAATATTGTTTTAGTCACTCGCTCGATTGCAATGTGTCCGACGGCCGCATGTATCGGGAATTATTTATGAGTCCTCTGAATAACAATTTTTACATGACACTTCATATATCGCGACTTGAAAAACAAAAGATTCTCCCTCGAAAAATATACGAGCCAGACGTCTGCTTGGAAAATTTGGTGTCCTGTCGAGAGTCCTCGAGGCCGAATCTTATTTTAGTTTCATTCGAAGGAACCAGTTCTGGCAATTTTTTTTTTTTTTTTTTTTTTTTTTTTTTAGCAATCCATTGTATTTTTCAGTTCAGGAATTTCAGCGAGCCAATCGAGTTCCTTCGCGGCGGGACTTTCCGGAATTTCGGGCTCGGATTCGAACGCTTTCGATCTCAGTCATCCGGCATTCGGAGGGAATTCTCAAGCGAACAGCAATTCTTTCGCGCTCGGCCAGGCAACTTCGTCGTCTCAGGGAAACGTCGTGAAGGGCCAGGCTGGTTCGGGTGCGCAGTCGAGCGTCGGATCTTCTCAATCCTCAGCGACTTCAGGCGCGAGCGCGAACTCCGGAGTCGCAAATTTTCATCGACAGAATAATCAAAGAGGAAAACCATCGTGGACCAATATTGGACCCAATCACGAAATTGGAGGTAGCGAAAGAAACTTTCGAATCTAAGGGACAAGCACGTATCTGTGGAACACTGACGAAAGACATCCTCAATGAGACGACTTTCGGGAGTTCTCTGATACACTGAGAGAAGGATCTCCGATAGAAATTACCATAAATCTGGCAAAAACGGACGGAACTTTCGAGTACTTGCGAACTGCACCGACATCCTGAAAAACATTCGTATTAATCTTAACAAATTTTGTCAGAAAATGTTGTCATTTTCGCTGGGGCAGATATTACCCGAACATCCGGTATTCTTTTCTAGAATACAAGCTCTTCTTACTGGAAAATATGGTAATCCATGGCGTCGCGATCGAAAATCGTTCCTTTTTTTTTTATGTACATATACATAAAAACAGTTTGGTCAAAATGGTCAGCTTTTATCTATGAAATTCTTAGCCCAATACGCAAAACTTCGCCAATCCGCCTTCTGGAAAAAAAAATGACCATATGGGTTTAGGTAAACATTTTTATGGCCCCTGCGAAAATTGATGAGCCTAAAGATATCTGCATGAGACTAAACTTCATCGAGTTTCAACGCCTGTGTTTTGCATCGCACAAACTTTGCTCGGGAAACTTCACTTGGAGAATAAAATTCTACAGATGATCAATTTTTTTTTTCTTCCCAGAGCACAGACAAAGTATAAGTCAAAGACGGAATTTCATGTGCAGATATTTTCAGGGTCATGAAAATTTCACGTATCGCTAGTGGTCGTACTGGTGTGCCACGTTGCCTGGTCGAAATTCACCCCATGACTTGATAGTTTTACCGAGAATCCTTCCTCTTAGTGTAAGAATAAGACTTCGAAAGTAACAATGATGAGACCAAACAAAATTCCTCAGGTCTGTACAATCCGAACGGTGGACGACCAAAGTTGCACGTGACCCAGGGACACCACGGATTCAGCGAGAAGCGACCTGGGAAAGGACCTCTTCGTCTCGACGTCAATTTGGACGACGATCGCTGGCAGCATCGGCGACCCGAAGTCTTCATAACCGAGCAACGACCCACCAATGTCTACCGTAGTCACAGACAAGGCGGAAGTTACAACGGAGGATTTCACTCCTCCGCCACTTCATTGTCCAATTCTCAGCGGAATTGGGGTTCGAGTCAAGACGCTTCGGTCAATCGCGAATCTTGGACGCAAAGTCCTCTGACCGGACCTCATCCCGGAAGCTGGTCCCAAGCTCAGGACGGCAATAGACCCGGTCTACAAATTTCCGGAGCTTCGGCGTCTTCGTCCGCGAATTCGAACTCACCGGGAAGCTCCTCATTCGGGCAATCTTCGTCGCACAGCGGTCTGGGGCCAAACGGGCCATCTTCTTGGACGAACAACAACGCGCAGACATCCGGTAACGCTCAGAGTCACGCTCAGGGCGCTGCTGCCGCGGTTGGACAGAATAATGGAAACGCTCAAGCTTCGTTCAGTTCAGGCGCGATAGCCGGAAGCTCTCAAGGCAACGGTTACTCGCAGGGCAACGCCGTTTCCGCAAACAGGGGTCAGAACTCCCGAGGTCAGGTCGCGAGTCACTCGACGGGCAGCGGTCACGCCCAGGGAACCGCGAATTCTGGCTCGGTCAGCTTCGTTACATTTCCAAATTCGAACGTTCCGCAGAATTTGCCCCGCGAATTCGTGAGAAATTCACCATCGAATTCGCGAAACGAACCGCAAGGAAGGATCTCGAGAACGAGAGATCCGGTCGGCGAGTTACTGACGGACATCACGGACACGGTGGTCGACTTATTCGATATTTAATTGCATGTAACAATTATGTATGTCTCATATGGGTTTTAACGTAAGTTATTTATTGTTTGTTCGACGAGTCCACGATCGAGCGGTCGATTGAACTTGAATTAAAATTAGCTGGTTGTATCAATGACGACGGGTAATAAATGGAAGCCAAGCAGACGCTGGGAATGTGGTCTTGAAGTAACGTGGAAACAAAGTGGCATAAATTAGCCGACGTGTCCGATTAAGATAAGAGACCGCGGCGAGGAGTATTCGAGGTGATTATTAGCGGCGGCGAGAAGCGTCGAGGAACTCGCACGGCCGGATAAAACAGAGGAGCCGGTGAGCGACGATCCTCTCGTTGCCTCAGGATGCTAATCCTCCGGCGATGCGTGACGTAATATATTTTTTAATTATCCCCACGACGCCACGCTACATGCCCGCGGATACATGAGACCGGGATACGCAAACTATCACCTCCGGGCGCGTTGCTGAGGTCGTTCCGAGAAACTGATTTCCAGGCGGATAAGTGCGATGAGCTATGGGCCCGGAACTGTGATAAATATATTTATTACGGATGGCTCGTACCGAGAATTAAAAGTGCAATGAAACGAATGTGGACTTCCCAAAAAGATTGTCGTCTTGCAATTGTCGTCGCAACACTAGGTCGTCTATATTCAGACACTCATCAGCCGAACTGTTATGCGAAGTTAACTTCCTTTCGAATCGTCTGCACGCGATTGGAAAGAACCAGAAGATCCGGATGTGAAAATGGAAATCGAATAGGTCTCTGAATTATCAACCGATATACGAAATCCATATTTGCCAGAATGATTTCTGAACTGTCGCGACGACATCTGATAAAGCTTCGCTTCTGAATTAATCATCGAGGTCGGCGCGGAGCCGGATGTGAAAATGGTGATCGAGGATGTTTCTGAATTACCAGCTGAAAAATGAGATCCATATCTGGGATGATTTCCAGACTGTCCCGACATCTGACCGTGATGCGAGCTTCGCTTCTCGGTTAACCTCCGAGCTTGGCGCAGACCCGATGTGAAAATGGAGATCGAAGTCTTTTCTGCGTTATCAGCGGATACGCGACATCCGTATCCGCTAGAATGATTTTCAGACCGTCCCGACATCTGACCATGATCGAGCTTCCCTTCTGCATTTATCACCGAGGTTTGTGCAGATTCGAACACGCTGTTGAGACGTCGGAAGATAAGTTACCTTCAATCGACAACATTCCGCCTTGCCAGCAGGCGATGCACCGATTCGCGACGGACAGCTAATTGACATGGGAGCATTGCGGAATTCCCACGTATTTCTGGGTAATCCTATCGTAATTGCTGATCGCCAAGATCATAGACGAGCGGATAACTATAAACTATTTTCTTTAACATAAAACTCGCAGATCTACCGGAATTCCCCCGATGGACGTGAGAATGTAATTATTGCTTATTATCGAGCTAATTAACTGCCACTGAATGTTTCTTGCATGATGAAGCTCATAGTCGGTACTGAGAAAACCGGCTATCTTCATTATAGTACAGTAGAACCTCGTCCATCCGAACTTCGATCATCAAAACCGTCAATTATCGGAATCAATTACTCCATTTATCCGAACGCTCGGGTGTCCGAAGGTTACCGCGAAACGTTATACATTGTTACTTGCTGCGGCAATGCATGTTCAAGTGTGATGCAGTGCTTTTCCACTTCCTGCGGTAATTCACTCGCACACTGGCTTTCCCGAGCAGTTTCGCCCATCTAGTAGTTTCCATACCAATTTGTCTGAATTCAACTCACATACGTGGTTCCCACTGAAGCAGCTTCGAGATCTCGCTGCACTAAAGCGTGTCTAGCGTTTCACAATTAAAACTTGACTATCATATAAAAATTAACTATTGTCTTGTATAACTACCCTCCTATAAGTGCAGGAAAAATTGCTGGATTTTCCATGAATCTGTTTCGTTTTTCGAATGCGACTACGATTCACTTTTGCCCACACTTTATCCTACAATTTGTTACTGACCAGGTTCTATTGTAATTCACTGCGCGTTTAGTCTTGTATTTATTTTTCTATTTTATCTTCGATTATCTGGAATCGCTCGCGACTTTCACTTCTTATTTATTACTTTAAATCACGTTCAAATGCATACTATACGACACTCGTCGCATTGTATTCTATGCTTGGACGATAAGTTAGCTTTCGCTCTGTAAATTGGCCCGGCACGTATATATTCAATAAATATATAAATAAATAATTAAATGGACGACTTTATTTCACAGAATCGTTGAAATAAGACTTCTACGTTGGAAATATGTTAAAAATACGTTTTGAAGTTATAATGTAAACTGTTATTTCATTTACATACGTCTTATAAATCCGTCAAAAAATGTGCTTTTTTGATGATCCGAATTTTTTATTAGCGGAACTGGAGGCAGTTCCGAAGGATTCGGATAATCGAGGTTCTACTGTATTGAATTTTCCTGCCCCACGGCATCATTCTATTTCTGGCTAAACAGATTTTTATTTTATTATTTATATTTATCATCAGACAAATCGGCAATTCTATCGGTATTTAACATTCTCCGACGTACAGACAATCACCATTCAGGGATAACGATCGTGCATCGATCATAAGACCAATCATCCGAAGCCCTTGAGCAGTCGCTTCCTACTTCGATATACGTCGACAATACTTCCTGACTGCTTTGCGAGTTTACTGTTCGAATGCGCATCAGGCACAAAATGCAAATCGTTCGCCCTACCGATCGTTTTTATTTTTATAATTATCGATCGTTGCATCTGTCGGCGATCGTCAAGGTTGAACAGGATTGGCATTCTTTTTCTTGGCACGTAACAGTCGCTCGGCACTATAAAGTGAACGAGCGTAGCGGCTAACGCAGGTGTGCGGTAGATACACGGACGGATCGACGCTAACCGATTTCGGGAGATAAACATGGCAGTATTTCCGCACCGGAACGCGCAGATCGATTGGTTCAAAGGCAATGTTTCTCGTTAACTGTCCGCGAACGTGTATGAACCACGTGGTTATCATACAAGACAAAACATGTTCCGTAATCATATTCCCGGTAAAATCGTTAAAGACGCTTCGTCAGACGAGCGAAAAATACATAGCTTTACGATCGTACGACCAAGAAACGTCAACGAATGTGAAGATATGAATGTACGGTTTTTTAGGATCACTGCCAGCGCGCTTCTCACCTCGGAATCGTTGCACTTTTGAGGAATTAGTGTATCACGATATTTGCACGAAATAGATCGAAAATCGATATTTCCATCGTTCCCATGATTGGTTCGGGTCGCCCGAACAAATTCGCACCAGATAAACGGAACTGAAGACATGTCGTATGCTCCTTAATTCTTCCGTTTCTGTCGCTGACGATATCCGAGATGAATTCCAAATGCATTTGGAACGACACGCACGCTCTTTTACCCACTTTCCTGTGTTCCTTAAGATAGTACTTGCACGTTAGTTAGTCAACTGAGAGTTGTATTACGTAAATTTTTTGAAGTATCGCTATTTAAGTTTTGAAAAAAATGGGGTAATATGATAAAGTATTTCTTTACACGCGCATGACATTACCTAATGGCATTTTTTGGGAATTGTTACATATTAAGACAGGTCTAAGGTCGGCTTACATAGTGCGACCGCGACAAAAATTTGACACGTGAACATACACGATATGTATTTAAACAAAAAGTGCATCACTACAAATTCACGGTTGATAATAAATTTGCAAATGATTGATCATTTACCGTGAGGAAACCATGGGCAAATTACGTTGCACTTTTTTTTTAAGTTATATAACGCTTAACGCTATGAATCTAATTGCTAAAAGTACTTGAGAAGTACTTCAAGTACAAAAAGTACCTGACACTTCAAGTGTTGGCGATACTTCGTAATTTGTACTTGAAGTATTTTTGGTACTTTGCCCAGCTCTAATACAGAGTGAGATCACCGTCGGCAAACTAATAGCCGATTGTAATAAAGAATTCATTGAATCATTCGGTAGGCCCAATATTTTCAAATATCATTCTAATTCTCGAGATCTCCAGATCACATTACGATTATTCTTCCTATACAATCGCTAAATGAAAATAAAATTGAAAAAAGCGCGATCGTGACCCTTTTTCGATAAGCAGCCATGGGAAATCGCTCGACATTGGATTTATGTATTTAATGCAAATGACCGTTAACCTTGCTTGCATTTTTGCAAACGTGATCCCATATGCATTGTTTATACATTATTAGATACAAAAACATTGTATCTAATAATCAAGTTCGTGCTCGTACTACCTTAATTCCATATTTTGCGACTGATTCCATATTTTGAACTGAACGTTCCATTGTTAATGCTCCCACGTGTCACCGACAAATTTGTTCTTCGTAAGCCAATGCATCATATTTTTCCTATACAATCGATTGGACCCTCCAATCAGGCTACGGACTCGTCCCACACCGCCGAAATGAGTTAGAAAACCGATCCACCGCACTTAACTGCGTCTTTCCTTGCCGCAGTATCGCGGCGCATTTGTGGTAAGATGTCCTATCAGTTACCCATAACCGTTTCCATCGGTCTATTCGCTTCTCCAATTAATCACAATTGATCAAATTAATATGATCAAATCGCGATTGTATATGGGAGAAGCAGAGAATACCGAGCCTTACGCCGCGCGGCACGTGGCGAACGTGTGTGCGGCTTTGCGATTTTTTCCACGAGAAGCCAAAACCCCGTCCCGATCGGCTGGCAAACATCAGTCGGCGACTTTAACAATGGTGTCGCGTTTTGTCATCGGATGGATTATCTCGCGTGTTGTGCAATCGTTATGCAGAGATCATGCCTATCGAGACGTAACACGCGCCTATAAAAAGGGGCAACCTCCAGTATCTCGTCTCAGTATCTAGCGAGAACCTCAAAACGTGCTACGAAAATCGGCTAACGAAGATATGGGGTGGTTCAGTGCTCTGGGGACGTTGCTGCTGGCGACGACCCTTACCGGTTTACCGCTCGTTCCGCATCCGGAAGCAGGTAAACGCACACCGAACATCGTATCGTCGCATCATCAGAGTGACTCTTTGTTTTTCCGCATATCACATGCAAATCACTTGACAAAAATTCAAGAGTTGTAGAGCAGATCGTTTGTATTGCAGAACTGCTACCGGAAATCGTCGAGAATGCTACCCTCTCAACGGAATTGCTGCCTCCGCCGATGGGTCCCGACGGCGATGCGACGAGACACGGGATCGTTTATCTGATAAATCTTTATGCCGTGACGAACTCCTCGGACACCGAGGACGCTGGCGAAGAACTCAGCAACGAGATAGTCGTGAGCGCGCCTGGAATATTGGGTAATCGAAGTCTTTTCCCCGATAATAAAATCCTTCAGGAAAGATATGTGTGACTCTCACATCGGTATAATTAAGGGGGGGGGGGGGATTACCTTTTTTTCGGTAAATGTATCGCTTTTTTTTCTATTTTTCTGGTGAGGAAAGTATACAACGGGTCCATGCGAAGTTTCGCACGTGGATTTATTTGTCCACTTATATATGCACAGAAAAATTTTTTAATTATTTCCTCCTAAAAATACACCACCAACCCCCCTCGACGCGCGATGGTCCCCAGTTGACGATGTGCACGATTTGAGTCTTCTCACTAAGCCTACAATAAAAACCCAAGAACATTTTACTTTGCTCACGTACAGCTATCGTTTGACGAACCGATCAAAACCTAACCGAAAAGAAAAAGAGAATCCGGTGATGTTTCAAACTCAAAATATCAATTGTTTAATAAAAAAAAATAGATCGATCTTTTTGTTATAAACAAAAAAATATTCAAAGTTCTGCGTTTTTTTCGTCAAACGTTAGAAGGACGTCGACTGAGCATGCCGCCCAAAATTGAAGGCAATTTGTTGAATAGTTTTTTTTAGATATCGTGCACCGAAGTTGCAAAGAAGCTGTTTTGAGAAAAACGCCTTTAAAGTTAAAAGTACGGTTTATGAGCCGCGGCAGCGTTTCACGCTGCGCGCGGCAACCGTGTGTCGGCTTCCAGGTATAAAATCGCTTATAACTTTGTCATTTTTGAGCATTTTAATTTCAAATATGGCACACATATTCTTAACCCTTTGAAGAATATGAAACATCGATCGGTGGAAAATCGATTATTTAGCGAAAAAAACAAGGAAATCCCCTCAATTCGAGCGACCTTCTTTGATTGTTCGATGTAGAGCCCATAGCGACGGTTCTCCTGCTCGTCAAAGCCGACGACGAGGAGACTCCGGTCGGCTTGGACGAGATCGCCAAGGACCTGGAGAGGGAAGGCTTCGTTGTCAGCAAAGTCGTCAAAGACGGTGAAACAAGATTGGTCAAAGTGAACTTCGGCGATGCGGCCGATGACGTGACGACGAAAGATCTTGATGTCGGGCTCGTCAAGCCTGTGCAGGCTAATTCTCCCAAAGTGCGAAGGAAGCGGGCACCTTGCAAGAAGTGCATGGTCGGTAAGATGATGGGCGGCGGAGGCGGAGGCGGCGGCGGATGCGGAGGCGGCTGCGGTGGAGGATGCGGAGGAGGCTGCGGTGGAGGACAACAACAAACAGGTCTTGCACACAAACTGTTATATTATTTGAGAAACAGCGCTGTAAAACTGTTCGTTTGGTCATCGACATTTTATGAAGAAAATCAAAATTCGCACATGCAAAATGCAAAATGCAAAATATCTTCGAGCAAATGCGTCGTTCTATATAATATGGCTTTACTGTTTTTCAGTTTCCCTCGGGATTATTCCGATTCTCGTAGTGCCAGTGGAAACTGGAGGTGGAGGGGGCGGTCAGTGCTGTCAGGGAGGCGGCGGGGGCGGAGGTGGAGGTGGATCTTGGAGTCAATCCACGGCTGTGGCTTCCGTTCAATTGTTATCGGGTGGTTGGCAAGTTTCGATATTGTCATTATCGGCGAATCAATAATTTTTAATGGAGAAAACGACAAAGGTTATTAACGCTCATTTTGCTTTATTATCAATCTTCAGGTAATAACGAGGAAGAAGAGAAGATACTCGACGCAAACAGTTCGAGACAACCGCTACGTGTAATCGTGCAGATTTTCCTTCGTGCAATAATCATCCGATGCAATGGAAAGAGCACTTAAAAAAGCTGTTTAGGCTAATAGGGGTGAAAACTCGCGAGATCAGGCCGCGAGTCAGTCAATGCGAGGATTCGCGAGGATTGGCGCATCGAAATCAACGATCGGGCAGCTAGGAAGGAGAAACAAGCGATCTTAGCGGTGGATTGTCTCCAGAACTTGATTACATTTCTGATTATCTCTTACTTAATTACATTTCCAATTATCTCGTAGACTTGTTGAAACACAAATGATTTATTATTCGTGCGATGATTACACGACGATTGAGGGCTCGGTGGGACTTAAATTAAAAGTAACTGGATATCGATGACGACGAGCAATAAATGAAAGTTAAGCAGGCAATTGGAAATGGCTTGAAACGATGTAGAAATAAATTGGCATGAAATAACCCTGCGCGTCCAATTAATATCAGCACTTTTCACTGCGAGGCAGTGAGGAGTCTACGAAGAAATTATTAGCAGCAATCAGGAACAAGGATAAAACAATGGACCTGCGAGAACGGCTACTCGTATTGCCTTGCAATGCGAATCCTGTGTCACGACATTAAGGGAACACGTCACATGGTCACCATTTCTTAATGGTGGGAGGTGGTGGGGGTATTTTGCTTAGCAGTGGTTGAGGCATGGGTAATCTATTTTATACAGGTTCGAAGCTCCTGCGACTCGTAATATCTTCGAAAATCTATGAGCACAGCTATATTTTATTTTTTTAATGTGTCCCTAATAATGCTGTAACATTATTTTAGAAAAAAAATTCTAATAAAGTATTCTGAAAATATATATTTTTTAAAGAAGAATGTTGTTTTTCATGCGTCACCATACGCAGCTCGTGCTCATTGACGCTACTTTAAGCGCATGTGTCCGAGAATCCACGTGGAGATAAAATTATCAGAAATTCTTTGAAAAAGTCTCATTCATTGCTTTGTAACACTTGTGATTTTTAGTTCCGAAAAGTAGAAAAGTCGTTGTAAGACGTATTCCCTTAACTCGAGATAGGTTGAAATCCTATATTTCCATTGTCCCCCCTTTATTCGTGCCGTGATTGGTCGGAGTCTTGTGAATAAGTTCTCACCGCATAAACGGAGCTGAAGACGTATTACATGTTCCCTAATTCATCCGTTTCTGTCGCTGGCTACATTAGAGATGAATTCCAAATACATTTGAGACGTGTCATGCACGTTCTTGTACCGACTTTCCGTTGTTCCGCAATTCAGTCGAGTCGAGTGACTAATTCCAAATTTTGAACTGGACGTTCGATTGTTACCGATCACACGTGCCCCTAACAAATCTGTTCTTCGTAAGCCAATGTGTCATTTTTTTTTCCCCACATCAGGCATCGGACTCGTCCCGCACAGTCGGAATGAGAGACAACCGATCGCCGCACATATCGCGGGGAATTTCTGGTAACATAGGAGATCGTTTCGCCCGGTGTATTCATTTCACCAATCAATGACAAATTATAACAGCAAATAGCGCGTGTGTGAAGGAAGCAGAGAATATCAAGCGTGCACCACGCTTCAAGTGACGAATGTGTGTGCAGCATTGCGGTTTTTTCCACGAGAAGAAAAACCCCGTCCCGATCGGCTGGCGAGTATAAGTCGGCAATTTTAACAATAGTGTCGTGTTTTGTCATTCATCGGAAGGATTATCTCGCGTGTTATGCAATCAAGCGGAGATAATATCTATCGAAGAGACACACGCATCTATAAAAAGCGGCAACATCCAGCATCTCGTCTCAGTGGCTGGCGAGATCCTCAAAACGTACGACAACTTTGCGCGGTTTATAAAAGATCGACGATCAACGATATGTGGTGGTTCAGTGCTCTGGGCACGTTGCTGCTGGCGACGGCCCTTGCCGGTTTACCGCTCGTTCCTGATCCCGACGCAGGTAACCACACACGGAAGACCGTATCTTCGTGCCGTCGCAGTGACACTTTGTTTTTCCATCGATTACATGTAAATCACGTGATAAAAAATACAAGAGTCACGAAGCCGATAATTTGTATTGCAGAACTTGTGCCGGAGGTCGTTGAGAATGCGACTCTCTCAACGGAATTGCAGCCTCCGCCAAAGGATCTCGAGGGCAATGCGACGAGGCAAGGGATCGTTTATCTGATAAATCTTTATGCCGTGACGAACACCTCGGACATCGAGGACGGTGAGGAAAAACTCACCAACGAGATCGTCGAGAGCACGCCGGGAATCTTGGGTAATCGAAGACTTTTCCTCGATAAGAAAATCCTTCGCGAAAGACAATACGTGACTTCCACATCGGCGTAATTAATTCTAACGATTTGCTTTGATTGTTCGATGTAGAGCCAGTAGCGACGGTTCTCTTGGTCGTCGAGGCCGACGACGAGGAGACTCCCGTCAGCTTGGACGAGATCGCCAAGGACCTCGAGGAGGAAGGCTTCGTTGTCGACAAAGTCGTCAAAGACGGTGAAACACAAGTGATCAAAGTGGACTTCGGTGATTTGGCCGATGACGCGCCGAAGGAAGATCTCGGTGTGGAGCTCGTCAAGCCTGTGCAAACGACTCCTCACAAAGTGCGAAGGAAGCGCGCACCTTGTCTGAAGTGCATGCTTGGGAAGATGCTGGGCGGCGGAGGCGGCGGAGGCGGCGGATACGGTGGTGGATCCGGCGCCGGATACTGGGCAGGTGGAGGTTCGAGTTACGGAGGTGGAGCGCCAAGCTACGGAGGTGGAGGATACGGAGGTGGTAGTCCAGGCTATGGAGGAGGTGGAGGATGCGGAGGAGGCTGCGGAGGAGGAGGAGGAGGACAACAAGGTGGTGGTGAATACAAACTTTCATATTGTTTGCGAAACCGTGCTACAAAAAAGTGTCCGTTTGATTACCGACATTTGATGAAGAAAATAAAAAATTGCCCTACAAAATGTTATATTCTCAAGGAAATTCGGATAACCGACTTCAGCTTGTTGCGGTTGTTCTATAATATGGGTTCACTATTTATCAGGCACGGTCGCGGTTGTTCCCGTCGTCGTAGTGCCAGTTCAAAGCGGAGGCGGTGGAGGTCATCGGCCCCGCGGACATCATCACCATGGAGGCGGTGGAGGTGGACAGTGCGATGTATGTCAAGCGGGCGGCGGTGGCGGAGGTGCTCCTAGCTACGGAGGTGGAAGTTACGGTGGCGCTCCGAGCTACGGAGGTGGAGGTTACGGTGGCGCTCCGAGCTACGGAGGTGGAGGTTACGGTGGTGCTCCGAGCTATGGAGGCGGCGGAGGGGGTGGAGGATGCGGTGGAAACTGCGGAGGACAACAAGGAGGTGGTAAATGCAAACTTTTATATTCTTTGACCATGCTATAAAGAAGTGTCCATTTGATTGATGCGATAAAAAAGTGTCCATTTGATTATCGCCACTTCATGAAGAAAGTTAAAAAATTCCATGCGAATTGTTTATATTCTCGAGCAAATTACGCACGTCTGACTGACTTCACTTTGTTGCGGTCGTGCTGTAATATGGGTTTCCTATTTTTCAGGTTCTGTCGGGGTTATTCCCATCGCCGTAGTTCCAGCACAAGGTGGAGGTGGATATAACGGTGGAGGCGGAGGTCATCAGCACCAGGGAGGCGGTGGACAGTGCGATGTATGTCAGGGAGGCGGCGGGGGCGGCGGCGGAGGTGGAGGTGGATCTTGGAGTCAATCGTCGGCTCAGGCTTCCGCTCAATCATCATCGGGTTCATGGGGAAGGTAAGTTTTGATATTGTAATTATCGACAAATCAATCATTTTGATGCAGACTTTTTGAAACGTTATTAAAACTTATTTTGGTTTCTCATTATTCTCCAGGTAATCATGCGGAAGGAGAGAAGTTACCCGACGCAATCAGTTCGGGACAACCGGTAGTTGAAATCGTATAGATTGTCCTTCATGCAGTAATCATCCGATGGAATAAAAAGAGGACTCAAAAAAGCTGTTTGCGCTACCGGGGGTCAACATTTTTGAGATCATGTCGCGAGTCAGTCAGAGCGTAGGTTCGTGAGAATTGGCGCATTGACATCAATAATCCGACGGCAAGAAAGGAAAAACAAGAGGTCCGGGTGGTGGATTATCTACAGAACTCGAGGATACTGTGGTCGACTTATTCGATACTTAATGACATTTGTAATTATCTTGTAGAACCGTTGAAACGTAAGTTATTTATTATTCGTCCGATGGATGTACGACTTCAGGGCATTATTGAACTTCAATAAAAAAAAATAACTGGATATCAATAACGACAAGCAATAAATGAAAAACCCTTTTACAGAACGTAAATAAGTTATAGTCCATTCAATTGAATGTAAAAATAGTATAATTAGAACTCTATAATTAAAATTTTAAAGAGATTATTAAGTGTTAATTTGTCCTGACCAGTACGCGTAGCATATCAAAATTTATACCAGTGGGCGCAGCACATCAACAGTTATTCATATCAAAGAGGTGGTGCACATTCAGCGACAGTTTAGCACTCTTTGTCTTATCGTTCTCTTGAACATTTTGAAGCGTGCGCACCGGTTCGTGCACCTGTAGTTTTGCAGTTAGCTCGCGACATTCTAACAGTCCAGCCATCATTTCATACACAGTAAATAGGTCGTTTAGACACCTAAGGGATTCCAGACTTGGTATCCCCAATTCGTTTGTGATTATCGAGTAGTTGTGATCTTCCCTCCTCACAGGTTGATCCAACTTGTATGCCGCCAACCGAAGAAACTGGCGTTGTATTATCTCTAATTTCCTTATGTGGAGTGCAAATCCTGCGTTCCACACCTCAGATGCGCAGGATTAGAATAGGCCTCCCCAATGTCAGGTGCCATATTTTAACTGTGTCGCCTTTTTGGAAGTCCTTTGCCGATCAATTCACAAAGCCTAGTGTACGTAATGCCCTCCGGATTATTTCTTCGATGTGCTGTGTAAAGCTTATCTTGAAATCCATCCAAACTTCATGGTCCTTGATATTGTCGACTAGGTCGAGCTGCCATCCAGTCTATAGTCAAAGACAGGGCTCTTTTCCTCCAGAAAATCATCACTTTACATTTGTTCAAGTTTCATGCTAGACGGTTCCTCATACATTTGAATTACAGACTTCAACTACATTCAAGTGTTCAATAAGATATACCTATTCAAATCTTTAATTTGTACACGTACATCTGAATATTACATATAAGCATATTGAATTGAAAAGATAAAACTATTCGAATCTTTAATTCAAATTCTCGCGTCGTAGGTGAGGAATCCGTGCGGTCAGCCGTTCGCCACACCGGAGCGTTGCTCAAGGATTAATAAACCTCTGCATTTTCAGGACACGCATTGGTCAGCACAGCGCTCTGCCAGAGACCAACTCGGATCACACCTGACCGCACAGATCCACCTGTGCGATTTGGTAATATGGTATGTAATATCTCACATATAAGAACACCAAAAACATTTCTGTCTTCGCTTTTGATATTTGTTTTCGTATCGAAAATTACCACCAGGAGAGAAATTAGTAAAACAAAAAAAAAATATATTGTGGCAAAAGTCTTATGGACGACCCTTCGGGCGAAAGTATTTGAGTCACCCTTCAGCAAGGTAGTCAAGTGACTAATTCCAAACTTCGAGCTCGAAGTTCCATTGTTACCGGTCCCGCATGACACTAACAAATTTGTTCTTCGTAAGCCAATGCGTCATTGTTTTCCACTAAACAGCTGATGACACCCATCAATCAGGCATCGCACTCGCCCCGCACCGCCGGAATAAAATAGAAAACCGATCGCCGCACTTAATTGCGTTTTTCCTTGCCGCTGCATCGCGGGGCATTCCTGGTAACATAGGATAATCGTTTCGACCGGTGTATCCGGTTCTTCAATTAATCGCAAATCATATTAAAAAAAAAAAAAAAATCGCACGTGTATAAGGGAAGCAGAGAATATCGAGCGTTATACAGCGAGGCGCGCGACGGACATGTGTGCGGCGTTGCGGTTTTTCCCAGGAAAAACTAAAACCCCGTCCCGATCGGCCGGTGAACATCAGTCAGCGACTTCAACAATGGCGTCGCGTTTTGTTATTCATCGGAAGGATTCTCTCGCGTGTTATGCAATCGAGCAGAGATCATACCCATCGGGAGGTAAACGCGCCTATAAAACGGGGCAACATCCAGTAGCTCGTCTCAGTAGCGAACGAGATCCTCAAAACGTACTACAACTTTGCGCGGTAGATAAAAATCGCCGATCAACGATATGTGGTGGTTCAGTACTCTGGGCACGTTGCTGCTGGCGACGGCCCTTGCCGGTTTACCGCTCATTCCTGAGCCCGACGCAGGTAAACACACACGGAACATCGTAACTTCGCACCATCATAGTGACTCTTTCTTTTTCCATCGATTATATGCAAATCGCCTGATAAAAATGCAAGAGTTGTTGAGCCGATCGTTTGTATTGCAGAACCAGTACCGGAGGTCGTCGAGAATGCGACTCTGTCAACGGAATTGCAGCCTCCGCCGATGGATCTCGACGGCAATGTTACGAGACACGGAATCGTTTATCTGATCAATCTTTATGCCGTGACGAACTCCTCGGACATCGAGAACGGTGACGAAAAACTCACCAACGAGGTCATCGAGAGCACGCCGGGAATATTGGGTAATCGAAGTCTTTTCCAAGATAACGAAATCCTTCTCGAAAGACATATCTTGATTCTCCACATCGGGACAATTAATTCGAATGATTTTCTTTGACTGTTCGATGTAGAGCCAATAGCGACGGTTCTCCTGCTCGTCGAGGCCGACGACGAGGAGACTCCGGTCAGCTTGGACGAGATCGCCAAGGAACTGAAGGGCGAGGGCTTCGTTGTCAAGAAAGTCGTCAAAGACGGTGAAACGAAAGTGATCAAAGTGGACTTCGGTAACGCGACTGATGACGCGCCGAAGAAAGATCTTGATGTCGGGCTCGTCAAGCCTGTGCCGGCTGATTCTCCCAAAGTGCGAAGGAAGCGCGCACCTTGCCTGAAGTGCAAACTTGGGAAGATGCTGGGCGGCGGAGGTGGCGGCTACGGAGGCGGAGGTTACGGAGGCGGTGGTTACGGAGGTGGAGGTTACGGAGGTCGTCCAAGCTATGGAGGTGGTGGATGCGGAGGAGGCTGCGGAGGAGGAGGAGGTGGTAATACAATCTTTCATATTCTTTGAGAAATCGTGCCATAAAAAAGACATACTTGTTCATTTATTTAGTTATTTAGTTTCACGGGTCGAACCCTTTTTACAAAATATACAATGTGTGGGAGTGAATTGCACAAGTAACATAATTACAAGAGATAATCGGGTAGGGGAGAGCGGGGCAAAATGGGATGATGAGACAAAACGCAATTGTCCAATGATTTTTGAATGGGAGAGTGGACCAAGACGGGGCAGAAAATCTGTATGCATCGGTGGGGCGAAATGCCGCATCCAAAAGTGATAGGGAAATTGCGTTTTCCCTGCTGTTCCGTTTTGCCCCGCTGTGCCATTTTGCCTCGGTCACCTCTAATTCATTTATAGATCAAATAATAGGATCTAGAGAAATGCTATGCTAATACGGGATTTAAAGATTAGATGAGGGTATGAGCTATACCCAAAATTACAAAATTGTAACAAAAGATGATCCGAGTAGATTTTGGCACATGATCAAGGAAATTCAAAATTGCCATGCAAAATGTTATATTCTCGAGGAAATTCGCGACACTGACTTCAGTTTCTTGCGGTAGTTCCATAATATGGGTTCACTATTTTCCAGGTAACGTCGGGGTTGTTCCCGTTTACGTAGTCCCAGTCCAAGGTGGAGGTGGTGGCGGTCATCATCACCGGGGAGGCGGAGGCGGTGGACGGTGCGATGTATGTCAGGGAGGCGGCGGCCGGGGTGGTGGTGGTGGTGGATCATGGAGTCAGTCCTCGGCTCAGGCTTCTGCTCAATCGTCGTCGGGTGGATGGGGAAGGTAAGTTTCAATGTTGTCATTATCGACGAATCGATCATCTTTATGGAGACCTTTACGAAAGTTAATGAAACGGGTTTTGACTTCTTAATATTCACCAGGTAATAACGAGGAAGCAAAGAAGATACCCGACTCAATCAGTTCGTGACAGCCGCTACTTAAAATCGTATAGATCGTCCTTCATGCAATAATCATCCGACGAAAAAGAAGACCACTGAAAAGAGCTGTCTGCGCTAACAGGGCTCGAAACTTTAGAGATCAGATCGCTCGTCAGCCGACGCTAGAATTCGCGAGGATTGGCACATCGAAATCAACGATCGGACAGCGAGAAAGGGAAAACAAGAAGTTTTGTCAGTGGATTACTTACAGAACTCGAGAACGCAGTGGTCGATTAAATTCGATGCTTAATTACATTTATAACTATCTTGTAAATTCGTTGAAACATAAGTTATTTATAATTCGTGCGATTAATGCGTGACAATTAAAGGCTCGATTGAACTCCAGTTAAAGTTTACTGGGTATCGATGACGACAAGCAACGAATGAAAGCTAAGCAAACACTTAGATATGGATCGAAACAATGTAGAAATAAAGTGGCATTCAATAACCCGACGCGTTCAATTATTATAAGCACTTTCCGTTGCAAGACAGTGAGAAGTCTGCGCGGACGTTATTAGCGGCGATCAGGAACAAGGATAAAACAATGGACTGCCAGCGCGGATCCTCTTGTTGCCTTGGGATGCTAATCCTCCGGCGACGCATGACGTAATGTATTGTTTAATTGGCAGGCGAGGAAACACTACAAGACGGCTGACACGTGAAAGCGATTGACGCAAAGGATCGCGCGCATGTGTTGTGACGATCTTTGCGAGAAACTGCTTTCCAGAGAGATAAACGTGATGAGCTTTGCGCCGGGAACTATAATAAGTGTATTTATCACAGATGGTGCATTCCGAAAATAAAAAGTGTTATGGAACGAAAATGAAACTGAAATTTTCTAAAGATTGTCGCTTCACGATTGTCCAAAGACCTTCGAAGTTAACTACCTTTCGGGGGGCAAAAAAATGAGTCGCCTACACGCGATCGGGAAGAACAGAACAGCCGGATGTGAAAACAGATCGAACAGTCTTCTGCATTATCGGCGGACATACGAAATCCATACGTGCCAGAATGGTTTCGAAACTGTTCTGGCATCCAACGAAAGTCATGTTTCGCTTCTGAATTATCTACAGAGGTTGGTGCAGATTTGAACACACAGTTCCATCGCCGGTCGGTTGGTTAACTTCGCTAGACAATCTTCTACCTTGCCAGCTGATGACACACTGGTTCGTCACGAGTGAGGTAAAATTACCTCAGACCATTTCTGCTGAACCGATCCACTTGATTAGCAATTACGTCGATACTATAGTATCAGATGGCCGATTGTCATGCAACCATTACGGATTACCTATATACCTCCCGATAGTGAAGATGATGCATACGCAGTCGATATAGACGACTTTGGAATATAAAAGTCATGTAAGATTTGCTGGAATCCCCAAGCAGACGCGGACACTTAATTATTGCTTATTACCGAGCTAATTCACTACCACTAATTATACTGAGGAACGTGGCTATTCATACAATACTATTAGTTTGTACTCTCCTACCGCCTCATTCCATTTCCAGGCTGCACGGATTTTTTTTTTATTATCGGATAATGTCTTTGCGCACCAAAACCGTTCAGTATTTTTTAGTTTTTTTTTTTCTTCTTAAAATGAACCTTTTTTCCAACATGACTCTAAATTCATCTTTGGCGAGTTTCTGTCAATGCACTGCTCTAGGAAGAAGAAAAAATTGTTCACTTGTGGAATTTTATGTTCAAAGTGAACCTTTCGGAGCGGAACAAACAGCCCTTATAACTCGAGGCAATTTGGTCTTGTGCATATATCTTCAGGGCCATTTTTCAATTAGGGTAGGTGATGTGCTCCGATTTCCTAAATACCAGAAAACTGCATGCCAGCAAATCTCAAATCTCGTCGGGGACAAAATTTCCAAAGACAGTGTATGTATTCGTAGGCCAGCCTTCGGAGCAAGTAGACAAGTCACTAATTCCAAACTCCGAACCGGAAGTCCCACTGCTACAAGTCCCACGTGTCCGAGACAAAGTGATTCTTCGTAAGCGAATGCCTCATTTTGTTTCCACCAGACAGTTCATTCAGCGGACCCACCAATCATCCATCAGACTCATCCGGTGCCGCAGGAAAATGAGATGGAAAACTGATCACCGTAGTTAATTGTGGTTTTCTGTGCCGCGCTATCGCGGTCTATTCTCAATAACGATAGGACAATCGTTACGACGCGTGTATCCGCTTATCCGATCGGTCGCAAATCATATCAACAAAATCGTGAGTCTATAACGGAAGTTGACAACAATTCGAGCTTTATGTCGACCGGGTTTTTCCCAGAGGGCACCAAAACTCCTCGCATTCGGCTGACGAACGAGGATCGGCCATTTGAGAAATGGCGTCGCGGTTTGTTATTCTTTGGCCGGATTCTCGCGTGTCATGCAATTCAGTCGAGATCATAGCTCTCGGACGGCGTAGGCCACTATAAAAAGAGGAAACGACAAGTACCTTGCATCAGTAGCTAGTGAGGTCTCAAAATCGTACGACAAATTTTTGGCGACAAGTTGATCAACGATCGAAGATAATGCGGTGGTTCAGTGCTCTGGGGACGTTGCTCCTTGCGACAACCCTCAACGGTTTGCCGGCCTCCCCTAACCCTGACGCTGGTAAATAAATACGGAACTTCGTATATCGTTATGCAATCACAGTGACTCTTCGTTTTTCGCTACGAAGATGTGAAAATTCTGCGTAAAAAACAAGAAAATCAAAAATTCTACAGACTATCCTTTGTATTGCAGAAATGGCACCAAAGAACATCGAGAATTCGACTCCCTCAACGGAGTTGGAGGCTCCACTGAACCATACGGCCAACGGAACGAAGAAGCGTATGAAGATTTATCTGATTAATGTTTATTCCGTGACAGTCCCCGACAGCGACGAGACTGTCGAGACTGTCGAGACTGTCGAGACTGTCGAGAATGTCGATAGCGTCGACAGTGTCGAGAGCGACGAGGTCGACGAAGAAACTCTCGTTATCGATCTCGTCGAGAAGATGCCGGAAATATTGGGTAATTAATTTCTCCGCATTAAAAAAAAAAAAAAAAAAAAAAAAAAACCATTCGTCAATCGTGTATATCGCAGTATATCGCATATAATAAGGGTGTAATTTGCTCACGAAACACGCGGGCTTCTATTTTTGGCCACCGGATGTAACTTCCCGATCGACATAATTTGACACACTTTTTGGTTCTTTGATGCAGATCCGGTAGCTTCGGTTCTCCTGCTCGTCGAAGAGGGCGCCGAAGACATTCCCGTGAACATGGACGTCATCGCCAAGGAGCTCGAGGCAAAGGGTTACAGTATCGAAAAATTCGCCAAAGACGGCGAAACGAGAGTGATTCTGCTAGACATGGTCCCCGATGATGATCAGAATGATTCCAATGTCGACGAAGATACGGCCGATCATGAGCGAAAGGAAGATAACTTTGTGGATCTCGTGAAGCCTATCGAGACAAACATGATTAAAGTGCGAAGGAAGCGTGCACCTTGTCTCAAGTGCTATGTCGATAACGTGCTGCCGTCCGGTGGAGGCTATCGGGGCAACGGATACGGTCAATACGGCTATCCGGACTACGGCCGGAGAGGATATCAGGGTGGTGAGGAAATTCTTCGTGAAACATCATTAAAAAAAAGTGTAGTCAAATCTGGCGCACTTTGCTTTCTCTTAGAGCAGTGGTTCTTAACCTTGGGTGTCCACAGGAGGTCCCTCGTGTATTTTGGGAGTCCATCCACCAGTTTCAGAACCGCTGTCTTAGAGGAAGTTTGACCTGGGTCCTTTAAAACGACTATAGGTCGGAAACGGTCCGAGATAGCTAGTTGAAGTTTGGAACACCAGTAGAGTGGTCACGTCTCTTCCCTCGGTGCAACTTTCACAAAGATTGAGGCCCGTTTCGAGATTTTAGGCGATTTTGAATGTTTTTCTTTAAGATCCTGATAACTCTAACTTGGGTAAATTTTGAAGAAGTTCGAGAGATTCTGCATCGAATATTGCTCCAGGAGTAATATAAGTTCAAGATTCAAATGAGTTCAAGATAATTACCGGGGAAAAAGACATTAGACATGGCGACAAAACGGCGAATATTGGATGATTCAAAAAAAAAAAGCTTCTAAGACCCTGTATTTTCGTTAAACGAAGTAGATGCACAGATCGGCCAAAGTGAAGCGCTTTTTTCGCGCAGAATCTACGAGTTTTACATAAAAGTTAAACACGAAATTGACATGAAAAAACGTTGAAAATTCAAATTTCCATGTGGCTTTTTCATAATGTACCTTAATTCGCAAAGCTTTCTCTATGAAGAAGCCAACAATACAGAAATTACTCTCTCATAGAAGAAGCTTCGCGAATAAAGAAACATTCTGAGAGAGTCATATGAACATTTAAATTTGCAAGTTTTATGAGAAAGTCATATGCAAATTTGAATTTGCAATTTTTTCTTGCGGTCGTTATACGAAGTGGATTTATTGGATTTTCAGGCAACGTCGGAACTGTTGAGGTTGTCGTGGTGCCGGTAGATTCTGGACGTCGCCAATATCCGAGCGGTGGAGTCCAGTATCCTAGCGGAGGAGGAAGAGGTTATCGGCCAGAAGGCGACGTCCGACCGTGCCACGGTTGCCAAGCTCAAAGAGGCGGCGGTTGGAGCACATCGTCGTCCCAGGCTTCCTCCCAGTCGGCATCCGGTCATTGGTAAGTTCGGATATCATCATTACCGACGCATCGATAATTCTGTTCTTCCGAGATATTTTTAAAACTTTTTTATTTTCATTCTCGTTTTCTTTCCTCAGGTAAGAACGTCGGAGGCAGAGAATACTCCCTAATCGATAGCGTCGAGAAAATCGCTACTTCAAACTGTCCTTCGTGCGACGATCATCCGATGCGGATGTAAAGCGACAACGGTGTCGTTTAACGATTAACGGTGCGAAATAAATATGTAATAATTTTATTTTGTCTTAAAAGAAATAATAATGAAAATAAAAAAAGAAAATACAAGACGATTCGTAATTACGCGCGATCCGAGAGGGTCTCTGTATGATTCCACGTTACACCGACGACTCCCATTCTCGGAAAGCCATTGCCGCGGTGCGGAGACTTTGATGTACGCGCCGTCACGAATCAGATAATTCCCGATGAAACTGGCAATTTGACGAAACGAAGAAGCTCGATGATGCACGCTTGGTGTGCGAATTTCAAAGGGCACACTGTGCGAAGGGCAGCACCGGCGGAGATGCCCGAGAGAGTTCCCCCGAGCAGATATTTCTTTTTCTTACGAGGGATCTCACGCACAGAGCGCGGTCAGTCGAATGAGCAGCGCGATGTCGTCGCGCACCCAACACTTGCCGTTTGTGCGACCGGGCTATGAGCCGTCGTCCGATAACGCGACGCCCCTGAAAAATCGCCATTTCCGGTACCGGGCAAGCATACGCAATCCTCGTCCCATCTTCGCGCCGAATTAATTGCTCCGAAAAAGTGGGAGAAGTGGACGAAAAACGAGGAGCTTGGTAACAGTAAACGACCATCCGGCGAAGATCGACCGTTGAAGAACGTCGGAGAGGAAAAGACGCGAAGTCGCCGATGACCGAAGAAGAGCCAACGATTGACCGGTTGAAAACGTCATGGAGAAAAAAATGCCGAATCACCGACGATTTAAAAAAAGGTAATATGAATATAATTTAGAGCCGAGTCTTGACTCCCCATCTTTTCCGGCTTTAATAGCTCTGTGCCGTTCGCCAACGACTGGCGAGCCATCGAAGCTCGTCCCGCGAGAGACGTCGGAGAGACGGAGAGTCGCATTCGCCAGTGACCGGAGACACGGAGATATCGAACCGTGAAAAACGCCAGTGAGGAAGAAATCCCGAGTAGCCGGCGAATGAAAGAAATTAGTATGAATATCATTCGTTTTCTCCCCCTGACGCCTCCCGCGATCTTTCCCGCTCCCGGCTTTTATAGCTCTCCGGCCGGTTGCCGCTCGTAAGAATTATTTATCGCGGTAGATACACAACCATGCCTAGGCTCTATAAATATTAGAGACAGGAAACGAGTATTCTGGTCCCTGGTCTCCAGTGGCGAGAGCACGAACGCCGTCAGGTTAAACCAGCGCCGGAGCAGAGTACCACCGAGAGAAGCATGCCTCCTATATCTTACACGGCGCATCCGCGTGCGGTAATTGCGGCTCGCTCTCTCTCTCTCTCTCTCTCTCTTCCGAGACGTTGGGTTAACGTAACGGTAATAACAACGTTGTTCTTCGATTCTTTATTTTTACCATCCGAGGAGACCGATCGCGAGCGTGTCCGCGCGCGGCAACGAATTATCGTCCCGAAACCCGATCGGCTATCACAGTCCGAGTTTCCGAGGGCATTCGCGGTTCATTAATAACACCGGTCATTGCTCATTCGATAGTCGACGTACGAAGGTTCGACCGATTGGAAAAGAAGCCTCGGTATTCGTTATTTTCTTTTTCTCTCTTAATTTCATCGGATTCGCGCGTGGTTCGCAACGTCAGGCCTCTCCGGTCAAACGAGTTCGATCGGAAGGCGCGCTATCGGGAAATGTGGGTTTACGGGTCGTGCAGACCTGTTGTTGCCGATCGGCTCTCCGGTCTCTCCGCACACGTGGAAATCGGCGACACCGAGACCCGGCCAACGTACAAACCGGGGGCCTCGCGGGCCTATATACATACCCACACGCCCATTACTTTTCTTCTTGCGGTCTCTGTTTTCCGGTCGTTGACCGGCTCTCGCGACTCCGCGGATAGCCGGCGCGATCGGCACGGAGCCCGGGGAAGAAACGCCAGAAGAAGACGAAGGAGAGGAGGAATAAAGGTAGAATCGTCGCTCTTCCAGGATACTGGATAAAGGCCCGGGGAAAAAAAAAAAAAAAAATTACAAAAACTTACAAGGACTCCAGACTCGTCGATAGTCAAGGTAAAATCGTTTGCTCCTACGACGATTCACTATCAAACCCGATTTTATTTTGTCTCAAAGTATCGAACCTCTTGTTTCTTTAGGTTGCTCCTTCTTACACGCTGTAACTCCGACATTGTCGGCACTTTATTGCGAGGCACCGGCGAGAAAGTGTATTCGGATCACGGGGAGTACGGAGGCGAGTCGCGGAACAACAAACCGTAAAACATTGGCTTGGAGTCGCTTGTTTTCTAACAATCCACTGAAACTCTACCTGCCGATCGGTGCGTCAGACCGACACTGATTCCGACCTTTTGGAGGTTGGTTTTTTAGTCATTTTCAAAACCAACCATAATAATGACCGTTATATGTGTCGTATAGAAAGTTGGTTCATAGTTGGATTTTCCCAAACCAACCCAATTTCCAACTCTATGTCGAGTGCACCGCAAATAAATGTTTGTTTGATTAGAAATAAATATTTATTTTTTTCGAATAAATTCTTTTTTTCTTTCAAATAAATTTTTTTTTTCCAATAAATATTGATTTTTTCAAGTAAATCTTTATTTAGATTGAATAAATATTTATTTTCGAAGCGCCCGTCAAATAAATTATTTTTCCGGGTGCAGGATTCGAAAACTGGTTGGTTTAGGAAAATCCAACCATAGACCAACCTCCAATTCGAATATAACGGTTGGTTTTCCAATACCGCCGAAGAATGAACTCGAAGGTTGGAATCGGAGTTGATTCGCTGCAGCAATCGACCGGTTGGTTTCAGGTTGATCGGAGCGCGAGTCGTACCTGCGCGATTCCAGTGAATCATTCGCGGTGGAGAAAATCGAAGACAAAAATGATCGAATCACTATTCACATTAGCTCGTTGATGGAGCCGTTCACGATGACTCGACTGCATGCGAGATTGTTCAACGGAGCGGTTAGAGCGGGCGTTCTCACCGGCAATTAGCGTTTCCGAGCACGCGAGCCGCCGCGATACGCGCTTAATTGGTAACGATCGGCAATCGGCGCGGCAGAGTCATCGCTCTCGGCGGATCAATGTCAAGAACTACTTGGCACTCGAGCTGAATGCCTGGCCGCGTACGCAAACCGCTCGGCGTTAATGCGGCTGTCGAACTCGCGTGTCCAGTTCTCCGTTCGGATTATTCCCTACGATTATTTCCGATCGTTTTCACAACTCCCTCGCGACGACCGCCAGCGCGGACGGAGCCGCGGCTAAATTCTATTTATAATCGTTCGCACGATTGAGTTACCGGTTTTGCATGCGGTTTGCACATTCTAACTGCGATCGGGGCTAAATGTCGCCGGAGTTCTCCAGCCTAGCGGGCATCCTCGAAGACGCGACTTTCTTTAAAAGGCCGCGCACGGTGGAACTCGCTGTAATCTTCTTCGATTATCGTGCGTTCGAGGATCTTCGAATTGCCCACGCAGTTTTACGATCAAGCATCGCCTATAAGTTTCGGACTATGTGCAACGACTGCGATCCGCAACTCCTCGATGAATTACGCGAGGCGCATAGGATAAACCCGAAGAGGGGCAAAACGGACCATGTGTTCTCCAGCTAAATAGACACTTTGTCTCAATGACCCTCGAACAAAATTTGTAAAAATAAAAGGTCCCTGGTTCCCCGGTGGTCCGTCTTGCCCCGCTCTACCCTATGCCGAACTCTTTCGATTATGCGGCTGGAAGCCGTTACGCGATAAAACAGAATAGTGGGGTGGCAAAGCGGAACAGGGTAAAACGTACCATGCGTTCTCCGGATAAGTAGACACTTTCTGTCTCAATGTCCCCCGAACTAAATTTGTAAAAAAAAATCGTCCCTGTTTCCCCGGTAGCCCGTCTCACACCGCTCTATCTTACGCTGAACTCTTCAGATTTTGCGGCTGGAAGCTGTTCCACGCTAAAGCAGAATAGTGAAGTAAAACGGAACGGGGCAAAGCGGACCATGTGTTCTCCAGATAAGTGAACACTTTCTGTCTCAATGTCCCTCGAACAAAGTTTGTAAAAAAAAAAAAAACGTCCCTTTTTCCCCGTTGGTCCGTCTCGTCCCGCTCTACCTTATACCGAACTCTTTCGATTAGGCAGCTGGAAACCGTTCTCCGCTAAAGCAGAATAGTGGGGCAAAGCGGAACGTGGCAAAACGGACAATGTGTTCTCCAGCTACGCAGACACTTTCCGTCTCAATGTCCCTCTAACAAAATTTGTAAAAAAAAATCGCCCCTGTTTCCGCGGTCGTCCGTCTTGCCCCGCTCTACCCTACGCTGAACTCTTCCGATTATGCGGCTGGAAGCCGTTTCGCCGGAGAGTCCGGGGACCACCTGGAGATTCCGCTAGAGGTCAGTTGCGAATCTTGCACTTTTGGATTTTTTTTTTTTGTCGGTACTCGGGGATGAGCAGCGCGACCGGCCTCATGTATCGGGAGATCGGCGAACGATTAGGTACGGCGCTTTAATTCAATCCGCAAGTGCATCGTATCGCGCTCTCCGCGTTTCCATGGCTCGTTGATTTCGCTTCGTATCGCTTTACTCTGCGTGTGTGTGCGCACGAGCGTTTTCTGCGCGCATCCCGGTGAACGAAGTTCCTCGAGAAGAAGGCCCACGAGGAGCGCGCACGAGCGATGCACCGCTCGGAACTCGCCGAACCGAAAGGAACCGGTTCCAACTGGCGAACCGAAGAGCCGAGACTTATCCGCCGAGAGAAGATGAGCTTTGCGTTTGGCCACCGCACCACCATCGCGTATACTACAGTAGCGTAACGTTTGCGGCTTCTTCAGTGAGTCTGGAATCGCCGGGCTCTCGAGAAAGCCGCGGGAAGAAGAAGAAGAAGCGGAGGGAGCGGCCGAGGAAAAAGAAACAGGTCCGCGCGGCGACGCGAACTGTTAAATCTCGACGTCGAGAATTTATCGTCGAGAAAAAAAAAAAAAAAATGAAGCGAGGAAAGAAAAGCTGAAATTCACCGATACCGAATATGGGCGGCTCGAGGAGCGTGATTGATCGCGGTAGCGACGGCGAGCTCGACGCCGCGTTAACACGGAGAAAAGTGGATCCCAAGATTTTTGCGATTATGTAAATTATTTTGATGGTTCTGAGAAACTTACAATGCGCACCGAAAATTTTACCATCTAGAAAATATCCACAATGTTAAATGAAAAATGTAATGTATCTGACTGGAAGTTTTTATTCAAAGACCGGTCCGTTAAATTGTATGCACAACTGTGATGAAACACAAGTATACTTCGTCGTTGAAATCGAAGCAAATTATTAAAGATAATAACAATAAAAATAATTATAAATATAACAATAAATAATAATTAAATGATTAATTGAAGCAAATTATTAAAGATAAAGTATGGCCAATGTTTTTAATACACTGAACATCACATTTGTGCATGAAACTTAACATACCACTTTTTGCATAAAAAACTTTCAGTCTAGTGCATTAAATTTCATACGAATTTTTTTTTTTTTTTTTGCAGTGCATCGCTCGTATAAATTATCGGGCTTGAGGTGGGCCATATTCACCTCCCGTTTTTTCCCATACAGATTAATCGAATCTCACCGTCGATCCTTCGGTCTTATTGTTTGAATTCTTTGCGCAGCTTGTCGGACGCTAAGAGCAAAAAATAATGATTTTACAGCCGCGAGAAGTTTACTGCCGTACTTCGCACCTCGCGCGAAGCTCCTCGGCACTTCGCGCCGAGCCCTCTCTCCGGCGAACGCGCGCAGTATAATCAATCGAGCGTCGACCTTGATTGACAATTTGACGCTCGGCCTAGATTGCAATAGGGCCATCCTGCTTGGCAATTGCAACGATCTAGCCGTACCCGAGCCGCACATAGTACAGTACAATATATGCGACCTATGTGCGAGCGAAGCGCACTCGCGCTATGCAGCGCGAACGCGTACATGCGCTCGGATTTACCAGCGGACGTTTGAGCTCCCCTCGCGCCCCGATTGTCGCTCGACATTTCTTGCGTACATGGGCGAAACGGGGCAAAAAGGACCAGTTTTTTAACAAATTTTTTGCGATACTAAGTACGCAAAAAAAAGGTCTCACATCCGACGGTCCATCTCGCCCCGCTCTCGCTTTATCAATGTCGGATTATCTATGCGGAGCTGCGTAGATATGCGCATCAATCGCGGATGCATATATATATATATATATGCTGGCATAACTGCGCATGCGTATAATGATGGGACAGACACGCGCGTTACTCTCGCGGAGGACATACGACCTTCTGCTTCGAGGCGGAAGAGCCGATGCCGCCTGACGATAATCGCATACCCGCGTCCTGGTATCCCTAGGCGTGTGTGTGCGCGCGCGCGCCCCGTGCGAAGCCGAACAGGTTACGATCGGTGATGCGGTATAAAATTGAAAGTGACGCAATTTTATTGAGCCGTCCGAAGATATGCAAGGAAGAGCGCGAAGACGAACCCGCGCGTCTCTACTTCATCGCTCGGGATTACTCCCTTGATCGCCGTCGTCACGCGCTCGCACGCATTCTCGCCGGCTACTTAACGCTCAGTTGTAACGACTAATCCGTAATCTTGTTAGATCGTTTATCTTGTTAAATTCGTTATGTCGACGATATTGGCTTCCACACGTATATTCAGATATTTTCCGATCGCAGATTACGGTATTTCTGATAATACGGATCGGGGACCGTTAGAGTGAGCGTTGACGTGTGCAATTGACGCTGATTAAAGACTGATAGGAAAACGATTTGAAAAAAAAAAAATTAATATGTCAATAGATTTTTATTAAAAAATTTATAACTTTGGAGAATGAAATTGAAAATAGATTGAAAATGGGACTATTCGGAGGGAGCATAAATTGTTCGTCGACTTGACGATTGAATGTACGCGCAGCCTGCATTCTGCATTCTTTTTTCATCTGCATAACATCTACAATTAGCGCTAATTAAACACTGATAGAAAACCGATTTGAAAAAATTAATAAATCAATCAATTTTTATTAAAAAAACGTATAACTTTGGCGTATGAAATTGGAAATAGATTGACAATATGATTATTGGAAGGAAAAATAAATTATTCATTGACTTGACAATTAAGCCTACGCGCAGCCTGCATCTACAATTTTTTGCATCTGCATAACATTTGCATAACATCTGCAATTACTGCTGATTAAACACTGCTTGATAGATCAATAAATTCGGATAAAAAATGTATAACTTTGGAGTATGAAATTGAAAATATGATTATTCGGAGGGAGAATAAATTATTGGTCGACTTGACGATTGAGCGTACGCGCAGCCGTCGCTTACCTCGATTCATCGAATGACCTTTTGTCCAGGATTCATCATCGACCGGATTAAACGATCGTCGACGCTGAAGATTTTTTTTTTTTTTTTACGCAAGCGAATCGATCAATCGGAACGAATGTACAATCTGTACGTTAGATCGATCCTGCGGCATCGATCGGAGCCGGTCTTGCTGGTACGTAAGAACGATTCGCTCGAAAACACGATGATTCTTCTTCGCGATGAGAAACTTTGATTTATGTGATAATAAGCGAGACGGATTAAAAAAAAAAAAAAAAAAAATCATCAATGCGACTCGGGTTGATTGTAAAATTACACGTTCAATTTTTCTCTAATAACCACGGGTGTTAATAACAGGTGCCGCGGGCCGACGGCACAGGCGTACGTGTTTTTTTTTTTTTTTTTTTCAAGTCTCGCGATTAGTTTATAATCCAAAGGGTAAATATCAAATGTTTCGACAGCCGTCAATCCAATTTGTTTTTTTTTTTTTTTTTTTTTTGCACGCTCGCGATCTAGCGTTCCGTGTGGAAGAATCAATTTAAATCCTAACGGATCGATGTATAATATCGGGATCAATCAACGCTTGATATCTATCCGGCTATCGCAGGCATGACTCAGTGCTGGGTAAACCAATTACACTGGCGTAGGGTGTAATTATATTGCTTACTAATTCACACCTCCGTCACGCTTTAACTAATTCGCTCATAAAAATGAAGAAAAAAATATATATATAAAAATCACAGATATATATATATATATATATATATATATATATATATATATATATATATATATATATATATATATATATATATATATAATGTATCAATAACATTTTTTTACCGCGAATTAATTTTTTTTTCAATGAAAGAAATAAATAAAAAAAAGTGCAATTGTGGACTTTTGAGGATAAGAAATGTTTATTCAATGCACGAACCTCTTGCACCGTGCTTGACTGCCCATTTACCTATTTTTCTTTTTTAATGTCTATTTAACCTTTAGCCTGGGATCACAAGATCGGCGTACAAGTTCAACACTCAAACACGATAACGTGACAACGTGGCCGAGGTGTAATTATATTGCCTATTAATTGACAACTTTTCACGCTTCAACTAATGCGCTGATAAAAATTGAAGAGACAAAATATATATATACATATATTTATAAATCAAAAATGTAATTAGCGATTAGTGACAAATAAAAAATAATAACTGTGCACTTTTGAGCATAAGAAATGTTTATTCAGTGTACGAACCTTTTGCACCGTGCTTAATTGCACATTTACTTATTTAAACAAAAAAAATATTTTTTTCTTTAAGCCTGGGAACGCAAGATCGGCGTACGGTGCCGATACTCGCGCGCGATAACTTGCTAACGTGGCTGAGGTGTAATTATACTGCCCATTAATTCACACTTCCGTCACGCTTCGGCTAATTCGCTCACAAAAATTGAAGAAAAAAAAATGTACATATAACAATCAAAAATATATCAATTAAATGTATATCAATTAATTTTTTTTTGTCGCCAATTATTATTATTTTTTTTCATTAAAAGAAAAGATAAAAAAAAAAAGGACAATCGCGGACTTTTGAGGATAAGAAATGTTTATTCAATGCACGAACCTTTGCACCGTGCTTAACTGCACATATATTTATTTAAAAAAAAAAAAAAAAAAAAAAAAATTTTTTTTCTTTTAGCCTGGGAACGCAAGATCGTCGTACGGGGCCGACACTCGAGCACGATAACGTGCCCGGTACGTGGCTCCGGTACGGTTGGCGTTCGCCTGGGCCGATGAAGACTTCGACCCGACGGTGTCGGACAAGACAAAAAGGCAAAACACCTAACGGTAGCTCGGCGAGCTCGTTACGCTCGTTAACCGAGGCAATCCCCTCACGGTGGCTTGCCAAAGGGAACGCGAAAGGATCGCGGATCGAGAGAGGATCGGCCGATACCGAGCGCGGTGGCGTCCGACGCCGGACCGGGAATCGAGAGATGCGCCCACGGTCTCGGCCTGGCAGGTCGGCTAAGTCTGCCCGAGCGAAGTCGCAATCGTCGCAATAATTGACCACCGTACAGTGACTGGCCCATGGAAACGCACGGCGGCCGTGGATGATCCTCGTACACGCCGATAAATAATTATTGGCCGTGTTCCGCACGAGAAACGTTCCTTCGACCGATCTCCTCGCGAGACGAGAGGCGCCGAGGGAGACGCGGTTCGCGGCATCGGCTGCAACGCCGCCGGTCCCCACCTACGTTTCATCATCGGATCCTCGAAACTGCAGACACCTTAATCGCTTCCACGAAATCCCATTGCCCTCTCTCGAACCGCGAGCCCGAGAAGGTTTTATAATATCTCTCGCTGCGCCCGAACTACGGGAGATTGGCACTTAACAATCCCCCGCGCGGCGTTCGCCGAGGGCAGAGGAACGATCTGCGGGAGATTAAACCCGTGGAGAAAGAAGGAATTAAAAATTTTTTAAATCAAGAAAAAGAACATTTTTTTTTAAATCGCAACGGCGAGGATGAAATCGCTGGCGGGAAGGATCGGAGCCGTGAGGATCTATGGATCTATATGGATCTATAGATCAATTGATCTTTGTCTATCGGCGAACTTTTTTTCTTGACACTTTTGTTTTTCGCAATTAAGAAGATGTATAGGATTTTTTCTCTATATGGCAAAACATTTTTATATTGAAGGAATGAATAGGTTAGGGGAGAGCGAGGCAAAACGGGATAATGGGACAGAAGGCAATTTTTTAATAACTTTTGGATGGTGACGGTGATTGTGAGTGGGGCAAAACGGGGTCGAAAATCCGGATGTACCGTTAGGACAAAATGGGGCATCCGAAAAAGTATATTAAAAATCAAAAGTATATTAAAAATGAAAAAAAATAACAAAAAACATTTTTTAATCGCAGCGATGGAGAAAATCACTCGCGGAAAGGATCGCTGATGCGCATGATCTATGGATGTGTAGATCTTTGTCTATCGGGGATCTGTTTTATTTTTCTTAATAGTTTTGTTTTCTGCAATTAAGCAGGCACACAGGATTTTTTCTATCTGACAAAAAAATGTTGTATTGAACGTATGAACAGTTTATCGAGGGGGGGGGATTTAAACCGCAACGATGGATGAAACCGCTCCCGGGAAGGATCGCTGACGCGGAGGATCTATCTATGGATCTAGAGATCGTTGTCCATCGGCGATCTTTTTCTTAATAGTTTTGTTTTACGCAATTAAGCAGGTGTACAGAATTTTTGTTCTCTCCGACCAAACATTTTTTAAATTGCACGGACGAATAGTTCATCGAGTGGGTGAAAAAAATTAAAAATCAAAAACTAACAAGAAGAATGTTTCAATGTTATCGAGAGATGAATTCGCTCGCGAGAAGGATCGCTGACGCGGACGATCCATGGATCTATAGATTGTTGTCTATCAGTGATTTTTTTGTTCAAACTTTTTTATATTGAACGAATGAACAGTTTATCGAGTGGGAAAAGAAAAATTAAAAATTAGAAAAAAATTTAATCGCAACGACGGATGAGATCGCTTGCGGGAAGGATCGCTGACGCGGATAGTCTATTGGATTTATAGATCTTTGTCTATCGGCGACTGTTTTTTCTAATAGTTTTGTTTTTCGCAATTAAGCAGGCGTACAGGATTTTTTCTTCACTCCGACAAAAATTTTCATATTGAACGAATAAATAGTTTATCGTGTCGGTCGGAGGGATTGACGTTCGAGCGTGTCCCATTATGCATATTGCCGGATAATGTCTTGGGAGATTTAGCTCTGCGCTTCGGATCTTCGACGGTGTCGAGAACCTTCACCGTGGTGCGCGAGGTCATATTCCGCACAGTCGCTAAGCAATAATGGATATTTGTTCGATGAGTAAGAGTAATTTTAACTGTCGAGTAATCGTTGCGTGTCGTGTAAAAATATACTTGCTGCGCACGCGCGCGAAGCGCGATTTTTGGGATTAATTCGGGAATGGAGGGAGTGAGTAAAGACGAAAGAAGACCGCGCTCTACAGGACACCGGATACTCCTGAACGAATCTTCCGAGACTCCGATCTTTCGTTACCTTCCACAATAAAATTTGAGATACTCACGATACTCCTATAAATTCAATAAATTTCTCAATAAGTTTCCATAAATTCTGACTGGGGGACCTTAATTTATAACCCTGAAGACTTTACGCCTCTAACGAACCATAAAACTCATGCAAATATATAAAATAAGTATATGCAAAAAAAAAAAATATCCAAGATTACTAACACAAGAATATGTTTCCGCAAACATATTTGCGAAGATATACTCTTATATATTATTATAGCTTCAAAACTATATATACGAAATATAATTTTTTTTTTTTCCTTGCAGATATATACATTTATTTAACTCGGTGGGAAAGGTGGCGTTTATGCGCACGCTTCGCGTGCAAAAACCCCCATTTTTCCATCTCGTGAAATAAATGTACGACACTCGTGCAAAAAACGTTTTTCGAACCCGTCCAAAATCACACGCGTCAGAACATTTTTTTTTCACACTCGTATCAAAATATACTGTTTGTGTATCAAAGATATTCATATTATGTGTTTCAACATACCCGCTTCGATTGTCGCATTGTCATACACAATCTCCTATGCACTATTCAGCGAGCCTTACTAGCGAGACTCTTGTCAAACGTTTATTCGAAAAGCAACTCAGAGTTTAGTTCGTCAACACCCTTCGATCGAAACGATTGCAATAAGCCTTTCTTTTCTAAATGATCTCGGACTACAATCGATTTCAAGAATTATCCTGATGAAGAAAGCAGCGAAGTGCGCGACACGATGAGCGACATCGGACTCGTGGAAAGTAGAAAAATAAAAAGAGATTCATCGACAATAAACACAGCACACGACGCGACCGATGTACAATGAAGTTCACGATCTCGTGAGTTTCTTTAATCGTCTAGGTTTTTTTTTTTTTTTACGTTATTCGCGGTAATATTACCGAAATGGTATTAACCCCTCGGGGCCCGAGTGGCAAAAGTCGAGTGGGAGTCACACGGGCCGGGGGAGGAGGGGAGGGGCGGGGGGGGGGAAGAGGGAACGTCCCGAGCACACCCGGTACGCATATAAAAGGAGAGATCCCAGAGGCCAGGGGGCCCAGTACCGTTCGAAGATGCAAGCCGCTGGGATGCTGCGTGGAACGGGGGCCGCGGCCGTCTGCCTTCTTCTCGGCACTCTCATCCTCGTGCTCCTCCCCGATAATGCCCGTGAGTAAGACGGATCGAGCGGGCAAAAAAACAATGAAAAAAAAAAAAAAAAAAAATTAAAATTTTATTTTTTTTTAATCAAAAAAGTTGCGACGGATGGAGTGCGGCGAACGAAAGATTCGCAGATACGTACGGAATATCGGCGAGTGTTTTGTGTCGTGAAAGTTCAATGAGAATCGCATGTTTACGTGAAAAAAATAATATAAACGAAGTTACAAGCGCTTTCCCTCGTGCGGATTATTATTGATACAAATTATCGAGTGTGATTTTAAAAATGTCAGAAATATATATATAATATATATATACATATATATATATATATATATTATATATATTATATATATTATATATATTATATATATTATATATATTATATATATTATATATATTATATATATTATATATATTATATATATATTATATATATATATATAAAATATATATATGTATAAAATTGTTTATTCGCAGATGCCCTCCCGCTGCAGGTTCTGCCGAACATCCCCGGTTACATACCCGTTTACATAAGAACCGGTGACGAACCGCTCGAGGATATAAATCCAGCGCTCGCCGAGGCATTCCACGAAAAGCAGAGCCTCGAGGTAGAATAAATTTCCCAATTTTTCTTCCACTTTGTCTCGCTTCATTCCTGTTTCTTATTTTTTTTTAAATATTTATTTAGTATTTTTGATTTATTTTTTAGTAGCACTAGTGAAAGTGTGTTTACTGACAATATCAGTTGGTCCATACAATATTCAATAAATCACTATGTGTATTAGTTACAACGCTTTCAATGACATTGCCCCAATGTGCCATCGACCTAGTCCTTCAGCCCAGGTTTACTTTTACGTTATTTAAAAAAATATTAATCGCTCGTTTGATCGAGCGTAGAATATTCGTGGTAGAATAAATTCACAAATTTTATTAAACTTTGCCTCGCTTAACTCCTATTCGTTACTTTTAAATGAATTTCTTATTTTACATTTAATTCTTACATAAAAACTTTACTATAAAATATTAAATAAATATTTTACCGTAAAATATTAATCGCTCGTTTAATTGAGCGCAAAATATTCGAGGTAGAATAAATTCACGAATTTTATTCAACTTTGTCTCGTTTCACTCGTATTTGTTACTTTGAAATGAATTTCTTATTTTATATTTACTTCTTACGAGCCGTAGTAAAAGTGTGTTTACTGACAGTATCGATAGTCCATACGATATGTGCAACACATCTCTCAATGCACTAGTTGCAACGCTTTCAATGACATTGCCAATGGACCATTGAAGTTCTTCGGCCCAGCTTAACTTTTAATTTATTTCGTTGTTTAAAAAAAAAAAAAAAAAAAAATATTAATCGCTCGTCTGATCGAACGCAGAACATTCAAGCCGAGCGTCACGAGCACGTGGACAAGGTTCTCGAGAACGGTCCGGCCTACGACGACGTTGAGGACGACGACGGTGGATTGGACGCGGGTTCGCAGATAAAAGGAACGGTCTATTTGATCGGCGTGAGACAATCGGGCGATAAATCGGCAGGCGGGAAGGACGTAGTCGCGCCGAAAATCGCGTTGCCCTTCGAGCTGGTGAATCGCGATGCTGGGAGCAAGACGGAGGAGGGTCAAGACCGCAACAGGGCCGAGGACGCCGAGGAACCGGGCACGAGTCACGGACGAAAGCCGATCGCCCTCTCGAAGGAGGCGGTTATCAAGGTGAGCCGGGAGAAGACCGAGATCGGTTAATTGCACTCGCTATACACCATGGCGAACCAAACGAGCGTTAAACTATCGTGACTTACTCGAGGCTCTCTCTCTCGGAGCGATATTACAGTAAATAATGTGGGAACGCGTAACGAGCGGTTGAGGCACAATAATTGGACGGTGGGGAAGGGAGAGGGGGAGGGGAAGGATGATTGCTCGGAAAAGAACAGTGTAATGGCCCGAGCGGCGTTCATCTAAATCGTAACACATAGCTAATGTTATCAATAAACCCGAGCGTAATGGACCTAAAGTTGATTGGAGTGCATTTATTGGGGTGAGAGGTATGACGTCAATTTTTATGATTTAGGCGCTGAGATGGGTGGTCCGTATTGAGAGCCTTTCACGATATTTAAGATAGTGCTTGCGAATAGTTTTCACTTCGCATAAGACTCAGAGATATGAGAGGGAATCGCTAACACTTGTGGGCGGCATAAAAATCTGAACAAATGAAGCTTATTAAAAGGTGCTGAAAAAAAAATTAGTTTTCAATAATAATTATTCAAAAATATTACTGACAAATTGGTGAAAAACAAAATTGTTCAACAAATCTCCCGGAAACGTAAGTTTTCTCAATGAAAATGATTCGTTCATTTTTCTGAATACACGTACGTTTTAAAGATTTTTGAATTTACCTTGCATTCGTTTTTATACGGAAAAAAAATGTGTAGGAAATCAGACAATTCACAGAGGAATTTAAAAAACCGAATAATTTCTTACGTATTCGGAAAAATGAACGAATCAATATTATAAAAGAAGATTTTTTGAACAAATTTATTTTTCATCAATTTGTTAATGATATTTTGGAATTACTATTATGCCAAGCTAATCTTGTCGGTACCTTTAATGTGCTCGATTTTTATCGAATGTTCATGCCAACGTGAAGTGTTTGCAATTCCCTTTCATTTCTCTGAAAATTATGGCCAAGTGGACTACCTCAAGTCTATCCGAATTTGTGCGTTGACGCTATTTTAGTTTTTTTTTTTTTTTTTGCCGAAGTATTTGTTTGAGGATCGACGAATAATTTACTTCGCTCGAATTTACAGATCGGTGGACTTCCGGTGGACGTTAAGGACCTCGAGAGGCTCGCCGCCGACGTGGAGAAGGAGGAGACCCGCCCGAACGATCTTTACGACTCGTCGGGTTCGGGCTCCCGCGGCGAGTACGGTCGAAGAGTTATTTCGCCGAACGTGGAGAGAGTCGGAGCACGACTTCCGGCTGGGAAGTCACCGAACACCGACGTGGGCGACACGAGACCGCGGAAGCCCGAGGATCCCAGGGAGTCCCGATCGGGCAGGCGGTTATCGGGCGAGCCGATGCTGAGGCCCGCCAGGGATCCCAAGGAATCGCGACCGGACGACGCGGCGACGGATTTTATGGAGGGAGAGGAATGATCCCTACATAGCAATACCGGTTCTGTTAGAGTTTGGAAAAAAAAAACAAATGAAGAAAAAAAATAACCCATCGCTCCGCATAAAAAATTGTCCACGAACTGCGTGACCATAGTTACTTGTAAATTTTTTTTTTTATTCAATGTAATTAAAATATAAATATGATAGAAGAGAAAAGTAACAAAAATCTTATTTGGTTTTTTTTTTTTTCATCGAATCACGTAATTGTCGAACGGCTGTGACAGTTGCTCGGTCCTCCGACGGTGTAGCCGTTTTCGCCGGGCTTGAGAACCGGAGTGGCCGGAAGAGCCGAGACTTCGAACGTCAGCGTCGGACTTTCGGAGCTCAAAGGCTTCAAGCGTCTGAAGGTGCTCTCGTTGAGGAGGACTTTGAAATTATGTCTGATATCTCGGAGGAATATCTCGCTCCAGATAATAGAACTGGGCAACGGAACGAATGTTCTATTGCCCAGAATGCACAAGCACGCCGGCATGTTCTTCTATTTTCGGTATGTAAATGTCCCGCCCGGGCCTGCAGTGGAATTTCCTCGGGATGACCGGAAGTCTGCTGGAGTTTCCTATCGACGCCTTCCGATCGGATGGTCCCTCATTCTTCAGAGGTGCGCTTCGCTCCGAAATCCCTGTGCACATGTTTGCTCAACTTCTCGTCAAGGTGATCGTAGAATCTCGGCAGCGAGCTTCTCCTTATAATATAATAATAAACCCTACAGCAATGATCCTTATAATAATCCTTATAATAACTTATAATAATCCTTATAATCCTTTTAAAAATCCTTAGAAAAATCCCGATAAAAATACTTATAAAAATTCTTTAAAAAATCCTTAGAAAAATTATTACAAAAATGATCGAATCGCTGTGTTCGATTAAATTTCATCTCCGGGAGTCGGAGTTAGTTGATCGTTGCTCGGTCCTCTGACGGTGTAGCCGTTTTCGCCGGGCTTGAGAACGAGAGTGGCCGGAAGAACTGAGACTTCGGACGTCAGCGTCGGACTTCCGGAGTTCAAAGGCTTCAAGCGTCTGAAGGTGCGTTCGTCGACGACGACATCGAGGTGATCCCTTGTGTCGCTAAGAAACCTCTCGCTCGAGATAACGAATGCTCTATTGCCGAGAGTGCACAAGTACGCGGGCATTTTCTTGTCGACTTTCGGTATGTAAATCTCCCGCACGGGTCTGCAGCGAAATTTCTTCGGGCCTACCGGAAGTCTGCTGGAATTTACTATCGACGCCTTCGGAGCGGACTTTCCCCCGTTCTTCAGAGTGCGCGTTGGTCCGATATTCCTGTAGAACTGTTTGCTCCTCTCCTCGTCGACGGAATCGTGGAATCTCGACAGCGAGGCTCTCCTTCCGGTACCTCCGCTTCCGGCAGAGTGGTGGTCGATGCGTGGATCGGCAATCTGGACGTTGGCGATTTTCGAGAGAGCTTCGTACATTGCCAGATCCACTTGCCGACGGGGATGACGACTTCCCGGTGATCTCACCGGCGAATTATGTTCCTCCATCGTCGCCGGTCCAGCGTATCCTCGATAACCGGAAGTGCCCGTTTCTTCGATCGAGGAAAACGTCCGTGCGTTGCGGGAATCGACAATCTGCCTCCTAATGAGCTCCAAGCTCCTCAAACCGGAAGTGATGGAAGATTCCACATCGCTCTCGTCCCCCTCGCCTCTGACCTGAGTCTCCGTTGACTCAGCTCCGCACATTGCGATGTAGAACACGACATACATACCCACGACCGTCAACGCCGAATTTGTAGTCGAATCTTTGCGTGTCATCGTGAACGAGCTTTTGGGCTTCCGGATGCGACGAAATTCAATAGGCACACATCCGCCTGCAGGGCTGTCCACTGATGTCGATATACTTTACACCGGAGAGCGAACGACGAAAGGCGAACCGCCAAGCAGCGAACGGTATCGAGTTCCCGGAGACACTGGTGGAACTCTGACGCCGGACGAAAGAAAAAAGGAACAAAAAAAAAACGTCGAAGGGAGCGACAGACACGCGAATGCACGGATGAACGAGGTGCGAGAAGGAGGCAAAGATCATTCGTCGTATGGAGGGTGTGCGTGTGTACATGTGTCAACTGAGAGACGTAAGGGCGTATCCCGAGGGATTTAACACGTAAAACTGTATGGGATAGGACCTTCCGGTTCCGAGGAGTCGACACGCGTACAAGCTGGTATATCGTATATGGAGTAGCTCCGACAACGCGCTGGGCGCACTCTCTGTGCCCGCCGACCTTATCTCCTGTTTGGACATTGCTTGCGTGTCGTCAAACTCGCGCGCTATCGCGTCCGTTGTTTCAACGAAAATACAATACGAGCTGTAAATCTCGGGAGTCAGATTTGGAGAGGAACAGATTACACTCAAAGTGCGACTTGGCGAGTGAGAATCAAAGGAATTTCGATCGGTCGGCTGTTGTGATATTGAGAGAGTCGATGAACCTTTGAAATTAATTGGATATGATCGTCAGCTCTAGTTTGATTGGACGGAGTAGTTGATTAGGTTGTGGGTTACTGGCAGGTGGTTGCGGCTCGGGCGCTTCGCGCCCTCCCTATGGACTGTGAATGGGAGAAAACGGAAATTTAGATTTCCGGAGATTTATCGGAAATACGCCACTTCCGGTTTGAAAATCTTATTTTTCGGAGGTAAATCCGTCACTACCTTTTTTAAAATCTCATGTTTCTACCAGCAGTGACGTCACTTCCTGTTTGAAAATTTCATTTTTGCATCGAAAATGGCGTCACACCGGAACTACGTCACATTCGGTTGAGAATCTCATTGTTCAACCGGAAGTGACGTCACAACGGAAATGCGTCAGTTCCTATTTAAGAATTTCAGCTTTCAGTCGGAAACGATGCCACACCGAAAGTACTTCCGGTTTGAAAATCTCATTTTATCAACCGAAAGTGACGTCATACCGAAAATATGTCACTTCCGGATGAAAAATCTCAATTTTTCGATCGGAAGTGACGTCACATCCGACATACGTCACTTCCGGTTTGAAAATCTCATTTTATCAACCGGAAGTGACGTCATACCGAAAATATGTCACTTCCGGATGAAAAACTCAATTTTTCGATCGGAAGTGACGTCACATCCGACATACGTCACTTCCGGTTTGAAAATCTCATTTTATTAACCGGAAGTGACGTCATACCGAAAATATGTCACTTCCGGATGAAAAATCTCAATTTTTCGACCGGAAAGTGACGTCACATCCGACATACGTTACTTCCGGTTTCAAATCTCATTGTGTTGGCCAGAAGTGACGTTATACTGGGAATACGTCACTTCCGTTTTGAAAACTGGGCCAAACAATGAAACAAAAAAGCAACCTTCCACAATATATATAAGTTAGGATCGATAAAGAAAACGTATGTTAATTTGGGAGAATTAACCCACGGTCTGCAACGAAGTCGAATGAATACATATTCATGCAATGTGTAAATAAAATATAATTACGAGCGTGAGCATTATTAAAGTCGTGCATCATTCCTGTCGCGTCGAAGCTCGAACACGCACTGACACGCCACAGAGCACCGGCAATGAATTGGGAGTCTCTGGAAGTGTGCGCAGAGAGAGACAGGTGCGCGCGCAAGCAAAAGAAAAGTTTCGTTCAATCCCACCACCGCGCAGATGTCGCTATCGCTGGGTTCGGCAGGTTCGGCAATCCGTGTATTTTGAGAATTTCGTGTCTCTGCGATGTCAATAACAAGTTCAATAATAAAAACGGTATTGGTCGTATTTAATAGCGGAATAATGCAGTACAGAAAGATACGTCGTCGTTGAGATCGTCGATTTTCTAATCGTAAACAAATCACGTCGCTGGAAGTTGAACGAATTATAAACACGTATAACCCTTTTCGACACCAACGGAACCGACCAGACCAGCTATTTTATCAAACAAACCGCTAATTAAATCAACGAGTCACCGTCTATTTCGTCAACTCGTGTTCCCGACACGCCGCAGCGATGCGCCACAACACGAACAATTAAAATAGTCCCAATGTAAATATCACAATTTTATCCTAACCTCAAAGAATGAAAAAAATTATATTTCCTAATCAGCTAAGCTAATTTGAGATAATTTTCGGTATATCGAAGATTGTCGCAAAGGATTCGGGGTAAAAAATGGCTGGACAGCAACATCCGTTCCCCTCGGGATTTCCCGGTGCGCAGCAGTCCGCTATGCGAAGCCAATTCGGAGGCGGTCAAATGGTATCGGGATTGATGGGACCGCAACAGGGAGGCGAGTACTCGACTCTACTCAATGACTAACGTGCAAAATTATCAAGTTTCCGTGCATGCTACACAAAGTTTTGTAAACAGATTAGAGGTAAAATTAATTGTTCCTTCGTAACACGTCTGAAATTAGGTCCGATCTATCTGTCGACGCTTAATAAACAGCAGTTTCGTGCGCACACAATTGTATATTATACTTTGTAAATGAAATAGAGCTAAAACTGACTGTTCCTTTGCAATGTGGGGACTTCAGGATTGATAATCGAAATTATCAACTTTTATCTGCATACAATGGTACATTTAATTTTGTAAATGTAATAGAGGTAAAACAAGCTGTTTTGTTGTAACACATCTAAAGTTACATTCTATGTATTGGACAATGTATAATAAACTGCAGTTTCAAGTGTACACGATGGTACATTAAATTTTGTAAATAGAATAAAAGCAAAAAGAACTGTTCTGTTGTATCGAACATGTCCAAAACTATGTTCGATCTATCAGTCGACACGGAACAAACATCGAATATCGATGTTCGCAGCTCAATATTTTACAGGACCTTCGATCAGAGACGTACTATAATTCTGTTTGATTTTTTTATCCCACAGGCATGGTCAGTCCCCAGCAGTTCGGCGTGGGAGTCGGAGTAGGCGGCGGCGTTGGCTCTGGCGCAATGGGAATGCCAAGCACTCAACAAGTGATGGCGCAGCAACAGCAACAAATGGCGCAGCAGAGCGCTATGCAACAGATACAGCAGATGCAGCAACAACAGCAGCAGATGCAGATGCAGCAGCAACAGCAACAAGCCACTCACGCTCAGCAAGCCAATCAGGGAAGCGGCCAGGCAACCACGCCACAAACGCCGGTTCCTCCCACTCAACCTCCCGTGCAGCCCCAGGCTAACAAAGAATTCAACACCGTTAGTCTCTGCAAATTCGGGCAGGAGACCGTGCAGGATATAATCAGCAGAGCTCTGGAGATATTTCAGACTCTGAAAGTCCTGCAGCCGCCCAATGGTAATTATAATCGGCATTGAGAAGTTCTTGGCATAGGGGAAATCACAATTAGTATTATTATTATTATTATTATTATTATTATTATTATTATTATTAATCAAAAGGAACTAAAAACTTATACTATTGAATCTGCTTCAAAAAATATGTCTGACAGATAGACTTATCTCTGATTTAAGATTTTTTTTGCAAGAACAGGTACTGCGCAAGGCGCCAGCGTGGCGAATGAGAAGAAGGCCAAAGTTATGGAGCAGTCGAGAATGATAAAGTTACTGTTCAGAAGATTGAGATTAATTTATGAGAAGTGCAACGAAAATTGTCAACTGCAAGGCATGGAGTACACGCACATAGAGAGTCTGATACCATTGAAGGAGGAATGGGACATGAAGTCCGACGAGAAAAAAACGTCCGAAGCTTACAGACTGGCGTGCGAGGAGAGCAAAGATGCAATGGAGGTGCGTAATCGTTTTTTGTAAATGCGGGTGACCGAGATTCTGCTGTGTGCCGATTCGACGAAATAATTCGGCGAATAGCGGTATTGTAAAAAGACCGCGATTTATAAATGGCGTCTTCAGAGATCCATCTTTTGTGAAAAGACAGTTGAGATTGCAATCTGGAGGATCTTCAATTTTTGTTTGTGGACGAAAATCTATGTCTTCACAGTTTCGTAGCGACATAATTGTGCGATTCGATTTTTACAGGTTATGAATGAATAACGGTTTTTCTTTTATGTTGCAGCAAGTAATATCGAAAAATCGTCATCTCAAGGAGATAATCGATCATCTTAGACGGATAATATCGGAGATAAACACGATGCTGAACATGCGTCGATCTTAGAGTCTAATTTGTATATAAAAAAAAAAAGTCGATGTAAGTTATATATTTATCGAGTGGATGAATAAAAGTTGATATTTCGTATGCACCGGCGATTGATTTAAAATGAAATTTGCGATGGCGGTCTTACCGGCCGAACAGCTGGGAATTTATCGCTTGACGCTGACCTCGTCCACCTCGAAATGAATTATGTCGGTGGACCTGAGAATAGACTCGGGAATCTTTCCCAACGGTGTCTCGAGATTTCTCACGTACACTTCGAGACCGTCCACGTCGCAGCCGCGGAATTCACCGGCCACCTTGGAATTCTCGTGGAGATGAAACTCGGCCCGCTTTCCTGTCAAACAATGAAACATTATTTGTACCATTAAAACTTAACGATCTTTAACATCTGTCCGGTCATTAATATTGCTAGATCTATGTTCGACTCGAAATTTTTGCTACTCTTTACTGTTCTACATAGAACGTGCGATCGTCGTTAAGTTTAGGGGACATTACCGACGATTCCAGTAACGACTCTCAGAAACCTTTCGCGCAAGAAAGCTCGTGCCTCCTGCATATCCGGATTGGCGAACTCGTGCTCGACAACCCTTTCCTCCGGTTTCTCGGTCGCCAAATCTCTGTCGAGCATCATTGATTACCGAATGTTTGCAGATCCAACGCGAACACGTGAGTTTTTGTTTACACCGAACCTCTAACACTGATCGCTTCACGTTTCTGCGCGCTGCGTGCACGAGGCGCATGCGCGAAAAAGGCGCGCGACATTCGAAGCTATGAAAAGCGTCGACGGTAATCATAGAATATCGATAACAGAAAATAAAATTCAGTCTACTTTCGATCGCAGACTTTCTCAACGACTTTCGACAGTGGGTTAAAGGTGGGAGATACCGGAAATATATCCAGGACAATTGTCCCGATAACGTAGAAACTTTTGCTTTCCCAAAATATGAGGGTCTTTCGAGCCCGCATTCGATCAGCATGTAAGCATCGGTCCGCAATTTTTTCTTCAGTTTCTCGTCGAACGCCACACGGTGAAAATGTCTCGACTAGTGTTCTTCGCTCTGATCATCGGATTGCTGAAGAATGGTAAGTAATTTTTTGTTTGTTTGTTTTAAATACCCTCCAGAAATTGAACAAAAATTTGCCATTAAAAAGAGGCGGCAATTTGAATCTATGTAACCACTCCATTCAACAAAATTCCATCTTTCGAGCGTGCAGTCATTTGTTTTCTATCTTTAATTACAGAAGTCAAGTGTGGGACTCTTGGCAAGATATCGAAATTCGAAGAAAGTTTAATGCCAAGGACTCGCGGTACGTTGCCAAGTAATGCGACTCAATTAAATTCGGAACTTTCGTCGTTGAACGAAGTCTTGGTCAACGCTTCGGGAAGAACGGACAGTGCCGAGGGAAAAAACTCTTCGCGGAAGGGTAAATTTTTTCCAAACATCGCTTTTCTCGCCGGTATTAATGTCGGCGATTTGGCCGCCGCGCCTAATACGAATCTTGCATCGGTCGCAAAATTTTCCGATGCGAAGGTTTCGTCACCCGTCTTCAATCCCTATTTCGCTGCGGCCACCTTCGGTCCTTATTCCCCAGTTCCTCAACCCAACATGGTGCAACAGTACATTGCGTCCATCCAACTGCTTCTGGATCAGCTTCATCGCCAATTGGACGGCGGTAACGCGTTGCAAAATACCTCGAAGTATCCAGGAATTATTCCGTACGAACCGCCGACTCCCAAAGACATCGATGACGACATAATCGATGACCGGGAGAGATTCGTTGCAAAGGCAAGACCGGACCGACAGAAGTCGGCAAAGAAAGCTGCGGAAAAACGGCGAAAGGAGCAACTTGAAGAACCGGAGTACGACTATGACGAGGTAAATTATTTAAATAAATCATTGATATTCCCACACGATGAAAGTGTGCTGAAGAAAAAAAAATCAATTCGCTTAGGCGCTATAAAAAAAACAAAAAAAAAAAATTGTTTCAACTCTCGGGAAAAAAATTATCAGTTTCATTATATCGACACACGAGTACTATAGTTATCGACAAATCTATCTATATAATTTCTTTTTGACTCCGAGTAGGAAGAAGTGACTCTCGTTCCACAAAGGGTACATGGCAAGAAAAAAACCCACGCCAACCAGGCCGTACCTATGATGGGTGGGGCACAAGCCAACGCGAATACAACGAACACGAATATGACGAATAATAATAATCAAACTTATCCTCATTATCCGGGATACTTCGGAGGATATCCACAGCAGATCGGCAACGTTGGCTTGACATACGGAGTGCCTCAGAACGCTTATCCTCCACCGCCCAATAACTTTGGTTCGCCAGCCAATACTTATGGCCCACCATACAACACTTATGGTCCACCATCCAACAGTTACGGCCTACCATCCAACAGTTATGGCCCACCATCCAATAATTATGGCACACCATCCAATGCTTATGGCACGCCTTCGTATGCCAATGGACAATGGCCCTCGTTCGTCAATGGTTCGCCCTTGTATCAAAACGCTCTTCAACCTTATCTGTCTTACGGCACACCTCAGTTTGCCTCTGGTCGTGATCAGCCTGTCTTCTACGAGGAATTTCCGTTCGGAGTTTCTTTGGGATCGTCGGAACCGTGGCAACAGTATCCACCACTTTCTGGAAATTCCCAATTCGCGAGATCACGAAAATTTGTCTCGAGCACTCCTCCAACTCCCATACCTAATCGAAACGGTTTCGTGCCAATTTAATCATCTAATTCAGTAATCCTTTTTTTTTTTTTTACGAATTATAAATATATTTTTATAACGGTGTCCGGCGGTCCTTGAAAAGTCCTTGAAAAGCCCTTGACAAGTCCTTGACGAGTCCTTGAAAAGTCTTTGAAGAGTTCTTGAAGAGTCCTTGAAGAGTCCTTAAAAAGTCCTTGAAAGGTCCTTCAAGTCCTTGTATTTTTTTATTTTTCCTTAGTTCCACGATTATTTACTCAATCACTATTACGTCCCCGAAGATCCTAATAAAGTCCTTGAATTTTATTTCGAGCCTGAACTAGACACCATGATTATGCAGCCGCACAAATGTAACAGTATTCAGCACCGGTATAGTAGTTTAATTTTTGTATACACTTTTTGTACACTGTGAAAAACAACATGTTTGCCGTAGAATTATTAATTTATAGCGTGTAGCTAAGCGTCGAGAGATTGAATTTTGTATCGACGAGTCTGTGTCTCGAAAATAAAGGCCTTATTGGCTGTTTTGATTTTACCGTTGGCTTAATCCGCGTACCTGACTGACCCCTACAGCTACCGGCCCGTTACAGTGTTTCGAGCTCAGTCTTGTGGTATCTGCGAGGAACCTCGTACGCGAATATCGCCTCGAAGATATTGAAAAATGGAGAGTGGACCAATCGTCTTGTTTCTCATATCGATAAACGTTTTGCTGTTAGTCGGAGCGAATTCCCTTGACGAGAAAAATATTAATAACAACATCGACAGTTACCAGACCGGAGATGCGCGATCGAAAAGTTCCGAGACGACCGGGAGCGGGCTAGGCCTGGCCGGCTTAAGGCCCTCCGAAAAAATTGCCGAAATGTTGTCGCGAAGCGAAACGGAAACGATCGGCAACTCGGTGGCTCGCGAGGATGTCGATCCGGTCGAGGAGGGCAACCGAAAGATACTGAAATTCGGGCAACGCGTTATCGAGAGCATAAGGAGAAACGGCATAGCGGGCAAGGAGGCTCGTCTCCTGAAATCGGGAAAATATCGGATCGACTGGTGGAGACAGGATCGACGTCTGGAGAGAATAAGGAAAAGGCTGTCCGAAGAGCTCGAGAGAAAACCGGAACTGAAGAATCGTCTCCTGTCGCTGGGCTGGCGAAACGCGTCCGAGCCGATCCATCGTCACAAAAAGGTCCGCACCGATCGCCCGGTCGTCGAGAAGCCTGCTCACGATACCGACAACGACTTTAAGAAGACGCTACTGTACAAGAACCTGATAATGAGTTTCAAGCATCTGCGGAACGGCGCTTCGACCCGGGATAAGGAAACGAGGGAACCAGCGATATTTGTTTACATGCCGATCACTGTGGTGGCGAGTGGGAGTAAAATCGATCCGATCAAGGAAACGGCGGTGACCGAAGTGCCGGAGATCGATTCACCGACGAAATTCAGCCTCAACGCGTTCGATGGAACAGGTGACAAAAAATCTGTATCTTCACTGATAAAAAACACGGCTATGTCAACTAAAAATTCGGGCAGGGATTGTCAGATAAATATTTTGTTGGTACGGGTAAAAGATCGGTTAGTTCAACAATTTTCTTGATGATTTCACCAAAATATTTTTGTGACATTAAAATATTTTGTTCGACCGACTAAATATTTATTTGATCGTTCCGATCCATATCTTTAGTTGATTCAATCGCATTTTGTATCAGTGTTTATATATTCATCGGGTTCCGAGCAATCCAAAACCAACCGGTCGATTGCTGCGTCAAAGAAACTCCGATTCCAACCTTCCACAAGTTGATTTATTGTCGATATTTCAAAACCAACTGTAACACCAGCTGTTATGTGTGTCGAATAGAAGGCTGGTTGGCGATTCGATTTTCACAGAACAACCCGATTTTTAACTCCATGTCGAGAACACCACTCGGGGACTGACATCGAATTTGATTCGGGAAAAATCGACCGTAAATCAACCTTCCGTCCTATACATGTAACGGTTTGCTTAAAATATCGACCAAAAATCAACGCGCAAAAGATTGAAATCAGAGTTGTCGCAGCAATCGATCGGTTAAGTTGGAGTAATTTCCCAGAAAAGAACCCAAATCCGACCCAAATTTTTACGTTTGGTTGGTCCGCCATATATATATATAGGATAAACTATAACTAGACTTACACCGAAAAAAAGGCTTGGCAATATCAAACTAAGCTGCGATTGCGGGTGGCGAAGGAAATATTTGGTGAATTGAAAGAAGTATTCAGTTGATTGAACGAATATTTAGTAGTTTGACCTAATATTTACTTGCATCAACGAATAGTTACTCGAATTGAACAAACATTTAATTCAATCGACCAAACATTTTCTTCGCCACCCGCAACCGCAGCTTAGTTTGGTATTACCAAACCTTTTTTCGGTGTAGAGATAACTCCATGATTGTTTATCTCCAATTTCTTTACTCCACTACATTTCGAATTGCGAAGGTTTAATCGTAGTATGCCAATGGCCGGAAGGTGGCTGAGAGAGGGGGGTGGGGAGGTAAAACGGACCATTTTAATGATTTCCGTTTTGGCCCGCTTTCTCCGATTCACACCTGCCGATAATAAGTCATAAATTCCTATGATGAGCATATTCGGTTATATAATTTTTTTTCCTGTGTATATACCGTTAAGCTCATTGATTTTCGACACGCTCGATTAAATCTGCGATTTCTCGATGTTTGCCCAGATCTCAACGAAATCGTATCAGACATCAGCGTCGTCGAGGTAGCGGGCAGCGATACTTCGTCGTCGAGCGGCGAGGAGTCCATCTCTCCGAGTCGAACGAGCGGTCAAGTGTACGACAGCGATCGTCTCCTGCAGTTGATACCGCTGGTGGTCGAGGAGCTCCGGAGCGGTCTCGTTTCCGAGGACGAGCGCCGAACCTTCTGTTGGATATTCGGCAAGCGTCTCTGGCAGCTCATCGAGCGGGAGGCGTCGAAGCTTCACGGTGAAACGATGGATCGGGATTTGGCGATGTTTCTTCTTAAGGGCGAACTGGCGGAGCGAGATCCGGATAACGGTCGTCGAAGGAGACGACAACGACGAGACGTCTCGAAGCTTCGTGTCGAACCGATGGATCGGGATTTGGCGACGTTTCTTCTTAAGGTGAGTTGAAACGTCTCACATGACTGCAAGACAGATACTTGCATTTTTCGAATCAATGCACAAACGAAGCGCCTGCGAATTATATAATATATTGATATATTAATATATTAATTATTATATAGTGATGTTAATATTAATGATTTTCATTAATATACATTAATGAAAAACCGAAACGGTTTTTCATTTTATAGAATCGTTTCGGAGAAAAATGGATTCAACCTTTTAACTTAACGAAAAATGGATTCAACCTTTTAGCCTCCCCTTAACGGCGACCCGGTGACAAAACGACAACGAAGGGACGCATCGATCGTGGCCGAGGACGGGAGGTCGAGGAACCAGGACTACGATTACGAACCCGAGGACGAGAGCGCGAGGAACAAGGACTACGATTACGACCCCGAGGACGAAAACGACTACGAACACCGACTTGAAAGCAACGACCGGTCCTCGAGGAATTTCAACGACGGAAGAAGAAACGAGCCGAGCTTCGTCGAGCTGATCGAACTCGCGGTAAAACACAAATCGAGAAAACTGGCGAAAGAAACGAGACAAAGAGCGACGAACGAAAAGCCAATGAAGAACAAATTAATGGACTATGACTACGACGATCACAGTTACGAAGATGAGAATAATTATTATTAGAGTATATTGATTAGACAGAATATTATTATTATAATGTCTTTCTGTTTTTTTTTATTTTTCTATTTTTACGTAAGCACTTGTGCGTTCAAAAAAAAAAAAATTTTAGATGGATTTAAAGTATATTATCGTTGTTGGACGAATGCAGAGAGATGTAGGTCGGAGTGACGCTACGAAAGCGATAATATTTTCATGTGTCGTGACATGTTTTTTTTTTTTTTTTTTTATAAACTGATAAATAAATTCGCAAAAGGTGTTGGATAGCGTAATAACAGGTTTTCGAAACGATACAAATGGCCTTTCCAGGAATTACAATTTCTCGGCTTTGTAGCAGAACTAGTAAGCCCCCTCCCGCCCCAGCCCTTGCCCCACCAGCTGTGCTCGGTTGTTTGCACAATTGTCTCTGGATTGCACAGATGCTTCGAACTGTGACGCCGCGACGTTCTGCCGGTTTTTCGAGCCTCTTTCGGAAAAGTTCTCCACGTGTCATAGAACAAAACTGAGAATCTTGTAGAAAAAAAAGAAAAACATGTAGTGGCAATAATAAAAAATGCCCAATTCGAAAGAAGGATCGAAGTTTGACCGCTAGAAAATAGAGAAGTTCCCCTACGAACTTTACGACCCGCACGGCAAAAAAAAAAAAAAAAAGACAACGATTTCGTACGCCAATTCGATCGCCGGCGACGATCGGTTTGTCATCGAGCCTCGGGGATGACGCCCAGCATCGAAAATAAACTTGCTCGTTGTAAGTCGCGGTCATTCGTCAATCGGCGTTTTCTTTCAACCGGTACCGGCCAATCGGCGTCGAGCTCTCGTGGAAGTGACTGATTTATTTTCGGACGAGATCGCGAAACCGAGCTCGTAATCTATTTCAAGAAGGTCATTCCGTCTCCCTCTCGGTCCGTGAGCCTCTGTGTATGTCCCTCGAGCGTTCAGCCATGGGTATTGTGTTTCTAGGGCCGCACGCCGGCACCTCCGGACGCCTCTTCCTTCTCCATCAAATTTTCGTTGTCAAACGAACGATAAATACGAGCGAGTCCCTCGGCCGCTGAAAGACTAAACAAATTTTGCCTCGTGATTGACGAGCCTCCGAAATAGTTTCTTCATTTGAGAACTTCTTTTTTTTTTTATCTTCTTCGCTCTAATGCACCGTTTCGAAATGTAATCTAGGATGAGGCGCTAGATTTCGGGGGCCCTTTAAATCTAAATATATACCGGGTGTCTCGGGGTTGAACGTCCTCGAATTTCCGGCCCTTCCAGCTCCGACGCTGCACGGCATGGCCACTTCTTTTTTCTTTCCCAATCTCCTTTCGTCTCCTTTTCTCTCCGGCTCTCGAAATGTATTTTTTAATCTTTTATTTTCGCGTAACGCACCCTCGTCGTCTCAGCTTCTTTCCTCCTCTCGTTCGACCCTCTGCACGGATTTTTTTTTTTTTTTTATTGTTATGTCGCGTTCCATACCGAAACTCAATAGCCCTGTGTACGAGCCATCGGCAACAGTCTCTAGGACACACTGAGAGGGTAGGACTATTTCCTGCGATGTTCATCGCTCGAGCCGGATGAGAAACCGCAAAGGCCCCCCTCTGCCGGTCCGCGACTGCACCGTAGAAAGCAACTCGTTCGCATGCGCCCAACCGCTGTCGCTGTGTGTACGCGCGCGTTTGTGTTTCGGCGTACAAGCCGAACGGTGTTTCGTTGCCGTCGGGACTCACGTGAAAGTTACGTAGTTCCGGTGCGTTTTAATTTTCCGTTCCCTCATATAATATACTTCCTCTTGATATCGGAGCGCTACCCGAGATCCCTGTATCCGATGGCCGTCATGCGGGTCTATAGAATATTGAAAGCCTCGCCGAAGACACGACCGCTATGTAAGATCTAACCTAACTTTTTTATGTTACATTTTTTAAGGTAACAAGTCCGTTTCATTTTTAATATCTATCTCGCGAAAAGTTTCACACTTCTTTCACTGACGTTTATGTATTAAAATGTAGTTTGGCCCTTTGGCTGACTTTCGTTTGCCACACCTCATTACCGATGCAATGGTACATTGTACCGAGAGAGACGAAAGAGCTGTTTATTCCGTGTTCTGAGGCAGAAGCCCTCTAAGAACACCGTGCCAAAAAACCTACAAGAAAAATACAACAAAAAGCAAAGAAAATAACTTCGTAATAAAGTACATGGATAGAACTTACAAATAGCGTACATAACTAATGGCGTTAGTAAGCAAGCACAGGCCAATATGATCGAAAGAATAACTAAACATAAAAGTAAGCAAAAAAAATAGGAGGGCGAGGAAATAATGCTTGTTGTCAGGCTAGCCGATCGTAGGTCCCACACGTGAAATACCAGTATAGTTTATGATATTTGGGAGATAAAACTTTTTTTTTGACAAGCGTTAACTTTGCGGCACGAGCCGAAGGCGAGTGATGCAATCACACGAGTACACAAAAAGTTTTTCGCGCGAGTATCGTACCAAATTTTACTTCACAGTGTGTGAAGTGAAACGCACGCTTCGCGTGCGCGAAACTGCCATTTTCGCACGGAGTGTAACAAATTATATTGAGTCGGTGAACTTGCTAGTATCTCGGCCCCCATTGAGTTCGTTCCACGTGCACGTGGGGCATATGCAGGGACAAACACACCACAAGCCCGTTTAAGATCTTGGGTCTATAGAAAAAATTGAAAGCCTCGCCGAAGACACGACCGCTACGTAAGATGCAATCTAACTTTTTTTATCTTACATTTTTCAATGGATCGTCGATTCGCTTTCAATGTTTTTCCGGCAAAACGCTCCGCGTTTGTTTCTCTACAATTTATGTATTACAATGTACTTCCCTTTCGCCGCCTTTTTTTTTTTTTTTTACCATTCCTCATTACCGATGCAACGGTACATTGTACCGGGGAGATAATGCTTGGCGTCGGGCCAGCCGGACGTAGGTCCCACACGTGAAATAATTATGTTGAGTAAGTCGGTGAACGTGCGAAGATCGCGGTCCCTCGTCGAGTTCGGTACACGTGCACGTAGGGCATATGCAGGGACAAACACGCCACAGGCTCGGTTAAGAAACCGAACGAGCTCGCGCGCCGGTTTCTCTTGCCGGTTCCCCCGACGACGGTGTATTTCTCTCTCTTACGCTCTTCAACGCGCGCATCGACAGTAGAGGGGAGGGGGGAGACACGACAGAAGAGACAGCTGTGGGGCAGCTGGCAGCGCGTGCCACGAACCTATGGGGTCTCGGCTTTCGTTCTGTCCCGTTCCAACGCTTTTTTCCATATAATATTTTATTTCTTTATTTTTTTTTTTGCATGGTCTTGCCGGTTCTGTCGAGCCTCGCGGATGACGATGATATTATCCTGCCCTATGCGTCTCCTCCCTGCGTCCCGGACTCTCTTCCTGCGCCCCGCTCGTAACTGTCGGTGGGCACGTCGTCCCTGCTCGTATCTATCTGGGTACTCTTGATCTCCGAAAGTTTCGTGAAAAGTTGGCGACAAAATTTTATCGCCTGTTCGCTCGTCGCTGCGAGCTAAGGTGAAGGTACCAATGCTCGGATGGTTAAGATCATCCCCGGATTCCGGCAGTTAGTAACTGGTTGGGAAAACATTTTTTGATGATTATTTTTTCAACCCCAATTTCGACCAATGAGAGCGCGGTATTTGACATCACGTGGTACAACTAGGTCTAAATTATATCGATAATTTTTCGAAAATTTTCCGGCTAGGTTGCTAGGCGATAAACATTAATTTTTCTGTCACTTGTAACCTATGCGAATGATTAAACGTCAAATTGCTATTCACGAGCATGGACATGAGTGAGCGAAGAAAGCGATTTGGTGATGAATCTCTAGAGAGCATCTCTAAAAAAATCAAACAGAATGTCCCGGCTAATACAGAGAAGAGCAAGAAGTCAAACCTTGTCAGGAAAATGTTAAATACCACAATCTCATTGGTCGAAATTGAGGTTGAAAAAATAATCAGCCGAATACCCCTCAAGCTTAAAAATTAATCGGGTATTTCCCTCTTGTTTCCCTGCGTAGCATCGATCGAGATAAGTTTTGCTCAAAAATCCCTCGCGCTGCGCGCTCGGGATTTTTTTAAGCAAAACTTATCTCGCTCGTTGCTACGCAACGAAACAATCGGGAAATACCCGATAATTTTTAAGCTCTCGGGGTATTAGAACCGATTATTTTTTCAACCCCAATTTCGACCAATGAGAGCGCGGTATTTGACATCACGTGGTACAACTAGGTCTAAATTATATCGATAATTTTTCGAAAATTTTCCGGCTAGGTTGCTAGGCGATAAACATTAATTTTTCTGTCACTTGTAACCTATGCGAATGATTAAACGTCAAATTGCTATTCACGAGCATGGACATGAGTGAGCGAAGAAAGCGATTTGGTGATGAATCTCTAGAGAGCATCTCTAAAAAAATCAAACAGAATGTCCCGGCTAATACAGAGAAGAGCAAGAAGTCAAACCTTGTCAGGAAAATGTTAAATACCACAATCTCATTGGTCGAAATTGAGGTTGAAAAAATAATCAGCCGAATACCCCTCAAGCTTAAAAATTAATCGGGTATTTCCCTCTTGTTTCCCTGCGTAGCATCGATCGAGATAAGTTTTGCTCAAAAATCCCTCGCGCTGCGCGCTCGGGATTTTTTTAAGCAAAACTTATCTCGCTCGTTGCTACGCAACGAAACAATCGGGAAATACCCGATAATTTTTAAGCTCTCGGGGTATTAGAACCGAAAATAACTGAAATCAATGTCAAGATGATAGTTTCTAGTTTTCAAAAGACATCGATTAATTACAAAAAGATAATTCTTTTCTTAATCACGAAAAAAAATAAGAAGAGAGTGCAAGTGTACTGGGTTTTTCGGCACGTCCCTATATTCGGACTCTGCAGGTCCGAGTGTTTCGGGCAATCATAGATTTTGTGAATTCTGATGACGAACTCAACTGTTTCATATTAATTATAAGCATTTCTTTGCCATTTTTTAATTAAATCAATGAAGAGAACTATATTTACGCGAAACAGTACTGAAGACAGGCTAAGTAGAAAGCTGGCTAAGCTAACTTCTTCGAACTGTCTGATTATTGGTTCGCGTATGTAGTAAAACGTTTCTACCAATTATAACAACAATGCAACGATAGAAAATAATTCTGACTTAAACCCTGTATAGCTTTTTTTCTGTGCCTGAAATAATATTTGCAGATATGATTACAAGTGTCGATTTGACTTTCTAGCCCTTAAATTCGGAACGAATGAAATCTGCATAGAAGTGTCCGACGACACGGATCTGTTCGAGCATTGGTACGGTTACCTCAGTTTTCAACTGAAAACATTAATATACTTTCGGTAATTATTTGTATCGCGTTACGTTACTGTTGCATCACGCTCGGAGCCAGATGCGCGCGCACAATAAACGATGGGCGATCTGTGAAATCGTCGAAACGAAGGGCGACGGAAGGATAATCGAGATTTCTCGGCGCGTGGCCCGAAGTCGTGATCCGCGCGAGGCGCGTCTCACTCTCTTCAATTCTTCGGAGGGGATGAAAAGAAGCTCGGTAATAATAATAACAAAAAATAAATGCAGGATAGGAGATTAAAGCGTCGTTCGGGCGCTGTTGGGTGGGTTGGAATTCGGGTAGAAACACCGACAGCTGCCCGTCGCCGAGTAGTCCAACGATAATTCGAACAGCTGATGCCCCGTAAGACCACCACCTAGGACTTGTTGGACTTCTCGTTGGTCCCACATACACACACACACACACACGCAAAACTGCTCTCTCGCACGCACCCGATCGCTTCGCATCGCCTGGCACGTTTTTCCTCTACGCGCCAGGCCACTCTCTCGGCACACGCATATCAAACGCTCTATTGAATATTACGTCCTCCGGTTTGTGTATGCATGTTCGAACGGAAAAAAAAAAAAAAAAATTTCTTTCGCGTTACACTCGTGCGCGGGGATGAACGCGTGTTATTCGAGGACGTGCAGAGCAGCGAGACGATATAATTGCAGTATTTCGATCGTCATATGGCAGTTCCGGTCCCGTCCGAAGTCTGGACTATTTCTTTTTTTTGTCCAAGATCGAGAACAATGAACGTTTATCTGTCCGTGCCCAAAAATACTCGTCGAAATAACTTTGCAGGTTAGGTGAAAGGGATTTCGCTTGCACAATTGTTTCAATAGTCGAATACAATCGTACCGCGAATATACGCATCGACGCGGAGAGATAGTGAAAAAAAAATAAAAAATAAAAACAACCTCAAAACAAACGTAGTCAGTTCTGCTTGTCCTCTCGGCGTCACGGCGCCCGGGTAGGACTCGACTGGGTACGGCACTGAGCGTAAAAGCGTAGGGTCGGTTCTACACGTCCGTGCAGGCGAAACGCCGGAGGGGGGGGCAGCGCTCGGCGTCCAATGGGAGTCGACGAGCCAGGAGGTTCCGGCGAACCAACGAACATCGCGGCTGCCTCAAACCTTGATCGGCATTCGCACGTGGACCTTCGTATCTGTCGGGTGTGTGCGCGCATCGAGAGACCTCGATATACCTCGAACGAAATATTATTTATTAGAATATACATATATATATATATATATATACACGTAAATATATATTTAATCAATCCGTCAAGGATAATTGTTTTTGTCGGGAGCTTTTGTTTTCTCCCCGCAGATCGTTCCACGTGACCGACCAATTACACTCGGCCGATTCACATGCAAAAAGCAAAGCCCGAAGTCTCGCTGAGAGCGGTTTAGTCGTAACAACACGTATCGACACATCGTCGTGTTCAGTCCTGTGAAGCGTGTACGTGCCGATTATCTACAATCTCGACGCCAACGAAAAGCCACCGAGAATTTGTGTGGATTATCCTCGCAGTGTGTTTTTCTTTTACGCCGTTTGGAATCTACGTGAGAAAGATAAATTTCACGTCGTACCTATCCGGTACTACGCGACGAACCAACTCCCGCCTGCACAAAGTTCCGTACGGACTCGGTGAGTGTACTTTTGTTTTTCTTTTTTCCGTTTCGCGATTCTCACTGTTTCCCGTTGTTTGATCGCGTTCGGGAACTATAGGCATAGTCGCGAAACGGTTGATGGGCTGCTCTCGATATTTTACGAATCCCGCAGCGCCTACGAGTAATACGAGGTTTTTTTTTGTTTTCGAGATCAGTTTGCGACTCTGCCTCTCGGCCCCCATGTTTCGCTGCTTCCTCCCCGTCTCCCTGGGGGCACTGGTGATTTACGCGCGTGCGGGAATTACCGTGACTCGAGAAACCGAGAGAGTATAAACCGACTCTCGGCTTTTCCGTCTCGCCCTCGCGCGTCTCTCGTTCGTCTGTCCGTCGCGTGTTTCGCACGTCCGAGCGTCTCGGGACTGCGGGCTCGAAACCCACGTTTCGTCTCCTTCTCACGATCGGCTAAATATAAAACGCGTCTATAATTCCGACTAACCGACATTACTGCCAACTCTTGTTTCGAGGGTGAGAAATCGCACCGACTCGTCTCTGCCATCGGCGAAAGATCGAGACTGTGGCAACGAGTGAAGTAATAAAAGAAACTAATGCTCTCGAAAAGTCACTCGATCTTGCGATGACTCTGGCATGACCTTGAGGCGTGCTGGGAAATGTTTTTTTTTTTTTGTTTGTTTGTTTGCCGCAACTTTGTACAGATACACGGAACTGCGGGGACGTTAGACGACTTTGTTTCGCCCAATGGGAATGCGCGACTGTTCGATAAAAGAGCGTTTCCCGTTAAATTTTCGTGTCGCTTATCGAGTGAGCACGATTTACCGTGCCAGCGACGGTTTTATTGCCGAGGGATTCGACGGCGTGTCGTCATCCTTGCGCACGGTCGCGGTAATTTATGTCGCAGTTGTCGTAAAGCCAGTAAGTTTTCGTGGGAGGGATGAGAGTTACCCTCGGGTACGAAATGCGCTTGTATCTGCGGGAGGGTTGCACCCTTGCCGGCTCGAAACACCTGGCCAACCCTCGGGGATCCCTCGTCAGGCCCTTTGTCGATTCCCGCGCTTCGTTATAATAGCGATACACATGGCGAACCTATTCTCCCGCTCGGCACATAAAATTCTTCGAATTAAGCCTCGCAGCCGAGAAAGAAAGAATAAAGTAAAATAAAACAAAATTAAAAGAGGTTAAACAAAATTGGATAAGACTAACCGAAACTAGGTAAGAGTTAAGAAAAATTAAATAAGACTAAATAAAATTAAATAAGATTAAATAAAAGTAAATAAGATTAAACGAAATTAAATAACATTCGACAAAATTAAATAACGTTAAACAAAGTTAAATAAAGTTAGTTGAGAAGTTCAATGTAAAACACAATGGCGACAAAGAGTAGTTTATCGGGGCATGTGGCGGTTCGGCGCTTTTTCTGTCTCGACAGTGGCACGTGCTCTCCAACGGTGTTTATTAATAAACCTTAACGGGGTGGCTGCTCGCTTTTGCAAATCATCGCAACGAAAGGCCACGGAAACGCTCGGATATCGCGGATTCGAGCTTAGCGGAAATTCACATAGTTTGTACGGTATCTAAAACGGTGACGACTGCAGGATAGGGGAAGCTTTTAATTTCAAAGATTTTCACGCCACTCGAAGCTTTCCTCGTACTAATTCGATCGAACCGTGCAAGTCACGGTGACCCTGCGCGTTCTGCACCTGATTGGCGCCAAAACAAACAACGTCGTCCGATGAATCGTCACGCCGAACGCGTACAGCCATTTAATTATTATGATTATTAATTTTTTTTTCTTTCCTCGAAACTCGAGTTTATGAATCCATGATAAACTCGATAGTTCAGTGGATGATCGTTAATTTCTATCACCTACTTTTTCAACGTGTCAAGACAACGACATCCGTTGATATGTGCCTTGATGTTCTTTGTAACGTTGTGCTCGGCATGTTTGTCGGGCCTAAACACAATTACGCGAATAAATACTGAACGATAAATTATTATCGTTCGGCACCGAGGGCACCCTCTTTTCTTTCGTAGAGCCTCACCGGAGCCTCTCGGCTGCTCACGTGGGGCCAATATGCCAGAGTTGATTAAAAAAAAAAAAAAAAAAAAAAAGGAACCCCGCAACCGAATTTTCCGGGCGGTGAGCCGAAGCCACATGTACTTCCGGCACAATTCTACGCGGCCGTTTCTCATTATTATTCTACCCTCCGCAGGTGGTGACAGTGGTTTCTTTTCACTTTCAATTATCATCGTTACACCAAATTGGATTATTACAATAAAATCAAATAATATAAAACATAACGAAATAATGTCAAAAAATTTTTTATATTTTTCGCACACTCTTTATGTATTGCCTAAACAATTTTTCAGTTGACATATATATATATATATATATATATATATATATATATATATATATATATATATATATATATATATATATATATATGTTAACAGATAGACATTTTTTTTCCTGTTGACCATGTGCACTGAGCACTGCGACGTCTTCGGTCTTTTCATCAGCCACGCCGTGCAGTGTCGTGGCGTCAGTGATAGCAAAGAAATGTTTGTCACTAAAAAAAATAAATCTTTACTTTCATAGAGAAATGTTGATTTCAAAGAGGATATTTTAATTTCCAAACAGAAATTGTTCACTTAACATTTAGTGTCGTTTTAATGAACGACACTATCTATCTATCTATCTAAACTTTCGTAAAATTTTTATTTAAAAAAAAAATGTTTAATCATATTTTTCTGTTTACCATCTCGTTATTTTTCTGTTCGCCGTCGCACTCTTTTCCTGTTTGTCCTCTGATGGCTCGATGTATCATCGCATTATGATTTTTCCACGAGCCCAATGCCACTTACGCCAGACTGCGAAGAGAGAGGGAGGCTTTCGGAAGATCCGTTGTCCCGGCGGATCGGGAATCATCGGTGCGATGGTCTTCCATCGCATTCGAGAGGTCTTCGTGTTTTTTTTTCTTTTTTTTTTTTCGTGAGCCACCGTGCAGTTGCCCGTAGCCTCGATGCTAGTACAGTGTGCGCGGCCCGTAGCGAAGGTACACGCGTAGAGAGAAGCTTCTCCCGCTTTTATTCTCGGGGGTAAAGCACGAGTCGTGCACGTACGTGTGTCTCGGCCTGGCCATTGCATATACAACAACAATATGATTATTATGCCGCGGCGGTGCACCGGTTCTGCAGCATGCGGCAGTGGAACACAGCGCGAGCGGGAGCCGAAGCAGCTGCCGTTTAGGGATCGGAACAGCAGGAGGAGAGCGCGCCCATGGCCTGGCGGTCCGTTGAGCCGGTCCCGTCAGCTAGCCGGCCAGTAGTTTCTTTCCGTGGTGGGGGCCGCACCGGGGGCCCTACCGGGTCCCGTGCCCCCTCACCCTTCCCAAGGCCATTTCGCCGTACAATGGCGAGGAGCCGGGAGAAAGAAAGAGGGAAAAAAGAGGGAAAAAGGGAACCGGAGAAAGAGGGTCGGTCCGAGCCATTGGGCTACCCTCGGGGCCTCTTCACCAAAACGGACCGCGTTTCTGCACCGCCACGAAACTACGTGCCTCGCTCAGACACTACGAGAGATTTATATTTTCTCGAGGTACAAGCTATAGACGTCGAAAAATTTTTGATTCAAAATTAAATTCCTTTTTTTTTTATATTTCATTCGTTAATTTTTTTTTGGGGCGCAACGTTGTGATGCAATTTTTAGATCGTTTAGATCATTTTTTTTTTAACTTCTGCACGGTCACGAAAGTGCGTGCCTCGCTCAGACACTACGAGAGATTTATATTCTTTCGAGGTACCAGCTAGACGTCGAAACATTTTTTATTCAAAATTAAATTTCTTTTTTTTTTCATTTCATTCATTAATTTTTTTTTTGGCGCGCAACGTTGTAATGCAATTTTCAGATCGTTTAGATCATTTTTTTGTAACTTCTGCACGGTCACGAAAGTGCGTGCCTCGCTCAGACACTACGAGAGATTTATGTTTTTTCGAGGTACCAGCTAGACGTCGAAAAATGTTTGATTAAAAATTAAATTTCTTTTTTTTTTATATTTCATTCGTTAATTTTTTTTTGGCGCGCACCGTTGTAATGCAATTTTTAGATCGTTTAGATCATTGTTTTTTAAACTACTGCACGGTCACGAAAGTACGTGCCTCGCTCAGACACTACGAGAGATTTATATTTTCTCGAGGTACCAGCTAGACGTCGAAAAATTTTTGATTCAAAATTAAATTCCTTTTTTTTTTATATTTCATTCGTTAATTTTTTTTTTGGGGCGCAACGTTGTGATGCAATTTTTAGATCGTTTAGATCATTTTTTTTTTAAACTTCTGCACGGTCACGAAAGTGCGTGCCTCGCTCAGACACTACAAGAGATTTATATTTTCTCGAGGTACAAGCTATAGACGTCGAAAAATTTTTGATTCAAAATTAAATTTCTTTTTTTTTAATTTCATTCGTTAATTTTTTTTTGGCATGCAACGTGTTGTAATGCAATTTTCAGATCGTTTAGATCATTTTTTTGTAACTTCTGCACGGTCACGAAAGTGCGTGCCTCGCTCAGACACTACGAGAGATTTATGTTTTTTCGAGGTACCAGCTAGACGTCGAAAAATGTTGTATTCAAAATTAAATTTATTTTTTTTTTTTATTTCATTCGTTAATTTTTTTGTTGGCGCGCACCGTTGTAATGCAATTTTTAGATCGTTTAGATCATTGTTTTTTAAACTACTGCACGGTCACGAAAGTACGTGCGTCGCTCAGACACTACGAGGGATTTATGTTTTTTGAGGTTCCAGCGAGATGTCGAAAAATGTTAGATTCAAAATAAAATAAAATTTTGTTTTTAATTCGTTTATTTTTATCATGCAATGTTATGATGCAATTTTTATATCATTTTTGGATCATTTTTTTTTTTTTTTACTTCTGCATGGCCACGAAACTACATGCCTCGGTTAGACACTCGGAGAGATTTATATTTTTGGGATATCAGCAATATATCGAAAAATGTCACATTCAAATGATTATTTCTTTTAATTAAAATCATTAATGTTTTTCACCATGCAGTGTTATGATACAATTTTTATACGGTTCAAATAATTTTCTTTTAGATAATTTTCTCGTTTGGACACTCCTAGAGATTTATATTTTTGAGGTACCAGCGAGATTTCGAAAAATGTTATATTCAAGTCATTTTTTCTATTATTAAAATTTTTTAAATTTAATTCCTTATTTTTTTTCTATCATGCAATGTGTTATAATGTAACTTTTATATGGCTTATATATTTTTTTAAAACTCCGTCGACGATGGGAGAGCAACAAAGAAAAATCATTGTCGCGCCTCGCGGATTTCGGCCATATCGGTAAAACGGCTGCGGGGTCGACGACCTCATGCGCGAAGAAAGCGCGATTGCGCTCGAGCTTTTTCCCCGCTCGTACGAGGCGGGGAACGCGTTTGTATCGGGTATCGAATTATTGCGTCCGCTTTAACGAAAGTTCGTGACGAAGGGTCTTCTATCATCGGAACCAAAATTCGTTGTACCTTTACCTGGGGCACCGTTGATCTTTCACCCTCGAACGTCCCATCGGCCATCTGCCCCTTTTTGCGCGCCCTACGTCTCTTTACCTTTCTCCAGCAGCCGCACTTCCCTGAACGCAATAAAAAAAATAAATAAACAAAAAAAAAATTAAAAAAAGTTAAATTTAAAAAAAAACTTCGAAAAACATTACACTATGTTTACTGACGATGTTTCCGCGACTCTTGTGTGTTTCAGGCAGTCCTCGACGCTCACATAAATGCCCCAGAAAAGTCTGTGATAAACCACACTTCGCCGAGCACCGGCGGACGAGCCTGGTTGGGACTTAAATAGAGCAAAAAAAAAAGAGAAATTTCCTTGGCTCATCGTTTTCAATTTTTCTTTTTTTTTTTTGCTCGTCGTTCTCCCGTGCCACGTGGGGAAAATAAAAAAAAAAAAAAATTCGCGAGGAAGGTACGCGGTAGTCCCGCGAATTCGCCAAAATTTTGAGAATGCTGATGCCGGGTGCTGCGGGTCTGAGCGCCGTCGGTGCTGTTGGAGCCGTCGGTGCTCCAGGGCCGGACGAATTGGTGTCGAGTCTCGGGGCGCTCGCCGGCGTGACGCCACAACAGAAGGACACCACCTGGACAAAATTGTTCGTCGGCGGTTTGCCATATCACACCACCGACAAGAGCCTGAGGGATCACTTCAACGTCTACGGCGACATCGAGGAAGCTGTCGTCATCACCGACAGACAGACCGGCAAAAGTAGAGGATACGGTTTTGTAAGTGTCGACGGCTTAGAATTATTATTTTTTTTCTATTTTAAAAATTAGACATTTGTGCCCCGTGAAAAATTTATTAAAAAAATGGTCCATTTTACCCCGAGTTTCCATAGGCTCCCTCCACCACCCCAAACTGACCTATTTACCCTCCTGCAATCTCCGTTAAAATAATTATTTCAATTTTTTACTGTATTTTCTTTAATTTAATTTTATTTTTTTTTTTATATTCTACTTCGAGACTCTTCTTGTTCTGCGCGAAGTATCAGCGATAATGCATTTTTTTTTTTTTTTTTTTTTTTTTTTTTTTTTTTTTTTTTTTTTAATAAATAAATGTATGATCGTGTTCGTCGGGCGAGACGAGTTCGTCTGCAAACCGGCTGGCCGCAGTCACGAATCTCCGAGCTAGAAGAACCAGAGAGAACACGGGCCCCGATGCTATCGGAAGGTGCCGACTACGGAGACCCCCCGTCGTAGCTCTCGCACTACTCGGCTTGTAACTCGCGATTACGGAGCCCCGCTCGAGTTTTGCCGGGTGTTTTGCTCTCATATCAACGAGAAACACCTGTCCGCGAGTACCTGCTGACCTGCGGTCTTTATCGGTTGTACCTGTGCCCAGTGCATAGAACGTAGCTGGGGACAAAAAATTACCTGCTCTTTGGGACGGGAACGGCGTTTTGGAAATTTGATGAATCATTCACAAATTAGTAGCCGTGTTGGAAAACAGTAAATGGCATGAAGAATTTTACATTTTTTTTCGTGAATTTTTATGTCAAATATGGAGTTGCGGTGAAATAAGTTATAAGTCAGTTAAGTCGATCGGCGAATGAATAAATCGAAAATACTAATTTTCCAATATAGCGTCAATTTATAATTAAAGCAATAGGGTTGTAAATTTCCCCGGCACCTTAGTGTAGATTGAAGATTAGTCAATGACAGACCGAGTCCATAAAACATATCGTGGGACGAAAACAGCGCTTTCGAAAATTGATGAATCATTAACAGATTAGCCGCAATTTCGGAACAGCAAACGGCACGAAGAATTTTAAATTTGTGGTGGATTTTTATATCACATATGAAATAGCGGTGAAATAAGTTATAGAGTCAATTAAGTCGATCAGCGAATGGATTAATCGAAAACAATAATTTTTCGATATAGCATCAATTAATTAGCAATATAATTGTCAATTTTCCCGTCACCTCAGCGTCGACTGAAGATTAGTCAATCATAGCTTCCCTCCTCACCTCTTGTTCCGAAACCGCTATCGCAATTAGCGAATTAATTGTTAGCGTGACTCGTCGTAATGTGAAATAATTTGTTCGCAGGTGATAATGGGCGACAGACCGGCAGCTGAACGGGCGTGTAAAGACCCCAATCCCATAATCGATGGTCGCAAAGCTAACGTTAATCTGGCGATACTGGGGGCGAAGCCGAGGGGCAATCTTCAAGCCAGTAAGTCTTTCGTCAATTTACAGTTCATGAACGAACAAGCACGAATTTTTGTTCTCTTTTTACCGTTTTCTAAAGAAAAAAAAAATCGAAGATACCAAGGACTTTGAAAAGTTGACGTACAGCTGACATTAATTGTTATCTCAATTTTTACCGATCCGATGACCCAAAAGCGATACACCCAACTGGACATTCCCCCCCCCCCCCCTACTTTGACCGTATCCCTTCGATGCTATATCGATCGATCTATCAATTTTTAACGAGCCTCGATGTCAAAGCCCCAACGCTAAGCCAGCGAGTAAACAGGCGGCGGAGTAGAAATTTTAGCTGGAAAAAAGACACATGGCTTAGATCTCCAGGTTGAACATCGTCGAATGTGCAAAGGTACACTGAGGGAACTATCTTGGATAAACTACCAAGTAGTATGGTAAATTTTCAACCGGCAACATGGTACACCACCACTAGTGATATGTGAAATTTTCACAGGGACGATAGCAATTTTCACCCAACCCGTAATTTTCTCCAGAATCCGGGTTGGCAAAATTCTACGCACACAGTAAAAAAGATTTGTACATTTAACAAACTTTTTTTTGTCTACAAACATCCACAATAATTTTCTTGTTAATATTACCAAAAAAAAATCATAAAAGTAACAAGTATTTTTGTAAGACGAACAATATTTTTTTTGTAAAATCAACATGAAAAAAATCGTGGACCAGGAACGTTGGTACCTATTTTACTGTGTAAACCTGGGACTTTCTGCCATAGGTGGCAGTAATTTTTATAGTAATTTTTATCAGATCCTGTTCTCAGTGTAAAAGTTCTGCAATTATTTTTTTCTGCACAGCTGGCTAAAATTTTCTAATTATATTTTTCAATTCCATGATATCATTGGCGATTTTTCCGAGTCGCGGCTCTCGTCACTCGATCGTCATCGCTTCGAGTGCAGTCTCGAAGAGTCGAGACCCGCGCGTGCGCGGCATACTGCGCGTGATTGTCACCTCGTCCCCGGGCTTTTGCGTCGTTGAACCGCGGCCAAAAAATCATTGAAATCTCTCTGTTGCCCTTCCCTGCTCCTCTTCTTCATCCCTCCGTACTTGCGTCCGGTGCATCTACGCTCGGCTCGCATTAACTTTTGGCTTGGTAGTAATGGTCCTCGTGGCGTCAGAGTCTTCGCACTACCGTTCGTCAAAGCCATTAGCAGTTCGTTATTTCGCGTACTCAACAACCTCGCTCCAGGCTAAATGTCCCTAAGAATTTTGTCTCGCCAAACCACTTTCCTGGCTACATTCGAGATAAATTCCAAATAAATTTGACACGTATAGCATACGTTTTTTTACCCATTTTCTTCTGTTTCTCAATCCACACGTTTCTTCCACTAGCTGCATTTGAAACAAACTTCGCTGTAATGCGTCTTCCGGTTTGAAAACCTTAACGTCCCGCTGGAAATACGTCACTCCTGGTTTGAATATAAAATGCTTTGACCAGAAGCGACGTTACACCGTACATACGTCACTTCCCGTTTGTAAGTGACATTTTTCTACCGAAAGTGACACCACATCGAAAATATGTCACTTCCGGTCGAGAAATGAGATTTCAAATATGAATTCGGAATTCATCTCGAATGTAGCCAGCGATAGGAACGGAAATATTAAGAAATATATATTAAGGAACGCACGATTTGTTTAAATGACTCGCAGTTTTGAAATTTCCCAGACGAACGACTCGACAAATAAACAAAAGAAGAGATCGAGAAGATTCGAGTTGTGCGAAGAAAAAAGAATGAAGGATGTCTCTTTCATGTGGCACTCGACTGGTCGATGGCACTTTGATTATAGTGGCCACAGTCGTCGGGCAGAGCGCCTCGTTTCGACATATTTTCCCGGGGCCTAATGTCACTTGGCCGTGTCACAGGTGTAGTCAGGTGCGTCCTGTTCTCGAATCGATAGACCGGCTCGAGACACCCTGGGTTACCGGGCGCGTGGGTGAGATAGAAAGTCACTACACAAAAACGATGTATATCGTGTACCCTCCCACGGGGAAAAAAAATTGTATTGTGACGTGCATGCGGCGCTCAATGTCACTTAACATTCGTGCCGTATTTATCAACTCAATATGCACATTTGCCTACGCAGTCCTCGAGGGACGGAAAGACGTTCTTCCCTTCCTCCCAAGAGCAATCCTTTTTTCATTCGTCTATTTTTTTTTTTTTTTTATTAACGGAGTAGCGCCTTTACACAGAACTCAAAAGTTGCGAACCAAAAACACGTTCCACAGAAAATTTGAATACACAATACTACATAAAACACAGTACAGACTAATATTTTTCGTAAAAAAAAAAAACTTCAAATACATATAGATACGAAAGAAAGACCTAAATACAAAAGAAAGACATTAGGCAAATCTAATGAAAAATCTAATGACCAATCTAACGAACCGATGGACAGCGTCCGCTTTGTAGAGCTCTTCGTTATTTCTATATATAAAAAAAAAAAAATTCATCATAATTGGGATGAAATTTCTTCAAACAACGAGAATCGAAACGCCTCTCGAGAGGCTGCGATTTGTCGGAGGAAAAGGGACCCGAGGAACAGCAGAAATAAAAATGAAGAAATCGACAGTGTCCCCCGAACGAGGGACGAATAGTCAGAGATAAGTTTCATCGCTCATCGGCTTCCCTGAGTCATTCGACCGCGACTCTCGGCTCGCTCTCGAACCTCGAAAGCTCGTCTTCTTCAGAGTCGGTGGCTCCGGGCCAAAATTTCTGAGCGTGGATGCGCGTCGTCTTCTTCGCGTCTCTTCTACTTCTTCTTCTTCCTGGCCCTAAGTCTAAAATTGCACGAACTCCGTACACTCTCGCCATCCCGTTCGTCTGACGTAGAGAGATTCTCCGCTTTTCTTGCCCAGCTCCTCCGGCTTAGCCGTTTAGCCGTTCTCTCGGGCTTTGTCGTTCGGTTTCGTACTCGACGGCTTTTCACTGCCGGGTTAGCGCGCACCGTCTGGCCGGGCGTCTAAACTCTGAACGCTCCGTGCCCCGAAAATCCCACGTCCGCACGTGTTCGCCTTTCCGTGTCGTTCCCGGAAAAACGCACAATTATTCTGGAGCGCGGCATAACGATATTTCACGAGGTTTACGGCTTCTCCTATCCCAGCCATAAAAATTGTTTTATCGCGAGCGTGCAGTTTTCGCAAAAGCCTTGAGGATAAAAAAACCCGAGACTGAAATAATATGTCTGTTTCTGCGACGTTGCATTCCTGACGCGCAGTTAGAACTGAATTCGGGTATTGGCCGAGGGGCCAGAAAAAATGAGTGGGCGGTCGCGATGCCAATTTTCCAAAATAATCGTGACTCTCGGTACTGCGAGAACTACAACCGGACAAATGAACTCGCAAATCTTGTATATTCCTTTTCTTTTCTTTCGTGGCAAGTAATTATAATATATGTCACTGAGAGATGGAGCTCGGAAAAACTACGAAGTCAATGCGGTGTATTTCGACCGGGCAACATGGCACGCCACTACTGGCGATCGTGACATTTTCACAGGCAATTTTTACCCACATGGCAATGGCAATTTTTACCAAAAAAAAAAAACTGAGAACTTCGTCGATCACATATTTTTATGTATGTATACATTTAAAAAATTCGACTTATGTCGGTTTACCGGAAAAAAGCATACGAATGTTTGCCAGGATGTCGTTGTGCTTTCCGTATGCCTGAAAGTTCTGTTGGTTTTCACCAAATTTATGATAATTTCTATCAGTTCCTTCTCTCGGTGTACGAAACTATGTACTCAAAAGCGAGTCATTACTCGACCGTTCGGAAACAACGTAAATATTGTAACGAATGTAGAGATGAGAATGGACCGGGACACACGGTATTACATGGATGACCGGAATAGCTCGGTATGTCAGACAAAAAGACGGATTATCGATTGACCAGATGACAACACTCTTAATCGGACTTTCAGAGAGAATAGACTTTGGCTGTTCGTGCTCGAAATATTTAGCTGCAATTGTACTTAATAATACCCGCCCACAAACAAATATGCGCGTTATTTATTCCACGAGAACGTAACAATATGTGTTAAAGTTTGTCCGTTTGTGATTTCAGCATTTCCATTCGCAGCCGGTATTCGCGCCGGATATCCCACAGCCAGTATCCTGCCCAGCCAGTACGGGTAAGTTTCTACAACGTGTTGTAATAACGCACATTCCTTGAATTTTACTTTTTATAATATTTTCTTTTCTCTGATGATACTTATACGATAATCGATATATTTATATGTAATACGTTTTATGGACGAGTGTCGAGGTCAGACTGCTCTTCGGAGCGTTTGTTTTAATTATAATTTTTTTTGTTTTTTGCGACACGCAAATCACTTTGCACATAACCGAAACTCAAATAGTTTTATTCTCCAAACTGAGCTGGCTAAGACATGGATTCATAATGAAGGGGGGGATGAAAAATATTAACTTGCAACTTCTGGAATTTTTGTACAGTGCTTACTTTTCTTTGTTAAAAGAAAAATGTTAAAATGACATTTCAGCATCCCGATGAGCGCGCGCGAGCGCAAGCTCGTGACAACGGGAGGAGTGATGAGATTGAGATGTTGGGGGGATGAGACGGTGAAGTTCGATCCCCGTTGTTCGCGGGCTACTCGAGGCCCGTGATCTCCTTCTTCTTCCTCTCGTGAAAGGATGTAACTGAAAAAAGAAAAGTGCCCAAAAGACGAGAGGAAAAAAAGAAAAAAAGCGAATCGATCGCGGAAAAATCTGAGCTAGAAAGAGGAAATTCAGAGGGAGTGAGGGGCGAGAAAAGTGAGCACGACTCGAGAAAGAGAGAGAAAAAGAGAGAGAGAGAGAGAGAGAGAGCGGCACACGCACACGTATACGAACAAAACAAACCATGAGTACCTATCTACGAATTTTATTTACATATTTTCTATATATTAAATATATATATTCAGTATACAAATAATATTGCCAATGATCTTTCCGAGGATCGAATTTTGTTGGGTTGTGTTTTATTTTCTACGTTTCTCTTTTTTTTGTTTATTCTTTCTTTCATTGTTTCTTTACTTTTCTTCATGACGTGACTTATATGAGAAATGAGATTGATTTGCGATTGTTGAGAGATGGATTTTTTTTGGACTTGTTTTGTTTACCGATTGTTTACTTTCTCTATTGTGGTATTTTTTTTTCTCTCCATACACATTATACATACATATCTCCGAACTTTTTCACACCACTCTGCGATTGGTTGGTTGGTGTTTTCGTTTTTAAAAAAATATTTTTTTTCGTTATTTTTTTTTTTTTTAACTATATCTTAATCAAGCATTGGAATAATTCACAATAATCAATATTAATCAATTAATAATATAATGCATTAACGGTGACGTTCAGTGGTGACGGTTGTCGCGTGACGCGACGTCAATCAATAAAGCGTATACACCGCGAGTACACGTATATGAATCGTCCTGCGAACTTGACCCACTGCTCGCTCGCCGATGCTTCACGAATTTATCATCGATAAACAATTGCGCGCACGGCTCCATAGATTTCCGGTCACATTGTCTTTTTATCTCGTTCTCGCCTCGGATTTTTCATAAATTAAAAAATAAAATAACATCGACAAACACGATTCTAGAGTGTCAAAAAAATATAGAAAAGAAAATTGTTGTTCCTTCTGTTCATGTATTTTTTTTTCTCGTAACGACTTTGTTAATTTATTTTTTATTATTTGGGGGGGTTTGGCCTGTGGTGACGGGATTTATGCTCCGAGTGAATTGGTTGGTGTGGCTATCAGGACGAGAAAATAAATTTCCGAGCAATTAGACGGTAGACAGTTTCGAGATTGTCGTGCACGAGCGAACCACCGCGGATGACCCGGAAACGTTCGGTGCAACCCGCGACTCGGCAAACGGGACGATGAGCGTTAAATTTTAATCGCGACTCCCGCGCGCCCCTGGTATCGATCGATCTCTCATCGGCTCGCGTAAATTCTCGAAGTCCGAACTTGCGGTCCTTATATTTTTATTATTTTTTTTACCGAACCAAGAGATCTGAATGTTCGTATTTTTTTTAAGTCGAAAAAGAATAACCGAATAACGATTTGTTGATATATTTTCCGTAGGGAATTAAGAAGTGCGTCATCGCGCGGGTAACTTCGACGTCGCGAACGACGGATACGAAGCGGTGACTCTGCACAACGCTCTCTCGCCTTCGTGGCAACAAAAAAAAAAGTCCATTAGTAAATTATTAATAACCTCTTGCGTGTGTGGTAAGGGCTTACACTACACTTGGTGTCGCTATTGGTGTTGTTTTTTTTATATTTTTTTATTATTTTTTTTTAACTTTAACGATACTTTGTCTTTTACTTTACTATCTTTCTTTTTTCTCTTCATTTTTGGTGTTGTACGTGGTGGTTTTGCGTCTTAATAACACTCGGCGTTATAGCGCCTCGATCGTGCGCCGCAATCGTCAAACGCGCCAGATACATTTATACTGCCGGGAGAAAAATTGTCTGACTGTGGCCAAAATTTCACCCCCCGGAGCGATGATTTTTTTTTCTCCGGAACCTCCTTAATATTACCAACGCGGAGTACGATAAGACATTCTCACGAGTCTAAACTGCTATCTAAAAAATTTCGTTGACTATCAGTCAACGGAATTTTTTATGATATATATAAAAAAAACCCTCCAGCCATAAATAACAAAACGGCCGTCTACCTTGAAACATCTGATGAAACTTTGTACGAGACAATCAGAGCGCGGACCAGATATTAAATATTATTTTTATATATATAAAAAGGCCCGTTTCAGCCTTAAATATATATATATATATTTTTTTTTTAAAAAGACCCCCTCCAGCCTTAAATAAAAAAACGGTCATCCACATTGAAACATCTGATGAAACTTTGTAGGGGACAATCAGAGCGAGGACCAGACTAGTCGGGGAACGTAGCCGTTTCTCGTGCCGATGGTGAAGAAGCTGCGGACGTCACGGGCCGAGTCCTCCCATGCGACGAGAGCGCGTACGTCGGCCGGTCGTGGGCGGACACTCAAATGAAATCTAACACCGGCAGCGGCAGCGGCGACGGCTCAGCTCTGCTGATGGCCTCAGTTCGCCTCTTTTCATCTCGCTCCGTCGCTATGCGCCCGCACACATTTCGCTGCCGCTGGCGCTCGCTGCCGATGGTGCTCGTGTGTCGTAAGTCCCGGACTATAACGACTACGTAGACGAAGCGTTCACCGTGCCCGGCCATCTTGGAGTCTGGCTTCGGTCCAGTCTTTATTTAGATCCACCTGTCCCGCGGTGTCAACCTCTCGGCCGTTTCGCTCCACTACGCTGTTCGCCTCGTCCGTCTTATCTCTCCTCCGTCGATGCTCTTCTTCGTCTTCTTCCTCCGCGCTTCTTCTTCTTCATCTTCCTCCTCCTCTTCGACCGCGAATGCCTCGTGCTCGCCGCTTCAAGATTTTAAGCACTCGTCCGAAAGCTCTTCCTGGTTCCCTCCTGACTATTCTTTTTTATTTGTTGTGTTTTCTGTCTGGAAATGCACAGTACAAAAGGTTTTAACATTTTAAGGAGCGTTAAAGCTTTCTTGTCCAGAAAGGTCTACAAATTTTTTTGTTCTAGTAATTTTGCAATTTTTTTTTTTGTCAACCATGCGTACATTTTTAAAAATACATTGTGGAGGTATGCGAAACGGGAATTTTGTTAAACATAGAAACTTTACATTATGGTGTGTCCTCAAAACTAGTTTCTATTCTGGGCTAAACCGAGATTCGGCACCTGTTCATAGTTGCTCAGAATCTTCCAATAAAGAATCGATTTTACTCGACTTCTCAAGATTTTCGTTTTCAATTTTTATAACGGTTCAAAGTTCTTCACGACTGAAAGTGATCCCCCAACACTCGGAGAACCGTGTAATGAGCCTCGAAATATGAGTGCTTGCGAGCTGACTCCTCTTCTTCAAAGTTGTATCTCTCAGCTTCCCTTCCTCCATGAACATGAACGTCTCGTTGATAAAGGAACGTACCTGTTCATAGTTTCTCAGAATCTCCACTGATACTCTTGTGATCAAGTGTCGATTTTACTCGTTTTCCGAAGATTTGCATTTTCAATTTTTATAGTAGTTCAAAGTTCTTCACGACTGAAAGTGATTCCCCGGCACTCGGAGAACCGTGTAATGAGCCTCGAAATATGAGCGCGTGCGAGCCGACTCCTCTTCTTCAAAGTCGCATCTCTCAGCTTCCCTTCCTTAGCTAACGTCTCGTCGGCTCTTGCAGCTTTCCCATGCCAACGACTCGCGTTTTACGTTTTTCCACATCGTCACGCATCTTCTCGCGGCGACTTATCCTTTTGCTGAACCTCGCCGACTTGCTCTATGTCTCCTTATCCACAAAGGAGGGGGCCTTTCTATTTTCGTTTCTTCGTAGACATCGTGAAACCGAGGGAGTGCGTTTGGTGCGTGATGTACCGGCACCTGTCGTCGTCGCTCAGGCGGAGCACCCGAGACTCGCGACAAGGCGTCGGTCCAGCTCTTTGGAATCCTCCCGTTTACCCCGGAGCCAACGCCAGCAGTATCATCAGACATCGTCGTCAATCGTCGACGCGACTAGAGCCTGGCGTCTTCCTCTTTCGTCTGTAAAAAATCTAAAGCGAGAGCTCGCCCAAACGAGCTTTCGACTGGAGGCCAAATTATCCCGTGAGCTCTTCGACGCGACCCACGCGTTTCAATATATATATATATATATATATATATATATATATATATATATTTACGAGTCTGCCAAGATTTTCCTACTTGCGATTTCATCTAGAACTTCCGGTCCTTAATTGCCCAATTAATTGACCCGTCGATAGATATTTTTAGAGCGGAGCGCCGATTTCGTCTGTGATGCTATTTCTTTAATATGCTCCACTTTTTAAAAATATTTTATAATTCTCCAGCCCGACGAAGTCATCGAGATTTCGTAATTGTAATATCGCCGTCGAAAATCAGCGTATTAATTGCGATTCAGGCGATTAATCACAGCGAAGCGTGCCGTGTCGATTCCCGGGCATTTCATACACCTCTAATTCATACCGTGCGGAATCTGCACGCGAGGTCACGGACTGCGGTGGATGAAAAAAAAAAAATAATAATAGTAATAAACGAATAAAATAAAAATAAATGAGCAGAGCGAAAAAAAAAACGCATCGCCCTCACGGTCGGGGGTTGTTTGCGCATTACCTTGCGCGACACAAACCCACCCCGCCGCCCGCACGCTCGACGGATATCCTCTCATTGGGCGAGAAAGCTTTTCACGGATTGGCGGATCATCCCATTGGATTATCCTTAGCGCCGGCGCCAGTGTAGTCGCCACCCTCTGGCCTTTCCACCCTCGGCATTCAAACCCCCCTCGGCGACGACGAATTTTAGACGTTTTTATTTTTAAGACCGAAAGCCTATAATCATTTAAAAAATTCATAGGAAAGGACATTGACGTTTCTCTACTGTGTCGAAAAAATTTACTTTGCATTGAACATTTTTTAAATGTATATTCACCCTATCTTCCGAATTAGGTATCCGCCGATAAGAGGGTGAAAAATTGCCTTGGGCCGGAACTTTTACAAAGTTAACTATGGGCGACTGTATTGTAGATGGAACGTCCAGTCGCTTCAGCCCCAAAAAAAGGGAATTTATATGTTTCTACTGTGTCCAAGAAATCGACTTTGTATTTATCAAAAAATATTCGCCCTATCGCCGATAAAACGGTGAAAAATTGATCTGGGCCGGAAGTCCGCCAAAAATTAACGAATGCGCTACTATATTGCAAATAAAACATCCACTCGCTTCAGCCCAAAAAAAAACGGAAACTGATATTTCTCTACTATGTCGGAAAAATGGACTTTATATTCAACATTTTTTAAATATATTCACCCAATCTTCCGAATTATCTACCCGCCGATAGAAGGTTGAAAAATGGACTTTCCCGGAAATATTCCAAAAAAATGAACGAATCCCTGACTAAATTACAGATAAAACGTCAACTCGTCTCGGCCCATTTTCCCCCATTCGTCTCCAATCGTACTGGCTTCACCTTTCAATCACTCGAGCGACACGCGCTTGTAAGAAATTTACGCGCCCTTAGCTACGGTCTACTCCGAGCTTCGCAATGTCCTCTCGCACTTACCCATGTGAAAGAATGAGTTGCGGCTACGTAAAACCGTATGTCCTACACGGCAGTCCGTCTCTCCTCGTGTCCCAACCTTTTACCATAACCGTATAACTGTATACACATATATACATCGCGGGGATGTACAAGTCAAGATTGTAATCGGCCGGGTGGCCACTTTGCGTCGGAAATCGAGGGTGGTTACTCGGCTTCCGTCACGAAAGCTCGAGTCGTCGCACACACGGCAAAACGGCGATGCGCGAGTGTGAGTTACCGAGCGGGAGAGGACGCAGGCTTCGTGACCGTAAAGCGATTCTCGTAGCTCTCTTATTCCCCAACCCCCCAGACTGCCTTCCGGGGCCGGACAACCCTTTCTCGTCAATCCCAAGTGTGCTCGCGAGCGTGTTTCTATCGTTCTCTTCATTACGTATCCCACCCTACCACCCTCGCACGGACACACACTGACACTTCCTAACGATTACGAATTACGATGTATGGAGTCTCGCGGAACTCGTTAATATTCCATATATTTCTTCTGGGTGACGGTTTTCATGCTAAATCGACAATCGTTTTTTTTTTTTTCGTTTTTTTCTTCGATTTTTCTTAAGGCCGTTCGAATTTAAATGGCGAGGAGAAAATAGTCGACCTACCACGAATTACTGTCGCTGGCAATCGTTCGCCTCGCGGGTGATTTTTTGTAGTATTAAAAAAATGTGCTAAATCGACAATCATTTTTATTTTTCTCCGAATTTTCAACACCATTTGGATGTAAATTATGAGTGGAGCACCGGATGTTCCTCTCACGAATTATTGTCGCTGGAGATCGTTCGCCTCGCGGGTGATTTTTCATAGTATAAAAAAAAAAACTTTTATTCCAAATTGACAATAATATTTTTTTCTCTAAATTTCTAACGACATTTGAGTGTAAATAACGCGTGGAGGATTGGATGTTCCCAACACGAATTATTGTCCCTGGCGACAGTTTGCCTCGTGGGCGGTTTTTATACTATAATAATAAAAAAAAAAATATCCCGAAGTCACGTGACTGCAGAAAAGCCTTATCGTTGCGACAATTACGTTTTCTAATGGCTCGAAACCGTTCGCGGTGAGACATTGTACGCATGCAGTGAAAAAAACCTTGTACCTTTTACAACAACTGATTGTCCACAAACATCCACAATTTTTTATTTATTAATTTTCGGATCGCCCATAATAAAATTGTCAATGGCGCGGGAAGTGAAAGGAAAGGTTTGTTTATTCGAACCTGAACGAACGACTTTGTCACTTTTGTTAAGAAAATTATTTTTACGAAACTTCGTATTCCGACTTGACGAAATTATTTTCTACTGTGCACATCGACCCTCAATTATGTGCATTACAGCAAAATTGCGCGCTCCACCCCGTGCAATTTTGTTGTAACGTGACGGCGAAGGGAAAAAAAGCACAGGGACTTTTTTTTTCTTCGAATTTGTAGTACCATTTGGATATAAATGAGGAGCGGAGTACCGAATATTTCCATCACGAATTATCGTTGCAGGCGAAATTTTTCCTCGCGGGCAATTTTTCGTAGTATAAAAAAAAATATATCCCTACGACACGTAACCGGAGAAACGCGTTATCGTTGCGATATTATGTTTTCTAATGGCTCTATACCATTCACTGTGAAACATTGTGCACACATCGATCCGCAATTATGTAAATTGTCGGGACACCCGGAGAGAGAGAGAGAGCGCGCGCCGCCGATCCCTCGCGATTGCTGTAACGTGACGGAAGAAAAAAAAAAAAAAAAAAAGGGCACGGGGACAACGATATTTATGGATTAAAAATTGCATATCGTTGCGGACATACATATATATACATGTATACCGTTGCAAGGTGATCGCGGGTAGTAATATCGATCGTGTGAGATTCGACGCATCTATCGCACCACACGTGGCATAAAAAAAAGAATAAAAAAAAATAGAAACTAGCATTACTCGGAACAAGTAGAGTCGATCGTTTTTTTTTTAATTTTCTGGGTCAAGTTCGAAGTCCTCGGCTTCCGGTCCGCCTAAAAATCATTTCTCCCAACGAATTGGGGGAAATGATTTTGGCAAAAAAAAAAAAAATACTGTCCGAAGGGCATGTATTAACAAAAAGAGTACATGCAGCGAGGTATCGTTTGACGGTAGGCGAGTCCTCGGGTGTGCGAGAGAGCCCCCCGGGTGGGAGCTCGCGGGCGTCCGCGAGGGACACGCGAGCCATCCATAATGCACGGACCTCGGCCCGAGATGCGAGCGACAGATAATTTTATATGAAAATGTATACGCTGCGGCGAGTCCATCCGCAGTAATACTGCCACGGAGGGGGGAGAGGGAGGAAGGGAGAGAGAGCCGGGCTCGAGTCTCTCGCGGTACCGCGACCGCTGAAATACCGTACCGGTACAACTGGTAGCGCGATGGTTGGGAACTTCCGGTTTGGTAGCCGGCGAAACACGTCCGACCCGCATGAGCGCTGCCCGACTCCTCGACGGAAGTTTCACGCCGGGGCACGTGTCGTATATACACCATGAAAAGATTCGTTAATTCCAGTTCATATTTTTTTCCTTTTTTTTTCTAAGTCCGTAGGGTGTGATAAAAGATGTATTGTATTAATTGTCGTACGAGTAACTCGGATGGTGGGGGAATTGGGTTGTCCGACGCTGGGCCCGACTCCGCAAGCGTTTGTCTATCCCTCTGCAAATCCGTCGATCTATTTTTTTTTATTTATGCTTTTCCCGGAATTATACATGAAAAGATTCCTTAATTTAATTTCACTATTTTTTTGATCGGTAGGGTGTAATTAAAAATGTATTGTATTAACTGTCGTACGAGTAACTCGGATAGTGGATGAATTGGATGGTCCCTCGTCGCGCCCGGTTCCACAAGCATTTATCTATCCGTCTGCACATCCGTCAAACCGTTATTAAATTTATCCCTTTCCCGGAACTGTACATGAAAAGATTCGTTAATTCCATTCACATTTTTTTTTTTTTTTTTTCTAATCAGTCGGTGGGTATAATCAAAAATGTATCATGTTAACTGTATATGTACGAGTAACTCGGATTGGGTGTGAATTGGGTTGTTCCTCGACGGGCCCGATTCCGCAAGCGTCTATCTATCCGTCTGCCCATCAGTTTATCTATTTTTCAATTTATCTCTTTCTCAAAATGATACATGCAAAGACTCGTCAATTGCATTTCACTTTTTTCCCTAATCAGTCCGTAGCGTGTAATTAAAAATGGATTATTTTGACCATCATACGAGTAACACGAATTGTGTATGAATTGGTTCGTCCCTCGCCGCGCCCGATTCTGCAAGCGTTTATCTATCCGTCTGCCCATCCGTCCACCTACTTTTCAATTCATCCCTTTCCCAGAACTATACAGCTTCGTGTATCGATGACCGAACACTTGATTACATTGACGTACACAGGCGAAATCGGTTTGGGCCGGAAAGTCCGCTAATCCTTATGACTCGTTGCCGACTGTGGCCGGCCCGAGGCCGGCCAGGACTACATATTATTGATTATATACCGGTGTGAGCAATACTACGGACAGTGGGTGTTATCGATCGCTTGAAAAGTTCAGGGCTGTCCAGGAAGCGAGGATCGTCCAGAGCGACGATTGTTTATTTAATTATTTATTTATTATTATTCTTTTTTTAAACGATACGATTTAGTCGTTGTTATTCGCCTGGAGAATCCACCGTTCGAAAAATCTTCACCGATTTTATCGAGACTTAAAAAAAAACTAAAAGCATAAAACTGAAAAAAAGCGAAAAACGACAAATTGTTCGAACGATCGCGCGCTCGCGCGGTCCAGGTACTAACGTTGGTGTTAGATAATTCGTGTGCCGTGTGCCGATTTAGTACATACTATTATATTGATTATATGCATACATATAAATAGGATATGCTGTACTACCTATTACACGTTTTCTTTGGTTTGCTGTTTTTTGGCGACACATCTTTGGCAGAAGACGTTTGAGTTTTTATTTTATTTTTTTTACAAGTTTTAATTTTTCTTTATTAATTTTTTTTTTTTATTATGATAATATCTCATAGTGACATAGTGAGTTCCGCGTGCGAGGATCCGATCCCCCATCCGAGGACTCAAGTTCTTCTCACGATCCTGTCTCATCCCTTAGAAAAAAAACCCTTCCTGAAGAGCCAACTTCCGTGTCTGCCTCGAACGAGCCACCCGCACGGATCGAATTCGCAACATCCCGAACCTCAGGCTTCGCAGCTCGATTGAATACACTCGCGATTTTTCTTGTCCCTCTCTCAACTAAACACTCCTTCGAGCGAGGAGAATCGAATCGCTTTAATTTCTTCCATCCATTAATCGATCCATGCGTTTACGTTGTTTGAGGCACGCGATTGACCGAGTTTTACAAACAAACAAAATCTGTTTATAGCGATGTAATATCGAGAAAAAAAATTATATATATATATATATATATATATATATATATATACATACATAAAAAAATAACGAATCAAAAAAGCCACTGACGCACGACCCAGGTCGTTCCCTCGGCTCACGAGAGTTGTCGTTTGGTGTTGCGTGCTTTGTACTTGGTAGCTGTTATTACTATACTACTGTTTTTTTTAATACCGTATACGAGAGGGTGAGACCGCAAATGGGCGAGCGCGGAGCCGGAAAATATTTTCCCAAACAATTAACTTCACGAAAAAAAAAATGAATTTTCCGCAAAAAAAGAAAGATAATTGAGTTCCCGGCTTCGTTGCTCGTGCGCAATAAAATTGCAAATCCAATCGAGGACGACGTCGATTTAATTTTCAACCCTTTACCGTACCATCCTCTTGAGACATAAAACTATCGTCGCTCCCACGGAACGCTCGACTGATTCAAAATAATTCTCTTTTTCAGAGTACCACCAGGTTACATGTACCAGTCGCCCTACCTGACGACGACGACACCGGGCGGTCAGCTTCTTCAGCTACCGGCGACGCAGCTGAGTCATGCCGCCGCCGTCGCAGCGGCGACGCAGTTCTACGAGTACCAGAACGCAGCGGCGACCGCCGCATCGTATCCAGCGACGTCCTACAACTTCACCGACGCATATTCGCCGTACACGAGCGCAGCGGCCGCCGGTATGTGTTACAAAAGCGTCCACAAGAGCGCTATCGACAGCAACGACCTCGCCAATCGCCTCCACCATCATCACCAGCAGCAACAGCAACAGCAGCAGCAGCAACAACATCAACATCAGCACCAGCAACATCAGCAGCATCAACAGAACAGCAACAACGGCGGCAGTCCGGGTCTGATGGGTCACCATCACGTGGACAAAACCCCACTGACATTCTATCTGCCGTCTATGCTGCGTGGCAATGGTAGCGATTTGACAAACAAAAAAACGACGAAAAAAAAGAAATCTTAAAAATAAAGTCTCGAAAAAAAGCACGCAGAACATTGTAGAATCTCACATAGGACACGTAGACATACACGAGAAAAAAAAACAACGAAGCTTTGAATGAGAATTATTTGCCGCACGGTTAAGGATGCTTCGCACGTAGATTCCCAGCCGATAGCGAGATTCTGTGAGAATTTGAACGCTTCCTGATGGTACAACAATCTGAGAAACATCAACTGTATCGGAGGTGCCAAGAACATTCATTTCGGATGATAATTATGTCAAAGAGTCATTAAGAAATTGCTGAAAAAAATTGTTCGACAGATAATCAGTAAACTTTTTTTTCGTTTTTCGAATGAATTCATTGATTTTCTAGAAATCACATGAATTGATTTTCAAAATTTTCTTAAATTCTTTAATTCTTTGTTTTTGACATTTTTTTACGGTCATAATTACGGAACTGTTGGCGCAATCGCCTCGAAACTTTTTGTGTGTAGTGTAGAAAAGTGACACGGGAACATATAAAAGATTCCGTGCCTCTACAACGATTTTAATACATCAATACAAAATAAAAAAAAAAAAGTTTTGATATATAAGAAAATTCTGAAAAAATTCATATAAATTCTAAAAAAAGAATCAAAGAATTAATTTGAAATTAAAAAATAAAAAATTTTCTGATTTTTTTTTACGATTTATTTTCTAAATTTGTTAACAACTTATTGACATTATTATTATGTAAAATTAAAGGTCCTGGCATCATTAATACGGTTGCCATTTTCAGATTTTTGGTATATCGCGAAGTACTAGAGTTTTGCTCGAATTAAACTTTTGGTTGGAAATGTATGTGTGATGCATCCTTAACACAGATGTACATTGACGCGGGACGTGTCAACGATACACACGAGGGTCTCTCTCGTAAGGGGGTGTGAACAGCAAACACTTGTATGCGTTACTTGAGAATAGGCGCTACCGTTGACTTACTTTCTCGGGCAAAACGACTTTCGTAGAGAAAACCCTCTATATTGGAAATGAACAAATCCTGAAAAGGAGAATTCTCCATGCATGTTTTACGCTCACTTATAGCAAAACATAAAACGTAAATGCACGCGACACGACCGGGTTACGCGTGCTGTCTCTGTGATGTTGCGGTAAGGACAGTCGATGACGGATGATGATGACGGTGATGATGATGATGACGATGATGATGGTGGTGGTGGGCATTGGCGGGTGGAATTACCGCGATGATGGTCGAGGATCTGTCGCTTTCGCTTTTTGGTTTATTGGATTATGATAATTGTTTGCTTCCATCTGATAAAATAGCGAGATATGCGATAAGGAAACTTTACTTGCGTTACTTTCATTCGTTATCTTTAAAGCTTCAATTTATCAAGCTTCTTCGCAATGTTCGCTATATTTTCAGATTTAAAAAAATAATAATAATGATGCCCTAACGAGGCGCGAAAATTAAATCTCGTTTCGTCATTCTGTTACAGCAAACGCAGCTGCGGCGAGTTACATGCCTTACGCGTACGCGACACTGCCAGGTGCTGCGGGTCTGCCTGGCTCAACGGCGGGAGCAGCTTTCCCGGCGCTTCAGTATCAGACGACGCCTCAGGAAGCCAGGCTTCAATAAAAAAAGAAGAAAATTAATAAGCTTGAAGATACGACAGACCCGAAGAATAAACAAAAAGAATCCAGCGTCTTTGATAATCGCGGATTACGAGCCCATCGATTATAACGAGAGAGAGAGAGAGTTGAGAAACGCACTCGATGATCCTCGTCTAATTTATTTATAGTCTGAAAAAAAAACCCACTTCTTTTTTTCTGTTTCCTCTCGACTGGTACGTTTCTTTTTCTACGCTCACTATTGATAGCGAAAAACAGAGAACGTTTACAAAAATGAAAGCGTTTCGGTGTCGCGTGTCTAGTTAAAAAAAAAATTTCTATCGATACTGTCGATAGTGACCCGAATGACTCGACAATGACCGAATAAGTTTTCTTTTTTTGCGGCTCCGTATTTCTTTTTCTCAAAACTCGTGATCCAGAGACGATATCTCGAATATCTCAATTTTCCTCACTATAATGTAATTCGCAAAAAATTTCCTATATAGCATATCTTCCTCAATCTTCCCACAGTCCCTCCTTGCCCCCTCTTCCCCGCCTCCCCCATATACGTTAGGAGCCAAAATTGGCACGCCTATGCAGCCAGCCAATCGCCTCCAAAGAGAGATACTAGTGTTATACTATTTATATTGACGACGAGCTGGTGTTGGTCGATAAGTTTTGTGAGTAACGAAGTACAGTATCGTATCGACGACTGCGACAACGATGATTAACGGTGAATAAGGTCGAGGCAGCGTGACGTCTAACTAGGTTTACTATAACTATATAGTACATATTAAATACTAAATATAATAATAGTTATACACAGTGTAATGTATTGGCGGAGGGAGTTCGACGGAAACGACGGTCGTTCGTCGTTTACGATGTAAGATAGAGATCCGTATTAAACGACGACAGTCGTCTCTTTCGTGACGAGACCCGAAGCTGTGAAGTAATCTCTTCGTAGCAACGTTACGGAAAATTCGTGCCGCAGGTCTTGGCATCGGGTTTTTTTGTTGTTGTTGTTTCGTTTCGATACAATGAACGATCTGTTTATAAAAAAAAAAATAATAATAATAATAAATAAAAGACCTTAGCGATTCTAGCCGATCGGTCGCACCCGCTCGGGACGACCAAGACCGATATGTCTCACATCTCTTATTTTGTTTGTATTCTCACTTTCTTTGTTAAACTCTAACCGCGGTGGCCTTATCGTACTAGCGAGTCACGAAGTGTCTTTGAGTCGGGGGCCTTTGAAACATATATAAAATACATATGTGTATATACGATGGCACGGATGAACAGATAACAAAATATTAATTACTATAACGACAAAGAGAGAGTTTCACGAGGGGACACAAGTGAATTTACACTTCCTCGATGGGATCGCACTGCTAATCGTAAAAAAAATAATGCTTTCCTCGAAAGTCACTTCCGGTGACAACATTTTTGCCACCGCATCACATTGAGTCACTGAACTACAGTAAGATAAAAAAAATTGATAAAATTCCTTACAATCATAAATTTTGCGATTAACCGTCTTTTGGTGCCTTATATATGTCGAGTCGAGCTCACGGGCGCTTACGTCGGTTAGATGCTAGTCAGTGGAACGTTGGTACGCTGGAGAGGGGCCGAAAACGGAGACACAAAAGGGAAGGCTCAAGGCAAATCGTCTGTGCGTGTGTGTATAGTGAGGACAAAAAAGAAAACGAAAGAAAAGAGAGCGAACAACAAAAACAAAATGAATACGAAAAATAAGAAGAAGAAACGTGCAGAGGGATAGACAGAGGTCGGAGAGCTAATGGAATGAGGCTGTCTAGTCTTAAAACAAAAAAAAAAAACAAAACAAAAAATCATCGTGACTCAAGAGAAAAGTTACTTTGTTCGTTAGTCCTTCGCGTAAATATTACATAAGGAAGTAGAGAGTCGACAGAGAGAGAGAACGAGAGAAAGAGAGAAAAAAGGTGAAACGGAAGAGAATGTTGAATGGTGTTGCAGAGATTGCAAAAAAAAAAAAAAAAACCACTTGTATAAAGAAGATAGAGACGTAAGGATAATAGGAGAAAACGCAGAGTTGACTATGCAAGTTCAATGATTAAGTCTAGCTAATGATAATTAATTGTACGTATAAATAATACTATATTCGTTCGTATAGGTTATTAGGTAAATAAATTAACATTATTATCATTATTGCCACTTACTGCGACGATTATTTTATTATTATTGCCATTTTATTATTATTATTATTATTATTAATTATTATTATATTATTATTATTGACTCTTATTATTGCTATTATTATGAATTATTTACAATTAATTTCATCCGATGAAGATGTACTTAACCGCATATGTGGGTTAGATGAAGGCTCGAAATGTGAAAGACAACCGTGACGAATTTTCGCGGTCAGCACAAACAAGTTAACGAGGAAAGAAAGAAAAATTGATCGAAGCGACTCGAGAGACGGCAATTACGATAGGAAAAAAAAAAAAGAAAAAAAAATGGAAGAATCTGTATAGGTGGAACTCGAGCGTTCGGAGCAAACATTTTTATCTTTTTGTTTCGTTTCGCGTACGGGTATACCGATGTGGACGCCTCGTCGAGATTCCACCTTCTGACGTCCTACTTCGATAGAATTACCGATTGTAATATATCGCTTGTTATCTTCAGTAATAATATTATACCGAGGTATATTAGATTAATGAAAAACAAAAAAAAAAAAACAAACAAAAAAAACCAAACAAATATATTGTCTCTAAGAGAAAATATGTGTTTTTGATTATCGGGACGGATGCGCGAGGATCTTGTGTGTCGCCTCTGCAGCAACCCTAGACTTTTTGCGGCCGCGCTCGGTCGTTGCTGACGATCTTTTTTTTTTTTTGCTTTATTTTAGGTGCTAAAGATAATCCACGAGGGTTCACACCAGGCGTTGGACAGTGCAAGACGACGTCTGAGCGCCACGGGGCGTTACTACTGCATCGGCCCCCGGCCTGCTCCGGCTACCGAAATAACTCGCCGCTCGCTGGAGTCCTCAGACTCTGTGGAGCATGCGAATGGTCTTTCCGTGATACACGATGCGTCGCGGAGAGCCAGGCTTCCCGGAATTGAGCGGTTAGTCACTGAAAAAAATCTACGCAAACTTTATAACAACCGGTGTTTCTATCTAGAGAAATAGTGGTGAATACACTTTTTTTTTCTCAACATCGCTAAAGTAAGGACATGTCTCGAGTGCAACGCGGACGGGAAATTGCCTATTATTGACCGATGATCGTTATTGACCTGTGCCCATGCCCATGTACTGTTTCATTACTCCGTATGGAATAATCAGACTCCCCTTACCGAAAAGAACTATCAGGGATCCAGCAGTGATTGCTGGCGGTTCAGTAGTTACTAGTTCTATAGTCTAGTACTACTTCTTAATAGTTACTCGTCAAGAGTTAGTGGTTATTATTGAGGACGTGTAGTGGTTTCTGCATCAATGATTACTACTTATATGTACTGAAATCTACAAGCAATTCCCAGCAGTTAACTACTGGACATTCATAGTAGTTTCGAGTATTTAACCACTGGAGATTTATAGTGGTTTCGAGTATTTAACCACTGGAGATTTATAGTGGTTTCGAGTATTTAACCACTGGCGATTTATAGTTGTTTCGAGTATTTAACCACTGGCGATTTATAGTAGTTTCGAGTAGTTAACTACTGAAAATACTCAGAAATTGAAAAACTCAGTAGTTAAACTACTCCAGATTTCCAGTAGTTTCCAGAGTAGTCCGCCAATTTAGGACTGGTTCAGTAGTTCATTAGTAGTTAACTAGTGTATACTCCCAGTACTGTTTTTCAGCGGTTCTTTTCCGTGATTTAGCGACGCAACAAACGTGGGTTATTTAACGAATTCTAAAAAAAAAAAAAAAAGTATCGCATGCTAGACGGAAGACGAGCGAACTTTCACCTCGTATGATTTTTGCCATCGCTTCGCTCGAGCAGTAAACGTCACACTCTGTGAAAATCGTACACTTCCCTCCCTTCAGCATAGTACACTGTTACCCTCCATCTGCAGGGAAGCGTGAGGCAAAATGGACCGGTCTCTTGCGTTCGAGACGAGACTTTTTCATGTCCCGCTAGAAGTGGCCAAAAATGGTTCATTTTGCCACGATGTTCCATTTTACCCCGCTCTCCCATATCCGTCATAGACCTAATCGAACTTGAGCCAAAAAAAAAATTGATGAAAAAAGTCATCGATATCATGAATAAAAATTGTAAAGGGTCGATAATTTTTATTTATTTATTTTTTTTTTATTCGAATAAAAAAAAGCCGATCAAAGTAGAAAAGTCTTTGATCGTCAGACGGAGATATTTTACCTTCGGAGATCGCCAACGGAGGACAGTACCGCGATGCTCGGAGATGTCAGCACCTATCGTGGCCGAGCAGCGGTTTCGATAGAGCACGAAGCGCACAAAAGCGCGGCAGCAGCATGAGGTAGCTTGAATGACGAGAGGGAATGCATTATCATTTGATTCGAAATGGACGGCTGTGGTAGGGGACCATTACCGCTACCACCGATCGTACTCAGTTATCCCGCGATTATACGAGAGAGATTGACCATCCTCAATCTCGGCCGTGAAATATCTTTCTCACTGTCGAGGATATATATCCCCCCCCCCGTTAACACTTGTATTTATTGTTCAGCCGGTGCTGAAGTTCAACCAGGAGAGTCGAGACTGTGGGTTCGAGAGCCTCGAAGAGATCACACTTGTCCATGTAGATCATCGAGACTCGAAAAGGCCCGAGCGTAACCGAGTGAAGCTGAGAAGGTTCGATGAATTCTAAATTAACAATTTTTTTATTTTAATTTTTTCAGTAAATTTTATACCGTTATTTTTTATTTTATTTATTGTCAAAAGTAAAAAATATCAAAAAAAAAAAAACAAATTAATAAAGTCATGGCTCGGAATCGTCCGGATCGTCGGGATCGCTGATTTATCATTCCGAAACGTTGTGTAACACAGATAAAGGGTGAAAAGAAAAAAATTCGTACGACAGATCGACAAACAAGATTAATTGTTTTATGAACGGATAGATAAAGTGGGAAGCCGACACGTGAAGGCAATCTGTGAGAAAACGTTAAAGAGCGTCGAATGAACTGAACGACATCAAACAATGTTATGCACCGACGGCCGGCCGTCCAGGGTACGCCGATAGCCGGAAACGTTTACGATTGAGATTCCGATCGATTCTGGATCCCACCCATCAGTGATCGAATGAGAGGAAAAAAAAAAAAAACTATATATCGTCGACCGGTGTTCAAACTCGGAGTGTCCGTGTGCTTTTTTTTTTCACAATTACCAAGTTCCGTTGATCCGATCCGGAGGATTACGTGACTTCGTTCTATCTTTCGCTCGATTCGCTGTGAGATCAAAATAAACAAGTAAAAAAAAATAAAATAAAATACGAGTAACTCGTCGAGTGTTTCGCGATAAGTTTCATTCAGTAACAAAAAAAGCTTTGCGGCACAATATGGTAAGTAAAAGTCGTCCGGCTGCAGATCGATGATCTGCAGCAGGGGAGAGTGGAGCAAAATGGATCGTCGGGGTGAAACTGAACGCTCTTGCCGATCTCTTCGAGGGAGCGAATGTAAAAATGATCGCGTCTCAAATTTTAGGACGCCGGTCCGTTTTGCCCCGCTCCCACCTACGTCTCGGAGGTCGAGAGGTAACTCTCGGTATCGCGATAGCTGCACTGCGCGTTTCAACAAAATCGAACGTTATTATGCAATAACGCATCGATAGTGTAACTTATATCGATCGACTGCGGTTGATAAAACACGGGACAATGCACTCGGCTTGAGTCGACGCTGTCGCGCTATCTTCTGTGCCAGAATGAACGTTAACTTTTGGACCCTTTCATACGGATAAGTAATATATATATATATATATATTACGTATATATATATATTTTTATTTTTTTTTTCGAATGTCACGGAATTGACTCGGTCGGGAATTTTATCGGAACAAAAGAGCCGCGAGGATTATAAAAAAAAAATGCTCAGTGTGTGCGCGCTTACGTTCAATCTAAGTACAATAAAACAAAAAAATTTTATGTCAAATTGCATAAACGTGAATGAAAAAAAATCTATAGCTTTATAACGAGAAACTTAATGAGAACGTGATTCGACGATACGCGCTGTTTTTTGGCGAGTTTGGTATATACATTTTTTTTTTTCATTAATTCATATCGACTAATCGTTCGGTTTACACCTCTCGACATTGATAGGCCGAAGTATATTTTCGGGAATGAGATAGAGACGAGCCAGCTGAGATTCTATCGCGTTCTTACAATATCGTCGGGATAGCGTTTCAAATGTGTCGTCGTCATGCGGTTCTTCTCAGAGCCGTGTGCTCCTTCTCGTGCGCCTCTGGAGTTTATCTGTACGCGCCACGAGGATGTATAGTCACTACCGACGTGAAACGCGGAAGCAATCTTGCTCAATTATAATTTTTCGCTGGTCTAACAAGGTCAGCCATGGCCAGGCCATTTCCTACCGCAATGGTGAACGTTTTTTTTTTTTTTTTTTTTTTTTTTTAATATGATCGAAGACCCAGAAACCCACTGGCGATCGGGTTTACTTTGCATATTTCTGCATCGATCGGTCAGCGATGAGACTTTTTTTTTTTTCTTCGAGAGCGACTACTTGTTTCCATTCGTCGAGTCTATCGGGTATCATGCAGCTCTCGCAACAGTCACATCTGAAGCGTCAGTAGAGTACCTTGAGCTGCAACTCCGTGAGGAGCAGCTCAATCGCGCACTGCAATTTCCCTCTCGTTAGCCTAACGGATTCGAGCAGGCGAACAAGTAGTCAGGGGAGTCTATTCTCGAGTTTGTGCGGAAGTTTTTTTTTTTCTTTCTTTTTTTTTTTTGTTAGATCTGTCGATTCGCACTGACGAATTATGACGACTCTGATAGATATCTGCGTGACATTAACTTTCATCTTTGGCAAGTCGTTTTCAGTGCACTGCCTTAGGAAGGAATAGAAAAAAAAAAAAAAAAAAAAATGGTACACTCGTAGAATTTTATTCTCCAAGTGACTATTCTTACCCGAGCGATGTTTGTGCGATGCAAAACACAGGCCGTTGTAACTCGATGAAATTTTGTCTCATGCAGATATCTTCGGCGTCATGAATTATGTTGGCACGATTGATAATAGCTCCCCAGCTGGAGCCTAGTATACGAAAAATATATACATATATGCGCTACATATCAAATATATTTGCGGAATTTTTGAAAATATTTTTAAATATGCATATATGGATTCGAGTGCAGAACAATATATATTTTATGTATTTGTATGTTAGATATATTAATGATGTAAAAGCGACGGATTACGTTGGCACAGTCGATAACAGTTCTCAATGGCCTGCATGAAGAAAAAACGTATATGCGGCGTATATAAGAAAATATATATATGGCTTCGAGTACAGAACAATTTATATTTATTAGTATATAAATTATGTAAACGTGGCAAATTTAAGGTAGCTCGGAACACAAGTCAGACGAGTGCTAAATTTTAATAATTGTTCGTCCAAAATGTTGTGCATTTATTAATCGTAACAGAAGTTGATTCGCATTACTGCATCGGTCCTCAATCAGGAAAACTGTTGATAACGATATTTTTGCAAATACACAAATTGATAAATGCAACTTTTCATGACGATACCATTTCGTTGGGGTTTTTCAACGAAGCATCCTTATTTTTCAAGCAACTTTAATGTATCACGGCTCATTTTGCTCCTTAAACGTTGCTCTACGAATTCAGCAAGTAGATTTTGTTACAGTTCAGGCCCTTTTAAAAATGACAGCAATTTGTTAATTGGGAAATAATTCACCGGTTAAACAATGGGCCGTATTTATTAAACGATCAAACATACAAAAAAATCTACAACGTGAATTCCAAGAGCAAAGTTTAAGACACAAAATGAGCCGTTGTACATTAAAATCGGTTAACTTGGACGGATTTCACTTGGAAACAAAAAAATGACAATAGTACAATCATGGAAATTTGTATTTATAATTTCTTGTTATGGCAAAACCATCGCGTTTAATATTTTTCTTGGTTGACAACATGTGCAATATTACAAATCAACCTCCTGTACTGTCAATAAATGCATACAATTTTGGATAAACAGTTGTAAAAAATTGAATCTACTTTGACATTATTTTTTTCGCTATCGATTATGGTACTGAGCGAAACGAATTTTTTTGTTATTTAACAGCCAAAGCCCGTCGAAAGGCGAGGGATGAAATATGTTCCGTATAGAAAAATATATATCGATATATCAAATATATTGTCGGCAATTTTTTTTGTTTATATTTCGAAATATATATATGCTGCATGAAATATTCGAGTACACGAGTACATGGCTACAATATGTTAAATATATTAATGCTGTAAAAGTGGAGAACTTAGGTGTATATCGACAATAATTCTCTCGCCAACGATTATAGCATTGAGTGGACTTAATTTTCTTTTTCTGGCAGCCGAAGCCCGTCGAAGAGCAAGGGATGAAACGGACGGACGGCTGCGGGTTATTCGGCATTTATCCAAAATGTTTGAGGACATGCGCCACCTCGAAGACGTTTCTTTGGGTGTACGGCCTTCTGGGAATGGTTCAGGCGATGTCGTTCATCTATATCGTCGTGACACTCACGACATTGGAGAAGCGATTCAAGATACCGAGTCGCACTACCGGTAAGGATAATACGTCGCGTATGAATATTTTAGCGTTTTTATGCGGCAAACGACGCCTTTAATCGCTCCGTTACACCTCTTTTCAAAGAATGCGAAAATGTCATACATAAAAAAAACAAAAAGTTATAATCGAAACGAAAAAAATACGCGTTTCGATAGACGAAAGGAAAAAATGGATGTTGCCATGGATAATTAAAAGATAGCGAATTGTTGACTGATGAGAAGAAGAAGAGCGTAAGAATGATAGCGGAACGCTCGGCGATAAGTCAATTTATAAGCGAAGTAAAACTAGAAACGGATAATTATTTGGTTGCTTCGAGATGAAAAAAATATGCCTTTTCATAGACGAACGGAAAAACTTAAAGTTGCCATAGATAATTAAAAGATGGCGCATTGTTGACTGATGGGAAGAAGAAAAGCGTGCGAATGACAGCGGAACGCTCGGCGATAGATACATTTATGAGCGTATTCAAATGACAAACGGATGATTATTCAGTTGCCTCGGCAAGAACAAAAAAATACGCGTTTCGATAGACGAAAGGAAAAACGTTGAGGTTGCCGTAGATAATTAAAGGATAGCGAATTGTTGACCGAAGAGAAGAAGAAGAGCGCGCGACTGATAGCGGGCCGCTCGGCGATAAGCGAGAAGGACGCTTCGTACAGAGTGATCCACGGAAATGAAAAGCTCTGTAGGATCGTTCGAATCCGAAGGCCTGCGAGTGGTCGGGAGGCCACTTGCCCGAGAAACTATACGGAGCTCTTACTTCATTATTGGTTGTGTCTCGCTCGCGGTCAATTGTGTAATAATGGCCTCGCGAGATTCTCGACGTTCATTATTCTTACGATAATCGCGCAAATGCTTGGCATCACGCGAACACAGCTATAATCTTCGTCGGCAGATGCCCGCCTGCCCTCGGGACTTCTTCGCACGTGATAGCGCACCGGTTTCGTTTTTCGAGTTCCTTTTATCGGGAAAAATTCAGCCGTGAAAGAAACACAAGCCACTCTTTCGCCGAAGAAGTTTCGTTTTTTCTCCCCCCCCCCCCCACCCCCACCCCGCTGAAGAATCGATTTTACGACTGTCCGCGAAGATATGGAAAATTGATCCACTATCTGTGGTTTTTCACGAGAATCGTATTACCGAGCACAATCGACCGCTGACATCTGAAATTTCATATTCACTGTCCGTTGAAGTTGATGTATCTGTGAAGAATGACGAATACGAGTGCTCGACGTAAAGCTATCACTATCGCTCATTCGACTCGATGATGCAGATTATAGAAATCCCATTACACGTGGTAGTTCAAATATGCAGTTTTTCTTTGGTCACTGCCGATAAGCGGGAAAACAGGAGGTACTCACTTATATGCAACGTCCGGGAAATGATCGGGCAGAAAAAAACAAGCGAAAAGTGAATTTTACTCGTTTCCGGAGCAGTCATCGGTTCGATAGCGAAAAAACACATGATTTTGATAGTTGTACATTTTTTAACGAAAATTCGAACCAGAAATCTAAAACACAAAAAGAAAAACAATAAATTATTTGACCTGATTGTCATTTGCGATCAGTTATAATGAATCAATCAGTAAACCCGATATAATCAATGAATTTAATGTCCATAATGATTGTAACGCAGATTCTATCGTTTCAAAGAATAACGCATAGGAGTACTCGACGAATAGTCATCATTATTAGTCATTCAACTCGATGATGGAGATTATTGAAGTCCCATTAAACGTAATCGTTCAGAGACACCGTTTTTCTTCGGCCACTAGCGATAAGCGGGAAACAGCTGGTACCTACTTATTTGCATTATCCGGTAAATGATCGTGCAGAAAAAAGAAGCGAAATGTGGATTTTACTCGTTTCCAGAGTAATTATCGCCTCGCCAGTGAGAAAACGGATGGAAATGTAAAAAAGAGATGAAAATAATTTTTGATCATTACCATTTACGATCGGTTATAATGAATCAATCGGTAAGCCGATGTAATCAATAAAACTGATATCCATAAATGTTGTAGCGTTTTTTTTTTTTTATGATCTTATTGGGTAACGAGATATCGTTGATTCCATCTCAGTAATGAATAACGAACACGTCTACTCGACGAAAAGTTATCACTATCGCCAGTTCCTCTCGATGATAGATATTATCGCAGTCCCATTACACGCAATCGTTCGGACACACACTTTTCCTTCGGCACTCTCGATAAGCGAGAAAACAGCTGGTACCCACTTATACATGCAACGTCTTGAAATGATGCTGTATAAAAAATAAACGAAATGCGGATTTTACTAGTTTCCAGAGAAGTTATCGTTTAGCTAGTAGGAAAACTCACATTTTCGACAATTACGAATTTGGTACAAAAGTTCCAACGATAAATGTTAATATTCGAAAAAAAAAGAAAATTATTTTTGGTTCATCGTCGTTTGCAATCGGTTACAATGAGTAGCAGCAGTAAAGGAAAATTTATTGACAATGCTATACCTTTTTTTACATCTGTTATCTTATACTGAATTTTATACCTAAGGATAATCATATGCATTGACAAAGGACCATCGACCTAAGTCCTTCAAGCCGTGACACTCTTGGGTAATAGAAATCTTTAAATTTTTTCCTTTCCTTACTTGGATTAAGATTTAAAAATGGATGTAGGTTTTATTCGATGATTCCGCCGTGATTGTCGGCCATTAATTCTAACAGTCGATAAGTAGTGTGTGTGTGGGAAATTTGTCTCTGCGCCTAATATGTTTTCCTGGTGCCTATTAACTAATCAATGAATCGACAAATTAATGAAATAATCAATAAAATTAATATCCATAAATATTGAAACGTTTTTTTTTTTCAGGATTGATCCTCTCGGGTAACGAGATATCGCAGATTCTCTCGCTGATCCTGATGTACTACGGGGGTGCTGGTCATCGACCGAGATGGCTCGCGACAGGTGTCGGATTCAGCGCAGCTTCCTGTTTCGTTCTGGCGCTGCCCCACCTTATCTACGGTCCGGGAAGGGACGCGAAGGCCCTGACCCACGAGTATCTCGACAGTTCAATGCTCAACTCGAGTATTCTCCTGAACGATCTATCGCTTTGCCGGGGTGGTCCCGGGGAGAATCACTGCGACGAGGCAGACCTCGAAGACGCGAGCATGATTCCTCGGCTCTTAATTTTCCTCTCGCAGTTCATTCTCGGCGTGGGTACGACTCTGTACTTCGGCCTGGGTCAGACCTACCTCGACGACAATACCCAGAAGAAGGACACGCCGATCGTGCTCGGTACGAAAAAAAAAATCGATAATTATTTCCACTCATTAAAATACAATTGAAAAATAGAGCCCCTTAAGGAGTTCGATTTCGGACGATAAATTCAATGATTGTTCTCGAGACTTTTCCGGTGAGCGCCAATCAGGAAATGTAAGCTGCATTCACCGGCGAAGAGTTCTTATCGGTCGATCTCTTGTACACAATAACACTATTTATTATATCACAACTTTGACGAAGGGGGAAAAAAACATTCGTGACACCAACCGATCGTAACACTTGCGCGTGGCTAATTGCGATTACATGAAAATTATATATATATAATTTATTTTTTGTATTTTCAGGGTGTACATTCTCCCTTCGCACTGTTGGACCGGCGATCGGTTTCGTTCTCGGCTACACGTGTCTCAATCTCTACATCGATCCGAGTCTTCACCCGGTCATAGATAAGGAGGATCCACGATGGCTGGGAGCCTGGTGGCTCGGATGGCTCATCCTTGGCAGCCTCTTGGCTGTATTCACTTTTCTCATTGCTATGTTTCCCCGAGAGCTGACGCCGCCCGTATCGAAGAAAAGCAAAAAGGTACGACGTGCCGTAAAATTTATTTCACGGTAAACTGCGAACGGTAAAGGAGGTTTGCGGATGAAAAATAAAAAAAAAACTTGTCCATAATGATCAACAATTTTAGTCTTCAAAATTTCACAATTTTCTTTTCATGTCAAAGAACCATACAATGACATTTTTTTTTAATGTACTGAAATCCCTTCAAAGAGAATAATAAATAATAAATAATAAGTAGGATAATAATAAATGTCTATTTTTTTAATAGGCCAATGTCAACCTGGAACTGGGCGAAGAGCCTCTGAAGCTGGACATAAAATCGTCGTTGGCGAAGAAATCCAAAGAACCGGAAGTGCCGAAGCTAGTCCCCGCCGAAGAGGAATTCAAACCGTCCTTGAGCGATTTTCCCGTGACCCTGAAGAGGATACTGTCGAACAAGATAATAATGTGCAACTGTCTGAGCGCGATGTGCGCGATATTCGGTATAACGCCGTACATAACGTTCCTGACGAAGTATCTGGAGGTGCAATTCAGTGTTTCCGCAGCCGGTGGCAGCGTGATGACAGGTACGGAACGATGAAATGCTTTCGGCGAATACGAGCTCGATCGATCAAGGACACCCGTTCGATGACCGCTGTTGCAGGTACCGTATCTTTGGTCGGAATGGTTATCGGTTTCCTGATATCGGGTTTGGCGATCAGCAAATTCAAGCCTGGAGCGAGTAAGCTTCTCAGCTGGAACGTCGTCGTCGCCCTGTTCTATTTTTGCATCATGGTGTCGTTCGCGTACGTCAAGTGCGAGGGACCACATATGCAAGGCGTTGATCTGGAGAATAGCAGGTGATTATCGAAATCTCTCTTAGGATTATCGAATACCCTCGCCACTTAGCAAATATCACCCGGTAATGTTTTTGGAGCATTACATCAGCTTTTAATGAGGCCCCGACTGGGCCTTACCAGCTTCCAACTTAACGCTCTGAAATTTTCACAGTGGTCGTTACAAAATATTCTAGTTCCCGTGGTGCGAAAATATTGTACGATACGCGTGCGAAAAACTTTTTCTTTACTCGTTTCGATTGCAACACACGTCAGAAAAAGTTTCATCGCACTAGTATCGTAATGTACTATTTTTAACTCGGTTAAAAAATTTGTTATCGTCAACTACTCTGAAGTAACGACTTCCTAAAGGACTGCACAAATTGCCCTCTTTACTTGGCAAATATCACTCGATAAAAACTTTCGGAGTATTACATCAGGCCCTGACGAGGCCCCGAAAAGGACTTACCACGTGCCGATGTAACGCTCTAACATTTCCACAAGAGACGCAACATAAAAAATTTGTTATCGGCTAAAAAAAATGTTTATCATGAATTAATCTGAACTAACGACTTCCTGAACGACAGCATAAATTTCACGACGGCCTGCAACAACGAGTGCAACTGCGGGGGTGTGAAATTTTCGCCGGTCTGTCACGAGGCGTCGATGACTACTTTCTTCTCCGCCTGCCACGCCGGTTGCACGGGGATAATCGACGGAAAGGACTACGGCAACTGCAGTTGCGTTCCGGACCCGACAAACCCATCGGACGAGGACGCAACGACGGACCGCGACTTCGTCAAAGCCGGGCCGTGTCCATCGGACTGCACGAGGGCGTACTTCATGTACGCCATTCTCAGCACCGTCACCCACATTCTCATGTCCTCCGGAAAGATCGGTAATGTCCTGGTTAATTATCGGTGCGTCGCCAAGAAGGACAAGAGTTTTGCTCAGGGCGTCACTCTGATGATGCTGTCGCTCTTCGCTCTCATACCGGCGCCAATATTGTTCGGCGCGCTGATCGACTCGACTTGCCTCATCTGGGACGAATCCTGTGGGTCACGGGGCAACTGCTGGCACTACGACAGGGAACAGTTCCGATTTATCATCAACTATGTGGCTGCCGGTAGGAGCCTTCTTACCGATAAAACACCGTCGTGGTTACTTACACGCACACGTGTCCAATCGCAACCTCGACTCGATCTGAATTTCAGGACTTTCTGAAACGAAAGAAAAATTAGAAAAAAACATCAAGCATAGTGAAGATGTTCAGAACATTGATTTTGCATAGGGTAAGTTGGGGTGATATGGCCATGATTTTTTTAAACAATGAACATTGGAGGTTTAACGTTGAAAAAAAGTATTTAAATTTTGGTAACCAACTCTACAAACATCGAACTGAAGTAATTCACTCAGGACTTTCGGTATTGTCGATGCGCGATTTAATTGCTGCTCTATAAATATTTGCGATCAGCCATATCATACATATTGACTCTTGCATATATAATCATAATTTTTGGTGCAATTATATTGTATCGACCTACACTAAAAACTGTGCAAACGGCGGCGCCATTCGTTTGTTACGTTAAAAGATATTACGGGCGGCCATATCACACTGACTTACCCTATTAATAATACTGAAGATTTTTTTTAATTATGAATATATTTGACGTGAAAAAATTGCAAATTTCCTTCTTATTTGGTAATCATTTCTATTTTTTTGGTTTTGCCAATTTGTTAACAATTGTTCGGCATCATTATGGTGCGAAATCTACGTTCTTTGCAACTCCCACGTGCTTAATTTTTTTTCAAATTTTTGCCCCAAAGGAAAGTATATGAAAATGTTCCGTGTCTCACTTCTGGTTGGGCGGATACGCAATACACACTGAGAAAAAGCATAGTATTTTCCTACTATACTGATAGTTCCCAGGCGGAACGTTTATATAGATAGTTTCTCATGGCATATATTCAATTGATTGACGCTTTACGTACCGGACACTCGTTGAACGAGGACCTAGAATTTGCCAAAACACAACGTTCGAACGATTCGAATAACAAGTTAATGTGCTAAAAAAAACTGTAAAAATTCACAGACGTACCTTGAAGTGTTGTTTTTTTGATAAGGTAGAAGAAAATGGCCTACGAACATCGGTATCGGTTTTGTTCTTAAAAGAAGGCATGAAAAAAAGTCCTCGGTACTTGAAGGGTTAAATTATAATTATGGTTGCAACCGCGATTTTTTGTCATTACATGCAACTATAAAATGAAGACGTTCTCCTTGGGTACGATTTTTTTTATAGTAAAAAGTCAGTATTGTTGCTTTTGTTGTGTAATTCTTTCCTAGTGCATCCTTCGATCGGTTAAAGATAATTTATTTCGACTCTTTGTTTTTCAGGTTTCACGCTGCTCGCGGCGATACTCGACGGTTTTGTCTGCTACCTCGCCAGAGATCTCGATCTCTACGGTCTGAACGACGACAAGCGTCTCGAATTCGTTAAGGATATAATAACACCGGCGGAAACGACGCAGATCGAGGCGAACGGGACTCCATGCGTCGTTGCCGCGAACACCGAAAAAAGTAACGTCACCGAGAGTCTCAGACTCTGAGAACTGTCGATAAATTATCGCTTCAAATATTCCCGTGCGAAAGAGCAAAAGAGGCGGAAAGAAAGAAAAAAAAAATTCGCTTTACCATTTCGCCGATAATAATAATAATCGCTATATCGCGAAATCTCGTTGATCGAGACAACGCGCGGGTAGTGCCGTTCCGAAGGAATTTGTGGATATATTTGTAAATAAAATGTGATGATTTTTATTAATTCTTCCATACATACATATATTTATATATATATATATATATATATATAGTATATCCAATCAAAGAAATTTCGATTGATCGGGAGTTAATATTAAAGGAGGCGATGATCCTTCGAAATTAATTGCACATCGTCGTGAGTTTTATTGGGCGGTTACGAGTTAGTCGATTAGGTGCTAGTTTGTGGCTGTGCGACGGATTCGCAAACGGTTCAGGTAAGCGGCCCAGTTTCGGCCCGTCTTAAATTGTTAAATGGAAGATTTTATAAAAAATATACGTATTGCAGCATTAATCAAGAGCTTAATCTTTTTGTATCAAACGAAAACTGCATTTATTATTAGCATAAATTGCGTTCGATGGCGGTAACTGGGACAGCGACGGAAACTGGGCCGCTTAGCTTAATCCACTGTCGACATTTAAACGGGAAATTAAGGGGACAAACAACTTTTCAAAATATATCTAAGATGATATGCGTTAAAAAAAAGAAAAAATTCCTGCTCGAATAGGAAATTCGGAGATGATATCGAGTGTACATGCCCTTCGAAGTCCACGCTCCAGCGGGCGTTTCTGCACGGGGTGCGGCCGAGTTCACAGGGGGAAGTTTCGCGAAGGGAGTGGGATTAAGTCTTCGGCAAAGCTCGCGACGAGCTTCTCGATAACATATACCGAAATATAATAATAATAACAATAATATCACAAAAAAGTACAACAGCGTAGCGACAAAAAAGGGTGCAAGCTCGAGAGTTTTTGTTTGAGAGCCTTTTAATTTTTAAGCCTCCTAGATCTCCCGACTAATGAATTCGGCTTTCTGTGCGTTCGTCTGCTCCGCTTTCGCCCGCTTTTTCCTCCCGCGCTCGTCCGCCGGCGTCAGGGCGAAACGGACCCCCGAACGGCGTTTTCCAGGGCGTTTCGTATCGATCGTTCGCCTCTTCTATCCCGACGGAGCCACGCGGAATTACCGAGGATTATAAGCCCGTGCTTCTCTATATACCTCCGTCTTACGCTTTCTTTCGATCCTCGTTCTCTTCTCCGTCGGGTCTCATCGATGTTCTTTCCTTTTTTTTCTCCACATTAAGCTCTTATCGCGGTACGTGCGCTCGGACGATTTTATCGTCGAGCTAAATATTTGTACGGAGAACGATGTGAGATTGTCGACAGAAAAAAAAACAAAAATTGCTACATAGCGCAGATACGTTTGTAATGTAATTGCGATAAATGCGGTGAGCCGATGGCGCGTTGATCAATAAGTAAATTGGCGCCGTTCGTTGTCTCGGAAGATACAGTGTCTAGTGTGCATACACGTTCCCCGTGCGAGCAGCGATCCGCTCACCCACGAACTCGTCGGAGGCGAAGCTCCAGTGCCAAGAGTACGCGTGTTTTGCCGTTGTGTGTACCGACCGTGCATTGTGCATGACCCTGACCCATCTTTCATACAGAGCTCATCAGCGTCTTCTAAGACGAAGTACAGTCGGAGTAAAGCGGCGCTAATGCGACCGTTGGAATACGCTGTCGACCAACATCGGTCAATTCGCACTGGCAAGTCTCCAACCCTTTCCAAACCCCCCTCCCCCTTTTTTTATCTGAATCCGAAATGTGCGAAGAGGTTTTTTTTTTTAAGGCCAGTTACATCGGAGGAGGAAGGAATTCGGGAACCGGAAGTGGGTCGGCGAGTTGGTCTCGGTGCGCGCTCGAAGGCCCAAGAGTGAATCGTGTCTTTGCCTGAAAACGATTATTAGAACTGGAGACAGCATGTGCATAATAATGACTACGACGATCATAATCTTGCTCGTCCGGCCTTGCCGACGTTCGTCTGAATGTCGCAATTTAGAGCTATCGCGCGGTTCTCGTGCTCTCCCGCGAGGCTAGTGGGTTGACTGGAGCGGCGTTCAATTCGTTTCGTACCGAAAAATTCTTCAACAGCGCGTGCAACGCCGGCACCGAGGCTTCCCTCACCTCCGATGGGCACAAGTGTAGCTTTCCCTGTGTCAGACTATTTGTCTTTGCAAAACACCGCTGCTAACTTTCCATGACGATAAGGCGGAGACAAGGCAATCGCAAGGCCTCTGATCTAGACATCGATAGGGTCAATAACAATTCCCCCCCCCCCCCCTCCGCCCTCACCCGGCCAATAAACAAGTTTGCTATTATCTCATCTTTCATACGATTTTTCAGTCATTAATGATTTCATGAAAATTCATGGAACTTTATGGAACTTCACGGAATTCCACGGAACTCCACAAAACTCCATGCGAACTTCATGGAACTTCATGTAACCTTATGTATCTTCATAGAACTTCATGGAACTTCACGGCGCTTGATGGAGCTTGATGGAACTTCACAAAACTTCATGGTACTTCATGAAACTACATGGAACTTCATGGAACCGCATGGAATTACCCAGATAGCCAATCGTAGCACAGGCAAAGAAGGGTTTGCTTTCAAGCTTTGCTGTTTCCTTGCCAGCAATATGGCATCAATAGTTTCTGACACGAAATTGCAGCATTTTGGTAGCAAAAAGCCAGCAACGGTTGCTACAAGCTCATTTGTTATTCTTAGCAGCCGTGAAAAGAGATACAAGTTCCTCCTCATCGAAACCAACTCCTGATTACACATTTTAATCTTATTTTTTATGTGATGAGTGAGTTTGATAATGGGTTGTCAATGAATTACGATACATGATAATGAGTTATTTAAGAGTTTGTTTTGCCTAAGATTTTCCAAAATTTCACGCAAAATAACCGTGACTCAAGCAAAGTGACCTTCGTAGTGAGTCGCAAAGCACCAGCCAGCAAGCCTTGCTGACAACTTGCTCACAATATGCTCCTAAGAATTTTGGACATTGAATTCTGGCAAAAATATTAGGCAAATGCGGGCGCACATGCCGCAATTTTGCCGCCATCACGTTGCTGACAAAATGCTATCTGGATACATGGAACTACATGGATCTTCATGGAACACCATGGAGCTTCATAAAAATGAATCGAAGAATTTAATAGATATAGAGAACAAGGATTTGAGGAAAGGAATTTAAGGAATTTATATGGCTTCGCTTATTCCTGAACATTTTCAAACATATTCGAAAAATGTTCATTGACTTAATCATCAGTCTCAGGGCAATTACTTTGAGGATGGATGAAACATGATACGGCACTCTTCTGTCGCGAGGCGCTTCTCGCGTCTACGTAAACATCGACTTGCGTCTCGTGCGCTTTAACTTTGTGCAGACAGTGCACTTTTCGCGGTCACGATGCATCATAAAATTCGCCCGGTTTATAAATCATTTTGGTGACATTTTTTCATTTTAATTTTTGTGTTTTTTTTTTTTTTCGTAGAAACCCTCCTCGCCATTTCCGCTGTCGAGTCGCGCAATATCGCTCGATGTTGGGATACTCGTGCATGGCTGATGGATGCGCAGCCACAGACACGCGCACACACACACAGTGCCGATGACGCGACAAAATTTTGTCGTCACCGCTCTTCACTTCCCTTCACAAATCTAATCAGACATGCTTGGTGCCGGTAGCTGTTTCATATCGTTCCGTACCGACGGCTGACGTTCTAGTTTATTGGGGATACAATTGGCAACTGATTTTCCGAGAATCGGTAACTAATCTTTAGACGAAACTGCCTTGTCGTTTCCGTGTTGACAAATCGAGTATACGAAACGACGATTCACTTCAAAAGTGTCCCCAGAAAATCATGTCCACCAGCCCCGCTCCCAGATTTCGGGGGTCTCGGTAACAGCAAAACAAAAAAAAAAAAACCGGAAGAAAAACAACAATTGTTTTCTTGTTCATTTTCGAATGTCATTCTGGCCACGGACACGTACTTTGTATTTAAAGAAAAAGATAAAGTCAACCAGACGAACAAAGTTTATTGAATCCAATTTTGGAAAAAAATTGAACTTCTTCAAATACATATCCGTTGGAGTGCTATAGAAGTTAGGAAAGTCTCTCCAATGCTGTCATTGACAGCTGTCACTTTTCTCAATTAGTTTATTTTCCAGCGAAACGATAAAAAAAAAAAAAATATCCTCTTACATTATATTATTATTATATAAATATATATAATTATAATTGTTATGAATATTTATATTATAATTATTATGAATATTTATATTATTACATGACGTTATGTTATATTATCGGCCGTTAGGAAACCAATATTTTGTGAAACGGGCCGCCAATAATTTCGTGGGAGCAACGTTGCTAACTTCAATGCCTTTTAGTTGGCTCCATCGCGGTGAAGGTGACCCGCATTACCCCCACCGCGCTTGCAGTCAATAATTTATGACGCGAGCATTCTTATCAGGGGGATAGTGTCGTGTGTTTGCTAGTTTGCAACGAAACGTTGACGAAGACGAATATGTCGACGAAGAAAGCCCTCACGTGGGGCAACGAAGGAGAAAAAAAGAGAGACGCTCCTTCCGAGTACGATGTACCTGAGCCTCTTCTGCAAATCATGCTCAGCTGCCGTTCGCTGCGGTTATCGCATAAGTTTGCAGATTTATCATCGAATCCGTTGCGGCGCCGAGACTGACGCGTACGCGCGCGCGCGCGCGTGTACACGCGAAGGCTAATTAGTTCGGAGGACAGTGGAGGAGATCGTCGAGGCGAGGACGAATTTTGCTTCTAATGAAAATTTCACCGAGACGATTGACGCGCACATCTGCGAGCTTTGCATCGGCGCGAGGAAGAGTTCGGTGTATGCTTTGAGAGCAACGCGCGGGCGGGTACGTGCGACGGAGGACCGTCTTCAACGGTCCCCGCCGCGGGACCGCGGCGGCTCTCTATTAAATCATAATGGGCTCACAATGTGGAGGATAGAGCCCGACATAGCTCACGGTATCTAGCTGGCCGGCAAGCGAAGCTAGGACTGAACGTCGCTCGGACTATGCATCGCAACGAGTCTACGATCAGCCGAGCCAGTTCCAGCCAACCATACCAATGAACCAATCCAGAACCACTTCGGAAAGCGGACTGTCCGCGAGCCGTCGTTGTCCGCGAAAATCGTTCTGACAACAAATTTACCTGTACGACAAAAATATAGGCAATTCAATCATAATCGGATATGGGATTCCTCGTCAATTAATCTTTTATGATCGAACCCAATGATCGGCAACTGAGCATTTTTCTTATATTGACCAAAAGACGCGGTGACGTACGCTCAAAGTTGTTGTTGTTTTTTTTTTTTTTTTGGTACAAATAACGCATTGATTTATTAATAGATTATTTGCTTCAATCGATTGGGAAATTTTTGTCGCGTCAGCTTAAATAACACCTTTGATCGAACAATTTCTTTTGTCTCATTGCAGAAAAAATTCTCCTCGATGAAAGACCGGGCGACGTAAGGGAGAGCGCGGCAAGATCGACCGCCTTTCCGATTTTCAATATGATTTTATTTTGTTTCCCGATAAATAAAAAAAAAAAAACACTCTTATTTTTTTCCACGGCATTGTCGAAAAAACCGCCATCCATTTAAACGGTCCGTTTTGGACCGCTCTCCCCCCAAGCCTGATTTTTTTTTCCACGAAGAATGAAAGTCTTCTCACAAGTAACATCACACATATGCGCAAAGAGAATGTAAATAGATCGCACGAAAGGTTTGCAGTGGCTGAAGCGATACGTATTTGCCAAATAGACACACATACACACACACACACACACATACGCACACGTTGATAGACGGAGAAGATGACACGAAGATAATCGGCGTCTATGACGAGGACACACGGGCTCGATTCTCGTTATGTGTAAGACATCAGGAGGACGAGTGTGAGTCCCCCTTTTATCTATAACGCACACGAATAACCATCGGCGTACCTACATGAATTCCTAGGCGAATTCACCTCGGGAGCTCGACGGTGCTCGATACACTTGCACCAATGCAGCTCGTCGCGTCCCTTTCTGCCTCGCGGTTTCGTATCTCCCTGCTATCTGTCTCGATCTCTCTGTGCATATCTCGCTCGAATCTTATCTATCACCCTCGCTCGTTCCGTCTCGCTCCGTTCGTTTCTTCAAGATGAAGACCTCGTACGCCGACGCGTAGACAGAAGTCTTCACGTGGACGCTAAAGTGGCGGAGGGAGGGAGAGCCGGAGGGGGGTGGGGAGGGGAGGGGGGGGGCGATTGGATCGAAAAGATTTACGCACGATCTCAATACTCGTCTAATTACACGCGCCACTGCACCTCAGTTGTGAAAGAATATCGAGCGTTCTCGGACGCGCTAGTTCATTCCGGCCCGTTAAAGGCCCCTCCGAGTGAAAGAGCCCTCCCCGGGGCCCCGTCGTGGTCTTGCAGCTCGAGGGCGCGTGGAGCTTTTTCCTCACAGCCGGTGGAGGACCTTCGGGATCGTTGTCTCGTTCATTTTTTTTTTGTTTTTTTTTTTTTTTCGAGCCCGTTTCTCCGTTCGGCTTCGCGATAAATTTGATTTAACAAAATTCGTCTCCTCCATAGGACTCTCGGTGTTTACCTCGTCGTCATTATTTCCGGCGATTTTGAACCGGTGACTTCGGAGGAGATACTAAAAATATTGTCTAAAAAATTCATGAAACTATGGATTTAAAATCGCGCGGTCGTCTCTGAGGTCGGGAAGAGTCGGGACGGATCGCACCGAGGCTCTGCAGGAGCGCGATATCCTGGTGAAAAAATGTCGAGGACCCTCGGGTCTGCGAGATATCCTTCGAAGCTTTCGATCAGTAGCGCGAATCGCCTCTAGTACGTCGAAGCTCGGAAGGTGACGAGGATAATCGAGAGTGAAGCGGAGGAGGCAGCCGGTGAGAAGAAACACGGGGAAAAGTACGACGCGTGCTGTGCGGTGAGTGTCGGGGGTGTGTGAGAGAGTTCGCCCGTTAAACTCGTCGATCGTAAAACTTATATGAATAATAAGATTTCAAACGGAGCCATGAAGGCCACCGAGAACTCGAGCGACTCAAGCAACCGCGAGAAAAATGGTCCGGAGAGCGTTAATCTTCTGAGAGTGCCGTCGACCCCGCCGGTCGCAACGACGACCGCCGTCACCGCCAAGCGAAGAGATCTCGACGACGTGTTCAAGGGTATCCCCATAACCGACGAGACCAGCTGCGGAATATGGTGCTTCAAGGGACCGAATCTTCAGCGCTTCGCCAACAAGAAAGCCTACGTCCTTCTATACGGCGTACTCGGCTGCATATTCTCGGCGAGCTACGCGTACTTCAACGGTACGATCACCACAATCGAGAAGAGATTCAAGATACCGTCGAAGACAACCGGTAAGTTTGAGGAAGTAATGAGAAATTCGGTCGATCATAAAGATAGAGGAAAATCGATGCGAATTTCAACCCGCGTACATGTATGTGTGAATGTTCAGGTCTCATCACCGTTGGAAACGACATCTCCCAGCTATTCGTGTCAGTCATCCTCTCCTACTACGCCGGAAGAGGCCACAGGCCCAGGTGGATGGCCGTTGGAATTTTCTCCGTGAGTTCAGCCGATCGGCCATTAATTTTAGAGACAACAAAAAAAAACAAAAAAATTAGAAAACATTGCGGTATCGACTTCTATATATATATATATATTTTTTTTTTTCTTAATATGATATTGGAATATGAGATGCTGGAGCGAGAGCACAGCTGTTTGAATTAACGGGCGTAATGGGGGAACTTACGCCGTGCTAGCAGTTCGTTATTGAAGTGGGCAATGCGTGCGGTGAATATCGTAGCCTCGGTCCTACCGACCATTCACGCCTATTCCAACGTACACTCCGGCTAGCTCTCGCGAGAGCTTCATTCACTGGAGCCACGGATAAATACGTAGGGAAGGTCGTAGATCTCGAGAATAGAGAGACGCTGCATTCGAAGCTTCCGTTCCCAGATATCGCACGCATGCTCTCGACCGATGAAACGCGGACGCTCGTGAAATTATATTCGATCGGCGAGATCGCTAAAATTTGGAGATCGATTATATTTGTTATGGTTTTTTTTTTTTTTTTTTTTTACACCAAACGCGCGACAATCTTCGCGACGGACTCGGGGAGAGCCGCGATAAGACTCGATCGACCTCGGCGATTTTTATTTCCATTCGAACGGATAGAATTGCCGAATCGTCGCGCTTATCACGGATAAACAGTGTTATCTTGATTGTCCCGTGTGTATAATCTGCATCGGCGATCTTTATTTAATTGTGGCCGACCCGATCGGCCACTGGGTTGTCGCATGACTTTTTGCGAGACGAGTCACACCGAACGTCTCGCATAGTTTAATAAATGAGCAATTTTGTAGACGACTGTACGAAATGATTATTTATTATTTAAGCTAGTGTGCCGTTGCTTGATATTATATTTTGTGAAAATTGATCGTGACATTTAAATTCTAGCAAATTTTGAAATATTTTGTATATTCAAATGAAAAATAAAAAAAATACAATAGATAGTGCAGCATTTAGCAGTTCGTACTGAGCGATAACAAGCCTTAGTGGAGGGTCCGTTCTGATGCGTGACGTTTTTTGCAGGATCAGTCAAACTAAACGTTTTGCATAGAATAATAAATAATCGATCGTATACACAGCTGTATGAAATTATTATTTATTACTTGAGCTAGTGAGCGATGCTTGATATTGTTTGGTGAAAATCACTCGGGGCATTTCAATTTCATATAATTTTGGAATATTTTATTCGTATAAAAAATAAAAAAATAAATAGAGCAGCAGTTAACAGTTCGAACGAAGGGATAACAATCCTCAACGTCCTGAGGTCGTGCTGTTTTGCTGCTTTATTTTTTATAGGACAAGCCACTGAACGTTTTGCATAGAATAATAAATAATAAAATTCATACATAGCTATACGAACTGATACTAATACTAATATTAATTGAACTAATATTAATACTAATATTAATTATTGGAGCTCGTGAACAAAGCTTGATATTAAATTTTGTGAAAATCGCTCGAGGTATTTAAATTTTATAAAATTTTTGAATCTTTTATTTATACCAGAAAAAAAGAGCAGTCACGCGGTTGACCGTTCGAACGAAGAGATAACAATCCTTAACGTCCTCAGGTCGTGCTGTTCTGCTGCTTGACGATGCTGCCTCACTTCCTTTACGGGCCGGGCGAGGACGCCCTCCTCCTGACGAGAGAAAACGGCTTGAGTCCGGCGACGAACACGAGCAGCAACACGACGACAAAGGTGGTCGAGAGACAACGAAAGTTTCTGTGTCTCGGGAGGGAGGGTCGGGGCAAGGATTGCCAGGAGGACGAGGAGGGTAACTTGGCACCTCAGGTGCTCCTCTTCATCGCCCAGCTTGTTTCCGGAGTCGGTGGCTCGCTGTATTATACCCTGGGTACTTCTTACATGGACGACAATATACAAAAATCCAAAACACCGATGCTCATCAGCGTCTCGTATTTCTTGAGGATGCTGGGACCGGCGATTGGCTACGGGCTCGCTTCGTTCGCCCTGAAACTGTACATCAGCCCGACTCTGACGCCGACGATAAACATGCAGGATCCTCGGTAATGATTTCAGCGGCGGTAATCCACACTCGAAAGGAAGCCGAAGAGTTACACTGTCAAAATAAATTGTCCATTACATTACATTAAATTACATTATATTACATTACAATTCCAAGTCTTTTGCCTGAAATGTACGAAAAGCTTCCAGTACCGTTCGTTGCTTTTCAATCAAAATTTTGTTCACAGTGTTCTAAAAATTTTTGTCGTTATTTTTTTTATTGATATTGAAAGCAAGAAATAATAATATTAATTTGCGAACAAACAGGTGGCTCGGCGCGTGGTGGATCGGATGGATAATCCTGGCGATCCTCCTTTTCCTCTTCGCCAGCGTCATCGCCCTCTTTCCAAAAACCCTGCCCCGAGCAGCAGCCCGGAAGATGATAGCTCTCGAGCGCAGCAAATCGCACTCCAACACGAAAGACAACCCCCAAGAGCCCGAGCGACCGGCGTCCGTCGCCGACATGCTGAGGACCTTCAAGCGACTCCTCACGAACACGACCCTCATGTGCAACAACCTCGCGACCGTTTTCTACTTCATGGGGTACATGCCGTACTGGATCTTCATGCCGAAGTACATCGAGACCCAGTACAAGCAATCGGCCTCGGTATCCTCGCTGATCACCGGAACAGTCGGATTGATCTTCAGCGCCTTCGGTATTCTTCTGTCGGGTCTCGTCATCTCCAAGTACAAACCCAAGGCCAGATACCTTGCGGCCTGGAACGTCATGGTCGGCGCCGTTTCCGTGATGGGAATGATATCTTACGCCTTCCTCGGCTGTTCGGCGAACGACAATCAAATGGCTGTTCAGGCAGACGGAGCCCTGATGACTCGTCTTCCCTGCAACGAGCCCTGCCACTGCGACTACGTTACGTACAATCCGGTCTGCTCGGAGGAGGGTCAAACCTTCATATCTGCTTGTCACGCCGGCTGTCGTCGTCTTCAGGTACCTCCTTCGAGAGAGCATTGACAACACATTTCGTTTGATAATATGAAAGAAAAGAAAAAGTCTATAGATGTGTATCACATAATCGACAGGTGCTTATCAGTTCGTACATAGGCACCGGGTTATCGGATCGTGCTTGGAGATCGCGGACTGAAAATTTGGAATTTGAAATCCGTCCAGTTTACTCGTCGTTGGACGATACCATTAAGAGGGACGGGGCAAAAGGGATAATTCTTTATCCGTCTACTGTTTTTACTAATGAGTTTTATTGACAGAGTTTATTTTTGCTGCAAATCGATCAATGTTTAACGGCAGAAATAACTCGACCTCCGCCTCCGGTAGCTTAACTCTGATTTTCCATAATTCATGTCACATTAATCCCTCAACCAATGTTTAATAATACAGCGACAATGTCAACTGTGCGACGCTTATGACCGTCTGAGACCTATGAAAACATTGTTCTTGGCGATAACAATTTATTTTTTCTCACATTGTTCGGTTCGATGAACCGACGAGAGATAAGATAGTAATACTAGACAATGTTGATTGACACTGCAGACACTTCGATCAAATTAGTTTTCAGAACTACTGTTTATTTAATTGGCATTTTTTTTTTTTTTTTAGGTTGATAAAAAAGGCAACAAGATTTATACGGATTGTAATTGCGTGAGACCAAAGAAGTCTCAGGCGCTGGCTTATCTATCCGGCAATTGGTCGACCTTTCCGACGGATTTTCCATTCGAAACGACAACCGAGTTCGACCCGAGATCGATGAACTCGCTGCTGGGAACTGCCGTTCCCGGACCGTGTCCCGTCGACTGCATGCACAAATTTTACGTTTTTTTGGCTGTCGTGTGTCTCTTGAAGTTCAGCGGGGCAACGGGAAGAGCGTCGAATTTTCTCGTGTCCGTCAGATGCGTCGACGAGAAGGACAAAACCGTCGCGATGGGTTTCGGATTGACGATCATGAGTCTCTTCGCCTTCATACCATCGCCCATTCTCTTCGGTTTCATTCTCGGTAAGTACCAAGCGCCGGAGACTGGAATTTATTATCTTCGACCCTCGCGATAAGTTGGTGAGGTGAAAATTGCTTGAAATAAAAATTACTTGCAGATAACACCTGCATAGTCTGGGGAAAAACGTGCTCCGGAACCGGAAACTGTTGGCTCTACAATGGGGAAGCGCTGCGATATCTTCTCAACTTTACCGCAGCGAGTGAGCACTCGCTTTTCTTTGGGCGATTAACGCCACGATGAATATAACTCTCATTATAAATTATAAATTATAAATTATAAATTATAAATTATAAATTATAAATTATAAATTATAAATTATAAATTATAAATTATAAATTATAAATTATAAATTATAAATTATAAATTATAAATTATAAATTATAAATTATAAATTATAAATTATAAATTATAAATTATAAATTATAAATTATAAATTATAAATTATAAATTATAAATTATAAATTATAAATTATAAATTATAAATTATAAATTATAAATTATAAATTATAAATTATAAATTATAAATTATAAATTATAAATTATAAATTATAAATTATAAATTATAAATTATAAATTATAAATTATAAATTATAAATTATAAATTATAAATTATAAATTATAAATTATAAATTATAAATTATAAATTATTTCTTTAATTTGTCCTTTTGCAGCTTTCGTGACGATCGGTACGCTCTTCGACGTCGGTGTATGGTATTACGTGAAGGACGTGAAGATATTCGACGAGGAGATCGAGCTGGAGCAGATCGCCGACGATCCAGTCGAGACAATCGTGACGTAGTGAAAATGTCGGGAAAAATTTTTCGTCGCGATTCGGTGTTACCGATCGTTGGTAACAACAAAAAAAAAAAAAAAAAGAAGACGAAAATCATCGAGTGCGAAGACAGGTCGATGAGCCGAGAACAAAAAATGTCGATAGATAGCGAGAACTCATGGAGTGGGAGACACGAGAGAGAAGAGAAGGAGGCGGCCGAAGAATAAAGACTTTCCAAGTACCTTAAGCACTTTCCTATAGATATTTATAGATTCTCCATATTGTTATATACAAGCACGATGCCTTACGAAATATCGGGCACGATAGGACATTTTATAATATTGTATCATCCGTTACGAACTTTCAGATACGCCGGATGTCTATAGGATTTTGAGGATAGCGTAGTAAAATGTTCTTTGTAAATTTACAAATTTATCCGATGACGTACAATTAATTTTAAAAAGTTTCGTTTCGTCGAATTTAATCGATATACGAGTCGCGTGATTTTTCGAGTCCCATTCGAGCTCTGATAATTTTAAATAGAGTGTCCCTTGCATCCTTCCTAGATAGCGATCGAAGAGTAATCCGTTGCGTGTCAATGATACGAAAATCTGTGCGCCGGCTTGCGTTCACAAGCAATCTTTGGTGATATGAAATTAAATTTATTTTAAATAAAAATATACAAAAAAAAAAAAAAAAACAAGTACCTATTACTCTAAGTCCTGAAACGTATTTTCGTGTGGCGATGATGCTAGTTGATATTAAATGCTTTATCTACGCCGACTTTTTTTTTACAGATACATATAAAACTATCCATATCTGTATAGGGCAACCTGCCGACGATGGGTGGTGAAGCTTCCGGATATTCTTCGTCGTCTTCCTCGCGATACGACATTTTATAATATTATATCTTCCGTTACGAACTTTCAGATTCGCCTAATGTCTCCTAATTTGTACAATGTAAAGAAAAATGTCTATGAAATTTAATGTACAGGACTGGAAGTTTTTATGCAAAAACTGGTATATTAAATTTCAGGTACAATTGTGACGAAAAATTAATGTTCTGTGTATTAAAAACATTGGAAATACTTTATTTATAATGATTTACGATAATTTCAATGAAAAAGTATATTAAATTTTTCATTGCAATTGTGCATTAAATTTAATATACCAGTTTTTGCATAAAAACTTCTAATCCTACATTAAATTTACGATTTTTTTTTTACACAGTCGCAAAAATGACCTTTGTAAATTCACAGATTGATCCGATTTCCGAAAATCCGTACACTGATCCGCATTCACAAGCAATATTTGATGATAAGAAATAAAATTTGTTTGAAATAAAAATATACAAAAAAAAAAAAAGAAAACAAGTACCTTACACTAAGTCTTGAAACGTCTTGTACTGTGGTGATGATGCTCGTTATTTATATTAAATGCTTCGTCCACGTAGATTCGTCACTGATGGACGATAATCGATTCTTTTTTTTTTTTTTTTTACAGGTACGTATAAAACTATCTACATCTACAAGGCGGTGGAGAGCGGACCGCCTTTGTTTTTTCCGTCTGCCGCAGGGTTCGTTTGCGAGCTTGTCGCGGCTTCCGGACTTTTACTCCCGACAGGATTGCCAGATTTTGGAAAGGAAGCGATCGAATAGTGTTTTTCTCCCACGTCAAGCAAGCTTCCAAACCCCGAGGAAACTTGTCCTCGTGAGGGCGGCCTGCCGACGATGGGCGGTGGAACTTCCGGATATTCCTCGTCTTCCTCCGGCAAAGTTTCGTTCTCCAAGCGATGTCTTCGGTCCCCATCGACAGATTCCAGCAGCGAGCGAATGGTATCGAGCCTCTCCTGACTCACGTGTTTCTGATGTTGCGGCAGGAGTATCTGAAATCCCTGTTGAGAAACTTCCGGTCGCGCGTGTCCACCTCCGGCCATCATCGACGCGACGACCAGCGGTCCCATAACCGGTATTCCAACTTCGTTGAAGTCCCCCTCGTGGCTCTTGAACGAGTCGCCGTTGCCGTCCTTCTTGAACTCGAAGCTGTTGGTCCGCGAGAAACCTCCCGGAGTGTTGGCAAGATTTTCCAGACTCTTGCCGTTTCGCTGATTGGCTCCGTCGATGATCGACGGATTCATCGATGCTCTCGGGTCCTCGTAGTTATCGGGATTGGGGAAAGGTCGCTTGTTCGGCGAGGAAACGAGACTCCCGTAGTCTTTCGAGGGATCGTCGAAGACACCGCTGGAAACGCGTCTTCGGGACCGCGGTCCAATGCTGCTGAGATCGCTCTCCACGTCAGAGTCCAATTCCAGCGGTCTGTAAGCGATCTTCGGGCTCGAGCCCGATATCTTCGTGCCGTTTTTCGTCGTCGCACCGTCGTCGTCGCTCGACGAGTCTAGCTCGTCGTCGGTATCGGCGGCGCGCATTTTCGTCGTTACGGAACGGATCTCCTGGGAAAATGCGAGCACGGAAGTCATCCTGCGATCTCCGGGTCCGAGTGGACCGTACTTGAGGGGTTCCGATGATTCCTGGCGGGCGTCGTCGGTTGGCTTTTGCTCGCGAAGGTCGAGAGTCGAAGAATCAATGATAACCACTCGATTCACATCGGGTTCAGTTTCATCTGAAAATTTAAAGAGTCATTGATCAATTAAAAGAATCATTGTAAACGAACGAGGCATTAATTAAGAGCAGCGCAGTTAGGGTCGAATTTTAAGACGTTAGTTTGAACTTGCGATCGCCCTTAAGATCGGACTTAAGACCGAAGTTTGGCGCGAACTTCATCCAGTGCTTAAGATGTATCTTAAGTTCGAAACTCAGATCGAACTGGAGTCTGAACGCAAATTGAATTTTACTTCGAGTTCAATCTTGGGATCGAAGTCAAGTTGTACGCAAGTTTGAACTCAAGTTCAAAGATAAGTTCTAAATTTAACGCCTTTTCGGCATTGAATCTATACACAGTCACGAGTAGGTGATTTATCAAAAGAATTTCTTGAATCCGTTTCTATGGAATGATTGCTGGAGAAAAATTGTTCATAAATGGAGGGCGATACGTTTTTTTTTTAGATATCTTCTTATCGCTTCTTATTAGTTCGAACCAAAGATCATCATTCTTGAATTGGTACCTACGGTTAGTTTTGTGCTCAGAGCTAAGTTTGAACTTAAGACCAAACTTAAGCACGAAACTTAAATCACGTTCGAACTTAAGAGCGATCTTAAGGTCAAACTGACGTCTTAAAAATTGACCCTTAGCCAAGTTACTTAAGTCTTAATGCAAGCATACCATGTCCGCTATTGGACGGTGCAGCGTTCTCGTCAAGCAAGGGAACCGCCTGGATTCTCGTAACATCCTGCAATTCAGTTGCTCGAGGCAGTTCCGATTGCGGATTGCCGTAGATCTTCATTTTCTCGCAGAAGAACCACAGAAGAGCTTGGCACGCAGCGGCAATGAGGAGAAGAATCGCCGTAAGAAAGTACAGATAGTTGCCCAGGGAGTCCGTATCGTGAAGATGACACGTCGATCCTCCGCCCCAATGTTTGCAGGTCATGTCAGCCATCTTTTGATAGACGAGCTTGCCTGGTACGTAGACGAACACCGACACCAACGTCAGCCATAATGCTATTGCAAGCGCCTTGTCTTGGATGTAAACTGCTCGCAGGACAATCAGCACACTGCCGACGATACTCGAAGCCGCCAAACAGTAAACCAGCAGTGTTGCGATCTTGAAGAAAAAAAAAAAAAAAACAGATTTTCAATTAATCTGGCCATTATCTGCCAGTTTATGTATCAGGCCTACCTCAAAGATGAACCAACCGGTCTGGCAAGCGCCGGATCCGCAGGGACCTTCCTTGGCTTGAACGTTTCCCGGGCCCACCACGTCTTCGACGTAGCTGCAGCCACTGTAGATCTTCACGTTGCCGACGTTCTCCACGATCTTGCATCCGGCGTGACAAGGGCTGTAGAACGTGAAGGTCGACTTGCTGTCGCACACCGGACGGAAATCGGCGTCCTTCGAGCAACGGCAATATCTCAACAGACCGAATCTGTTCAGAAAATGATTTTAGAGCAGTTTTATATCAGAGATTTCAGAGTAGTTTTATATCAGAGATTTCAGAGTAGTTTTATATCAGAGGTTTCAGAGTAGTTTTATATCAGAGACTTCAGAGTAGTTTTATATCCGAGATTTCAGAGTAGTTTTATATCAGAGATTTCAGAGTAGTTTTATATCAGAGATTTCAGAGTAGTTTTATATCAGACGTTTCAGAGTAGTTTTATATCAGAGGTTTCAGAGTAGTTTTATATCAGAGATTTCAGAGTAGTTTTATATCAGAGGTTTCAGAGTAGTTTTATATCAGAGATTTCAAAGTAGTTTTATATCAGAGATTTCAGAGTAGTTTTATATCCGAGATTTTAGAGTAGTTTTATATCAGAGATTTCAGAGTAGTTTTATATCCGAGATTTCAGAGTAGTTTTATATCAGACGTTTCAGAGTAGTTTTATATCAGAGGTTTCAGAGTAGTTTCATATCAGAGATTTCAGAGATAGTTTTATGTCAGAGGTTTTAGAGTAGTTTTATATCAGAGATTTCAGAGTAGTTTTATATCAGAGATTTCAGAGGTAGTTTTATGTCAGAGATTTTTCGATACTCACGATCCTCCTCGCTGTCCGGCGATCGGTGGCTTGTCGCATGTCGCGAAAATCAGCGAAAAGATTATCGTGGCCGCAAGTACGAGCGCGACGACGTTGTAGATCGTCAACGTTCTCGCCCGTGGTCTCGTTCTCGCTATTACCATTCCCGATATAATTATCACCATCCCGATGATGATCGGCTTCAGCATGTCTGGAAAAACGGACGCATAGGTTGAAATCGTTCGCTCGGCCGATTCGACGCCGAGATCGTCGCTTACTCACTGACGATCAGTCGCGATGATAAAGGATCTCCGAATCCCATCAGCATTCCCGTGGGTCTTGGCACGTGGTACCGAGATTCCAGAATGATGTTTTCACTCGCGACAAAGTTTATCACCGCCGTTGTGCAGAAGACAGCCGTGAGAACGGCGCAAGCGAGAATCTTGTTGGTGAAGAGTCTGACCAGGGACCTGAAGTAGCCGATACCGCCGACCTTCGTCGTTTCCGTTACTTCGAAACTGGTTGGGCTCGCTCTTCCCGCCAGATCGAGGATCGACGCCGCGGCTTGTTCCACCACCTGAAGACAGCACACAATATATTTGTTGCGAATAAATTTTATTTTAATTAAAAATTTCGTAAGCCCATGAAATTCAAACGGTTCAATCAATTTTCGTCAAATTTAATACCAAACATTGTACAGTGTTATTTCCGTGTCAAATTTAAGCTCCATACCTCCATGTTCACTGGAATGAGATCGTTTTCCGTAATTAAAAAAAAAAATATCAAAATTCCATAAAATCTGACGGCTCGGATAGATTGTGGCCAATTTCAATGCCAAAGGTCCTTGATAAAAATATTATTTTTTCTGACTAAATTATCACACTCCTGCAACGAGGGTGGCAAGTGGCGGATTTTTGACGAGCGAGAGGAATCGGCCACTTTCCATCACCGTTGCGGGCATATAAATATGGCCACTTTTTAGCATAGTCAGAAAAAAAAATATCTATGCCTCACGGGGGGAGCGGATTTTCACCTCGCTTCGCTCCGGCAAACCTCACACTCGATGAAAATCACGCACCTTCCTCCCTAGCAGCATAACGCACTAATTCATGTGCACTTTTGGGAGGACAGCTCCAAATTTACGCAAGTTTGAGATACCACAGATATTCTAAAAAAAAAAAATTCCAATCCGTTCTTAATCTTCATAAAAAAATTGGTTTAAATGAGTATCAAATTTCAAGTATCTCAAATCGTCTCCGAGTTACAGTCGTTTCAAACACTGCAAGTTTGTTACAGACGTACACCCGGACGCCAAGTAAAAATCACATTTGTCGATCTTTCAGTCCATTTTAAGTACGTTGAAACTAAACACTCAAAATCCTTCTTTACGAATATCAAAATAGCATTTCTCGCGTAAATTACCGATACCTCGGACGGCAGTCTCCTGGGCAGCCAGGAAACGAAGAGTCCCGGAACCGCCAGTAAAAGCGCGAGAATCGGCCATCCGAGCCACCAGGCGCCGATCTTCCGTTGCGAGTCGATGATCGTCAATGTGTCCGCATCGATCCCGAGACATCCCCATGCGATCGTGTATCCCAGAAGAAGTCCCATCACTTTGACGGAAACGATAATGCCGATCAGCGCTGGTACGTGTCGTTTCTTCGTGTTATCGTCCAGATACGATAAACCGAGCGCGTAGTAAGCGACGTTCGCTATTCCGATTAATATCTGAATGGCGATGACGAGAACGAGCATCATGTAGCACGGTTCCTCGTCATCGTAGCTGATCCTCGCGGATTGTGGTGAGCACAGTTCAGGGTTGTCCTCTGGAGAGCAGATAAAAATCATTCAACCGAAGTCCTAAGCTGATACCGAGCAGGCATTCAACATCGTTGCATCGGGGCCTGACCTGGGCCTGATCATGCCCAATTCGGACCTTATCGGTCTCCGTTTCTAACGCTCACAAAATTCTACAAGCGATCTCGCGTGGTAGCTCCTAACAATCCGTTGATCAATAGCAACGCGTCGATAAGGTTTCCGCCCGATAACGAATCGGGTCATCGGTACAAGGATACTAAAAGGGAAGTGAGAACAGCTCACCAGCGTATATCGACATGTGGGTGACGTTCTCCGCTTCATCGATAGTTGTCGCCTTATGCGAAAAGTGCGGTATGATTAGGATGACGAAGCCGGCGCTCTGCAAGAGGATCAGACATCCGGTCCACGCCGCTCTGTGAATCCTGTCGCCCCAGTAGGCCACCGGTAGAGCCAGGATGGCGGGTGTCAATCCGCCAATGATGAGGATCCAGTCTGTGACAATTTAGGATAGCGTTGATGACCCGATTTATTACTCGCTTAGTTTTGTCAGTGAGTCGCTGAAATACCGACCCATCATTCTTGGATCAAATTTGAATCCTCTGGCGAGGGTGGGACTCGTGATGTAGAGGTAAGCCTCAGCGGCCGCTTGAATTATTCCGACCCAGCACATCAGGCCGACGAAGAGTCGTCGGGTGGCGAATCTCGCTAATTTCGGACATGGCAACTGTCTGCAGCCGCAGTCGAGGGACTCGCTGGGTATTGGATTTGCCGGGCCGGAGAGGCCTCCTTCGACTTCCGACCTCATTACCTCTCGAGGCCCGATAGTCATTGCTTTTTCACTGCCTGTAAAGAAAATAAAATAAATTAAAAAAAAAAAAACACTTGTCTGTCATCAAAAAACCGTTCGAAGTAGATGGAAGCGACATTGGCACCAAAACCGCGGGTCCGGCAATTAATTCGCGGTAGGATTTGACACGCCGCGCTTAGAAATGGTTACGCGTCACCGTACACCAGCCGCGTTATCTATCGATCACCTTGTGAGTCATCGGTAAAATGATTCCTCCTCGGAATTTAAGTCCCACCTCAAACGATCGATACAATTGTGTTCTCATGATTATTTTATTCTCAACGCTCGTCGATAATATTTGACAGGAAATTGTAATTTGCGGCTTATCGATTCGACGATCGACGAGTGCGAATATTTTCTTCATTTTTTTAGGTTCTTCACGTAAAATTATTTTTACTCGGAATTTAAATGCCACCTCAAAGTTCGATTTGACGATTAACGTGTGTCAATATTTTTTCATTTTTTGTTTTTTTTTTTTTTTTCACGTGTTATTCGACAATTGGGCGGACACACACACACACTCTACTCACGCGGCAACGATTGCGCCGATCCTGATCGCGATGGCGCACCAGCGACGGATATAATGAACCTTATTGCTGATTTAATGTTTGATTTCTGTTTTCAGTCCGCGACACATGTCGTATTGCTCTCCGGCTGCGTTTGATCGTTCAACTCCTCGCGGCGACTCGTCACGATTATCCCGGGCAAGTTTCGCCGCACGAACTAATCGAGCGGACCCGGTGAGCACGGAGAGGCGCGGCGGTGGGTTACGGGTACAACAAGGCCTTATCTCAATACAGATACGGAGCCGTGATATCTCGACGATAAAGCCTTTGGATGTAACGCGAACATGTGCCATGGTGGGAATAATATCACTCACCGATGTTGCGATGCGTCACACATAGAACGACTATTAATATACAGAAGAAAAAAATCATTACATTTTTTTTTTCTCAAGATACCTTGTTTTTTTTGCCACTATCGCGGCATGTTCAATTCATTTAGATGTAAGGCGGACATGTGTGCCATTGGGGGAACAATATCACTCACCGACGGTGCGATGCGTCACACATAGAGCGACTATTAATATACAGAAGAAAAAAAATCATTACATTTTTTTTTTCTCAAGATACCTTGTTTTTTTTTGCCACTATCGCGGCATGTTCAATTCATTTAGATGTAAGGCGGACATGTGTGCCATTGGGGGAACAATATCACTCACCGACGGTGCGATGCGTCACACATAGAGCGACTATTAATATACAGAAGAAAAAATCATTAAATTTTTTTTCTCTAGATACCTGTTTTTTTTTTTTTTTTACTATTATCCGGACATGTTCGATGCATTTGGATGTAACGCGGATATGTGCCATGGTGGGAACAATATCACTCACCGATTGTGCGATGCGTCACACATAGAACGACTATTAATATATAGAAGAAAAATCATGAAATTTTTGTTTTGTCAAGTTGCGTTAGTTTTTTTTTTTTTTTTTTTGCTATTATCCCGACATGTTCGATTCATTTGGATCTAACGTGGAGATGTGCCATGGTGGGAACAATATTATTCACCGATGATGCGTAGCGTCATACATCGAACGGCTATTAATATATAGAAGAAAAAAATCATTAAATTTTGTTTTCTCAAGTTACCTTGTTTTTTTTTTTTTTTTTTTTGCTACTATCGCGGCATGTTCGATTCATTTGGATGTAACGCTGACATGTGCCATGTTGAGAACGACATTATTCACCGATTGTTGCGTAGCGTCGCACATAGAACGACTATTAATATGTACAAGAAAAACAAAAAAACCATTAAATTTGTTTGTGTCAAATTATCTTGTTTTCGTTTTGCTACTATCACGACACGTTCGATTCGCGATGGTCGCGCCAATTTTTCGAAAATACGTCTCAGCGGCGACCCATCTTTCCCCTCCCACCGGCCCAGCTTGACGTCCGTATCTCCGAAGGAGTTACCTTGAGCTCACTTAAGTCGGCCCGCCGTAAGAAAATGACGAATGCCAATTAGCATATGAAAAGCCCTGGCTCTCTCGGACCCGAGGAGCTCTCTCGGCCTCTCTCGGGCCACCGGCTTCGAACACTTGGCAGGGCGATCACGTTTTTGAATATTAAGGGTGGGATTACACCGAGGGCTTAACGCGCGAAATTTAGTCCGTCGCCTTCGCGAAGAAAAGAGGAAAAAGGGAGAAAAAAAAAGAGCACGCAAGCGTCACCCTTGATTCTGCGAGAAATAACGGAGCGAGCTCTGACTTACGAGTGGGACGTAAAAGAAATCGAATCTACCGTTCAATTTTCAGTGGCAATGAAATGATCTCTTTTTTGTTGTTTGTAATTCGCTTTCTCTATCTTATCTTCGAGCGCTCGCATCGTGCACTATTTTCTCGTCGGGCCGATTGATATTTTGATTGCGCACTTCATTATCGAAAAGTGGCGTCTCTTCGGACCGCTCTCGTTCCGTCGATACGCGGGAAAATTCGACGGCTTTTCAAGAAAATATTTTTCCTCGAGAGTCCGAAGAGTTACCCAAGGGTCGCTCGTCGAGCTAAAATTATTTCGAGACCCGTAAAGCATCTCGATGCGCCACGGGGGTGGAGAGTGTGTACCTTCCAACGTTTCACCTTCGTTCCAGCGGTAAAATACCGTAACGGTCGGTGTGTGGAAGGTCGCGCGGGTGCTTTCCATTAGCGGAGTAAGTGACCGTCGCGAGTATTTTCTTTGATGTCAGTTAATTTACTAATAACATCGGGAACGGCGCGCAGCGCCGCGCAGACGAAAGCCGAAACGTCGACGACGGCCGCTCGGACTCGCACTCAAATATTTGTATCGACGATACATATATTGTAAGTACCCCGCTTTGGTGTAACGCAGCTCAATTATTAATCACAAATGACGAGAGATACAGCCATCGAAAAAACAAAAAAAAAAACAAATTGTGTCGGTAGAGGATCGATGCATTTTTTTCGAAAAGCCACAAGCGAATTATTCTCGAGTCATCGACGTTCTTATTTTGCAGTAAAAATAAAAGAGCATGGCTGATGGACTGCGGTCGTTGATCAATTGGCAATATGCAGTATACACAGTAAAAAATAATATCGTAAGATGGGAATACAAAGTTTCGTTAAAGTAATTTTGTTAAACAAGTGACAAATTCGTTTGTTGAGGCTTAAATATACAAACTTGTCCTTATATTTTCCATGTTATTAATAATTCTAGTTTGTACTTTTGTTTGTCAAACTAGAAGACGTTTGGTGCGATTGGGAAATTAACAAAATAAAAAATTGTGGACGTTTGTGGACGATAAGTTGTTGTAAAAAAGTACAAACTTTTTTTACTGTGTAGGTGAACGGAGATAAGTTTGTCAGGCATAAAAAAAAACTGCTATGCATTGTTATGCATTGTCAATAAACTCGCTACTACAACTAGGGGAGATCGGGGCAAAATGGGACAGCCGGGGCAAAACGCAATTGTCCAATAACTTTTGGATGGTGGCGGTGATGGCAAGTGGGGCAAAACGGTGTTGAAAATCCGGATGTATCTTTGGGACAAAGTGGGGTATACCGAAATTATTGGAAAATTGAGTCTTACCTCCGTTGTCCCATTTTGCCTACTAAGAGAGCAAATCTCTTCGACGCCGTAAGGACGATTTCGGATGTCCGTGGGACGAAGCAATTGCAATTGCCCTCCCGTATTTACTCACGCCGTTTCTGGAATAACGCCATTTCAAATCGTAGGCCAATGGTCCTTGCCCATTCCACTGCGCCACGGCAGAATAGAAAGCAGGAAAGGATTTAAAAAAAAAAAAAACGGCTTCGTCGCGAAGGAGAATAAGTAGCGGTGGGCTGGTGTATCGACGGCGCGGTGGTCGCCGGGTGGTGCAGGGGTTGAAGATCTTAGCGTGGGGATTACATCGAATTAAGTATGTACAGGCCAGGGGTTCGGCGCGAGAGGGCAGTAGTAGCGAGCCGAGAGCCGCCTTGGCCTCGTAACACTTAATTTTTCTCTCGATTTTTTAATCCTCCTGGTAAATATCGTCCCTTACCCTTGGCGAACGGTGGGGCGGGTGGGTGAGGATGGTAGCGCGGTGCTCGGCGGGCTGTGCGGCTCGATTCTTCCGGGGGCGGGAACCCACCGGCTGGACCCCCTCGGACGGGGGGTAGCGAAGAAGGCGCGGGGCAACGTTCCGCCATCAAAGAAGAACCCATTTAAAAACCTCATCAATGCCTAAGCCCTCGGGCCGCTCCGCGTAGGAAACTAATCCCTCCTATTTTACGCGGGACCGGGGAACGATCGTCGGCATCCTCACTCGTACTCTCACTCCCAACGCCCCCCGTGTAAGAGCCCACGGTTTTTATTAGTAGATACAACAAGGGAGCAGGGATTTTTATTTCGCCGAAAAGAAAATCAAGGAGATCTTGATGCGGCGCGCGAGTCTTCGACTCCCACGATACTCGGTGGCTGCGTGTTCGCCACCTGTCCGCGGGATCAAATCTCTCGGCCATTGTGCTCGTGCTCCGAAAAGATCGTGCCTAATTGTCGATCGGATAGCTATCCGCGAGGAAGAATTAAAGAGAGGATCACTTGGCCGAGCGAACACTCGGATATTCGGTCGGCCATCGATTCGCCGGAGAGCTTGAGGAATTTTCGTTGCGAGCACCTTGCGGCTCGTGGTACATCGAAGCTGCGGCTTGTTGTTATAAGTGGGATGAAACTGTGACGATGCAGCGAAAATCTGGGGCTGGTAGAGAGATAGGGAGGGAGTTGCAGCGATATAACTAGAGTCGATTGCGCTTTGCGTTTCGCTCTCGTTCGTAATACCCTTTAAACTGTTAATAGCGTCGAGGATGTTTGACCGCTGCCCGATCTCGAGTGTTGGACCAACATTCATAATGAAATTAATCTGAAAGCGGGTTCCGATCGGAGCTTGAACGAAGCCGGAGCTCCGGACACTCGTGCACTCTACGGGCAGGAGTGCGGAGCGGCTAAAAAGCCAACGCCCGATTTCATCCGGCTCTCGAGCCAAACCCCTCGCGAGCGCGTGTTGCTTGCGTATGGATGGGGGCTCGACGCGTATCCGTATCGCTGATATACCGTGTGATGTCCGCACTCGATCTCTCTTCGTTTGGCAAATGCTCATCCTCGCAGCCTCATCGTAGTGGCACTTGCGATCGCAAAAGCCACAGGAGCCCTGGCGAAAGAGCCACTCGGGTTACCACCCATTCGAAAATTAAACCGCTCGCCCGAGTATTGTCAGGCTTCGGGGTCCCGGATTTCGATGAATTTGTACATCGTCGAAACAAAATGTTACGAAACCGTATAGGGTGAAACGACATCCGAGGCTTAATTAAGGGAATTATTAGCTGGAGTTGTTTTGTCATTTCAATATTTCAATATTTCAATATTTCAATATTTCAATATTTCAATATTTCAATATTTCAATATTTCAATATTTCAATATTTCAATATTTCAATATTTCAATATTTCAATATTTCAATATTTCAATATTTCAATATTTCAATATTTCAATATTTCAATATTTCAATATTTCAATATTTCAATATTTCAATATTTCAATATTTCAATATTTCAATATTTCAATATTTCAATATTTCAATATTTCAATATTTCAATATTTCAATATTTCAATATTTCAATATTTCAATATTTCTCACCGAGATGCACAGACTAGAACCATCGTATAATTTAATAGGATAGTAGTTATCATGGCCTGCAATGAAAGGCCCTAGTGGGATCACCTGGATTCTCAAACATTGGGACAAACGAACAACAAACAAATAAACAAACAGCTTTCGGAAACGTATATACGATTTATATATTTCTGCGAACAATTAATTAATACGATGGAATTTTTGGTAACTGATGTGCTGGTAGAGTTCATCGTGCGGTGTCGCGTCCGAGAGGATTGTCATCCTTTGTTCGAACGGTCTGGGGTATCATGAAAAATAACGCGAATTTTCTTTAAAGACCTCGTGAAAAGGGGCGAATGAAAATGAGCGGCGAGGTGGAGGGGGGGGGGGGGGGGGGGGAGGGGGAAGTGCTCAATAATTACCATGACAATAGCCGAAGACCCATCAGAGCTAGCGGAGTCGAAGCACGAGCGACTAAGGATTAGAAGTCTTTTATGAATCTGAGATCTTGATGAATCGACCCTGTGCCTTCGCCTCACATCATCTTCTTCTTCTTCTCCAGTCCCGAGCTGTTCTCAAATCTTTTCCGGTATAAGAAAAAGGAATCTCATTTCATAAAATTTCTTTTGACTCAATGCCGCAACGTTCGTAAAATCTTTCAAACGGACTTTATATATCTTCGATCAAATAACCGATAGCAACCAGGAAAATTTGTCCTCGCGTTATAAAAAAATGTCTCGCAAAACTTAAGAGGCGAGTAGCTCGTTGCGAATTGATTTCGTTCCGCAAAGGTGTACCGAGCTCAATGTCTCGTACAGAAAGCTTCCGCGCATCGGGCACAAATTAATATTTTTCTTTAAAATCAGCCAGCCATTGCGATGATCAAATGAACCCGAGAAACACGCGAAGATGAGACTAAAAAAAAGAGCACGAGAAATCAACGGTGAAGGGCCGCTCATGCCTGAGTGTGGTCTCTCTGAGCATGCCCTGGCGAAAAACGGGAGTTTCTCTCTCTTATTAATCGATTCGTGGATGCTGCGCGAAATGGCCCTTTTTCAATAAAGCGCGTAACTCGCGGAGGGTAAATGAAAAAGAAGCATAAACAACCGCGCAAAGACTCGACGAGGAGCCTTCTCTATGTATCTCGCCCGTGTTATTTTCTTTCCAATGAGAATTTCCAAGAGTTTAATAAAAATCAACAGAAACGCGACGTTGCTTTGCGAAAGATCAAAAGGCGCCGGTATCGATAATTGGTGAAAATCTTTCGCCCTCGCTTTTCCTCCTTACATATACTCGGGCGTGTTCCGTCGCCCCTTCGCGAAAGCCCGCGACAGACCGTTTGAGGATTGCTCGTATCTCCGTCGTTTTTTTTTTTTTTCCTCGGTCGCATCCCTCAACCGATGAAAGTGGTCTCGTATTTATTTCGTTTCTCGAGCATCGGAAGGGTACGAGAACGGAAGCTTCAAAAATAAGGTGGTCCAGCTGGTGTTGGATGCTGCGACAGAGCAAGGGAAGCCCCCCTTGCGCCGGTGTGTGCGGTCTCGACTAGCAAAGGGAGAGAGCGGAGCGCTAGAAAAAGGCGACGTTAGTGAGATACGAGAAAAATATTGAGAGAAAGAGAAACTCCTTTCGCGTACAAAAAAAAAAAAAAAAAAAAAAAAAAATACCCACCGGTGTTTCTTTGCTCTGCAATGGCGAGCTTTGCGTTTATTTATCTCCGTGAAAGAGGAGAAAAATTCATGGTTGATGCGATGCGATACGCCGCCAGAGAGAGCCCGGCGAGAGTAGGGATGTTTGGCGGAAGAGAACGCAAAAATGGACGAGGTGAAAGGCGAAAGGGTGGACCGATGAGGGAAAAAAAAAATGGAAAGGAATCCGTTCCGCTCAACCACTTGGCCGCAGCTTCTACCTACGTAGGTAGAAGATGCGGCCAAATGGTTGAGCTTATGCGTTGGCAGGCGGAGAGTCTCGTAATTTCCTGAGCCGAACTTGCTGCATACAATTTCTCATTTGTTCTTGTCGCTTGTAACTTCGTACAAAAAAAAAAAAAAGCGAAGCCATTTTCGTATCCCACCGCCTCTCTCATAAGTATCTCATTCTTATTATATTGTTCTTCTATTATTTCAAGAGGAGATCGACTCCGGGCACTCGGGGAATCCCTCTCGACCCTGTTGTTACCGTGGGAGTTTCCGGGTGGGTGGTAGGTGTGCGCCCTGCACAGCTTCGCTAGCTGGATGACTTGGGGCGGTGCCGGATAGTGGCTCCGAGCCTCTTCATTCCAGCCGGAGCAGAAGCTCGCTCTCTCCACGGTCGAAGGCGATTCGAAAGAAAGCACACGGAATAGAAGGAAAAGGGGTTAACTTCTAATTGTTTTGTTAAATGACGCGCGAGTAAGAATCCCCGAAGGACTTAAGCCCCGACGCGAGGCGAGCCGATGCCGCTGCTGCTGCGCTGCTTCTCTACGTCGCTGCCGCTGCCTGGCGGAAGGTTTCAGTTCCTCGTTCGCCTCGCCGTTCTCTCCTCTCGCCCCCTCCCACCATCGCACAGCCGTCTTAATTCTTAGCTTTATTCTCTCTAAGACTCTCTCTTAATTTCTTATTTCTTCTCGTCTCCCGATCTCTCTCTCCGTCCTGATACTCCTTTCCTCCTGCTCCCTCTCATTTCCTTTGGTTATCTCGCTCGTTCCCATCCACGAGCTACCCCTACCGAACGCCCGGTGTCTTTCCCAATCCCCCTTTCTCTGCCAGCCGAGAGGACCAGCGAGATCCTCTTCTTTCGCAATTTATACTCGCGAGTACACTCGCTTCCACGTCGGACCGACCGACCGAGCCAGGGAGAAGGAAAGATGTAGAAGAAGAGGCCACTGAATGCCAGGCTTAAGAGCAGACAATGCTCCGCTTTCAAACCACCGGCCCTCCCCGCCTCTTCCTCCACCCTCTTCGCCCCTTCGGAAAGCCGCCACTGCCAAGTTCCTTTCACATTAGATACTTTAATTCTTTAAACGTCCGCGCGGTATTCTTCGTGCTTCAGTCGTTTCTCGCTATCCCATCATTTTCATCGTGAAATTACTCGTTACTCCTCTGTAGGTCTCGACGTCGATGCAACCGAAAACGTCGGAGATTCGGTGAAACAATTGTTGCTAGGAATACGGAGAGTAGCTCTATCGCCGTTCCGACACCCGAACGTTCACATTCAGGTGCCACGATGAAAGTCGTCCGGGGAAACTCGAGCCCGAACTTGGATAAACTATCGCCGCATGGGCGTTCGTTCCACGAAATTGTACGGTTAATTGGAATGGATTCGGTACGTGGCGCGGCTCTGTCTACACGAGATACTGTGCAGATTGGTCGAGACGTCAAAGGCACTGGGAATCGGCGGGAGAGGCAGAGCCGATGTCCATCGGGGAGCGTCGGGCGCGTTACTAACGAAGCTTGCGGTCCCTTTCACCGTGAACGATTATTTATATTAATTTCCATCTTGAGAGTGACCGCCCGATGCCGGTCGGTCGGTCTAAGAAGCTAAGTAGATAGATTACTCGATGGTCCATGTCGACGCGAGTCGATACGCCTAATTGGACAAGTTCGAGGGAAGTGTGGTAACCGGGCAGGAAGAGATCGGTTGAGGCGCTTTCGGAGAAAGCTGTCCGACGGTACCCTTTCGTCGGGCCGCGAAGGAGGGACTGGGAAAGCTAGATACGTCGACGAAGTGCCGTGGACGACGTACCGGCGCTATGCGGAAAGCGCAGCGCAGTGGAAAGGAGCTCCGGTGTACTATCGGTCACTGATTACCGAACCTGGGTACACCGATGGGCATGTATACGCAGTGGAAGACGACCGTATCTAAGGGGGTCCGGGCATCTCTCGCGTCCTCTCGTAATGGCCACTTTGAGGGTGGACCGGTAAGCTTTGCCAAAGAGAGAACCGATATGAGGGCCGGCAAGTCCCTCAATACTCAGTGTCGTAAGTGGCCTTACCCGAGGGAGTTTCCGCGAACGTTTCCCCGGCCCGGTCAGCCTCCGGCTGCTTCCCCGGACCTCCCTTCCGCAGCTTCCCAAGATTGATACTTACTTTGCCTATCCGAGAAATACGATCGCACACCGCCAGTGTTCGGCTGTTGAAGCTTTCCCTACCCTCCTCACCGCAGCTTCGATACTCCTCGCGATATCTGGCGCGAGCCATTGGCTAATTGGGCGGAATGTCAATTAAATGGCGATTCGCTGGGTGGTACCGATGATCGGCTCAGAACCGCATTGAAAACAGCGTAGAAAAAATTAGCCTCGGAACGAGAACAGGGAGGTAAAGAATCGGTTGCCGCGACCGACTGCGCGGTTCCCTCCAGGCGATTCATCTGGTTGGGCCAACAAGTAGTTGGTCGCCAATCAATCAATGGATTTCCTCAACTAATGAATTTCCTAGCGCAACAAAATCACTCTTACAGCCGAACAGAATCTATCGTCTGTAAAGCATTTAACCATGCAGTTGGCTGGACCACCTATTACTCCATGCAGTTTTAACCTTCGCGTATCATACGCATTTAAGTGAAGCGAAACATCACAAAAAACAGTTCAAAGGACTCCATCATCCCTGCGAAACTCGTGTTGTCGAATTAGCTTTGTTACAACGTTATTAGATTTGCGAGCCGCATAAAACACCCGCGTGTCCCCGTCGATAGGTTTTAGTCCGTGCGGTCGCTGCAAAAAGTCCCTCGAACAAACATTACCCCAGCTTGACCCTCGACTTTTTCGGCGAGGACAAAGTTCACAGGGTTGTGTGTGTGTGTGTGCGTGTACGTCGACGAGCACGAGCTTCCACCATCCCTGTACATGGACGCGCGCGTGGCAGGGGTTCAGCGTTATTTCGCTGTGAAATTTTCGTTCCTCGCTGACGGTGGTTTTAATATTATCGCGAAACAGGGAAGGGGGCGGAGTTGGCTCGATCGGGAACACGGCCTAACCAGGCGCCCAGCGGCAGCCGGGTTTCAGGGGCTAAATGGGGAGACAGGAAGCGAGGCGGGCTCGGGAGAACCAAGGGTTAACTCAATATCGCCCGGGTGGGTGGGGGGTGGGTTAAGTGAATTACTTATCGCGTACAGCCAGTATACAGACTAGATGCGTTTGGGCGATGGAGTGGCGTGGATCGTAGAAGCGTCAGGTATACCTTGGCGAGGAGGAGAGGACAAGGCGCGCTTCTCCCGGGCTGTGTAAGGACAGTTCGAATTCCCTCGCCGAGGCTTCTACGACGTGCGCGACGGCGGCCGCGAGGATGCGGCCTCGAGGCCGCATTGATACGGAGGTTCGACCCCCGTCGTCGTCGTTCTCCCACGGAATGCCGAGTACACAGCCCAGCCGCTTCCTGACACGATATCTCTCGAACCCTCGGCAGCCCCTCCCGTCCGCCCGTCCGCCTTACTTCTAAGGACGGAGGTTTCGTCCTTCTCGTCCTCTCCGAACAACCTTCCGGAGAACATGATCTTTGATGGACGCCTGTTCTCCGCGCTCAAGAAAATTCAGTTAGTCGGTAGCTTTGTGTCCTGCCGGAGCTGGCGAGGAGGTAAGGGATGAGAAAGACGAAGCCGAGGAGGACCGGGGTGAAGCACGGATGTCGTCGCTCGTCCTGCCTTCGTCTCCGGCTCTCTCCGACAGCAGTCGTCTACTCGCTCTCGCGAACTTAATTAGCCGCACGAGCAGCTTAATTGCCGACTGATATTGCACGAACAATTAGGCCAATTACCGATGTAAAAGAGCTTCTTCGGCTCGTCGGATGGCGAAAGAGTTGAGGAATAAAGTGTATGGGGGAATTCAATCGACGACGAAGCAGTCGAGAGGGTGAGCGACGACAGGGCAGTTCGACGTTGAAAAAACAGACCAGGGACGATAAGACTTTTCTTCTTTTTTTTTTTCGTCTGCCTTCGCCAGCGAAGACGTTACTTCGGACTGCCGCTGCGGAGTTAATTACAGTCGGATGAGAAAAAAATAAATAAAAATGAATATAGTATTCATGGTCTCGGGCGAGTATGGAGTAATTCAAATTTGCAAAGATAGTAATGCACATTAGACCTGCACTGATACGGCTCCGCAACCCGCCGCTGTTGCCTATACTCGAGATATTCAAGTCCACGATGCACTTCCGCAAGGCGATAGAGTTACGCAAGTTCTCCGGCTCCGGGTGATATATGTAGGGTATAACTGACTACCGGGCGGTTTTCGGAGGAGGAGAGAATCGCTTCGGTGGAACGAGAGGGCGGAGAACGCGTATAGTTGGGAAGACACCCAGAAGAAAAGAAGAAGCGCAGCGACGTCGTAACTCCCGGACAGCGAGGGAAGAGAGCGAGAGAGAAGACGCGGCTTCCCGTTGCAGAGGTAGACGATGCGTTATATATCAAGTAGAGAAAACTTCCAGCATAGATAACCTACTTGAGGAGTTAGCCCGCGTACATGCAAATTTCTGAATTATTATGCGGCGCGCGGGTGCTCGCGGCTTGTATTATAGTACGAGGAGGGAACCACCGGTGGGCGAAGGGAAAAGAGGAAGAGGAATGGAACGAACGATCGAGAGGGAAGCTGGAGCGAGAACGGCAATGAGAGGACCGGTAGAGAGCTGCGAAGAAGCTAGAGCCGACCGCATCTCAAGGTACCCCAGCAGTAAACGGGGACCATTCGTTGCACTTAGCCCGCTGGACGAACCTCACGAGCACACTTATCTACGAGGAACCACCGATCCGGGCCAATTGCCGCAACTCGCAATTAATCTGCCGGCTCCACTTGCCCGTAAGATCTATTCTTCCTTGCTCCCATTCGAGTTCCTTGCTTGGAGCGATTTTCCAAAGGATGATTAACAGATATGTCTTGTTTTCTGAGACAAAAGGCAGTTTCTGCACTGTGATGATTGACGAACCCCAGATTGTCTATAGATCATTGGCGATTCAGGTCTAGCTGAACCGCCCCTTTTACCTTTTGGTCCTTTTAGCCACTGAACCAGGCCAATCAATCTCGCACTCCAAGAATCTGGTTCTTTCTCATTACCATCAGAGTTACTTCCTTAGACCGATTTACCAAACGATGATGAACAGATCTGATTAGCTGCCGATTATGATAGATCTGATTAGTTCGAGAACATCAAAATATCTTCCTACGATCCATGGATGATTAGTGAATCAGGATTCGACTGAATCGTCTCCTTTGGCCATTTGGCATGAGCCCCGGCTCTGACGGCTACACCCAAGACCGATCATCATCGTTTAAGCTACTTGATGCCTTTGCGCGTACACACTGGGGGGGGGGGGATGAGTTTGCACAGACACGATGATATGGCGTTTCCGGCTCCGCGTGTGTTTGCACTCCCAGGAAAACACACTCACGGCAGCACGGGAATCCGTGAAAGACGGGAGTCGCTAAAGGGACATCGAGGAACGATATGCGCATATGTACGTTATACCATGTACGCAGAATCCTCTCAGAAGGCTAACCATCCCTCGACGATGTACGGGGTCCTAATCCAAATTTCAAAACCTCATATTTGCCTTTGAGTCTTCGACTATCTCCCCTGCCCCAATCGTAAGGGGATGCGGCCGCGGTGCGGGTTTCAATGCATACGAGCTCTTACCCACACAGATATAATAGTTTCCTCGGTAATCTGCGTGAAAGCTCCGCAAGAACTCCAATCGTATAAACGACGTGTGTTATATCGTTACGAGCACAGTCGATGCATCGGCATATATCCGTGGAAGGGCCGATGGAATTAAATGGAAATGTTGATGTCGAAGTTTGTCAGTGTGAGCGGGAAGATACTTACATGCGCGCAATCCCACAGTGAAGCCGACCTATCGACGTATGGAGAAATTTCAGGAAGTCGGTTCGACTTCGCAGCATCCGACCGATGCGTGTATTAATTTCTCTTCGGGGGAAACTGAGATGTCATCTTCTTTCCTGCTACGAATGCTGTATCCGTACGCGACCGCCGTCTCTCTACTTTGACCGAAGCACAGAGCAACTGATTGGGCAGCTTTGTCTCTACCCGGTTTCACATTCCCTTTCTCCTACTCCTATCCGACTATCCGTCCATTTCGCTACCATCCTCAAAGGCATACTCCGGGCCTCGAGGATTACCTACGAAAGCACGACGAGCTCTGCCTTCCCTACATCGCTCTCTCTTTGACTTGTGTGCACAATGTTGCCGAGGCTACCCGGGTTAGAATTTACTAACGTGGTTGACATGTACGTGGAGAGAAGAAGAGGCGGAGGAGCGGAGAGAGTTATTGTACGAAGCTGTGCTAACCCTTTATAAAGCAAACCCCAAAGTTACTTCAGAATTGTAACTTTGCTTTACGGAGTCCATTAAATCATCGCGTAACATCGAAGCTAATTGACAATGGTTTCCGCATTGCGGACGAATCGGGCTTTCGCTAAATTAACATTTGATTGTAATCTTGGAACACTTTCGGGCCTGGAACTCTATTGGAACTCTTTCTAATTGGAACTCTTTCGGGCCTGGGACTTTATTTTTATAACATGTTTTTCGTGATTCGCTACGTATTGATACTTGTATAAGGAAAACCCCAAAGTTACTTCCAAATTGTAACTTTGCTTTATGGAATCCATTAAGTGTTAGCATAAAATCGGAGCTAATTGACAATACTTTCCTCATTTCGGACTAATCAGCTATTTTAGCTTTTGCTGAATTACAAATTGTTTGTAATCTTCAAACCAGCTTCCTCGCATACCAACAAATCCGACGTAGTAGTTTCATTTTTTTTGTTATGTGAAAAATGTAAAAAAAAAAAGAAAAATCCATAAATTGGAAATCTTTCTGCAAATTTTGTATTCAGACCTCGGATTTTTTCTTCATAAAATATTTTTCGCGTTTCGCTGCGTCCCACCAGTGAATATCCAAGGATATATTTGTACTTTCGTGACTACACGACGATGAAAAAGAGGAAGATGCGCAAGAGGGTGCACGAAGACGGGGCGGGGTGTGAGCTCTTACTCAATGGAAGTACAAGCAGCTAGGAAAGCAAGTAGCGTTATAGCAGATCCATAACGCTGCGGTATACTCACACACTTTCTCTCTCTGGTGGAGAAGACCCCCTCATAAACCTGAATTTATTAACACTTCGAACGACGGGGAGATTCGCTAAATGGTTTTCAATTTGTACCGTAAGCGGAGAGCAACCTTTTCCCCGGGTCACACATGCCGAACAGATTGTACGCCTCTCCATGCTTTCCCCTCAAAAGCGCTCCCTCGATTATATTACCCTATTTCGGGGTTTACATGTGTTATTATTGTTGCCATTATTATTATGAAAGGTGCGTTGCGCATACGAATCGAAAGATAATGTCGATAAAGCGGAATGGAAGTACATAAAAAAGTCTGCTACTTACAATTTCGAGGATGAATCAGAATCGTCTTTTACCGTTGTACCCGTTACATAAATAATTGAGCAAAATTTCATAGCGAGTCCGGTGAGTTGCATCTCTCGTATCGTCCGCTTTCAGAGACTCGTTTACTTATTACAAGAGCTTTTCAGCCAAACAGAACTCCCTCGGCGATGTTCAAGCACAGTTGCGAAGAGGATCGCTCGGAGCGTCTGCGATACCGCGATATAAAGGCGGGTAGTTGTGGTTGCATACGATCGGGCGTCTCGCTGCAGCCCTCGTCATAGGTAAAAATGTACCTTCCCGTACACCTTTTTTTTTTTTTTTATAAATGATGAGATTAAATAAAAAAAAAACTAATCTCGAAATAAATATCGTGTGAATAAAAAATTGAATAAAAAAATCCCTATTATTGAATCCCCAGATCCGAATATAAAAAACGAGCTGGTTGTTGTGTGTCGAAAATTTGTATTTCGGAGATTTGCCGGAACTCCGTAACTTCCGGTCGCGAAAACTCATCGATCTGACAGGCTTCACAGGAAATGACGTCATAACGACAATACGTCACTTCTGGTTTGAAAATTTCATTGTAAGACCCAAAGTTACGTCATACCGAAAATTCGCCAATTGTAGTTTGAAAACCTCATTTTTCGACCGGATGTGACATCATGCTGGAAATACCATATTTCCGGTTTGAACTACTCGTTTTTTGACCCGAAGGGAAGTCATACCAGAAATACGTCACTCCTGGTCTAAAAATGACGTTTTTGGACCGGAAGTGAAAAACGAATTATTGTACTAAACTCACCGAGTCGCACAGAATAGAACCACGATAGTGTAATAGGTGAATAGTCATTAAGGCCTGGGATGAAGACCCCGAGCGGGATCCCTTCGATTCTTGAAAATTGGGACAAACAATCAATTTCCTAAAATTATATGGTATAAGACAGCAGGAGTTCCATTTTTAATATAATTTCTTAATAAATATAGTCTACCTAAAAAAAAAAAAAAAAAAAAAAAAAAAACGGCACTTCTACAATTTTTCCGTCTCGATGCAGTCGTGGATGACTACGTGAGGCCTTAGGCAGCCTGCGCCGCTGCAGGTGCTTCCGGACGCGGTTTCCCCGAGTACGAGGATATTCGGATGCATCAGGCGGGATGCTCGTAATTTTCTCGGAAGCCCCGGCAAATTAGCTCCGGGCATACGTTACCCTCGCCTAACTCCCTTATATAGTACATACCCTCCTTACGCCTCCGGCAACCACCTCTCGCGCGGAAATCTCATCCCCCTGCCGCCCTGGAAAGACATTCCCCGGACACGGGGGGGGGGGGGGAAGGAGGGGGAGGAGAGATCTGCTCCTCCACCACTTCCACTCGTCTCCTACCGTTTGCTCGGTAGAAGGGAGACTTGAGAAAGAAGAGTGGGAGTGGAAGGATTCTATCCGTCGAGATCAGGTATGTATAACGACAACCTGGACCAAAGGGTACGAGGAGGGTGCCAAAAAAAAAATAAATAAATAAATAAAAACCTGGTCACGTACAGTCGCTTCTTCAGCACTTCCGATAGAACTGCGCGACTGCGACCGAATCGATGCATGATCTCCTGAAGCCTTGACCACTAAAAACAAAAACTAAATCTCACGAATTTCAGTGACGATCCAAGATGGAATGGTGGGAGTTCGAGGCAGTAAGAGCAAAAACGAACGGGCGAACGAGTGATGAAAAAAATGCAAAGCTACCGAACCGGTATAAAATCTCGAGCGGGCAAGGCAGGTCGAGGGAAAAGGGTAAAAAAAAAATGGGGGAAAAAAGAAGGGAGCAACCACCCCCGGTGAGAATATAAAGTTGGCAAAGGCTCGAAGGCGTTCCGCGAAAGCTCCGCCTGCAAGCTCACTCTGGAAACGCCTCAACGACACGCCCAGAGAGCTTCGGTAGTGCTCTTGTGTTTCCCTCTCTGAGTGCGCCTCACACCGTCCTCTCTTATTCCCTCGCTCTCCTCTCTGCAAATTCTCCTCATCTTTCTCTCCTCATCCGATATCTCGGTCCTTCTCGAGGCCGTACATCCTCGGGCTCCGGTTGCAACGCGCGTCCGTAGATATCCTCCGTTCATATATTTACGTGTGTGTGTGTGTGTGTGTGTGTGTGTGTGTGTGCGCGTGCGTGCGTGCGCGCGCGCGCGCGCGCGTGTGTGTGTGTGTGTGTGTGTGTGTGTGTGTGTGTGTGTGTGTGTGTGTATGCGAGAGCGTGTATGGGATGCGCACGAGCGCGAGCCCACGCTCACCTCCGGAGTAACTCGTCCTCGTTCCCGCACGAAAACACTCAAACCACTCGAGCCAACGAGCCCGATAATGTAACCCCAGACCCGGCAGGTCCAACTTCCTTGGCTCGCTTTACACACAGATTGCATCCAAGCCCTCCCTCTTCGATGTCTGCCGCTCGCTGCAGCATCCCCGTCGCGAGCCTCGGCGACCCCCTCGTTTCCTTCTTCGGCGTGCATCGCGCCGGCTCGGATGCAATCGTTACTCTGGCCTCCTTGGCTTCGCCGGAGATATTCCCTACCGCTAGTCTCGTTCGGGCGCAACCCCCTCCCTCGACACCCTCCAACCCTTTGTGAGGAACTTCGGACGGAAGAGGGGGATCGTTAACGTTGAGCCGATAGAGCTGCCAGGAGTTTCGGAGAAAGATCGTACGAGGACCTCGACTTATCGAGCCGATACATTAAACTCTGAAAAACAAAAATATAATATGGATATGAATGGTTAGTTGTGCGAATTGAGAGTCGGTTGGGATGATTTTTGTTTTCTTTTTTTTTTTTTTTTATGCAAATGGTTTGCATCAATTCGCTGTCGGTATTCTCAACTACGAGGGAAAAACGAACATTTTTTTTTTTTGTCCACGAACGACCGTAATGTTTATATTGTTGATTTTGCAAATTTCATATGAATTTTTCAAAACGTACGAGCGAAACTCGTCGAGCTGGGTAACTTGAACTGTGAAAAAAAAAAAAAAGAACGTTGAGTTGTGCGGATTAACAGCCAGTTGGGACAACGAATCTTTTAAAAAGAAAATGGTTTGCGCCAACTCAGTGTCACTTTTTCCAACTACGCGGTAAAAGAGATTACACATTTGACAAATATCTTTTGTTCACAAACCTGCGCAATGATTATCTTGTTGATTTTGCAAATTTCATACAAATTTTTCAAATCGTACGATGACCTCGACTTATCGAGCCGGGTAACTTGATCGGTGAAAAATATGGATCAGCATGGTTGAGTTATGAGAGTTAAGAGTGGGTTGGGATGATTTTTAATTTATTCAATTTTTTTAATGCAAATGGTTTGAATGCATCAATCCGCTGTCAGTTTTCCCAACTACGCGGTAAAAAAAGCTATTCTCGACAAACATTTTTTTTTTTCCACAAATGGCCGCAATGATTAACGTCTTGATTTTACAAATTTCATCAAAATTTTTCAAATCGTACGAGGATGCCCAACTTATCGAGGTGGGTAATTTGAACTGAGCAAAAAATAAAATAAAAATATTGTTTTGTACGAGTTAACAAGTTAGTTGAGACAACAAATAAAAAAAAGATAATATGGTTCGTATGAATTCACTGTCGGTTCCCCCAACTGCGCGTCAAAGGAAGCTACTTACCAAACCTTTTTTGTTCTCGTACGTCCGCAATGATTATTTTGTTGATTTAAAAAACAAAAACTCTTTTCTCACTGCTGGCGAACTACGTCAGCCAGCTCGCTTTTAAATATATGAAAAAAAAAAAGGGGAATAAGCTTTTTCGGCTCATTCGTCTGCAGAATAGAAGCAGCCGTACATGCAATCGGATCTGTCGAGTGTGAAACGTTGTATCCGTCTGATACGTATTACTCGTTCCTCGCATTATTCCTTCGACCCGGAGCCCGAAGCGAATCTCGCGGGAGCTCGAAGAGATGTCGCGACGAATAACCTCGACATGTTTTTTTTTTTTTCCTTCAGCTATGTCGCCGACTTAGGAGAAAAGATAAATAGCATTACGCACACACACCATAAAATAAAACTATGATTTTCAAGCACCTTTTATCCAATGTATATGTTAAGTTTTCCAGAAGGCGGGTGCGCCTAAGATTATAAACAAGTATTCCATGGACAAAATTAAGCTAAAACTGCGGATTCCGTGGACAAACACTGAGAGCTTCGTAGATTAAAACTGACGACTCTGTGGATAAAACCAAATATTTCATAGATAAAGACTGAGCATTCCGTGGATAAACACTGAGAATTTCGTAGATTACATTTTTTCAATGTACGAATACACAAAAAAAAACATTTGATTGACATAATATGCCGGTATAATCTACAAATCCAAGAACAAACGGTTAGCGATCGCAACGCCACCGATTAATATGTTTTCTCGTAAAAAGAACTTGTCTATTCTAGCAAGAATTACATAATATTAATGTAATTCGATAGTATCCGCTGTACCGGAAATTACAATTTATTCTAGCAGAATCGGTTAATTATAATACGCATGTTAGCCAGAATGTCGTTGTAGTTTCCGTAAACCTGAAAAATCCCATCGGATTTTACCAGATTTATGTGTAATTTTTATCAGATCCTTCGCTCAGTCTACAAGCACAAAAGTAATACCAATGCATATGAAAAGAAAAAGAAAAATACTCCACTCTACTCCACTCGTGTCTGCTGCTTCAGTGATCATCGAGATCGGAGACTGTTAAAAGAGCTAATCCTAGTGTACGTTTTTATTTTTTCTTCACCCAAGCGGAAAGCCTCGCAGCATCGTAATAACCGAGAATCTGAACATAATAAATGTTTCACTCTCGGCGTTATCACTTGCGGGCTCGAGCGATTATCGAGTGCTCAGCGAGCTCGTTATTCCGGGAAGCCGAGTAGCCGGGCATCGTCGTCGTCGTCGTCGTCGGCAGCAGGAAGGCCCTATTAATATTTAATGCTAAGTATACCGCAGCTTTAAACACGAGCAGTGCCACTATCGTGGACCATTCGCCGGAAACCGGAACAGAATGATAGTCGACGACTCGTCGAACTCCATCGAAATTATCTCAGTCAGTGAAAATAAAACCTACGAATTTCTGGCTCGCGATACATAGAAGAGAAGAGGAGGAAAAAAAAACATAAAAAATAAAAATCATCGTAACAGCATCATAAATTATATTGCAAATCCGATCGTGCGTTCGCCGATTTTATCGCAAAAACTTTTTACATTGGCAACGGACAGACATCGACGGCGCACAAACGTCCGATATCTGTGACAACTTCGCGGGAGTTGCATCGTACGAAATCCGCGATAAGTGCACAGGCGCAGTGTCATCCTCTTCCGAAAGAGAAACCGGAGATGATAGGCGACGACTCGTCAATCTCCATCAAAATTATCTCACCAAATCAAATCCCACGAATTTCTGAATCGCGCTACATAAAACAACATAAGAGAAAAAAAAAAAAATGAATAAAAATCATAGCAACAGCATCTCGAATCATACTGGAAGTCTGATTTCGCCATCGCCGATCTCACCGTAAAAACAATAAATATTTACGAGCCCCAAAATTCTACATCGGCATCGTACGGAGAGCGAAGTCGCACAAACTCCAACACCAGCGGAAGCTCCACGAGGCTTTGAGTATCGTACAAAACCCGCGATAACTGCACAGATGCAGCCTCATCCTCTTCCGCCTTCTCATCGTTGCTCCTCACCGCGCCTTATCTCCGGGAGTGGAGGACACACCCCTATCGTATCCGTTCCTCTCCTCCTGGCCAGGAGAGACACATACTCACCGGTCAGAAGACGGAGGGATGCCGCACAGCGGGGCAGCACGAGGGTTGGATTCCGTCAGTGGAGAGGGAGGATCCGCGATGAGAAGGGGCTCGCCGAAGAAGAAGAAGAAGAAGAAGAAGAGGCGAGGATGGCTGGCTCGGTCCAGCGCCGGAAGGTGAGCGGAGAGGCTCGCCGAGACAACCTTGCTCGCTCCTTCTCGCTCGAGGGCGCCGAGGAAGGAGTCGGTCCACCCTCTCTCTGCGCGCCGGCGAACGAAGGAGACGAAGATGCTCGCTCGAGGGGGGGGGGGGAGAGCCGGAGGGAGGGGGAATGAAAGGAGGAACGCGAGATATATCGAGTGAAAGATGCGGATGCTGCAAGGGGGATGAAGCGACGAGGAGGTTCTCGGCGGCTGAGGGTGAGCCAGTGGACGCGAGGACGGGCCAGGAGAGGTCGGGGTAACGGTAGTGGGGTGTTGTATCGGGTAGAGTGAGCCGGGTAGGGCGTCGGAGGGGCAGAACGAGCGCCGCGACGCTCCGGCACACACAGTCGCGGGCCGAGCGCCGCCGTCTGCGTATCGCTCACGTGTCGTATGCTCTGTACGTGGGCCGACGCACATTTAACACGAGCACTGGGAGAAACGAGAGGCCATAGGCGGGAGACGGAAAATCGAAAATTAAAAAGAAATATTCGATCTTGTCTGTTTCGCATGTAATCGATTAATTAAAAAATAAAGAAAAATAAACGTAAAGAATTTTAATCCATGCGGTTGAATGAGATTAAGTCGAAGAGACCGTACGAGAATCGGTGTCGTAGGTGATCGCTGGAGCGTCGGGCTTCGGCGTTTTTTTATCGTCCCTGAGAAAGGGGTGATTTTGTTTGTTTGTTTGTTTGTTTTTTTTTTTTGACGTGTCTCAAAACTTCGGTCGATCGTCGAAGATATCGTACATCGAAGTGATCAGTGATCGGAGGGAGGGGAATTTTTTCTTGTGATTCTACTTGTGATCCGGACGAGTGATGCGAGGGATGACTTAGCTGTAACTTCATTTATCTTGTCGCGAGAACACCCTCGAGGGAGTGAAGACACAAGTGCTGCCGAGTTTGAACAGTTTCCCGCCACTGCGGAGCACGATGTTTCGGACATTGTCGGAGTGACACTCGCGAAGACTCTTCATCTCTTACGTTAAATTGAAATATACACGAGGCGTTGCAGTTCCAACGATCGAAGACTTCGCGAATCTTTGATAAACAACAAAATTTTAAGAAAATCTTCACGAATAAAAAAATAAAACGTGATCCGGTGATCGAGATCGAGATTCAGTGAGATATCAACAGCGGCGGGGTGAAAGTGGTGGGAAAAAAAAAAAAAAAAAAAAAAAAAAAAAAATGACGCTGCTGGTCACCGAGTCAACGTTCGGCAATTGAGCCGGATCCTCGGGCTGAGGGGGGAATGGATTTTCAGAGCGCAATGGAGACTTTTGCCGAAGCTTGGGTGGCTGCTAACACTAAAACTGATCAGGTCCAGGTAAACAAAAAAAAAAAAAAAAACAAACAAGAATTTAAAAAATTAAAAAGTAGCCTAAGAATTTCGATGAAAGCTTTAAAAAAAAAAAAAAAAAAAAAAAAAAAGAACGAAAGAAAAGAAGAAAAAGAAGCGAGACATGTATGCGTTAGGCTCGAGAGAAGCGCGTAACAAGTGCCTCACGCCCCCGCGCGATCCTTTATATCTGACATGTTTATTGCACGGAGATAAAAATCCGAGTACAGTAAACCCGCCGCTAGTGTGAGGGACTGCTACGCTGCTGCAGCTTCTATCATCTTTAAATTATACACTTTACATCATCCATTTTTCTTGCGATTTGGCGGGCGGGTGGGGGGGGGGAGGGGGGGGGGAGAGAGCGAGAGAGACTCGGCTATCGTTATTTATCGACTTTTGTTTTCTTTCGCGAGTCACCTGCTATTGTTATTCATCATTTTTTTATTATATTATTTTTTAATTTATTAAAAAAAAAAAAAGAACGATCTTTTTTTACATCGACTCTTATAAATTTTCGCTGAGGGGATTAACGGGATTGGGATTAGGCGAGGGGCAAGAGGAGCGGAGAAAAAATGAAAAAAAAAAAAAAAAATGTCGGTTATAATAATGAAACGATCGATATATCCATTAGCCGACAGGCAGCAGGTTGCAGGTTCACGGGGCCAACGACCATAAACGCGCGACATCCCCGAGCGTAATCCGCAGTAGCGAGGTATGAAGAGCCCCGGCACTGTGCTCGGGGAGAGTTTCGGTTAAAGGGTTGCGCGCGAGAGAGAGAGAGAGCCGCATCGCAGAAGCGGGAGAAGGGCCGATGCGAGTTTACAACGAGATAGATATTGGAGGGAGAACGAGCGGGACGGAGAGTTGCAAATCTTCCCCATAGCATTACACAGCCAATTGGCCAGCACCCTCTCGATTTTACGCACTCCGCCACAGACCCGTGAATTCTCGACCGTCGCGGCTAATTCGCTGATTTTATCCGAGGCTTGGAAAAACGTCCTCTATACTTCTCACATCACTTCGCTGCCTTTGTGTGGCCCTTTGCTTTGTTAAAACTCCCCCGCACACACAAAAAAAAAAAAAAAACACTCCCCGTTTGAATTAAGTGGTTAACACTGTTTCAATTATTTCTTTTCGCTCTTTCATTATACTTTAGTGTAATGAATAATACATAATTAAAGCAGCATTAACTACTTAATTTTGATCGATTGTTGTTCGCGACATTGCAGTTTACCGAAAAGACCGCTAATGATATTCAAGAAAAACTCTCCGCGAGCGAGCCGATGAAATATTTATTTCGCATCATTTCGATTTACCAGAATAAAACATGTTTTTAATGGTTATTAAAGGTTACTCGACGAAAGATTTTTGTTGTCGTTGCATTTCATCCGTGGGATAAATGGTTGGTTTTTTTTCAATAGTTTTAACGCTACAAAGGCAAAGCCGACAGCATCGCTTTGAAGATAAAGACACAAGACTGTTTCTTTTCGGCAGGGTTGTTAAAAACATCCTAGCCAGACAGATTTGTTCCACCGAAGTCATCATTTTAATTGCGTGTTTTCTGCCTGACTGTGTGTACCATAAATCCGTGACAACAACAACAAAAAAAATTCAAAACATCCACCACGAGGAATCAAAAGGAAGTGTAACACCCGTTTTACTTTTTTAAATATGTTTCCTATCTTTTTCCGTGCATTTGTTTGTCTCGGTACGGAGCGTACAGAGAAAATGCACGAGAGAACGTTCACAGGGGAGGTCGGGAATGTTGTATGAACCTTTCGGAGGATTCTCATATTGACCACCCAAAAACCGAATCCGCAACGGCGTTGCTGCCGCACAGTGGACGTTGACGTGAAAGGGTGGGACGGGGCGAGGGCTAAACCTCCATTAAAACCACGCATTTGCGTACGAAAATCCTGGATTTGCACCGAGAATGAAACAGAAAAAGGCTCACCCGCAGCGAAAAAAAATATGAATGATGTACATCGATGGCTTAATACCATGAGGGCACATCGGGATTGTATAAGCGTAGTGGGTTCGCCCCTTTGCCATTAGGTCAGGTACTTGTGTGCAAAAAAGTGAGTCGTCTCTATGTGGGTAAAATAGGAATTCACTAATCATATGCATATGTATATACAGGGGTCCTCCGGAGTGAGAAACATGAATAACATACACCATGGCTTAATTCCATACGCGCAGATCGGCGGTGGACAAGCATAGGCAGTTCGCCCTTTTGGCATTAGGCCAGGGATTTTAAATGCGTACAAAACGTGAATCAACTCTATGAACGTAGGTAAAATACAAATTCACCAACTATATATACATATATATATATATACACTTTTGCGGAGTTATTGTTTTTTTTTGTTTTCTGGTGCATTCATCGATTTACGTGTGCGAGTGAATCTAGGTTCGTGAGCTACGTGTGTTTATGTACGTGTACGTGGGGGGTCACGGATTCTGATCACGATACGGATGTGCCCCTGCCTTCTTCCTGTGACGACCGCGACAAGCACGTTCACGGCAGCCACGAGAGAGGCGGTGGCCCAAGCCCAGCAGCAAACGCAGCAAAGGCAATCGGGCAACGGGCAACGGCGATACACTGTGACCAAGCCGGGCCGACTCGGTGTGCATCTCCGTGTGCACTTCTCGATGCAATAACGTCCGAGAGAGAGAGAGAGAGAGAGAGAGAGAGAGAGAGAGAGAGAGAGAGAGAGAGAGAGAGAGAGATCGAGGAACTTGACTCCTGCTCGCTTCTTTTGTTCTTTCCTTTTCGTTTTATTTTTCTTTTTTCTTTTTCTTCTCATCATCATCCGTCGATCGTCTTCGGTGTGGCTGCGGCCGCGTCTGCCGACGCTCCTGAGGGCGCCGATCGGAAGAATTTGGGCGAGGTCGTTCAACCGGAAGTAACGGGGTAGCCTCCGACGATCGAACGCTTGCAATTGCTCACGACGGTTTTCACTCTCGTGCCGGCGCAACGGATGTCTGCGAGACACTTTGCGAGGGTCGCATGTAAAAACGCGGCTTAGGGCGTTAGACACGCGTTGCGAGTGAGGTGTCAGCAGGCGGAATTGGAAAAGAGCGGAAGAAACGTGTGCCGTAGGTAATCCGCTAATCCAGTTACAACCGACGAGAACGAGGCGAAAGGAAATATTTCTTCGTCCCGTGGAACTTTGATCATCGTTGCTCTCACCCTTGGCGTTAGCCAAACACCATTTTTCGTTTCGTCTTTCAATGTTTTTTTTTCCTTCTTTCTTTTACCTGCCCGCGGGAATGTTTCTTCGAGGAGGCAAATTTCACTGCGTCGTGTATGGCGTGTTAAAATATTTCATCGAATCGTGTAATTTTGAGTGTCGCGAAAATCTGGAGCTCCGCGGCGTCTCGGAAATCGGTGCAAGATAGAGACACGATGCACGCACCACGCAACGATCACGAGCACACGCGTCGTGTCTCATCGTCTCGTCTGCCCGTCGACGACGGTTTATAGCTACGCATGGTCACGCTATTTGACCACCCCAGGCCGAGTTCGGAATAATTGTTATCCATCTATCCGGCCCATACGTCAAACCTGCTGTACGCATTGTACACTGGGTTTCATGTATCAACGGTTCAAGAATTATTTTTACGATATTTATTATCCGTTTTTTTTTACCGTTGCGGAGCATTGAAAAACGTGAAAAAAGCATTATCGAGAATGATCTCGTAATTTTTTTTTGATGAGTAATTAAATAAGTCCAAATAATTTTTCTAAAGACTAATCCGACAACAGTTTTGGTCTAAACTCAACCGCGACGTTAGCAATTTTTTTTTTTTTTTTAACATTGCGGGTCATTGAAAAATATGAAAAAGGAAATATCGAGGATGAGCTTGTTATTTTTTTTTTTTGTGAAAAATTTAATGTCATTAAGAAATTTCTTTAAACACTAATCCGAAATTGGCAACAATTTTTTTTGTTCTTTGAAAAATATTTTTTTAAAGGATTAACATAAGCAATTAATAATTGTCATGCAAGCTCAGTCCGAAAGTCAATTGCCATGTATATTCAGATCGATGAGTAAAAAATAATAATAATATCGAGGAAGAGATAAAGCATAATAATTGATCAATTAAATGCGAATCGCGTGTGACGTAACTAGACAAAAGGACCTTCGCCCAATTGCCAAATATTACCGACGTTATGTGTATATATATATATAGAGTAGCGTTTGAAAGAGGCTCGTCGGGCCCGTACGCACGAATAAATCTTCGTCTTCGTTTTGGCTTACGTAAGCCATTTGACGGAGGCGACGGGTAGACTATCTCTCGGACACATTTTCTAAATCGATCGCGGGTCTTCGGATGCCGAGCGTCATTCCGGCGGGCCGGCGTTACTCCTTACGGCTCAATTTACTTCACGAATTGGAATCTGGTCGAGTCTGGTCTTCGACACTCTGACCAGATATCGAAGTGAGAGAATCGTCGATCAGCACGACAGCTGCGCGATTCTGATTAGCGAAGTGACTAGGTTGCCCGCATCTTCTTCCTCCGGCCGACTCTGCTCGCTCGACTTCACCATCGTCATCGCAAAAGCGCGACTATCGGTGCGACATGTAGTTTTCACAAAGCTTTTCTCCAAAGCGAGTGAGAGTATCCTCGAATTTTCGCAAACTTTCGTTTTATCTCTTGCGGTCGGTCTCAACGTGGAGAAGCATTTTTCAGCAGCAGACATAGCAGAACCATCAGCGTATCGACGGTATATCTGTAGCTGAATAATCGGGATAACTCAATCCATCTGATGACGAATTGGGATTTGGTCGAATCTGATCTTCGGCACGCTGACTAGATATCGAAGTGAGAGAATCGGCAATCAGTATGACAGGTGTGCGATTCTGATGAGCAATTGACAAGGTTACCGGCTCGTTCTTACTCCGGCTAACTTTACTCACTCGACTTCATCATCGTCGTCGCAGAAGCTTGCCTTTTAGTGCGACATAGCGTTTTCCCAGAGCTTTACCAAGTGAAGAAACTCTCGAATTTTCGCAAACGTTCGTTTCATCCATCACAGCCCGTCTCAAAGTGAAAAAAGCCATTTTTAGCAGCGGTCGTGGCAGAACCATCACCGCATCCACGGTGGACTTGCAGTCAGTCTCCCAGCGCTGGTACCACTTTGGGCCTTGGCTAGATAAGCGGAATAACCAATCCACCTGTTCGTGATTTCGAATCTGGTCGAATCTGGTCTTCGATACGATGACCAGATATCGAAGTGCGAGAATCGTCTAATTAGCGTTTGCCGATGTTACCGGCTCCTTCTTCCTCCGGCTGAAACGTGACTATCAGTGCGACACATAAGTTCCCCTAAAGCTTTAGCGAGTGAAGGGAAAACCCTCGATTTTTCGCAACCTTTCGTTTCCCCCCCCCCCCCCCCCGCAGCCCGTCCAAAAGTGAAAAAGCATTGTTCAACACCAGCCATAGCAGAACCATCATCGCATCCACAATATACCCGTAGCGATTCTCCTCGCGCTTGTGTCACTTCGGGCGTTAACTGCATAAGCCGGATAACCGCATCCACCTGTTCCCGAATACGGATCTGGTCGAATCTGGTCTTCGACGCGACGACCAGATATCGTATCGAGAGAATCGTCGATCCGTACGACAGCTGCGCGATTCTGATTGGCAAAGTGACAAGGTTGCCCGCTTCTTCTTCCTCCAGCAGACTTTGCTCGCCCGACTTCATCATCCTCCCGCAGAAGCGTGACTCTCCTTGCGTACAAAGCTTCAGAAAAACCATCTATCCCCAAAGTTTTAACGATTGAAAAAAAAACCCTTGAATTTTTCCTAAACTTGCGTTTCATCCCTCGCGACCAGTCCCAAAGTGAAAAAGCATTTTTCAGCAGCGGCCGTGCCAGCGCCGCATCCACCGTATACTTGTAGCCGGTCTCCCCGTGCTGGTATCACTTCGGGCGTTAGCTGGATAAGCTGGATAACCCCATCCACCTGTTGCCCCTTCTTACGTCCCGGTGGAAGCGGCCGCTGGTGTCGGAACCCGTGCGTCTGTGTGTGCCAGTGCCAAAGCCTTCCTTGTCCCGCTGCTGGAAACGAGCCTTTTATTGTCCCTTCCTCGTTGCACTTGGCTACCGTTCCATCCTCCGCACCATCCATGGCTCCGCGTGTGTGTGTGTGTGTGTGTGTGTGTGTGTGTGTGTGTGTGAGAATTGCGTGTACCCAACGTCGCACAGTATAGACATACACGCTCGTTCCCTCGACATTCTGGTACACTTCTGCTTCTGGGTTCGGGGAGCTTTCTCCCTCCCGCCCGTATAAACGCCGGGTCTGGAATGTCAGGGAATCCAACGGGAGGATGTATACGTATCCTCCGTCCTCATCCGTCCCAAAGCCACGGGATCTCGTCGGTCCTTCTCTCTTCGATTCTCCCCCCCCCCCTGCCTCTTTCTCTCTCTCGCTCTCTCACGGGCTTCCTCAGCTTGTATCGCCAAGGATCGGATACACGGAGAGCCGGAGAAAGCGAGAAAGCCGCAGAACGAGGATCGCGAGTGGAACGAGGAAGGTCCGATCGAACGAGGACCTCGCTCGCTCCGTCCTCAACCTCCTCATCATCGATCCCCCTCGCTCTTCGGCTTTCCCAACTCTTTCGCGCTCCCTCGACGGGGCATCGGCGGGGCCCCCGGCTCTTCAGCGGTCTGACGTGTTTTTTGCGTGTGCATACCTCCGAGGCAGCAGCTCCCGAAACAGTAGCCCGCCGCGCGCGTCCAGCGTTGCGTAGTCGGTAACCCTCCGGTACAGTCATCGGCAAAGCGAAAAAACGTGGAAGCGAAAAGGGGCCATCGGGCCACTCCGAGGAACGATTTATACACGATGTGAGAGGCGGCACGGTTTAGGAGATTTCTCGAGAAATTCGTTAATGTAACTCATGATAAATTATTGTTATTATTTTTGTGGTTTTTCTTCTTTTTTTTTTTTTTTTTTTTTTTTTTTTTTTTTTTTGGGCGGGGGGTGTCGGATAGCCCGATGGAACAATGCACGGAAACGATGAATCGTGTATCGGGAATATACTCGGGATTACGGTTGGATTACGAAAGCGTTGCATAAAATTTGTAATTCACTCTGGCTTCGTGTAACAAAGCGTTCTTGCTCTGCATTACGAGCGGCATTGATGCAATCCCAAAATCGATGCGTCGAAGCCCCGCAACGCGCACTCATCCGCGAGCAAATAATTAACCCGACCCAAGCGATCGCTTTATTTTTTTTATGTACGATTGGCAACGAAATTTATCAAATCATATTGATAACGGGTGAGAAATGTTTTTCACTGGTTGAAATACCGTGTCTCGTTGATTGAGAGTTAATCGATCAGAATACTTTTATTTTATTTGGAGAAATTAGATTTCTCGACCGACTGTTAGTCCATCCAATTGATCGTCTATGATTACTCGTTTCACGCGCGTATAGCTGGATATCCAAATCTAGTACGGTGCAGACAGTCCGCATCAATCATGAAGACGGTGCGTGTACGGAGTGTGTGGCATTCGCACTTCTGGATGAGTGGAGGGATTGTCGCATTCTGGGCCCAGTTGACCCCAGTTGACACTGTGGACGGCTTAGCCGTTAGTGTTAAGTTCACTCATACACAAATCTAAGTCCGCACTTGTGTCTTAGCTCCGCCGCTCCGGCTCGTCGTTTTCTATCTTGCTCGTTTATCGTTCGTAATCTTGCATCCTTCTAACTCTCGTCGATCTCGACGAGAGACCACTCCGACGGGGAATTGAGCACGTGCTCAGATTTCATCGTCGGGCGGCAGCAGGCTGTACCCGCCGTACTCGTCGGAACGGCCTGGGACTTGTGCTACCGCGGTTGATTCCGCCGCCGTTGATGCTGATGCCGCACGCCGTCGGTTAGATCATCCGGGGTCTGCTAGCTCGGCTCGGCCTCCCGACATCTTGAAACGTTCCTTCATCGAGACGCTGCATTATACGCGCCTATTCGTCATTATCATTAAACCGCGTACGATTTATCCGATCGGCCGATCGCTAGCGATCCTTCGATATTTCATCGATAAAAAAATTGAACGTTCGCTTATCTTTTTCGACGATTAAAAAAATTATCCAGCTTAATTAGCACGACATCGGAGATTTGGCGCTGGGCTGTGAGATTCTTGCAGACATTTTTTTCAAAGTGTTTTTTTTTACGTTCTGTTTTAATTTAGTTGTTTTTGTTTCAATTTTTGTCCCGATATCTTGAAATGTTCCTTCATGAAGACGCTGCATTATACGCGTGTATTCGTCATTATCATTAAACCGCGTACGATTTATCCGATCGGCCGATCGCTAGCGATCCTTCGATATTTCATCGATAAAAAATTCAACGTTCAGTTATCTTTTTCGACGATTAAAAAAATTATCCAGCTTAATTAGCACGACATCGGCGATTTGGCGCTGGGCAGTTGGGTTCTTGTAGACATTTTTTTTGTAGTGTTTTTTTTTTTCGTTTTGTTTTAATTATTTGTTTTTTTTTTTTCGTTTTTATCCCGACGTCTTGAAACGTTTCTGCATGAAGACGCTGCATTATACGCGCCTATTCGTCATTACCATTAAACAGCGTTCGATTTATTCGATCGGACGATCGCTATCGATCCTTCGACATTGCTCGACATTTCATCGGTAAAAATTTGTCCCTTCGCCAATCTTGTTCACCGATAAAAAAAAGTTGATCCACTTTAATGGGGGATTCCGTATTTTCGCAAAAATTACCGCCTTATCGGGATGTTCAAAGGAATAAATCTGTGCAATCGATTTCTTTCAAATTGTCAACATATATTTTGTCAACATTTCAGATGTTAAAAAAAATGTCTTAATCGTTTTAATGAAAAATTTCGCCTGCTGCTTCCGCCTCGACCGCGTCGCCGCGCGGATGTTCGCTGTCGGTGACGTCGTTGATTTCTTCACTTACGATAATCTGAAACAAAAAATCAAAAGGCATTTTACTTTGTAGACATGTAGATATCGTTCGACGATACGCGTCTATTTCTCACTCTCATCGAAGCGCGTGCGATTTATCCGATCGGCCGATCGGCATCGATTCCTCGACATCGCCCGACATTTCATCGATACAAATTTGTCCCCTCGCCAATCTCGTCCACCGATGAAAAAACATGATCCACTTTAATTGGCACGACATCGGATATTTGGCCCGAGCGCTTGAGTCCTTGCGGAGCTTTTTTTCACAGTCTCTCCTTTCATTTAATCTTGTTCCAATTCATTTCTTTTTTTTTTTTCCTCTAAATTTTTATTTCATCCTTTCGCATGCTTGATTCCCTCCGGGGTTATCTCACTATTCGTTAGTCTTGGGAGGGCAATGAATCAGAGCGCTCGGAGTCTCTCCCGTCCCGTTCGCGTGCACAGTAGTGCGGTTTTCTGCCGGATCGACGGGCAGCGAGCGAGGATCGGGCAGAAGCAAGCCAAGAGCGGCGCGAGGGGCTGCTGCCGATGCTCTCCTCCACCCGGTTGAACCAGTCGTCCGGGCTAATGAGACACACGTGCAGAATCCTCGACACTTTATGGCGCGAGCGCGGTGTGCTCTTCGTCTCGTGAAATTTTTGGCCGCTGAACGGGGTTGAGTCTCCCGCGGCACAGCCCGGAGTGCGTATCGTCCGGCGACGATGATCTCGTTCCCCGTTCATCAGCCATTAAGAACTCGATCACGATGGCAATAACACCGAACGGGGAGAAAAAAATGCGGTCGTAAAGTGAGGAATCATGTTTTTTTTTTTTCTTTCCTTTTTCTGCTTCTCGCTCTGCAGAGTCAGGCCTTGGCATTGACTCACAAGGCATCGCCACCCTCGAGACCGAGCAGCGTGTCCTCGCTGCCGAGGAGTCCACCTTCTCATCAGCCTCATCAGTCCCAGCCGCAGCAGCATCAACAGCAGCAGCAGCAGCAGCGAAGCACGCCGCAACCCTCGTCGGTTCACTCGTCCCATCCGTCGCAAGCTCCGTTACCGACCACCCCCCAAGCGCCGCCGTTCATCGCTCACAATCAACATCCCAAGCAGGAAGTCAACTCGAGCCCGAAACAGGAAGGCTTCGATCTCAGCAAGACTTCGACCGTCACTGGTGAGTTTTGTCATCTTTTGCATTAAAAAAAAAAAAAAAAAAAAATGTTATTGATTGTCCCACGCGATATTTTCGTAATGGAGTTTTTTTTCATTGTATATGAAAATAATAATGGCGTTTAAAATTTAACCGAAGAATATGCGTGCGTAGAATGAAAAAGGTTTAATCGTCAACCTAAAACTGATACGCGTAGGGTTGTTTTTTGTTGCCCAACAAAGTAGAAACCTCATTTAAACAATTATGAATGCGCCGATCACTTTGTGTTTGCGATCAGAGTACTAGCTTCGAAAAAGAAGTATCGAGAGGTCTTGGGTTCGAATCGCCGTGCCGTAGTCTTGCTGGCGAAAAGATGTTGTGAGGCGACAAAGCTCTTGAAATCTATTGTATGATATTTGATATATGTCAGATCAATAAAAAAATTTTTTTCTATGAAATTTAGTGTACCGGTACTGTAAGTTTTTCATGTATAAACTTTTATATTAAATTTCATGTTCAATTGTGATGAAAAATTAATGTACATTATATTAAAAACTTTACAAACACTTTACTTTTAATAATTAACTTTACCGTAAAAGTACATTAACTTTTCATCACAATTATATATTAAATTTAATCTACCAGTTTTTGCATAAAACCTTCCAGTCGTGTGCATTAAATTTTCAATTTTTTTTTCAACTGTATAAACGTTCAATGTTTACAGTCACAATGTTTGCAGAACTTAGAGAAACAAAATGTTACCGACACCCAAAAGTACACTTAACGTTCAGTAATGCTCAGTAACTCCCAAAGTGGTAACTAATCGTAGCGGAGTTGAATAAAAATAACGTTTAAAAAATAATAACAAAAATAATGAATGCGAATTTGCCTGGTGTTTCATAAAAAAAGAGTAGCACGAGGGTGTGCGACAAGCAAAAAAAATTAAGGCCCGAGGCTCCGAGCCGTTGAACGTCTTCCGGAAAGAACTAAAATACATATTTGCCTTCGCGACTCGTGAGAAGGAACCCGCGGTTATTATACATAATACTACAATATGGCATACTTAATAAATCCCACTAGGATCCACCATGCCGGATTTCCATTCAATAGGAACCGGTGGACGGGATGTGTGACCGCGCTCGCGTCACTCTTAATCCCGAATCTCAAGCCAGGCAGAGAGTTTGTCCTCGATCCCTGCAGTGTCGGTTCCTTTTCACTTCGTTCATTCTTTTTTTTCTTCCTTTCCACTGGCTCTGGTATTATATTTGTACGACACAACTCGCCCCTCCGGGCGCCACGGCGGCCTGTAAGAGCGGCGTGTAGGAAATTACGCTACGAGCTCGCACCCTTATCCAGCTCCGGGGAGTTTCTGTCGGTATGTTCATCTGTGCGTGATCGCCCTTGCTGCTTTTCCTCCTCTCCGTCTCGTCTCGCCCGGCACAAAACGTCCTTTGCCTTCGCCTCTGGCTTCGGGCGACTAATCGGCCCTGCACAATGGGACACACACACACGGTTTACCAATCCACAGCCGGGCCGTGGAACGGAAGGAAGAAAAAAAAAAGAGAGTGAGAGTCCTGCATAACCCTGCGGTAAGAATCGACTTCTTACATGGCCCCCCTGCATCATTTGCCCTCCTTTATAGCCATTGCCTACCTCGCTTACATATGTACTCGTACCATTGCCGCCGGATGAATTTATTATTCCGTTCGTCATGCCGGATCGAATTAGTCAAAGAAACCAGAGAATGCAGAGAAAAAACAATGTACAATCATAGAGCAGTTGCAACGCAGAGCGGTGCAAAATGGATTTTACATTACAAAAAATACTGTCCGTTGACCAAAAAATTAAAAAATGGTAAACATAAAAATATAAAAAAGGACCTTTATCTACAAGATTTTGTTCATAAATCCATAAACTTTTTTTTCTCCCTCGTTCGATTATGTGTGATATTGCTATCGGTGTACTATCGCCGCTCTCCTTTTTTCATCCGTGTATGTGCATAGATTGCCCTCCTTCATAGGCACCGCACACCTCGCTTACATATGTACACGTCCCATTGCCGCCGGATTCATTTATTATTCCATTCGTCACGTCCAAACGAATTAGTCAAAGAAACCAAAGAGGACGAAGAAAAAACAACAACGTCCAATCACACAGTTCTAACGCGAGCGGTGCAAGATCGATTTTAGAAGTACAAAAAAATACTATCCGTCGACAAAAAAAAAAAAAGGTAAACAAGAAAATATAAAAAGGAGCCTTAATCTCCAAGACATTTTTCTTAAATCCACAAAACTTTTTGTCCCACCTACGATCATCTGCGATATTGGTATCGATGTACTATCTCGCCCCCTCCTTTCGTCCGTGTGTTTTTGTGCGCGAGTACGGTGTGCCGAGGGAGTTAAAGGGACGGAGGGGGCTGGACGGGGGGTTGACGCAGTGAGAAAGGGAAGGTAGATACGGGCGAGCTGAGAGTAGGATATTGTGACCCTCGGGAACTAATCCGGATTAAATACGGATCCCAGGCTGTGCGGCTAGGCGACCTGTGGACATGGACGGGTGCGCCTTGCGCCCGCGCGCAACACGCCGGTACAAGGACCAGGATATCCTTATGGTCCGTGCAGCTTCCGCCTCGCTCGTGAGATAGAGCCTCGGAGACCGAGGTTGCGCTGCTCCACTTAGCTGTCCGAACATACGCGAATCGAACTCGTTAAACGAAGTTCGAGCCCCTTGGACACGGAACACACTCTGATAACGCGGCGTGTATTCCGTGTGTGTACCGCGCACACTTGTCTCCCGACGCTCGACGGTAAGGACGCTCGGCTTGATCCTGGAAACCCTAATTGGACGCCGCTGGAAATTTTGGGATAAACGTCGGAGCTCACCCACCTCGGGCCAGCGGGCCACTGGTCAACCCGTTGATTTACGTCTTATGGTAAACTCACGGTTAAACCGGATTTCTCGAATCCCCTTTCCCCGATACACACGCACACACGGATCTTGCCCAACGATTCGACTCCGTCCCGCCGAGCTTCTTCGCCCAAATACCATCGACACCGAGGATCATTCTTATCGTCTCTCATCCGCGGAAGTTTCACTTCAGGATCACCCCGTATGTAATTCTCAGCTCCGCAGCCGAGAGCGCTACCGAGGCCGGAGTGCATAATCGATATCGTAACTCTCCACGGAAAGCCGCACACACGCGCTTTCCCATATTCCACAGGAAATTCAATACACTCGAGTCAGTGAATAGAAACAAACAAACAAAAAATCCAGCAATCCATCGATCGTCTGGATTCTTCTCGCGATCCTCGCGAGATCGGATTATCCCTCGCCGGAGCGTCGACGCACTGGTCCAACTGCCGTTCGATCTCTTGGAGGTCCTCTCCCCGCAAGTTTCCCCCTTTCTCGTCGGGAAAACGGCGTTTCGAGGAAGATGCGTACTTCGCGAGCCACCCCGTGTAGAGCAGCCCGACGGCGAGCGGAGGAGCAGCGGGGCCAAGGGTGTCGCGGAGTTAGTATTAGCTGAGTTGTGTGCGTTGGATTTGGGATTTGGGCGGTCCACGGCTCCCGGCTCACACACGACCAATAATCCCGGATTAATCCTCCTCGCACACTCGAGCGCGGCATACACACGGACACACGTCGAGGTCGAGGGGGTGGGGGACAATCCGAGGTCGCACACAGGCGTCCCCGCCACCCTCGTCGCCGGTCCACAAACACTTGAGCGCGAACGGCTACAGACGGAAGCTGTGTCCGAAAACAAGCCAACGCACACGTGGAAGGCGGATGGTCATACGAGCAACACATGGGAGCGCACGGGAGGAGAGCGTGCAAGCGGTGATCCCGGTCAAACCCTGTCCACGGACAAAAACACCCTCCCGCCACCTCCGCGCCCATCCACGGGCTCGAATCCGGTGTGTACGTGCGAAACGTCGAGAGACATCGTTCCGAGCGGAAATATGCGTGCCTCTCGATGTGTAGACGCGCATCCTGCGTCATAAGGATGAACACATAAAACGCGGTCCACGGCGACGGGGGGGGGGGGGGGGTCCGAGGCGCGTTGGATGGGACGGGGTTATAACGACGATGAGCCCAGGCCGCCACTAAAGGATTTGGCTACTACGGGACGCTCGCACATAGAGCGACGGGGACACTAACACATGGATCGAGGCGCATACACGCCGCTTCCTGGCGTTCCCTTCAGATAATCCCACGACTACAGAGCCCGGATAATCCCCGCGCGGGGCCGAACGTGCAGTCTCGCACCGCACACTTCGGTCTCCCGAACGTGTGCGAGATCCCTCTTCGTCCGTTTCACAGGATCCTACATGATCTTCGTTCTTCTCTCCCCGTCCGACTACGTCGCGAGCTAACTCACACGAGATTCGAGTTACGCCGAGAGATACGCCCGGTGTGTGGGTATTAGGTACAAAGGAAAGGAGCAAGGGCGGGAGAGAGCGCAGGGTGTTCGGTAAAGAGCGAGGAGATGAGGACGGAGCGATGAGGAGAGGGTGAAGGAAAGGGGATGGAAGGATACTGGGCTGAGCGCGCTGTAGGGGAGCTTCGGAGCACACAAGGTTTTAGAGACTGCGCGGCTCATCCCTGCCCGAAGCTTTACATCTCGTACTGATACGCGATAAAACCGTGCTCCGCTTCTCCGTCGGATCCTGCTGATCCTCCGTTGACTCCGCTGCAGAAGCGGATACCGCACTCGAGCTCGCGGAGATACCGTCGCAACGGGAAAGAAAAATAAAGGGATGTCACGTTCGAGACGTGTTCTCTTTTATCTTTAACTACAGGATATTGCGCGCCACTCGCGCGCGGCCGAGATTCGTTTGGGCTTGAATGCTTACCCGTGTGTTCGTTGATTAAGCTGTTTATATGGCTGGCTATATTCGAGATGAATTTCAGATGAGAGTGAACAATATCCAATGCAACGTCGCTTTCGGTCCGAAAATCTCACTTTTAAATCGAAAGTGACGTTATTGCGGGAGAAATTCTGGTCCTGCTTCAACATCTTGGTTTTTGAGCGGAAGTGACGTCATATGGAAAAACGTTACCTGCGGTTTAAAAATCTTATTTTTCTACCGGTAGTGACGTTTTTCTCTATGACGTCGCTTCCGGTCAAAACCGAGATTTTGAAACCGGAAGTAACGTTTCGTTGCATGACTTTAGTTCCGGTCGAAAAGTCGAGATTTTTAAATTCGGAAGTGACCGTTTCCTATATGTCTTCATTTCTGGCCAAAAATTAAAATTTTTAAAGCAGAAGTGACGTTTTCCCGTGCGACTTCACTTACGATTGAAAACTGAGATTTTTAAATCGGCAATGATGTCAGAAATTCATTTTTCAAATTTTGTTATTGTTGTTGATGCTAAGCGACACAGAAATAATAGGTAGACGAAAAGTAGCGAATATGGACCACCTCGATTCGCACGCAAATCAATGATCCTCAGAGAATAACGATAAGCGAGATCTTACCACTCACTTTTCTCGGTGAACCTCATTCTTCTCGACTGTAAAAGATTGTAAAATTGTCCAGAAAAAAAGATCATGGATCTTCGTGGACGAGAACCGTTCGTTAAGTGGACAATCCTTTCGTCAACGCGTAGGTCGCGAGATATCTCGCTCGAGCGCAGAACCTCGCCAGCGATCGCTGAATTGTAATTAGCATCGAGGTCACATTGATCGTTAATGTCGCCGCGAAGCGTGTATCAATCACATTCGGGTGAATCGGGCCAAGAGAATCCATTCAACGATTTTATTTGCCAATCAAAGAGTTTACGACATTAACATAATTCGTGCTGATAGCCCGAGGTATCGGCTGCATTGGTTTTCACGAGAGGCCGACCGAGCGATTCTTAATTCAATCAGTCGCCGTGATCCATTAGGCGGCTATCGAACTAATCCGTCGCAGTCGGGCGGTCACGCTCTGCAACAGCTTCAGATCTTTTCGGGGGCTTCCCGAAGTCCTGAATCCCAGGATAGCAGACGCGGCGACACAGGCGAGCCTCCGGATCTTCCCGCCTTCGCGCCTGCACCGGGATTTTCCAGATGAAGATGATCCCGCCTGGAGAGCCTGTTGCTCTGCGAGAAAGTAGGAAAAGCCTCCGTTGTAACCGCCCGCCTATCCTGGTCGCTGGAGTTTCAGTGGCCTGGGCCGCAGGACGCGGACCGAGGCGATGGAACGTGAAAAGCGAATAATTGACGAAGTTTTCCGGACGAAACGGGATCACCGACTACTCTCGAAAGAGGGATAATCGGTGACGTCCCTTCGCGTTTCCGTCTTATCCCGGAGGAGAATTGGGATGAAGAGCGCCCGGGACAATCAGGCTCGCAGAACCAGTCTGGAAGGACGAGCGTGGAATTTTCTTCGCGCCGCCCGGAGGAGAGATCCCGGTTTCAGCTCAGCCGGGAAGACGCCGATGCTGAGTGCCTGTTCCTCGTGAAGCCACGGCTTCGAAGGAAGTCGTGTCCCGAAGGAATATCCCTTCGGGAACGGGGCGCTTCATCCACAGGCTCTTCTTGCTGGGACGCCGCGCTCCGTTACAGCAATCCCGGTCCTTCGGGCGAGCTCCTGCTGTCCTGATCGTCAAGGGTCAGCCACTACCCTTTTTTACCCTCAGGATCGCACCGCCCAGGCTCACGGGACCGAAGACCGCCAGACCTTCGCTATACGGGAGACGGTCCGGGAAACGTTTGGCAAACTTTTCCTTTCCACTGATCAGGGAACAGGCCTGGAGAAACAGGAAAGCGCGGCGGTATCCTCCAGCTTCAGAGCTTCCATGCACCGGTTACATCGTCTTATGGTCACATAAAATCCTCACTCGAAAGATATGCTCTCAACATTTTTATTTCAAAATAAACGATTAAAAAAAAAAAAAAAAATGTATTAACGAGTCATAAAAAGAAAATTGCTACCGGCTAAAAGATTACTCGAGGAGCCCAGAAAGTTGAACTGCATTTTTCCCAATATCCGAAACTTCTTAAATTTTATAAATTAAATTTTAGTGTATTTAATAAAAAGAAAAAATGCCATTAGTTAAAGAATTATTTCAAGAGTCCACGAACTGCACGTTATAGATATGTCCAAGAAGCTAGATAAACTAACAATACTGCGACTCGCCGCCGTTTTTTGTAAATGTTTAATTCCATTAAGCTATTTACATATAGCAGCAGCTCGTTCGACTCTACATCTTTCTCTATAAACATTATATCAGGAAAGCATGGCCGCTCGAGCGTGGCTCAAATTTTACAAATTAAATTATAATATAAATAAATTAAAAAAAAAAAAAATGAATCGATCGATCATCAAAAAATGCCATTCTTCAAGAAATTATTTCAAGAGTCGACGAATGGCAACTTATAAATTTGTCCTGCAAGCCACATAAAGTAACAATACTGCGACTCGTCGTCGTTTTTCAACAATTTTAATTCCATTCAGCTATTTGCATACAGCAGGAGCTGTTTCGCCTGCACATTTTTCTTCATAAACATTATATCAGGAAAGCGTGACCGTGCGGGGTTGCGATCGATCGCAGCTTGATAATTTGTAGGCCTACCAGACGTCTCCGGTACCAGGAGAGCAGGTTCGGAGCAGGTGGCGTGACGTCGGCCGCGTCCTGGCGGCGGTACACGCGGCGTCAAGGCGATCCCGTTGCGGGTCGCGCGGTTCGTGCATTCGCAGCCGATGCGGCGAGCCGACTCGTCGGAAATATGTAAATGAGGTCCTTTGTTCGATACCTGCCGGCTTATTTTTGCGGCAAGGGTAGCATGAATGGAGAGCAAGTCGGTCGCCGCAGGCCGCGAGGGTCGTCAAGCGCCGAGCCGCCACGGCCGAAACGACCGAATGTGCCCCGTGACCCAAATAAGGGCTTTTGTAGGACCCCAGCGACCAGGAGAACAGGAGAGCTCGGGGCGTTCGTCCTGCGTGCGCCGTTCGACCCCGCACGCACGGCTCACGCATCCGACCCTCCGTTCGCCGCATCCCGAAAGATTCTCTCAAACAGGACTCCTCGAGGACGCTTACTCGCACGCACCCGCATGCTATCCTGCTAGTTGTTTACGCACGAGAAGCGTAAAAAAATCCCCGCGCGAATGAGAAAAAAATTCAGGGCTTGGTATGAGCGACAAATTCGGAAATGATAAGAGACAGTAATACATTTTTTTTTTTTAATGATCCCATCGCATTTTCCTTAATCGCAATTATTTTGCGGCCTCGAGGGCTTCGGCTTTTTATACATTAATCGGAATCCCCGGTCTACAGGATATTGGGGTACCATGATGTGGGCTGAAATAAAAAAAAATGGGCAAAAAAGGACGCGCTATATAATGACGAGTAATAATGACCGTGTGGTTTATAATCGCGTTTATGTCGCCGCGACCCTTAATGCCGTATGTTCTCCTAGTTTCGGGGTAAACAACACTCGGTCGCTCGGCGAACCTCCAGTTCTGCGACTCGGGTCCTGTTCTTCGTCATCGGGAACGGGCGCGAATCCTTCTCCTTTTCTTGTAGTTTGTAACAGGCGAGAAAGAGCGGAGAAGTATGACATCGGCACGGTCGAAGGTTTGCTCTTGCAGGCTCGTAACGTCGCACTGTTCGACGAGAGCCCGCAGGATTGGCTCGGCGACGCTTCCGGGCTCGTTGGGGTGGCGAACGACGCTTTCGGCCGGCTCTCTCCCTCTACCCCGGGCGATTCTGTTCTCCTGGGACGGAGAGGTCACACGGTAGCCTTACCCACATTCCCATGGGGGTTCGCTCTAACCCCGGGCATTGCGAGCTTATCCCTAAACCACCCCACGAACCAACGCCGCCTACCCGCTACTCGACTTGCGTCGCGTCGCTCGGAACGGAGAGCCGACATTCGTCGCTCCTGCACACGCTCGCTTCGCCCTTCTCCACACGAAACGCGCGTATCCACGGTGGATTCTCGGATCAGGGTCGCTAACGCACGTGCCCGCCGCGGCTCATTCGGCCTCGGGCGATTTAGAGGGGATATACGTACGGCCGAATATCAGGAGAGCAAAATGACGAGCGACCGAACGCGAACATCCGCTCGGATTGTCGTAGGTCGTAGACGAACGAGCGGTCGACGAACTCGACGAATTGTTATTAATTTAAGACCATTTTTTTTATTAATTTTATTTTTGCATCGAAAAAATTCGTTCGTGATGAACTTAGTGCGGTGCCGCGCTGAAACAATCTTGCGTATGCTGATCCATTATTTTGGAGTAAAAAAATTGTTAATTGGTCCGACTTTATGCAAATTTTCAGTAGAAAAAAGGTCGCTTTTGGACCTTTTTTTTCAGTTTTTTAAATTTTTACACCTGGATACAGAAATTTTTGGCTGAAGAATTTATTTTAGGATGCGTTACCATTCGTTACATTTTTTCAGTGTGGCGTATTAAAGGGTCAACGGTTATTTCCGTCGATTTGTGTCGAGTTAATTTTTTTAACGGTTTTTTGCTTTTTTATCGAAACGTTATCAGTCGAGCTTTGACGACACCAGCGAAGTTACGCGTTGCCGGATCTCGATTGAAGCAACGTGACCAGGAATAGTCCTTCACCTTTCGTGGTGCAAATTTCAAATCGAAATGAAACCGTGATGCATTTTTTCACCCAAATTTTTGACTCCAAAGGCACAGTCGATCCTCCTAAACCCTTTGAGGCATATATTTTGACACTATAAAAACAAAACCTCGGTTTTTGGAATCAAGAAATTGGTTCCCAATTTCGTTCTTAATGTCCCACCCGTGGCGGAAAGGCTTAAAGGATTAACTGTGATTTCCACAGATTACTGTCAAGATAATTTTTTTAACGTTGTCTTGCTTTTTTTTTTTATTGAAGCGACATCAATTGAGCTTCGCTCGACTGAATCGAAGTGTCGCCTTGGCGCAGGATCTCGATGGAAGCAACAGGACCAGGAATAGTCCTGCGCCGGATCGCGAGCGCTTCCTACGATCCTGGTAAGAGAACCCCCTAAACTCAGCCGAAATGTTGGATGCGTGACTGGCTGGCTGTCGTTCGCGTCGTTAGGACAGTAACACAGGTAGCTCGTTCGCTCCCGTGGCCTCCGATTTCGAGCTATCCACGCGAGCACGCTATACGCAACTGGAGACTCTCGTCCTCGATAGCAGTTTCGAGCACTCCAGGAATCCAAGGCCGCACAAATTTACACAGCCACCCTCCTCTCTACTATATCCCTGATACGTAAAACCAGTCGAAATCAACCCAAAACCCGAACAGGACACGTCCGAGACTGGCGCGTCCCTCGCCGAGCGAGGGTCCTGCCGAAGAGCGTGAGTGTGTGTGTGTGCGTGCGTGCAGATACTTACATCAGGATCAGTTTATGCGCGCGACGGTAGCTTGCGCCGACTCCGTTTATGCTTTCCTGCTGACTCAAGGATTCGCTTATCCTTAGAAGTTCGCCAAAGAGTCCTGGCTCGTGCGGATCAAGCTGAAATCCTCCCGGAGCTTATTCGATCCTTTTGGTTCGGTTTCGTCTACCGTAGATTAAAAAAAAAAAAAAAAATGAACTGTCGTGCACAGAAGGTGGACCCGATTGAGTATATTTTGTTTTTTTTTACGAAATCATGCGAAAAATCGAATGAGAATTATATGTGAAAAAAATTATTGTCCTGATCTTATGCCGAAGTCGTCAGTTCGTTGACGCAACTCTTTGAAACTTTACCGGTACGAATATTTGGCGTCTAAAATATATTTTTTTATTCAAAAACGGTATTTGTTTTTGTGATTTGAATAATTCTGAACGATTTCATCTCCATGTTCTTAATCCTTTGAAGCACGGTGAATCGCGGCTGATGCACCTCTTTGATTTTAGAAAAAAAAATGTATTCGTAACCAACGGTATTGGAAATATATTGGAAACTTCGTACTTGTAAATTTTTTTTTTTTTTTTTTTAATATCTGCTTCAAAAGGTTAAATTATACAGATACCATATTCATATTTTTTACTGAATACCACCCTTGAACGTTAATTTAAAAAAAAATGCAAAATAAAGGTCGACATGAAACTTTATTTGAAACGATAAATTTTCTTGCCATTTTAATAATTTCAACCGGCAAAATATTAAAATTGCCTCCGACAACTCAAAACCCGTCTGAGCAAAAAAAAAAAAAAGCGATCAATGAACGGGACAGGATCTGGGCATCGTACAGTTTAGCTGTGCTATACGACGGTCGTGTGTCCCCTCGCTGAGATTTCTCTCGTTGGGAGAGTCGCTCTCGCGCTCCCGCGGCTAAGCCTATATCGTGTTGCGCAAAAGAATCAGGATCTCCGCTAAATCCCTAATCCTCGAAGCGGTTGCGCCCGAGAGCGCAACAGGGAGAAAGAGAGATCGACGCAGCGGGCGCGGCAGCGGCTACGGAATTAATCCGAGATTAAAATACGTATAGCCGTGCTTATGCGCGAGCCGCTGATGTGTGAGCGTGCGGATTTGCGAAGCGTATTTCTGGCTGTGTGTAATATTGTATGGCGCACCGATCATACATGAATATATTGATTCCATATATAAATTCTCAACACCGATGTACGCGCGAACGATACACTCGGCGATTTCTATTCGCACGAGAAAATAAATAAAAATGAAATGAAGGAAACACCGTAAGAACGACGAGGCGATTGGCCAATAATCAATGTGAACGGGGGAACTTGATCCTGATAAATTCGAGAGGGTGTCATCATCGTCCGAGCAAGCGAGGCGCATGAAACAATTGTCAACAGTGTAGAAGACACGGTAAAAAAAAGTTTGTACTTTTTACAACTCATTGTTCGCAGACGTCCACAATTTTTTATCCGCTAAATTTCTTACCGCACCATCGGGCTCTGGTTTTACAAATACAAGTACAAAGTAAAATTGTCTATGACACGAGAAGTGAAAGGATCGTTTTGTATACTCAAATCCGAACAACCGAGTTTGTCAATTATTTAACATAATGATTTTTACGAAACTTCGTATTCCGGTTTTGCGAAATTATTTTTTACTGTACAGTTTTTACTTTCTTATCATTTACGACGAATGACACAATGAGAGAAATTATTGTAACGTAAAAAAGTAATCATTTGACTTTTAATTTATGTTTCTGAAACGTGTGACACATGTCCCAGAATGCAACAAAGCATTTCATCGGAAATACGTCACTTCCGGTCGAGAAATGAGATTTTCGAACCGGATGTGAGGTATTTCCGATGGATCTTTGGAAATCTAAATTTTTGGTTTCTGAATTCCCTAGTCAAAGGCGAGATCGCGAAGCCCCCGAGCCATAAAACGACCTGCGGCTATAAAATATAATAAAAATATAATAATGCACGGTGCATGAGCGTCCTTCGCACAGACACTCACGGAGACTCCCAGAAACTCACACAGCGCTAGTTCATAAACAAAAAAAAGCACATATCGCATTTGCATATTGAACTGGGCCATCGCTATCGCAGTGATATCGAAGGTTAGCGTGTTAAAATTTATAAGATACGAATAACCCGAGCAGGGGATGGAAAAGGAGGGGGGCTCGAGGGGGGAGATTTCTCTTTACGAGAGAAATCGAGTCGGGTCGGTGGATGACAGTGACGAGACACAGCCGAGGGGTCGAGGACCCTCTCGCACGGAGAGATAAGACGAAGAAGTAAAAGTGGGGAGTTAGAATTCGCGACTTCGCCGAAGGTCCTGCGTGTCGATCCTGCGGAGGGGCAGCAGAATCGAGGGAGAATGGAACGACGTTTCTCGTCGAAGGGGACACGGCGGGAAAAAAAAAAAAAAAAAATTATATAAAAAAGAGGCTTATCCGTTGATCCAGGATTTATTTAACTATATCCCAGGACGGGGCTTATCCCGAGGGAGGCTTTGCAGCGATCTCTCGCTCGCCCTCTCGGGACACGCGAGCGGAGAGAGAGAGAGAGAGAGAGAGAGATAGCGATAAAGCGAGGCGCGAGGGAAGAGTAGTATTGATTTTTAGCTCACGGATTAAAGCATAGTTCGGCGCGTTGCGCGGTTCACTCTATCCGTCTTTCTCATTTTTTGTTCTCCTTTTTTTTTCGCTCATCCCTTTCCTTCTTTTTTAGCTCCTACTGTGTTTCAACTCCGACCGTTCGTTTTCCGAACGAAACGCACGGTATACGCACGCGAGGTGAAAAAAAAAAAAAAAAAGAGTGTTTCCCGATGCCCGCTGCGCTCATCGACGGTATACGCGTCGGTGATAACGAAATGCGAGAGAATTAAACGAGACGAGTACAAAAAGTGAACAAAACAGATTAAAAAAAAAAAAAAAAAAAAAATGTTTAAACGCAGAAACTGCAAACAGGAAATAAATATACCGAACAAAAACTGATCGGGTCTGTCGGAAAGTTATTTGATAGATTGAAAATCGAACTCCGCACAGCGTCGACGAAAAGTTGATCCGTCGATAGTCTCTCCTCGCCGGTTTACTAATCAGCATTCGTTTTTCATTAAAACCCAAACATCCAATTATTATTTTCTATACTCGCGGCTCGGGGTCGCTCGCGCGATTTCTCACGCAACAATCATTCCGAGAAACAATCTCGTAACAATTCCTCTCACATCCCACCGCCGCTCTTTCTCGCGGTTTCAAGGAACGGGTGCGAAGAAGCTCGCCTCACGATTTTATCCACGCTATCCGCGGGGGCTATTAGAGAGGCCTCCGCGTCGAAGAGCAGCCGCCTCTGTGTCACTGAACTTGGTGCTTATTTTTCCCGACGAGCCGTTGAGCGTTAGAGCGTGGAATTTAAGCGCGATCGAAGTGCACCGTTTAATATACACACATCGTCGATGATAAACTCCGGCAGAAATGAGAGACGCGTAGCGAAAACAAATCGGGGGAGACAAATCCGAAATGTTTGCAGCGAGCTCGAACACCGCCCTCGTGCTTGTCCGCCGCCGATGCAGCGGGATCGCTCGAGTGGGACCGAGAGCCGGGGGGATGATAAAAAGCCGCGTCTTTTGTGCACACACAAGCGCGTATTAACGGCTCTTAGAATGTACGCCGGTTATCTTCACGGGTCAGAGCTAACCGCACGCTCCCGGCGTGGCTTAATCTTTAGCTGTTGCACGGCGGAGGAGAATCCGAAGCAGAAGCGGCTGGTTGTAGTGGAAAAAGAAGAAGAAGAAGAAGAAGAAGAAGACGAGGATGAGGGTGGCCCGATGCTCGAGGGCTTATCTTTATCTGCGGGTCTCCCGAGCGAGAGTGAATCTCCAAGTGAAACAGTCGCGGCGGAAGCCTCCGGGGGGGGGGGGGGGCGGGGGGAAAAACCTTGCGGTTGCTTAGTGCGTGCGAGAAATATATTGAGATATGGGAGGAAAAAAAAATTGTAATAAAAATTAAATGGCCGAAGGACTGCGGTCGATGGCCAATTGGCAGTATGCAATATAGGTGAAGTGAGATAAGTTTGTTGGGTATCAAATACTGTTGCATGTCATGCGTTCGCAATGAACTCACCACTACTACTAAAAATTTAAGATAATCATGAAAATTAAGGAAAATAATTAAAGTTCAACGACGAAATAAACTGACATTTTTCATTTTGGGTGCCGGTATTAAAAAAAAAAAAAAAAAAATATGAAAAAATATATATTTGTAAAAAGATGAAAAACTGTGGCTGAAGGACTGCGGTCGATGGCCAATTGGCAGCATATGTGTGATTGAAGTCTGTTGTGTACTAAAAACTGTTTCATGATTATGCACTGTCAATTAATTCACTACCACTGTTACTGATAAAAAGTTAAGGAAAATAATAAAAATTAAAGTGATTGAGGGTTTCGCAGAGTGTCGATATCCCGGACATTCATTGAAGTTCGAGGATCGGGAACTCCGACAGACCGGGATTTAGTGTATATCATAGGGTGAAGCCATTAAATCGGCTTAATAACCTCCGAAGCCACTAATACGATATCACTCATATTAGACACTACACTTGTGTATGATATTATCAATGAGAGACGAAAAGGCGAGATGCGGGTTTGGTGCACTCTCAGCGCCGGGTGACGCACTCTCTCGTCATCATTAGCAACAGTTAATCTCCCCTCGTGTATGAGAGACGGAGAGAGAGAGAGTGAGAGAAAGAGAGGGAAACACAGAGAGCGTGGCATTCATTCAAACGGGCGAAGTTCGCGGTGTTCTCATTTTTATGCTCATGGTTCCATTGACGATCGGAGAGAAACGAAGTTTGCCGATTTAATTTTTCGTTTTTTTTTTTCGACAACTTTTTCTTTTTGCACGGAGAGCGAACCAGCCCAGCGATTACTCTCATCGATCGCCGGTCAATGCACGCGTTGGCCACCCGACAAAAATGTTTTTCACGGTGCAAGCGTATCGTAGATTTATACGCATAATAATTGTAAACAGTCTTGGCTCAATAGTTGATACGCAAACTCGCGTTAGAAATAAAATACTTGTTTTTTTCCGAAAGTTACAAAACTTCAAAATATCCGAAAATTCGAAAGAATACGAAATTTCGTGGAATTTAAGGGGTTCTATCGATCCGCGATATCACCGAATTAATCTTCAAATTAAATGAGGACCATCGATCGATGATAGTCCGTTTGTGCCAAAGCTTTTAGTCCGATAGCCTAAAAAATTGTGAGAGCTAGCGTGCGAGCAGATTTTTTTTTTTTCAGTGAGTTCAAAAACGCGTCAAATTTGTATCTCTGAAAGAATTTCGCTAAAAAGTAAATCAATCATTGAGAATTGACCGCTCTACCAATCTCAGAAATTTCAACTTGACAGAGCTCGGGTCCTTCTCAAGTTATAAGAGTTTCAATCTCTCGGATCTAAAACGCGCGCATGCGCGCGCATACATCCAGACATTTTCTCCAAATATTTCGATTTTTCCGATGTGCTCGAATGTTCCGAATCCATTTTCATAAAAACCTCGGAAATTTTTGTTGTTCAATGAAAGCAAAGCTTCCTCCACGAGGAGATAGAAAAAAAAAAAAATTACATAAATAAAAAAAAAAGTAGATATGCAAAAATAATAACAGCCGACGCATCTACGACTTATAATTCGTTACGTTTTTTTTTTTTTAAATCCGTATCCCGAAAGCGGGCACAGAATGGATATATGTGGAAGGACCAGATACAAAAACAGGAAGAGCGTGTGGACGGTTGATTCGTGAACGGGAGAGCGATCGCACTGCCGGTCGGAGAGATCGAAAAGATTCGCTCGCGCGTCGGCGGGCTCTGCGGAATATCGGCGTTCCATCGCCGGTCCGGCTCTGCCCGCCGGCACACGAGCTGTGTAAATCGTATTAGGGATTATTGCACGATCAAAAATATCCCCGTAGGATAATCCTCGAAGTTTGCGTAGTCGTGAGTGTGGCATTAACTCGCGTGCGTGTTGCCGTCGGTGTGGAGCGAACACGCGCACGGACCGCGCTCACAGAGATCACCCTCGTGGAGGATGCTGTATCCTCTCGCGCATTCGTATTACTCTGCCTCCGTATAAATAGTACCGGCGTAGTGTACGCGATGGATTATAGTGTATGGAAACGCATCGAGACCCGCGGAAAATCCGGGAACCCGCCTCTGCCTCCGAACGTTCAATTTTTTTTTTTTTTTTTCTCCCGTCAGGAGCAGCGATTCCGTTAACATCGCAGCTTCGCCCCAAGGGCCATCGCGGAATGTATAATTCATCTCGCAAATTTGTATTCATGCTTGTTTTTTTTTTTTTTTTTTTTTTTTTTTAATCACTATTGAATTTAACAACAATTTGTTTGTACCTCGGACGAGTAGGAATGTTAAATCGGTCCTTCGATTTCGAGGGTGAAATTTAATTACCCGAGAGGCTGAGCAAGTCTCCCTTGTTCGGTTCCGCCGCGTCTCGTATTGTGTTAACATAATGACCGGCCTTTCCGTCCTCGGCGATATTTTAAGGCTCTTAGGCGCAAATATGCTCCTCGGGTCGAACGGAGCGTTCATGCGGGCATCAAGCGGAATTAGCGAAGAGTTCGTCTTTCCGAGTGATTTTCAGCGCGCAATACGCGTATATATATATATATGTATATATAAGTATATAAAACACCTCACCATCAAAGAAGCGTATCTTTAATAGGATTTATCGAACGGAGCTGCCGTTCATCAAGCGCCGCTCTTTACAAACGCAAATGTTGTCATTGTACTCTTCCAACTTTTGCTCCAACCAAGGCAGACGACGAGGTCGACTTCTTCGTTAAACTGTTCTTCATTTATATTGAAAGTTATTACTCGCCTCAAGAATCGTGTAAATAACATCGACAAATAAAAACGAATATAATAAGAAAATTAAATAAAATTAAATGGTGTTTCAAAGATTTGCTGCAAATGAAAGTTTTTTCACATCGCTTTCGCATTTTTCAGAATTTCTGGCAAAGCGTTGCGCATGAATGTCTGCCGATTATTTTATTATTGACCTACTCCGTGAGAGAGTACGATGAAAGAAAATGGTGTTTTTTTTTTTTAAGTTTATTTATAAGCGAAGGGCAAGCAGTGAACGCGGCGTAAGATGCAACCCCTTGTGCACATCGTGTCTCTCGAGGAGGACAAGAAAGCCCGGGGAGCCCAGAAAGAGAGAGAGAGAGAGAGAGAGAGAGAGAGAGAGAGAGAGAGAGAGAGTGGAGGCGAGAGAGAGAGAGAGAGAGAGAGAGAGAGAGAGAGAGAGAGAGAGTGGAGGCGAGAGAGGTTCGCGAGCGCAATCCTATTTCTTTCTTATGCAAAATCACGGGGTGAGCGCGTGTGGCGTGTTAGGGGATTAAAAGTCTGCTCTCTATGCGCACACTTGTGCGCTGTACGGATATTACAGGTATACGGGCGCATACAGTATCCCGCCCTATGGCGAGAGCTATAGCGCAGAAACGGCGCACACACGCGGGAAGGAAGAGGAGAGGGTCAGCCGAAGGCTTAAGGCTACTAACAAGATTAGCCTAAGACGTCGAGTCCGCATACCCCGAGGATTACATATTATGTATTCACCCGATGTGTATTGAGAGATCTAGTTCTCGAACGGGCCAAGGCGTCGGTCGACTTGCGAAGGATCGAACCTCAGACCGCGCTCATCTCCGACTAGGTGGCACCAGAACGAAACTACGGTCTCCCCTAGCTGCTAGTCAAACCGAGCCAAATCCGTCGTCTCAGGCTCTGGCAAAAAAAATCTCAAATCCATACGTATTACGTATTAACCCGATCGAAGGATCGAACTCCAACTGCGCTCGTCTCCGACTAGCCGCACTAGAACGAAATTAGGTTTTCCCCGAGCTCGTAAAACTTAGCCAAATCCACCGTCTCAGACACGGCCAAAAAAAAAAAAAAAATCTCAAATCGAAGCTTTGCATTCCTCATAATTGAATGACGTTCCATTTAGTACCATTTTGTGCCCAGGATTGATAAAAAAAAAAAAAAAAAAAAAAAAAAGTGAATAGATGAGTCGGAGAAGGCGCGAAAGATAGCCAGCGAGATGAGGCCGAAAAGAAAAGGGAGGTATGAGGAGAGGAAAGGAGAAAGCGCGAGATTGAAGATGAGCGGTTCAGCGGTGAGGAGCGCGCGAGGCGTCAAGGGGGACTCTTATCTCCCGGTCGGCCGGTACTCTATTTCGAGGCGAGATACGAGAGAGCGAGAAGGAGAGTAGACGACCGGCAGTAACCACGGAGCCACGGGTTTTAATGTCTTTTCTCGTGTTTTGATTAAGTGGCAACCGCCGAAACGGGTGACGTGGAGTGGGATGCTGGGGGGCGAGCGGGCTCGCCACAGGCGTAGAGAAAGGGGATAAGATACCAGTGGAAGCACAGCGGCGAACGTTCGCTTTGAGTAATTGTCGACTTACGGGCTCGTTGGATCGTCAAAAGCTGCTTCGCGCTTTCCGCCTAGCCGGCTAGCTTCCTCTCCCGTCTCGTCATCGAGCGCACCAAAAATCCAGATAAGCCGGTGACTGTGCGACGCGAGAGCGCGAGAGACGGAGCGGATCAGAAGCTTCGGAGGTGTTGAAGATTAGTGTACGGTTACCTCGAGAACTACCGCGGCATCTTAATACCACTTATAATCTAATTCACTGCCTCGCGGATTAATAATCTGACGCAATCGCACCTGTTTACGATAGCTCTTCGGCGTCGTCGCGAACAAAATTCCAGTGTCAATATTCTCGTCGGTCTCGTCGTGGGGGAGAGCGGGGCAAAACGGACGCTTCTTTTTTTTTTTTTTTGTTTTAACAAATCTTATCGTCGGACGCACGAGAAAATTTCCTGTCCGTTTTACGACGCTGTTCCCTACAAAAAAAAAAATAAGACGTTGATTAATGATTAAAACTTATTGTAATGTAAACTATAAATTCGGTGACAAGATAACGCCGGAATCCCCGCGGAGAGTACTGTGGAGCAAGATGAACGAAATTTATATATAAAGAGGGGGGGGGGGGGAGGGAGAATGGGGCAAAACGGACTGTTTTTGTTACAAATTTTATCGCAGGACGTGAGAGAAAATTTGCGGTTCATTTTGCCCCACTATACCCTAAAAAAAAAAAATTAGACGCTCGACAACTTTATGACAAGATGACGTAGGAATCTTCGCGGAGAATACTGCGGAGCGAGATGAAGGATACGTATATATAGAGGAGGTGGGGGGGAGATGGGGAGAACCGGGCAATAAAAAACTGTTTTTTTTTTACAAATTTTATCGCCTGACGATAAAATGAAATAAGAACATTTCCGGTTCATTTTACCTCACTCTACCACACAAAAAATTAAATGCTCGAATGATTAAAATTTATTGTAATGCAAACTAAAGTTTCGGTGTCGAGATGACGCAGGAATCCCCGTGATGAATACTGCGGAGGAAGATGAAGTATACGTATATATATATATATAGAGGGGGGAGGGGGGGGGGCGGGTTCAGATGAGGCGAGCGGGGCAAAATGGGCGGTTTTATCACCGGACGTAAGAGACAATTTCCAATCCATTTTACCCCACTATTCTTTACAAAAAATTAGACGCTCGAATGATTAAAATTGATTGTAATGCAAACTAAAGATTCGGTGACGAGATGACATAGGAATCCCTGCCGAGAATACTGCTGAGCAAGATGAAGGTTACGTATATATAGAAGGGCGGGGGGCAAATAGATCCGATGTGGTACGAGTAAGTGGTGGTTTTCGTAAGGGGGATGCTCTGATGCGATTTCACGCTGGATTTGCCTAAGATCTCCGCTAAGGAGCCCTTTAACCCCCCGCACCCTTGCCGGTTGCACCCGCGGGACCGAAGAGCGCGAGAGAGCCCGCTCGCCCACCGAGCGACCCGGCAGCTCTTCGAGCAAAACCCCCTCATTCCGACGTCCTAGTCTCTTCGTCCGGCCATCCTCCGGACGAACCGGCTCGCCTCGGCTCTGTGGCCGATGTTGCTTTCTGCTGGAATCAATCTGGAAGATTACTCTCGTCTTAGCTGTGCGGTCGGGACGTTGCTAAAACGCTAAGATGACCTCGACAGCGACCGGCGATGAAAGGGTTGAAATATAATTTTATTGTCTCAGGATCAAAAATAATACTCAAACTTTAGGTCGGATGGTTGTTTTTTCTTTTCTATCTTAAAAAGCAAATCGGACGTGACGGCTTGCGAAGATTTCTCACGTCTTAGCTGTGCGGTCGAGACGTTGCTAAAAAGCTAAGTTGACCTCGACAGCGACGGCGGACGAAAGGGTTGAAAAATGTTTTTTTATTTTTATTTCCTCAAACTTCAGATCGGATGATTATTTTCCTAAAACTGTACTTTCGTTCTTAAAAAGCAATGCGAGTCACGAGGACAGAAAAGCGTCTCTCTGCCGCTGTCCTAAGGGGTCAGCCACTCCGAAATCCCTCGTGGATTATATGCCTTGGCCCGGGTAAGCGCTTCCTCCTCGCTCCGTATGTAAGATTTCACGTGCGGCCGAAGGGTTGCTCGCTCGGAGGGGTTGTCGTGTGCGAGTGTGCGCATGCAAAGCCGCGCCGACTCGAGCAGCTAAGACTAAGACGTAGTCCAGCTTTGCGCCCACCGGAATCGCCCTTGGGATTACCGCGTCGTGCCTTGGAGAACACGCTTTTCTAATGCCGCTGCTGCCAGTGCTACGCTGCTTTCTGGCTCGAAGCCGAAGAGATAGCATGCATGCGGCGCAAGGAACACCGGAAGGATCGGCTATCTCCCTTCGCTTCCGTGCAGATTATACATCAAACGGCTACTGGAATTGACTGATTTCTTTTTCCTCGAAATGAACGCGCCTACTTTCAGCGTTAAAAAATAAATGAACTTTTTTTATTAAATAAAACCTCGATATTGTCATCGAAAAAAAAAATAATTGTAATAATTTTGGATAACAACAATATTAATTTTAGTTATTTCTAATAAAAAAAAATAACGATTTTTCTCAACGGCTCGAAGCTTTTCCGAATGTGGCGCATTGGTCATTGAAGGGTTAATGTCTGCATAGATGGACGGTAAATCGATTCTCTCACCGACACGTCGATGTGTTGACACTTCCCTCTCGCCCCTCTCGCTGCAACAGCAATAACTCGTTACCGAAAATCCCAAATTAAGCTCCTTAGCCGAGAAATTTACGAGACGGTTCTCTTTCCACCTAAGTAAGTCTCTCGCACTTCACTCCCCCCCCGCTCTCCCGTCAAACAGTTTAGCAAAGTAATTTTAATCTCCGAGCACGCATAGGCGCCTGGGACCCGCGAGGAACGCTCTAGGACAAGAACACACACACACACACACACACACACACACACACACACACACACACACACACAGACAAACTCCACCGTGCAACCCCTTTCCCATTTCGCGTCCCTCACTTTCTGCCGTTCTCAACCCTTTCGCGATCTTCATCGTCCCGCGCGCATACGTGCGGACATAATCAGCGAGACTTTTACGATGATGTAAGAAGTGTTCACGGTGGAGTTAAACTATAGTGAAATTTATGTATCCCGCTGAGCGCTTTAGCTGCAATGTACAGTATTATAATTTATAAGATACGCGATACAGTTGCGGAACCGTTTCGCTCACCTCCGGGACCCTCTCTCACTCTTGTATTATTCTCCACGTTGTATAAGAGCTTACTCCCTAAGCGTCTTAGGGCAAGTTTTAACCCTTCCTTCCATCTCGCCGTACACATATACGCGACGTTACATTACAGTGCCTTTCAGGCCCGCCCCGCCGGACCTCGATCCAACGAACTCTTCACTTTCATCTCGTTCCACTCTAGGGGCATAAAATTCGTGCAAAAAGTATCTCACATATGACGGATTTATGTTTTTTTTTTTTTTTCGACATGTGCCGTATGTAGTTTTATTTTTCATAGAAGTGCTCTCGCTTTCTGCCCAATAGCAGTTATCAAAAATCTTGTCGGCTGCAATTTAATTTACAGGTGTTTTTAACGAAATCGATGTATGGGGATCTTCACATAGATTCATAGCTTGTCCGTCAATCTCGCCGTACGCATATCTGCAACGTTAAATTACAGAGACTTTAATTCTTTGAAGAACTCTTCGAATTCGGAAAAAATGCATTAAAAACGAACCGATGAATCTGAAACTTCATACTTGTGAAAGAAAATAAAAAATGTATGCTTCAAAGGGTCAATGCCTTGGTGGACCGCGATCTAACGAACTCCTCACACTTATCTCCTCCCATCCCACGAGAATAAAATAAATTCAAAAAATATTTAGCGTATAACGGATATATGATTTTTTTCTTCGATAGCTTTACACTGAGAAACAAAATTCTTATTTTTACCATACGGAATAATTCCGCGAGGAAACGTTTTTTCACACATAGTTTGTGTTGAAAGATATTTAATTGGTTAAACTACAATTATATTCGCTATTGTCATCGGTGGTTATCATCCCAACTGTGGAGTCTAGACGTTCCCATAGCGAATTATATTCTACAGTGGACAGTGACTATGTAATTCTTATCAGTAAAACATAATTTCCGCAAATCATAATCCGAAGTTTCGTGACAATGATTTTGTCGAGTAAGTGACAGACTCGTTTGCTCGAACTTGAATGTACAAACTTGTCCCTTTATTATCCGTCTCATTGAAAATTGTATTTTTCATGTACTTTTGTTTGAACAACTGGAGCCGGATCATGCGACCCGAAAATTAACAAATAAAAAGCTTTTGACGTTTGTGGACAAGTTGTGAAAAGTACAAACTTTTTTTTACAGTGCAAGGAAAAGAAAGTGTTCGAGATCGCAATTTAATTTACAGCTGATCGCAACGAAAAATCGACGTATTGGAATCCTCTCGTTAGCTTTCTTTACGCTACTTTGCGGTGACCCGACGTCGATGATGTGTATCTGGGAAAAAGAACGATTCTCGCGTGTCGCGAGGGGTAGACTGTACATCCTCGCGTGCATTCTAAGCCGTCCGTTTTCCGCTCGTCGTTCCTCCTTCTCTCGTGTGCGCTGCATGTAAACCAGACGCGTAAGAGCGCGTGCCTCGACTCCGAGGGTAGCGGGAGGCGGCGGGGGTGTGGGCGAAAGCACTAGATAAGACATAATGAGATAACCTTCCGGGGCTTATAAGATCACTGGCCACGCGACGAAACCTTCCAAATCCCGGAGAGTTAGCCTTAGCTAGTTATTCTTTAACGACAAACAGCGCGCCAGGATCACGCTATTCGCCCGAGCTATAAATGACGCACGTATCGTCGGTAGCATTTTTTTTTTTTTTTTCTGTGCTTGCGATGAAAAAAGAAGAATCAATTGAGATTCTCCGCAATTAATTATTTTTTCATCGCCGCTGCAGAATATGAAAAAAAAAAAAAAAAATACAAATACGGATTCGAAGTATTTTAGGAAAAAAGCCTAAAATTATTTTAAATCTGGAGAAAAATGCAAATGACAAGAATTCGACTGACTTGCGGAGATGCATTGAAATTATGTCTGATTTAATGGATGCAAAATCGTGGGCAGTTTATTAAAAGGGAGAATACGAGGCTAACTCTTTCGGCACGATATCTCCAGCTCGTTAACGAGATGAAAGTAGCAGTACGAGAAAACGATTCGATGGTACGGGTAACGCGAAGGAGCGAGCAAAACGAGCGTCAGCTGCGCGCGGGGTCTGCGGCGAGGGTTCGCTCGTTCGCAGATAAAGTCTTCGAAAGAGTTGGAGTCCTTATCTGCGAAGGCCGGCATCCGCCGGATCAGCCTCAGATACTAAAACGCCCACACTTTCCTACTTCATACGTCGTTCACCAGCGCTTAGGATAAGTTGCTCCCAACGGAAGTGAGTTAGCAGAACGCTCGAACGTATTTTCCAATGGCGTAGCTTTTTTTTTTTTTTTAATTACTAGACTATAATGCGCGCGCTTTACGCGGATCTGAGATTCGTTGGCGCTGGGACGTTCATCGTTCGTGTTCCTTAATTCACGGCTTTCTATTATCGGCTGCATTCGGAATACGTTCCAGGGAAAAATTCGTCAAAAACGAGATTTTAAAATTTCGGTTTTTTTTTTTACCGGAAGTAGCGTCATACAAGAAAGTGTCCACTTCCTGTATAAAAACCTCGGATTTTTACCGTCATATGGTGGAATATCGAAAAACGAGGTTATTTAACCGGAAGAGACGTCGCAAGGAAATTTATGACATTTTTTTTAACGGGACTGTGAGGCGATGTTTTGCCGATGAAAAATGAAAAAATTATTTATATAGCAAATATGCATTTGTTTCGAGTAAAAAAATACAACATACAAGAAGTAAGTTGGTGGGAATGTTTGGCGCCGGCAAGACGCTCGACGATTTTCTTGGGCTCGCGTGGATTACCGAGAGTTATCGAGACGAAGCGAAGGAGAAACCTTAGGACGTATAAATAATCCCTCGTGCTGCTTCGCCTACATTCCATGTCCTCGTCACCTCTCCCGTTCGTTTCTCATCGTCGTTGTCGTCTCGTTTCTCCTGCTCGCCTTTGTACGCAAAGTAATTTGTACATACGCCGTGTACAAGTAAGCCCGAAACGACCGGATCGAGATAACGATAACCGCTCTCTCGACAACTGCAGCTCCGGTGCAACCTCCACAGTGCAGTATAACTATATGCCTCAGCGCAAGCGCCACGTTACAGCAGTTAAGTATAATTATAGCATAGCAGTCCGCATTTCATTCAGCCCAACAAGGTTATAATCTCTGCGATGCGATTTTAAAGAAGGAAGAAATTCCTTTTCAATTGAAATTCCCCACCGGTTAGAATACTTTTTCTTCTATATCATTCCAGCTTCGCGGATGGCCTGGCGACCATGAATCGGAGGGATGAAATGCTCGCGGAAATTATCTCACTTCTAGTCCTCTCTACATACACAAGGAAGAGCGCGGCAAAACGGTCCCGCGAAAAATTGATAAAAACGGTCCGTTTTGCATCGGGGTTCCATTTTGCCCCGCTCTCCCCCTATCCACATCTCGCGGCCATTAAGTCGAGATCGCGGTAGCCAAGCGGGCGTGGAATAACAATAATAAAGAGGGGTTGAGGTCGAGGGAGTTTGGAGTGTCGAAAAATATGTTGAAACTTTTTTATCTTGTATCATCACCGGCTGCGCTCGCAGTCCGCGGCGAACGGCGCGAAGATTTCGGAGCGTTGAATATCGCTTCGCTAATTTATCGCAGTTGCTCGGTCTCGGCATTTTGGTTTCTCGCTCGGTTAAACTCCATTTCAATGCGGTGGAATAAGTTTTTCTCCACTGTTCCGTCGAGCCGGGTTGAATGATTTCCCCCCCCCCCTCCCCCCCGTCGACTTATTGTCGAGGGATCGATCGGGTCGCGAATGAACGGCGAACCTCGTCGGGGTGGGCTCGGGGTGAGAAAAGGCGAGATACAGAATTGAGAGGAGTAAATGTGTTTATTTGTACGCCCGTTGGAACGAGAGTGATGCAGGCCGAGATACAGAAATAAAAAAAGAGGAGACAGCGATAAGCCAGGAGAAGTCAACGGGAGAAGGAGAGAAAGTTTCGACGAGGCGAAACGAAGGAAAAAAAAAAAAAAACGAAAAGGAAAAACGGAACAAGCCACCGAGAGAGGGGTTGCTGGGAGTCTCGCTCGTCGGGAGCGGCAATATCATGAAGCGAGGGGATGGCATGGAGGTGGTCGGGACTTTGCTTCTTCAAGGGCCGGGCCGGATAGCTCTTTCAGTTCTCACTTTTCCCGGAGCTCGCCGGGAAGGAGGCGAGAGCTTATCTTTCGACGTGCCACTGTCAAAGACGAAAAGGCGGTTCTGACGCGCTTCCGCTCTCGGTGTTTCCGTCGGTGGCCCGAGGAGCGACGTTGGTCCTCTCTCGGTCGCTCCGGTAGGCGAACAGGCGAAGATAACGGAAGTCTGATACGGTCGAGTCGCTTGTGACCCGAAGAACCAGAAATGAGAAATGTCTTTGGTACCTCCTCGTCTCCTGATACTCTCATTTTTAACTTCGAGCGATTCCAAGATGATCTGTGTACGCTTTCGCAATTGGAAACTTTGCGTTCGATCAATTTCCGCCGGGGCCGTCCGGTTTCTCGGGGCCTTAATTTAATAATGATAAACTGAGCGCGATGAGTCGCTCAGCCGCCGGTCGCCAGTCATAAACAGAATCGGTAACGCTGCGGCCGAGGGCCCGAGAGCCGGGAAACGAGAGTCGCGTGAGCCGGAGGATAGCCGGAGGCCGGGGATGCACGGCGGAGACGAGAAGCGCCCAAAGTCTAAAACCCTACGTCGGAGGTGTGGAGTCCAGGGTGAAAAGGGGTCTCGTCCGCGTGGCCAGCTGATCCCGGCACAAAGACGCTGGGGGGATGCTCGGCCGCCGCCTCTTAATGAAAACTGTACGTCCCTGGATTAAGGTAGCCAGTGGTCAGCGCCAGTTCGAGGCTCTGGCCGAGAGGGCGAGAGGCGGAAGGCGAAGAGCGGTGACTCGGACGTCGGTACGAAGGGCGTCGCTCTTCGGCTCCCCTTAATTCTCCTACGACCCGTCTTACACTCGAGCCAGCGGGACTGCGTAGATCGGTGGCGGTGGACAGCGAACGGAGATCAGGGCCGCACGGGTCCGCTCTATGAAGACCGAGCTTGCGGGCTCTTCTCCGCCTCCGAAGTTCAGGCATTAATACCTAATATCGTGGCCCGACGCAAATCCTTTGTTGGCCATCATCAGCATAGCTAGTCCGGACATCCACGCTTCTCCGAGGCTGTTACAGCTATATGCATCGTAGTGATGAACGGCCTCGGAAGAAGAGACTCCGTTAGTGGGCCGACCGGAGGAAAATCAACCGCTGCGTCCTCCGCCAAAGGATAAATCATAATAATTACGATGAGGTCACGGTGGGATTATCTCCGCGGACATCGTGCATTCTTCATTCGATTTTAACGGTAGCCGGTATCAGGGATTAGCTCCGGCGGGCTTGGTTCTTCCACATCCTATCGCCTCTCCATTAGCGCGGGTTTTTGTTTATTCGGTAATAGAGTTACCGATACGCACACTCAAATATGCACGGGTAATGATCGAACGCAAATTCGACTTCATTCATTGTTGCGGTGATTAACTATCCGGATGGAAAACTCGGCCGATCCTATTACATCGCAGTCTGGAATATCGCAGTGAATGTCGGATCGACTGGGAATATGGACTCAGCATCAAACCTTTTTGAGCATCCGCACACATCGAATTATGGGTCCGATCGAGTGGCTCTGTTCATGGTTTTGGTCTGAACCACGTGGGATGCTGCAATAAGAGTCTCCATCCCAGATTAGAGCCCGAAGACCAGAGGAAAATCAACCCCTACGAATCCTAACCGTTTCGATGAGGTAATCGTAGGATTATCACTGTGTACATCGGACCTCGTACATTCTTCATTTGGTTTTAATGTTTCCCGGTATAGGGGATTGGCTCCGGCGGATTTCGTACTTTTATATCCTATCTCCTGTCCATTAGTGCCTATTTTGTTTATTCGGAATAGATGCGCACACTGAAATATGTACGCATAACCAGTGAACGCAAATTCGACTTAATCCATTATTACAGTGATTAACGATACCAATGGAAAACTCAGGCGATCCTATTACGCAGTGTGGAATATCGCAGTGAATGTCGGATCGCCCGGGAATCTGGGCTCAGCATCAAACCCATTTGAGCATCCGCATTCACGGAATGATGGCTCCTGACCGTGTGGCTTGGTTCATGGCTTTGTCTAAAACACGCAAGCATGCTGCAATGAGAGTCTTAATCCTAAGCCCGACTAATCGACGAGTGCGCCAAGATCCTTTGCCTATTCCGTCGACCGACGGATTAGAATCTGGAGGTCTCTGCAGGCATAAGACGATTTGGAGATACACGAGAGCCACTCGGGCTTTCAACTGTTCTCTCCTTTCGACTGATATGAATACCGCGAAGCCACTCACGGTTGTAAGTAGCCTTGGGACCGGGGAAATTTGATCCCTTCGCTAACGGGGTGCACGTGCGGGAAGAGACATTTCATCTCGCGCGAAGGGTTGATTGCCATCAGCGAAGCGTTCGTTCTGCGCCGGTGGCGCACGATGTATGACGTACAATCATAAGAGTAGAGAGAGGGTCGGAACGGACCGTTGATAACCATTTTTCGCGGTATCCAAGCCAAACGAAGTGGCATCTGAAATGGAGAACATCGGTCCATTTTGCCCCGGGCTTCCGTTTTGCCCCGCACTCGCATACGTCCATCTATAGCTCGTCACTACGCGAGATCGTCGTAACACGTTCGTCTTCCACACCGGAATCTCTCCAGACGATTGCGACGACGTTCCTCTCCCAATAAATGCGAAGAACAGAGACGCCGACTTCGTACTCTCGGTGGTGGTGTGCGCCTCCTCGCGGCAACGCCGAGAGAGGTCTGGGATTACGGCGTCCCGGAGTGGGATATAGACTCGCGGGACTTAAGTCAGGGTTAAACAAGGATCGAGCCCATTGTGCACGGCGCAATGTTCCCATTGTCTCGGGACTCTCAGCGCGGGACGGACGAGTGGATCTGCATACGCTTAGCGCGAGGGTTATACCCGTAGTAGCTTCCTACCGCCATCCTCCCCCTCTGCACTCCACACCGTCCTCGACGAATCATCCCCCGCGTGCTTTCCTCGATGTTTTCCTCTTCGTTCCGCCTGCGCCGATGAGCCGCCGACGAAACGTGGATGGTACTTAGATGAACAGGCTGAATGGACCGGTGGAATGTCGCGATCTGACTACCCTCGGTGATGCCGCGAGCTGAAACTGGGTCCGACCCCTCGATTCCCCCGTTTTCGGAGCCGGCGAAGAAACGTTCTCGCATAACGGATCTCTTCTTCGATTGATGTTGCAGGCAAGAGTCCCGTTCCCGTTCACTGCGTCGTCGAGGCGATCCACAGCATCGTCGAGAGCCGACTGAGCGTCGCCCGAGAAAAATGGAGGAGTCCCCACGTTGAGATCGACACCTATGTCATCATACCCGCGGTCGTGCCCTTCCAGGTGAGTTGATCAACCGGCGCCGCTGCGAAACAACGATCAGCACTTGACAATTTGACCATCTTCGCTTTTTTTTTTCCAATATGTTCGTCAAGGATCTGGTCGGTGAGGCGCTCGTTCGTCTGGGCTATCCAACGGATCTGATACCAAGCGCCAGAGGTAGCATCGTCATAAGAAACTGGAAGCCCCTGCCGATGGAAAAGGTCGCCGACGAACCGCTCCGAACGGTTGGCGACATCCTCGCCGAACTGACGACGGTCGCGACCCTCAAGATTCAGGTTTACAGATCGAGACCTCCACCGCCCAGTCCGGCAGCCGAGGTGCGGGACAAACTGCTCAGGCTCCTGTTGCTTCACAGTCACGCGCTTCTAGTCTCAGCTGGATGTCCCCTCGACGAGGTAAGAGACTAGTTATCCTCCTCTTCATTTTCAACTAAATCCTCTGATAAAATTCACTGTCTGAAGTTTGATGATCGCGAGCGTCGTTCCACTCTCGAGATTTTCTCGTACCTCGGGGAATCTCGAGGCGGGATTAAGACGGCGTAGACGAGGTGGAAGCGAGGACGGTACGCGCGGCTGGTAACGGCGGTAAGACCGCTTAAAAATGTATAAAATGTAAATCTAGCCAGAGAGTGTTTGTCGCCGGAACACCTAATCTCATTAAGAAGTCCTCCGGTTCGCCGATTCTCCGGTGAGAGAGCTCGCCCGAGAAACATCGTCGTCGTCGTCGCTGTTGAAGCTCCTTCCTCCGTTCCTTTGCTTCCTCGCTTTCACCGGCGTAATCTTCAACGGGAGTCTCCACCGCGGAACTCTCCCACCGCACCGTGGAATCGCTGATCCCTACCTTAAATAAATGCTTTCTCGGTTTCGACTTTCGACCGACTACTTGCCGATACACGAACGGTCAAAAAGTTCTCGATGGGGTGGCTACGAAAGCTTCCGGATGAAACGATCGACCTTCGCCAATCTCGAAGCGTGTTGCTCTTAAGAAAGCATCGATATTCCCATTGTTTCGCGTCTTCGGTCGATTCTTCATGGTCTCCCGGTGCCGAGATAAAATTCTATCGATGGTTCTATCAGCCTCAGTCACTCCGGAGAGAGGGAGAGAGAAGACGTGCCCTCGACGAATGCGCAAGATCTCTCATAGCCGTAGCGTGTGATAGGATTACCCTTTACTCAAGCAAATTCGCGGAGCCTTCATCAAAAGCCCCCTACGATATATCGGTGGCTCGGGGGGGGGGGGGGGGGGTTCTGGGTGAGCCGAAGAGCTGCTCCCGCCGCCGCTGGATGGATGGAAAGAGCCGGCGAGGATGGCGAAGCTGACGGGGCTACAGGGCGCCAGGGGGGCGAGGGGGGGTGGAAGAGGAAAGGAAGACAGAGCGACAGAGGAAGTAGCGAGGAGGGAGGCACCCCGGGGCCGGGCATTATCTAAGTGCACCTCTTTGAAGATTCCCAGCACCGTATATTACCCACCCACCGAACTTTAATGCCGCTCACGGTGGTCTATGATTACCAATTTTCCCGACAGACGTTTCACCACTATCCCACCCCCAACCCCCCGTCAACTACCGACCCGCACCCGCTTCTATATACGTGCGTACTCGAATTTCGGTCGAACCGACTCCAAGCCTCGCATCTTGGGCTGCATCGCACAGTTCGCCCGAAGAACCTGTCTGTGCCCTGAGCTAAACGTCGCGAAGACGTTTGCCTCTACCGAATAATCGGCGACGCTCTCCGACGAGTTGGTTCTTCGATCTTCCATAAATCCGTCCGGGTTTCAGAGAGCACCGGAGCTCGTTCCATTGCATTCCGATAAGATGCCAAATTGCGGTCGTTCGATTGGTTTTCCATGTCTCAGAGACTGATCTGTGTCTATGAATACACAATTGCCGGTTCGCGATGCTGTTTGATCAGTCGCTGATTCGCAGGACGATTGATTTACATCTAGAGCGACTCGTGTACTCAAATTTCCGTCGAACCGGCTCCATGTTTCGAATCTTGGCTGCATCGCACAGTTCGCCCGATGAAGCTATCCGTGCCCTGAGCTAAACGCCGCGACGACGTTTGCCTCTACCGAATAATCGGCGATGCTCTCCGACGAGTCGGTTCTCCGATCTTCCATAAATCCGTCCGAGTTTCAGAGATCACCGGCGCTCGTTCCATTGCATTCCGATAAGAAGCCAAATTGCGGCGGTTCGATTGGTTTTCCATGTCTCAGAGACCGATCCGTATCTACGAATACACAATTGTCGGTTCGCGATGCTGTTTGATCAGTCGCTGATTCGCACGGCGATTGATTTACAGCGAGAGGTACTCATCTCGTCAGCGGATCTCTGACGTCCTCCGTCAGAGATTCCGACGGATTTAACTGAGCTGACTACCGCGCGTCACCGACCGACGTAGTTTCCTATGGCTCTCTCTCCTTGTTATGTCTCTATCGGAGTACACACGCGTGTAAATCAGGCTCAAATGCCAGAAGACTCGGGCACGTCTAAGATAAAACGAGAGTGTCGGAGGGCGTTCCTTACGACGAGGAGCGTCACTCGAATAAGCCTTTACCCGTTAGGCTCCCCGGTGTTTGTCGTACGATTTCTTAAACCTCGTGTGATATCGCGATCTAGTTAAAGTCGTTTAAAATTATGCCCGAGCTAATTATCACCGGGGTCTCGCACCCGTCACACGCTGAATCGAGCTCTTTCCCGGTGTTAAAATCACCGAATGATTAAGTGCCCACAAGTAGGATTGTAAAATCTTATTTGGTATTATTTAGCGATAAGCGAGGGAATCGCGACGATGGCTGAGATATAAAGAAGAAGAAAAAATGAATCTTCTTCTCCTTTCGGAGAAGAAAAAAAAAAAAAAACAAACAAAGTGTCTTCAAACTTTGCTACCGTGAGCGCGCGTCGGCCCGATCAGGAGATTACCTCATTGAATGTCGTGCCCCGACTGATCCTCGGCTCCATCTCGCCGTTGTTTGTGTTCTTATAAATCACATCGATAAGCGGCCCGCAGGCATCCGTATCAACGGTGTACCCGCCGGGTGACTGAAACTTTTCCATAATCTCTCGGCTCCTCGTGACTGACTCCCCTCTCCCTCTGTCCCGCCTTTCCATAAAGTGTTCTTTCCCTGGGCAATCGATGTCCCGGCCTCTTATCTCGTCCGTTGTTCGTCACGAATTTTTGTACAAGTATATATACATTTTATTGTCTTATTGTTCTCCGTAGATGACCCTTTCGTCATTGTGCCGGGGAGGGAACGATCTCTCGGAGGACACCAGACGAAACTTCGAGTCGTGGTTGCAGCAGCAACAGCTCGGTCTGGGCCTGAATTCGATGATTCCTTCGTCGAATCATCATCATCATCATCACACGCAGAGTCCCAGACCGGACTCCGGCGGTCCGGTGGGCCCCGGCGGCCCGATCGGTCCTCCGCATCCGGCGATGCTTCCCTACTCGCACAAGACCCGGATGCGAACGAGCTTCGATCCGGAGCTCGAACTGCCGCGTCTCCAGCGGTGGTTCGGCGAGAATCAGCATCCGTCTCGTCAGCAGATACAGCACTACGTGTCGGAACTCAACTCGCTGGAGTCGAGACGAGGCCGGAAACCGCTCGACGTAAACAACGTCGTTTACTGGTTCAAGAACGCCAGAGCCGCGCAGAAGAGGGCCGAGACACGGGGCATCAATGGCTACAGCCCGCCCGGTCTTAGCCCTCGGGGTGCCAGCATCATCAGCGAGGATTGCAGCGACGAGGAGGAGGATTCCAGGCATCAGGTGAATTATTTTCTAGCTCATAGTATTTTGATTTTAGCGGTCTCGCAGCAAAGACTAATTTTACTTCGCTCGGTGCGAAAATGGCAGTTTCGCGTTTCGCGTGCGTGAAAGACTCGTTTTCACACCTTGTGACGTAAAATTTGGTACTATAGTCGTGCGAAATACTTTTGCTTAACTCGTGTGATTGCAACACTCGCCTTCGGGATCGTGTCGCAAACTCACGCTCGTCATAAACAGTTCTATTGCACTGCTATCGTAATAGTACTTTTTGTAACACATGCACACAATGTCCCACTTTTCGCACCTGTAATGCGTGGCGCTTTTTAGTAAGGCTGGGCGAGAAAAATACTGTGCGTGTGGAAATCACACTAGTTACTTTCGGACACATATTTATGAGACCTAGCTAATTTTCGCACGTTTTTTTTACGACTATTGTTACTTTTTCACATGCTTTCGCCACACTACAGCCATAAAAAGTGGAAGTTTTTCTGCATTTGTTTCAAAATAATACATTACGATACTGGTGCTAAAAAAAACTTTATCTGGCGAGTGTTGCAATTATACGAGTTAAGAAAACATTTTTCGCACGAATATCGCACAAAATTTTATTTCATAAGGCGTAAAAATGGGGGTTTCACATAATCGAAGCGTGCGCAAAACCGCTATTTTTCCACCGAGTAAAATAAAGTAGTATGCGATACTTGTACGACGAAACAAGGTTTGCTGACGGTGATTGGCGAAGTGGTTAACACTGACCTTCGGCTCATGCGGCCAATTTCACACACTTTCTCGCAAGACCGCTTTTTCGCAAAGTATCGCAAAGTACTGTTCTTACTATTTTGGCACGGATTTTCGTTCGAAATTTATTTTTTTTTATAACAAAAAATTCATATTTCAGTCGACCTCACCCTCGCCGCGTCCTCCCAGCAGTCCGCCGGTCGGTCCCCTCTCCCTGACGACTCGTCCCGAGGATCAGCAACCGCCGACTTCCGTTCCAGCGGTAAAGCGAGAAGAGGCGAGAGTATCGTCGGGCTCCGAAGACGACGAAGCTAGTCCCACAGGATCTCTGCCGCCGGGATTTTCACTCGTGCCGAGTCCGATGTTCGGCCACGGTATCATGTACATGTCACCTTATCTGCCGCCCCGCGGACCCCCTGGATGTCCTACCAGCATGCTCGACGAGAGGCGAAAGAGAAACCGGACGTTCATCGATCCGGTGACGGAAGTACCGAGACTCGAGAACTGGTTTGGTAACAATACTCATCCGAGTCACGCGGTAAGTTTGCGAATCGTGAGGATGCACGATCGATCGGTAAATTTGTCTCGTCCGCAAATTTTCCTCATGCAAAAACGCATTTGACGGTGAATTCATCGACGAAGATTAATTTCACTATTATATTGTCATATCGTGCAGATTGTTGTGGCTTGGGCTTCGCGTCCGAGCTATGGACTAGGAAATTTAAAAACCGGAAATTTATAATTACAAAGATTTACCGGAAATACGTCACTTCCGGTCGAAAAATGGGATTTTCAAACCGGAAGTGACGGGTATCCAAGAAGTACTTGTAGTTGGTAGTTAAAATCGTAACAAACGTACTCGAAGTACTCAAAAGTACTTGCGTATTTCAAGTACGTATTTGAAGTAGCGCGCAGTTCTGATAGAAATTAACGACTCTCTAAAATGTACATAAGATTAATAAATAAATTGTGTTAATAACAATGTTTCAGCTGATACTGAAGTACACGGAGGAGTTGAATCGAATGCCATATCGCCAAAAGTTTCCGCGTCTGGAGCCGAAGAACGTGCAATTCTGGTTCAAGAATCGTCGGGCCAAGTGCAAGCGCTTGAAGATGGCTCTGTTCGACGGGGAATCTCCCCAACCGCATCCATATCACGCGGACTAGTTGACTCTTTCTTCTCGAATTGTAAAATAATTAAATAAATAAAACAAAAGAGATTAATAACGAAACAAAAATACAATTTAAAACAAAGTATAAAGAACAAAAAAAAAAAACGCATATACATCTTATATGTACACATTTGGCTGGATATCTGTCAGGATGGCAGATTGCTGATTTGTAAATCGAGTCATTCCTGATGCGACAAGAACCGCGCCCAGTGTATACTACCCGAGAGGCTGTTACTATTGCTGTAATTATTACGTAACTGATTAATATTATTAATTATTAATTATTATTATCGTGATTAAATGATGAGTGTAAATATGAGGATGGTATCGATTAATAAAACTGTACGCCAAGACTCGAAACCTTCATCTTCTTTTTTATTACTTTCTTCTTCCCCATCTTTTTTTTTTTTTTTTTTTTTTTTTTTTTTTATAGACTCTGCGAATTCTACTTGGCCCATCCTTCTCGGATTCGCTTCGAGATAAGAAATAAGAAAAGCATCGATCCAATACCAGAGTGTCTCCGAAAAATTCATCTTTTTTTCAAAATTAATTTCTTTCTATCAATCATGCTTTTTTCCATATATTGTCGGAAGTCTACTTGGGCCATCCTACTCGGATTCGCTTTGTGATAAGAAATAAGATAAGCATCGATCCAATATCAGAGTGTCTCCGGAAACTTCATCTTCTTTTTAATTACCTTCTTTCTATCCATCGTTTTTTTCCCCATGGATTTTCGGAAGTCTACTTGGCCCATCCTTCTTGGATTCGCTTTGTGATAAGACATAAGAAAAACATCTATCCGATGCCGGAGTGTCTCTGAAAAATTCATCTTTTTTTAAAGTACCGTCTTTCTACCGATCAATTCCTTTTTTTTTCATAGATTCTCGGATGTCAACTTGGTCCATCCTTCGCGGATTCGCTTCGCGATAAGAAATAAGAAAGGCATCGATCCGATGCCAGAGTGTCTCCGTGCGTGGATCGAATGGGGAGCCGAGGACGAGTTTCCGTAGATGAATCTCTGGCATTGCCGCGTTGTAGAATCGCTAGCAGATAGGCGCGTCCACTGTCTCGGGGCCTTCTCACGCCTCCTGATAATAACCGAGCGGCACGGTACTATAATGACGGTGTAACGTTTGCAAGCCCGACGAAAATCTATCTGCCTCGAGATAAGACAGCCGCCGGAGGTTCGAAGCGCTCGGGGTGGCTGCCTGTCATCTAGTCAGCCCTAACTCAAACCCGCGACAATGGTCAATGGATACGGCATCGGTTCTACACAACGTTTTGGTGCAAAGTTTCCTCCGCGTCTCTTCTCGCATCGATTAAACATCTAACTCGATTGCTGTGCGTTCTCCGACAACGTCTCCAAATTCCAGATGCCTCGGTGCGGAAGAGGGAAGTTCACGAATGGCACGTATGTTTGCTAAACACAGCCATTGGCAGCATTCAGTTGAGTGGTCTGTTTGAGAGATAGTTTGGAAAATAAAAATGTACGCAAAATGTGGGGCAGAAAAATTGATATAATAAGGATTGATTTGGAACCTCTTCAAGCTGCCAATCACTGCGCCATTTGGATGTACTTTTGAGGTATATCTGTATAAATCGTCGGACCACAAACTGCGTCTAACAAACAGAATCCCTGGAAGAGGAAATCATGCAGGATGCCAATCATAAGGGTTTTTGACGTCTGATTATTTTTGTCTGATTCACCGAGACGACATCTCGAAATTCTCGGAGTCTCGGCATGGAAAAGGGAAGTTTACAAATGGCACGTATATTCGGTAGGCACAGTCATTAGCCACGTTCTGTTGAATAGTTTCTGAGAGAGACAGTTTGGAAAATACCAGACATTTAAAAAGAAGCAGTTATTGTACAAAAATTATACGAAACATCGGGCAGAAAAAAAATTGACATCGTAAGGATTCATTTGGATTCTTCAGGCTGCCAATCACTGCGCCATTTGTATGTATCCACGAGGTATATCGATATGAACGGCTGGCCCACAAACTGCGTCTAACAAACAGAATCCCTGGAAGGGGAGATCACGCGCGATGCCAATCCTAAGGGTTTTTGACGTCTGATTATTTTTATCTGTTTCGCCGAGACCTCTTTCTCTGGTATCTCGGGCAGCCGTCGATAGGGTGGAAGCGATCGAGGCTCATCGAGGTGGAGGTGGAGGAGGGATTTAGGCCTCCATGCCGCGGAAAGCTCACCGCGAGGACAAAGAAGCGCGAGGGTAGAGCTCTCCGTCGGGGAAGGTAGCTGCGGGCCCGTTGAAGGGTAAGGATCGGCGAGGATCACGCAGGAGATTTTCAATTTCGCGTAAGTAGGAATAACACAAAGATGACAGGATATGGTCGTTTGTGATAAGGTCTCGGATGTTGTGCGGGACGCGAGTCGGCCGGAGAGGCAACGGGGTTGAGCCTCTTCCGTAGCAGAACTGCGCTTTTACCGATGGCGGGTTAAGCGCGCGGAGATGCCGGGGAGTCGGGATCCCTGGATTTAATGAGGATAGGCGGATTTGTCCAATTAAAACGTCTTACAAGGATCCATCCAGTCGGCCGCGAGGAACTCGCAAAACGTCGCTTAATGCTGCGCCGCAGCCCCCTTCTTATCCCTCTCCTTCGTCTACTTCTCGTTCTCGTCGTACCGCCCTCAGCCACCCCAATCTCCTTTCGTTCCGGGACTTTGCTTTTTCCTTTCTCGGCTAATATTTCGATGCAGAAATATAACTTCATCGATCGAACCCGACTTCTCTCGTGCGGTGCGCGTCTTCGCCCTCGATTTATAGACACTGCTTCTGAGGGCCTCGGAGAAATAGCACGCATCAACCCGAGTGCCGGAGTAACAATCAACGTGCAAGTGGCTGACTGGTCCGGATAAGCAAATTGCGTCGATGCTTGCATCAGACGAAGACCCGAGTCAGGAATCTCATGGACCATTGAGGAAAGAAGATGACGAGAGCGTGAGAGAGAAGAGAACTTGGGTACTGCGAAATGCTGGGCCGTAGCAGCTTATAAAAACGTGAAAGTCAGCAGCGAAGAAGATCATCCCTCTATCTGATCCTCGTTTGTCAGACGCCGTTGGATTTTCTCTTCCCCTCGAACGACCTTCTCTCGTAAATCGTCAGAGGCACTCACCGCCTCTGGTTTTAATAAGAATGGCTGAGAAGAATTAATCTGATAGCGAAAAAAAAAAAAAAAAAAAATGTGGCAACCTTCGTCGCTAGGATCGAGAAAAAAAATTTCAGTCGGTCGACTTTTTCGTAGTTAGACACCTTTGCCATCAGCCCACGAATACGAAGTTCATGTCCCACATTGTTCGAATAATATTTTCGGCGCTGGGAGAATGTCGGTCTACTTTTCCTGAGCGGAGTAGCGAGGATGTTTCGCACAGTGAGACTCTCCACCTGGACCAACTGATGCTGGGCGATGCTGATGCCGGGCTTGCCACCAAAGGTTGCCATTGTGCCCGCTTCGGCATTCACAGGACGTTCTTATCTTCCTATCCGGAGAGCTGTCAGCAAAGTTCCTGAATAACGGCAGGCAACGCGAGAGCCGCGCTTCTGCTTCTCCACTTCTGGCTGTTCCTCGGCGCTCGGATGTCTAGAAATGCCTCCGCCGCGCTCCTCTTCTAAATACTCCCGACTCCGACTCCTATCTCCCGGCTAGGATATGCCTAACTGTGTGTACCGCCCTGTTTCCATGCTTGTCGCCGGACGTACGTTTCGAGCAGATAGATAATGCATATTATATTATGCGTGTATTATACGCGACTCTCGCTGCCAGAACAGCTTCGGAAGTCACCCCACCCATCCACCCAGACGGTTTTCGTTGGAGGCAGTGAAAAATTGCTCGGGCTTATCAGTTTCAACGTACAATACCTGCATTACGAGCATAGAATTCACTGCAAACCCTTCGCGTTCTGTACAACCTTGGAAAATGAATGAATTAACGAATTAACAAACAAAAGCGGAACAAGTGGACGGACGAATCGAAAATTGGCTAATTTTAATCGAGAAATATATGGGATATGCACGGAGCCAAACTGTGTTTCTCAATTCATCCGTTTCTGTCGCTGGCTACAATCGAGATGAATTCCAAGTACATTTGAGACCTATAATGTACGTCCTTTTAACCACATTTCTGGGTTTTTTCATTCACGCGATTCTATCGCTGGTTACATTCGGAATACATTCCAGAGAACATTTTTCAATGTTCCCTGTAACGTCACTTCCGCTTTGAGAATTTCCATTTTCAATCGGAAGTGGGATCATATGAGAAAAATTCACCGAAACTGAAGTACTTCCGGTCGAAAAATGACATTTTCAAACCGGATGTGACGTTCTTCCGTATGACGTCAGATCTGGTCCAAAACTTAGATTTTTAAACTGAAAGTGATGTTTTCCCGTATGACGTCAAGTCCAGTAAAAAAATCAAGATTCTCAAGTGACGTTAGAAAGAATTTTTGAAATTTTTCTCCTAAATCTGGAATGTAGCAAGTGACAGAAACGTCTGAATTAAGGAAAGCGGAAAAGTGGTTAAAAACGCGTGTGATGCGTCGCAAACGCATTTGGAATTCATCTCGAATGTAGCGACAGAAACGAACGAATCAAGAATCGCCCGAAAAGTGAATCGCGAGATGAACAATAAGAGACGCTAAAAAATAAAGGCAAAGTACAGTGAGAGAAAGAGCGAACGGCTCAGCGGGGATGAGGAATATTCGAGAGCTCGCAAATTAGCCGCAGGATTGGTCTCATAATCCTTGAGGGATGGGCGAGAGAGGGAGTCCTGCGCGAGGTTGGACGGTAGATGAGGTCGTATAAATGAACTTCGGCTCTGCCTCACCGGGGCGACTCTTCATCTCCGTCTCCAGCTCGTCGCCATACCGGTCTTCTTATTCTTTAATCCTACCCCGCGGCTATATAGCCGCTTTCTGGGTCTACTAAAAATTACGAGGCGACGGGGGATGAGTGAGTCTCGTGACCGTCCCGGAGCGATTGAAAGTAATGAGCCATAGGGCGAGGAGAAAAGTGGAGGAGCGTAAGATAAAGATCCCTCCGGGTTGATTTCTCCGAGGATCCGGAAAGATCGCGTCGGAAATCTCCCCGACAGTCGAGTTTCGCGAATCGTGAGGGTTTTGCCATATTAATCCCATTGTATTTATCGTCACTTGCGAGAGCGGTCCTTCGAGCCATGCGCGCTCGAAGACACCATTAGTAATTTGTACCGTTCCTTCGGATCACGGATTCCATGCGACGCCGACTATAAACAATATTACTCGCGGTGATTGCCTTATGATTGGGGTTTTTCCGAGCTTGACTCGACAACGGATTAATCCCTCGATCTCCTTCTCGCTCGAAATGGGAATCTCGGTGAGGGCGAGGGATTAGAGGAACGATCCACGCTCGGGCTATCGCGATTCTTCTCGTATCTGGTCCGCCATACAGGATTTCTTATATCCAGTTGAGTGGCGTGGCCTCTCGAGGGCACTTCTTAATTGATCTACGGCCGAACGTAACGTCCTTCCAACGGGTCGCTAAGTGGCTCCGCTTTCCCCGCCCCCCCCCCCCCTGTTCGGACGGTATTACAGTTCGGTGTACGTCGTTATACTCGCCGGTGGCCACGGGCAGACGGCGTCCGACCCGGTCATCGGCGAGGATCTATCGGAGTCCGCGGAAAACTAAGCGCCGGAGATCATACCACTTAGCTCCGACTCGAAGCGCTACGGGGAAGAAGTTCCTCACCGCGAGACCGCTCTGCTGGCCGGTCCGAATTTCACGTCGGGGGGCGAAAGTGAGCCGGCGGAGAGACGAGAGAAGGGAGAAGGACGTCGTCGCGGCGAGGGCGATACGAGCGCAAGAGAAAGATAAAAATAGGATAAAGATGACTAAACCCGAGGAGAAGCGCGAGCGAGGAGGAAAGATGGAATTCCCGGGGGCATTTTTCGCGATCGTAAATAAAAGAAATCCTTGTAATGGCTTTCGCCAAGGGCCTGAGGGGTCGCTCGAACCCCGGACTATGCGCCAGTGGCGAGTCTCTACGCCGACGCCGGGGGGTTATTAAGCTTCTCCGCCCCTCCGCTCGCGATCGTCGGCGCAGCATCCCTTCCTCGATTCCGGGGATGCCGGGCTGTCGCTCTCTCTCTCTCTCTCTCACTCTCTCTCTCCTCCACCGTAGAACTAAGAGCCGACCCGCTTAATTCCTTAACCCTTATAGACTCGGAGAAAATTTAGGGACCTCACTTCACGCGGGAACGATACACGTCGGGGGGTGAGACGGACGAAGGAAAGGAGAGGACGAGGGAAGGAGGCGACGCGGTCTTGGGAGATACCGAAGGAGTTGAGAAGAGAGTGGCGGTGTGTTAAAACGGGGTGCGGATATGGAGGAAGGAGACAGGACGAAGGAGGAAGAAAGCTCGGATGGAAACAACGACGTTCCCGAAGCTACCGCCGCCACTGCGTCGGCTCCGCTGTGTACGATGCCGAGGGGGTGGTGGTGGTTCGCCGGAGGCTGAACGCATACCAGGTGCTCACCGAGATCCCGGCGTCTTATGTCCCGAACGATACATAATTTATGTCGCTAGCGAGCTGGGGCTTAAGACAGTATTAAGATCGACCGGTCTTGTGACCAGTTATTATGCCCGCACTGCGCAAGAGTCTTCCGCGGTTGTTGCAAGAAATCGGTGGTTGCAAGTCCGGAGAGACGCAGCGGCGCGATCGACGAGCCGATTCGACGATCTTGACTTACGCTCCGCGAAAAAAAAAAGACTGGAAGAGTTATAGAATTTTTCGGATGGGACTGTTGGAAGACATTGAGAAGGGTCTTCCGCGGTTGTTGCAAGAAATCGGTGGTTGCAAGTCCGGTGATCGACATACCGGCGTGATCGACTAGCCGATTCAACGATGTTGTCCACTTCGCAAAAAAAAAAAAAAAGACTGGAAGAATTAGGGTAAACGTGGTGAATATGGACCAGCCCGATTAACACGTAAATCAATGAAATATGGACCATTCCATATTCCCCACTTTTACCCTATAGAATTTTTTCGGATAGGACTGTTGGAAGACATTGATAAGGAGGGAATAAAATTTGAATCGCAATGGGAGGCGAAGACGTATTATCCCGGTAAGCGGGAGTGGATAAAAGCCGAGGTCGTCGAAGGGTCGATGCCGATGGCTTTTAGCTTTCTTGTACGCTTCGGAGAGCAGAATCCTTCCACGGTCCCGCAGCCACTGGACGCGCCCGTCTCTTCCTTTGATCTAGCACATATCCCGGCTTTCGACGACAGGATATTGGTGAGACACACATCGAATCCGGACTCTCCGCTTGGATTTGCGGAATGACGTACGGGGCTGAGACGGGACCGCGCGCGAGTGTCCCAGGGATGAAAATAATGGAAAATTTTCGGACGCTCCGACGTCGGGAGTTCGGAGGCTGAGGGTTCAGGCCGGTTCGTAAGCACGGGAGAAGCGGGGAAGAGCGTCTCGGCTGTTGCCGATGGTGCTCGTGCTGGTCGGTTCGCGATAAAGCAAAGAGCCCGCGCTAAATACTTACATAAATCTGTATTGCCTTTCGCGCGCAGAGCATCGCGCACCACCAGAGTAGAGGAGCTTACAGCTGCACCTACACCGATACCTGTCCTTACCCACACAGCCCCGAGCGGATTTAATGTTCGTGCAACAGCGAGGCTCACCGAGCGAACGCGAAGGGGTCGATGAAGTAACTGGCCTGAGGAGCGAAGGAGTTGCTGGCCTATCTGGCCGTGGCTCCGCTTTCCTCCGAAGCTAACTCATCCCCGTCGTAAACTGCGAGGCAAAACCGCACCCAACATAGCTGTCTCGCAAGATTTTCGCTTCCCGCAACAACGCTCCTCGTCGCCGAAGGGAAAAATAGCCAGCGAGGAAGAGTTATCGAAACCAAAGCCGTCTGTGGATGTCGGTAATGCCCGATGTAGGTACGACGATACGCGCTCTCGCTCTACGGAAAACACCATTCGATTCTCCAGCTCCGCCGATAAGGGCGTGTGTAGCCGTACGCTGAGAGAGGGTACGCGAGGAGAGAGCCATAAATATCGAAACATTGAAACTCGACGACTACCAAGAGCAGCCGAGGGGGCGCGGAATCTCTCAGCGAAGGGACGACTTCACGGGTAGCTCGCGAATTGATAACGGATAATAAAAAAAAGCTTTCCTCGCTGCGATTCCTTTCATCCCCGAGGATTCGTTCCTTGGGACTGGTACAAAAAAAAAAGAGAGAACCTTGACGACGGACGAGTGAACTTTTAGCCGAGGTAACTTGCCGGATCTACCGTGCGAGCCACGTTCCGCCTCCCGATTCATCGAAGCTGAGGTGAACGGCTTCGAGAGCCGGAATAGACACTCAGCCGAGGAAGGGCAAGGGCGGCTGAGACGCGAGTCTCCGTAGGATTCGCGCTGGTGCCGGCGAGCAATAAATCTGGCGGGGTATATCTGAGCTCATGAATGTTATTAAGATACAACCCCCCCGGTCGCCGAGGCTCGCGCTCGCGCGTTCTCGGCGTTCTGGGGGGTGCAGTAGGTCTTCGAGCGTGTATAGCACGCGGAGAGGGAGATGTGGACTCCCCGGGTAACATACTACGCGGGAATAGCGAGCATCGCGGCGGAATGGGCAGAGAGAAATGTACAGCGCCGGGCGAAGTCGAAGTCGAATCTTCCATGATACCAGAATGGGAAGAGAGAAGCGGCGGGCAATCTTTTGGCGAAGATGCGGCGGGAAAGGAGGCGAACGTGAGAGGAGAAGAATGGAGGTGGCTCCGCGGAATGAGGAAGAAACAGCGAGGGAGGAGGAGGAAGGTGCCGGGCCGGGGAGGCGCAACCGGCGACCCGGAGAAACGGTTATGAAGAAATACCGCCAACGGTAATCCCTCCATAGATCACCGGGTGGCCGCGTATCTCTCTCGCTCCCTCTATCACGCGGGGTCTCACCAGCCGCCACGTTTTCTTCAGCGGGTGAGCGTCTTAATACCCCCGACTTAACTCATACTTAACCCGCGGTGCGCGAGCGTAACCGCGCCAGGAGAGCATGCACCCGTTTACTCGCCTCCGACCTCGTCCTCCCGGTCTTCGACGTCGACTCCTTCGACTCGGTAAAAAGTTATGGCCGCATCGCCGGAGTGACGTGAATGCCCGAGGGACCGCCCGGCGTTGGGAACGCCGAGAGCGTTGGGCCGTTGATCGCCTTCCGGAATTGGGAGGAGATGTACGTGGCGGTTCGTTAAGTGGAAGTCGTGTGAATCGCTGAAAATCAAGCGAGCTGTGGATACTCTTTTCGAGCGAACCGAAATTTGCTTCGTTTTTGGTGAGTCACGTGAATGATCTCTATTCGCATCTCGAAATCGATCAGGATGTAAGGGAAGAGACATGATGAAAGAGTTAGGGAGTAAGTCATTTCGAGGTATGGGACTAAATGAGATCGTCTTTCAGAATTGTGAAAAGACATACGTGGCACTTCGTGAAGGGTTGACTTATGCGACTCCTTAAAATTACGCAAATTCTGGGAAATTTATTCAAGGAGATCAAAATTTGTTTAATTTTTGGTGAGCCACACGAATCTTCTCTATATTCGCATCTCGAAATTATCTCGATATAAGGCAAGAGATATGAAAGAAAAAGGTTACGGAGTAGATAAGTCAATTCGGCGTAAGACACTGAGTGAGCATCGAAGACAGAATGCCCGCCTCGTGGCCGAATCGGACCGATGTCAATTAATTAATTGGGGTTTCCCGTATGAAATGGACCATGGTCGACATCAAAGCCCAGACGCGACGGGTTCTGCGAGCGGCAATCACATATCTTCCGTCGTCTCCCCGACGAGGACGGTAGGCTCCGACTATCAAAGTTTGTCCTGTCTGCCAATTAATAAAGACCCTGTGTGTTTGCCCCCAGTCGATACACCCTTCCCACTCATCCGGTTCGCTTCGTCTTATCCTGAGTGCATGCCACATTACACGCAACCCCGGGTGAGTCAACAAGTCCAGGTGGATTTGATGCTCCAAAGCAAAGCTGCAGGGAGTACATTTTCTTTTTTTTCCCCGAGTATCCCGACTCGTCCCAAAGGATCTCGCATATCCAAGATTTATTTCTTATTATGATTATCAATTGCGTCGAATCGAGGCGCTGGGAAGAAAGAGGATGGGCAATTTATTAGAATTTTCTTGAGCGACACGAAGAAACATTTCTCGTGCGGTGCATCAGTCCAGGGAAGTAAGTGAGGTAAGTACGAAAACGTATACATATATTATGTTTAGCATCGTTGTCCGGAGATAGCGACTAACTGAGGGGGGGGGGGGGGGTTACAGGGGCGGGGCGGGGGGATGGGAGAGTACGTAAAGAGACGTGGAAGGAAAAGGAGCTAGCTCGGTGGGGCGTGAGCGTATACGTATAAGCCTTGAAGGGTGGTTTATGTATTACGGGTAAGATATCCGATGATTTAGCTGCGGTCTCGGAGGCGCACGGCATCTCGCGCCAGCCTCGAGTTCCATGCCGTAGGAAACCTTCTCTGGGGGGCAGGGGAGCGACGTTACCGTACACGCCGGCAAGGCCCTTCTTATCTTCGCGGCTCTCCCACAGCAACGGCATAACCGCCGAGGTGTAATCTTTTATTAATTCTCCGAGTTGCCAAATTTATCGTATCTTTTGTTTACCACCATCCATGGGATGTCTTAAATCTCGGTCGGGAGGCAAGAGTGCCCATGGCAGTTCCCTCTCTGGTCCAGCCCGGTTTTTCCTTTGGCTTCTTGCGTCTCGCTGCACTGAGACTATGGAAGAAAGAAATCCTATGGGCCGAGAAAATATTTGTCGAGCGTTACATTGGGCTCTGATAGGATTGTGCTGCTTTTGCGAGGAAATTGTCGAGGTAGTCAATGATTTGTGGTAAATGCCGTAATTATGAAAATATAACTGTTTATTAACAGACATATTTTTGAGGCATTAAAATATTTTGTTCGACTAATGAAATATTTATTTGAACGTCCCTGCCCGAATCTGCAGATTATGCAAACGCATTTTTTTTTTGTGAGTCTACGAATTATGGGATTACTAGAGGGGACCGGAGGAGGTCCTGACAAGGTCTCACCAGGACCTCGTCAGCTCCCGATGTAAGCGCTCGAAAATTTCACCAAAAAAAAAAAAGGAAATAAATATCAAGTCACATACCTCACGCCGTTAAATTTGTCGTCGAGGATTGACGCGCAAGAAGAGTAGAATGGATGAAGCGACTGACGAACTAGCGAGATAAGCGGGAGGGGTGAAAAAATGAAATTTTAATAATCCAAGGGCGAAATCGGAGGAGAGGTTCGCGGACACGCGGAGGGACGGCGGAGGGCACAGGTATTCCCGCGGTAGCGTTTTGCGGGTATTCGCGATTTCCATGAACCAGCCAGATAGAGCTAGGGAGCGTGAGGAGGGGAAGGGGGGGGGGGGGGGGGAATGGCGCTATATTATTATTAGAGTCCCTTAAGTCTAAGAGCCTTAAATCTGCGATAAGTTATGGGCACCCCTCTCCCACCGCGTGGGTGTTCCCGTCCTCCGGCCCGTTCCTCCCTTTGCCCGTCGCAGGGGGAGCGAAGAGAGAGATCCTCGCCGGCGTTCAGCGTCTCCGGGCTCCTTCGGGCTTCGCAGTCTCACGGCGTCAGCGCCGAGAGGGACCGCGCGGAGAACCGTCGTGCCGCTGTCTGCTGTGCTGCTTTCTCCGCCGTGCCTTCCCATATTACCTCGGTATATACCGTTTCCTTTATAATATCTTAGTCTGCGACGAAGGCGCCTCACTCGCCTTTATCTCGCATACATTACAACCTCCCACGGATGAGAGAAGGGAACGGCGAGCCGACGGGAACGTTTCTCTCCCGGGCGTCTCCTCGTGTCTATCTCGGAATCACCCCCGCGCGGAGAGAAAAAGCGCCGGAGGGGGCGCAGCGAGCCCCGGCACGCGTGAGCCGCCTCGCCGAGAGGGTCGTGGAATGGTAATTGAAAATAACTGGGCAGCCCCCGTCCCGGACGAACTAAAACCTTATCCCCACGTCCAATAACCAAGATAAACCTCCGTGGATCATCTCGGTGCGTTGAGCCCCTGCGCTCTGCTGCGTAGGGTGGAGCGGGGCAAAATGGGACGGTGAGCAGAACGCAAGTTTCCAATCACACCCTGAAAAAATAATTTACTTTTCGGTCATCGTTTATTTCGTTCAAGTAAAATATTTATTCGATTTACATAAACATTTATTTAAATTAAGTAAATGGTTACTTAAATTAAATAAATATTTATCTAAATCAAATAAAGATTTACTTAAACCAAATAAAAGATCGCCGTCAAATAAGTTATTTTTCTGGATGCATTTTTTTGATGGCCCATTTTGCCCTGTTGATACATCCGGATTGCATGCTCCGTTTTGCACCATCGTCCCATCCAAAGATGATTGGAATGTGGCGTTTTGCCCCGCTGTCCCATTTTGCCCCATCGTCCCATCTTGGCCCGCTCTGCCCTAAATATAATGGAGCGAGCGAGCGAAAGCGGCGGAGAACATTACGTCGCGAAAGAAGACACCTTATCATCGGTTATGAAAATTTTTTGAGGGTAAAATGCGAAGGCTCGAAAGGAAGGGGGATATTGTATTCGATGTTTACGAGTGTCGGTAGGGAAGCACCTGCACATCGGGGATGTGGAAGAACCGGGGAAGGTTCTGAGCGGGAGATCGCTAATTAGTTCCGAGAAGATGCTCGGAGAATGGGCGAGTGTTGTGCCAAGTCTTTTAGGTTTGTTCGACTAATCCGTGGGAAAGTTCGAGTTTCCGCTTGGCTAATTTGTAATACAAACACGTGGGAGTTTGTTTCGGGTGAAGGGTGACGGTTCGCTCGAAGCTTACTGCCTGTGCTGAACTATCCAGGTGAGATTTGAGCATCGGCGCGGCTACGGGACTGCACCAGTTTCCGGGGGTCTTGTACTGGCCCGGCGCTCATGCCGATATCCGCCCGACGCTCGATTTGAGTCGGAACCAACGTATCGCATCGACGAAAAATGTATCGCTGCGCCTGTACGGGCCGCAGTATTCGAACCGCCGCTCTATTCCGCAGATTCATGGTCTGCGAATATTATTCGAAGACCATGAATCTGCATCGGGTTTCCTCAAAATACATTTGAGATTTATCACGAACGTACTTTCACCACGCTCTGCTGTGTTCTTTAATTCACTCGTCTCTGTCACTGTGCGCATTCGAGATACATTCCAGAGGAGAATGACAAATTTTTGTCTGCAGAGTCACTTCCGGTTTAATGATCTTGCGTTTAAGCGGGAAGTGACGTCGCACAGGAAAAATTTGAGTTCTATGTGACGTCCCTTTCGCTTTCAAAATCTCAGTTTTTAAACGGAACGTCTTACGGGAAAAAATTATACTTCCGATTTCGAGAACTCGGTGTTTGACCGAAAATTTCCGGTAAAAAACGGAGATTTTGTAACCGGAAGTGGCGCCGCTTTCACTTCCGATTACAAAATCGGTTGAAACACCGGTTTCAAAAACTCGGTGTTTGACCGAAAATTTCCAGTAAAAATTCGGTTTTTGACCGAAAGTTTCCGGTTAAAAAAACGGAGATTTTGTAACCGGAAGTGACGTTTTCCCGTGCGACGTCACTTCCGGTTGAAAACTGATTGTGACATTTGGAAATCGGAAGTGATGACAGGTGATTAGGAGGTGACCAAATCGAAACCGTCATACTGTGAAGTGAGCACTATGCAATAAACGGTCCAAACCTCCATCTGACCTGACAGTGTCAAGAAACTAGAAACTACATGGCCAAACGTGAAAGGAAGCCTTTCAACAAAAATCCATGGAAATACGATCTGCTCAATACGGTGATCAGGAGTCGCAATGCAAATCGCAGTCATAGAGTCACTGTCGATCAACCAATTTAAGAATCGGCTGGATCCGCACATGTTCATGTGAAATATAGTTCATCTACGAAGATACAGATTCCACAAGTGCTATACTTCCTTCTCTGTAAATTGTTATAATAATAGTAAAAATTATTTGAAAAAAAAAAAAAAAAATCAACAATTTTTCTTCAACGTCAACAGCCAATAATGATCCATGCTTCCGATTCGTCATCTCGAAAGTCGGATGTGCGAGACGGACGGCCGAGCCTCCGATGCATACTTCGTAAGGGATTTAAACTTTAAGTCTCCCGGCCTGTCGGGTGTCAGGGTTACTGAACTTTGCGATGTTCCGGTTGACTTGACGCTCTTCTCTCGCGCTTACTCCTCACTCCTTTAGTTCTCCATTCTTATACGTCAACCACCCCTAATCCTAATTCGACGCGAGACTTCCGCTTCGAGCCCGATAGTTTCGAAGAACCCCGTTCGATTATCGATTCGCACTTCCACCTTGCCTCCATCCTTATCACTCGTTATATAATAACATAATCGTTCAGTTAGCACGGTTAACAATTCCCAGATAAATCATCAATTCATAAAACCAAAATATTAAACATATTCGTCAACAATTCACCGTTAAATTCGCAAGACCGCCTCTGCCTCGCTCTCGCCGCCCGGAGCTTTGATAAAAAAATAAAAAATAAATAAAACAAAAAAAACAATGAATAACAGAGAAACAGTATCTCGCCAATAGACCTGACAGACGTTCATTCACAGCGCCATAGCGACGAGAGTTAAGATTACATTTGTGCGCTCTGGCGACTCTCGCGGAATGTTTGCTCGAGGGTTGAATTTTATATTCGACACGAGTGCGAGGTCGCGCTCGCTTATCGAGGCAATAAAAACCATCGGAGACTTAAGATTGGCACGTTGCCCGAGAGCGAAACTGCCACCACTTCGTTCTCCTTTTCTCTCGTTACCGCGGTTTCTTTTACTCCCGCACAAGAGGCGAGAGCGTCCACGAGGATGTGCGCGGCGCTACGGCGGAGTGGCGGAGGCGGAGGAATGCGCGATAGCGCCGTGAAATATGCTCATCCGCGAGACTGTTTGGCAGCGGTGTATAGCGGAGAGAGGTATGCGCAGGGGCGTTCGAGCTCGACGATGCCTCGACGGAGTTTATAAGTAGCGATGAGAACAGAGGTAGGTGATTCGGAGCTCGGTTCGACGTCGCCGAGCGTGCCGAGCGCGGGTGGTCTCGCCCGCCGACCTCTCGCTGCGATACACAAACGGATAGCGGAGCGAACGATGAAAAGAGATACGGTGGGGTTAAACAGCGGCGGTTCGAGCGGAACGCAAGCCAGAGAGAGAGAATATCCCGGTTTGATACTTAGCACCGAATTGCGAATGCGGATTTGTCGGGAGTCTCTGAAAGCGCCTCGGAGCCGGAGTTTCGGAGCGAACGACCCGGGGCTTCCGTCGGCGATTAGACAATGCTCGACGGTTCCAGAATGGCAGATAGACAGTTATATAGAGCGCGGTGAGAAACCTCCTTTGGCTCCTTTCTCGCTCGCTCGGGCTGTCGTCGACGGGAACCAGGCCGGCGAAGTCGTGTTCGGAAGGGTGGTTGAGAGCTCCGACAGATGTGCACTGTGCACGGCCCGTACTCTCGTCGCCGCCTCCCCGACGTCGACGTCTCCGGTGAGAACGGGGACGACGAGGTGTGCCGTAAACCCCCCCCCCTCCTCCCCCGACCACGCCACCCAAACCCCGGCACCCGGATGGGTACCCGGGATTCAACTGTACTCTCGTTTCTACGGCGCGATTCCCGCCCACACCCTGATCTTGTTAAGGGCGCACCGAACCGCGAATCACCGAAGGCATCCATTCAAATTTCGGGCTTCGAAAATCCAACGCTCATGCAATCCGACATCACTTAGGGCACCTTCACACCGCAAAGTCGGCGGGAGATCGGGGAGCTTCCGCTCTTACTGAGACATGCCCTAAAGGGGAGATCCATGTCGCTGTTCTGAAAATTTGGCGCGTCATGGTTTTTTTTTTTTTTTTTTTTTTTTTTTTTTTTTTTTATCGGGGATCGCTGACTCGATCGCACGAGAGTTTCGGATGTTGGAACAAGTGCTGGAGAGTCGAGCCGTCTTGGCGGGCTAAAAAATCTCATTCGCCTAATGGACATTACAACTTGGCCGGCTAAGATGGTTTGGCAGACTAAAGATTAGCCGCGGCTTTGTAGGGCACGATCGTTTGGCCTGCTAAACCGGCTAAATTAGCCGCAGTTTAGCCGGCTATTCAAGTTTTATTGTGAATTACAAGGAAACTGATGAAATTAATGAGACATCTATCGGTTATCCATCTATGGCACGTTACCTGTTTTATTTGTTCATAGCTCGGTACGTTCGCTGACGGAGTTCCGGCTCTGTGCAGACGTAGACATGGTATTTTTTCGATCGAAGATCACTGATTTGATCGCACGGGAATTTCACACTGTAAAAATAAATTGTAAATTTAATATACTGGATCTTGAAATGTATATACCCTACTTACATTAATCGAACATTGATGGATTCTTTTTTTATGCAAAATCAAAATATCAGATATTAAAATGATAAATCTTTTGCCTGATGCGTGCAAAAACGTTCATAAAAAAAAAAAAAAATTTCCTGTAAAATTGCAACGTACATGTGTGTGAAATTTCAGAAAGCCTTTGTGTAAAAAAGCTTTCGATACCGTTCATTGATGTTCAAACAAAGATTTTTTTACAGTCTAGAATATCGGAACGCATGAGAGCATCTTCATTATCCGCGATCGATTCGGGACGTTACGCTCGTAACGTTCAGCTCGGTGACGTCGCGGAGCTGGAAAGGTGGCGAGAGTAGGTGTTCCTCAATGCGGAAGAACGAATAAACGTCGCGGAGTTCTCGCCGGTGAGCTCCGCTGGGCTGGGTAGACAGCCCGAAGGAGATCCCAGCGACGCAGAGAGAGAAGGCATGCTGGGATTTGATTTGGGGACATGCCAGAGCAATTACGAGTGCACATTTCAAAAGCGGCAGTCGCGTCGCCGTGGCTGAGGCGGGGGTGGGAACCCCCTTAGCTCGGTCGGTAAGGGCTGAGGGGTTACAAAGGTTCATGCTCGTAGTACCGCAACGGTGGCGAGGAACGCGAAGCGAGATGCACGGTAATGTCACAGGATTGTATACACACACGTAGCCGATATTAACGCTACGTCGTACCCTCGCTGACGGGGTTCCGGCTTTGTGCAGAGGCAGACGGACGAGGATATCGAAGCCGACAAAAGATAAGCCTCTATTTATACCCGAGCTTAAGGACCGCGAAGGGAAATGCGCGAACGGGCGGCCCGAAGACTCCGACGACGAGGGAATAAAATTGTTTCGAGTTCTCTCGCTTGATACGGCGGAGCGACGCGTATCCTCGAGCTCCCGGGACATTTGCCTTCAAACCGGGAAGCCCCGATCGGCACCACCGGTGAAACAAACCGCCCGCCGAATTACCGAGGGTATTCCAATCCCAAAACGAACGGTGAGAAAAAATACACAAATTCGTCGGTCCTTTCCTCTCGTCGCGCCGCCCTAATTATCTTTCTGGTCTCTGCGGTACCGTCGGTCGATACGCTTGAGCGAAGTTCTCGATCCGATTTTTGTTTTTTTTGTTTTTTTTTTCTCTTTATCGGCGAAACGGCGAGATAGCGAGTCGCTCTAGCTCACCGCTTCGGCAATATCTCCTCGCCGTTGAAACGAAAGAGAGACGCGAGAACTGAAGATTCGCCCGCTGGTTTTCCTTCCTTTTTTTCTCTCATCTTCGAAGATGGAACGAAGCAGAAAAGAGGAGCAAAGCTCCGGGTACCAGCGCCCGGCCACGTCTTCATCGTCGAAGGGGAGGAAGGGAAGGGGCGAGGAGAGAGCCGCCGGTGCAGAACCACCCGGTTGTGGGTGGTACCCGGACCGAACTGATCAATACTTGAAACACCGCGAGGTATCGTGCCGCTATTTCCGGTGTCCCCGCGACGGAAATGAAGGCGTTAAAAATATATAACCGCGCCCGGCGAGCGCCAAACGCCATCCACTCACCCCTTGCACATCGCCAACCCCCCCCCCCCCGAAGAGATAGCGAGGCTATTGCCTCTCTCTCTCCCGCTCTCGGTTTCGCCGCCTCACCCGGTATTATGTGCCTCAAGCCCCCACGTCGATGCTCCGCTATCTCGCTCCTTGGTCTCGTTACTCCTGCAGCCCGAAGTACAACTTCTTCGACCGCGCCTTTTATCTAACCCAAGAAGAAAACTCTTTTACAACGCGGCACGGCGGTGCGGGGCCTGATCGAATTTTAATTATAGCTATCTCACGCCGGAGAAGCCAACGCCGTTTTTCGCAGCCCTTCAGAGTTCTCGAGATGTCGCGGAGAATCGTTCGAGTGAATTTTTTCGTCGAAGAAAAAAAATTAAAGCGTCAACCATTTTGCGGAAAATTAAATCGTATGTTGGTCGGGAAATTGTATTATCGGATTAGAATATCGAGGAAGTGAAGTGCACGCATTGGTGACTCTTCGCGGAATGAGTCGCCAGGCCGGCGGTGCGAGGCGCCTCCGACTAGTACTTGAGATTGGTGGGTCCTCCCTGAGAGGCCCACAAAGGGTCTTCTGTGTCATAAACGAAGCCGCCGATTGACGGTCTGCCGGTGCAGGCGCCGGAGAGACGAGTTGCTCTCAAAGTGGAAACAGCCTTCGATTCCGGGCGATTCGGTCTGGATTTTCACTTGGCGAGAACTTACGTTGCGCGGTACAGAAATCGCTACATCTAAAAAAATGTTGATGATATCGAAATTAGGAAAAATCCTCTTTGAAGATATCACGATAGATGAGGATATCGTGAAGATGTTCACGATATTATATTTGTGTAAAATAATCTTTTGATCGTTATAGGTAAAAACGCTGCGTGTCGCTCCAGTTAGTTAAGAACTTCCGGATCGCACCACAGGATCGTCGAGAGGGTCGTCGATCCAGCCGTGGCCAAGAACGCCCGACTACCCCATCGTATCAAGCTGTCACTGCTCCGACTCTCGGACGAAATTCTCCAAGCGCTCCTCGAAGATAACCGACGACGAGACGCGACGATGCAAGCACCGATAACCCCTCGTTCTCGTTCTCGTTCTTCACTATTAACCGAAAATCATCCCTCGTCACGGCCATAACTCTGGAACCGACTACACTTATTCGTGACTGGAGCCTCCTCGATTGAGTCCTTTAAGGTGCTTGGCCTACGACATCTTGAATTCCTTGAGCAGAATGTCGTGAGGGTATGAGGTAGCGACACATACTTTAATTAACCCTTCACGTACCGGTGTTTCGCTCAGCAAGACACTGTAATTTTTAAAGATGCAACCTTCGAGTTGCAATGCTAAAAAAAATCTGAAAAAATTCACAGACGTACCATGAGGTGTTTTTTTTTTTTTTTTTTGATAACACAGAAGAAAATTTATTACGTACATCCGTATCATTTTTCTGCTGAAAAGAAGGCATGCTCGTTTACGATTGATAAAAAGTCCCCGGTACCTGAAGGGTTAAGCGTTCTTAAGCTCTCAGTGCTTATTCTTTTCTTTCTGCTTTATTGTTATTATTATTACCCTTCTATGTGCCATCTAATTAAATTGTAAACTATTCTGATCAATTCTATCCCATGTTTTCTGCGCTCACTTCACATTACTTTATGTACCGCATGTCTGTAATGCTCGGTCCTTAGGAAATTTATCTCAGAGCATAACAAACTGATCTATCCATCTATAGCGATAAAAAAAAATTGTTCTTCTGCTTCCTTCCTATGAAAATCGATAGGTAGGAAGAAGAACAAAAATTCTTCTTCTTCCCTTAACCCTTCACGTACGGGAGCTTCGCGGCGGGCCTTACTACCCAGGCCGGGCGCTCCGCGACCTGTGATATAAATATCAATTTCGAAACAATAAAAATACCTACGGCCAAGTACCAAAAGAATTTTTATTGTATGCACAGGCTGCGCGATTTTTATTCGCAGAGAGTGCGCGAAACGGAAGGCGTGACCGCCGATAGCGCCGATGGAGAGCCACGGATTTGGCGAAGTCGTTGCGAAGGGGTTGGCTCAGGGATCAACAGGTAGATAGAGAGCGGAGAGAGCCGACCATCCACCCACCTACACGCCACAACTGCGCGGATAAGCCCGCAGCTAAGCGCCGGCGCCGGCTAAGCCGATCACACTACCGGGAGGGTGTGACCTACCCGACCATTGGCTCAAACGACAATCCCGACGGACGTGTGAAAGAGCTTTCACCCCGAACCGCTGTCCTGCGCGGATAAGAGCGTTTTTAAATTCACACGCCTGACCGGGCGAGTGGTGACGGCGGGGGTGGAGCAGCCCTCGCTCTCAACACGGACGGAACCGAACAACTCTCGAGGGCTGATTTTTACAACGCTCGCTCTTTATATTCGCCATTGGAAAGCTTTGGGAATTCGTCGTGTCTGGGCTCTTGTATTTTTTCCTTATAAACCCTCGTTTATATATTCATTGCTGATACGCAGCTGTAAATAATTACGTAATTTTTTATATCGCAATTTTTGGTTTAATGGCAAAATTACTAAGACCCAAAATTGTGGGCGTTTGTTGAAATTTATGCTAGACGTACGGAACGGATCAACTCTCGAGGGGTGACTTTTACAATGCTAGCTCTTCCTATTTGTCGTCGGGAAGCTTTTTAAAGTCGTCGTGTTTCGACCCTCTATTTTTTCTTTATAGCTTTCTTTCATATATTTATTACTGATAAGCAGCTGTAAGTAATTTAAAACGTTTTTTTTTTACAGCAATTTTTTTCATACAAAAATTACTACGATCCGAAATTCTGGACGTCGTGTAGATTTATGCTATGTATGTACAAACCTTTTTTTCACCGCGCAGTATTTAATCTGTGATCATGTCGATGATGCTGCAATTAGTCCGAGGGATTGACGTCGACTTCCGGCATTGAAAAATAATTCGAGAATGCTAGCGGGATCGAGGAGCATCGATGTGTCTCCACGGGGATTCGAGGGCAACGATAAAAAGGTCCTGTCGCGTCGTCTGGACGATGGTATCAGTGGAAAGGGAAAAATATCCGCATGGGTCAGCCGAGAGAAGCTTAGACCCGCGGAGACGACCGCTCAATATCGGCTTTGGGGATACTCGAGGTATTTATCTAATGTCTTATATTTTCCGATGGACTGACCATTCAAATGTTCTTCGACAATTCTCGAGAGCTTTTCACCGCTGACGCGCGCACGCGCTTCCTTGTCGAAACTGGTCGCTTTCCAATCGTTCGCGCCAGCAAACAATCCGGAGCTCTCGGTGTACTGTCGAAGAAACAAAACAAAAAAAGACGAAAAAACAACGAATTTACTTTTTTCCGCACTGGCTCCGCGGATTCTTTAATTCGTACGTTTCTACGACTGGCTGCAGTCCAGATGGATTTCAAATACATTTGGCACGCATTTTTTTTTATACACTTTCACACTCTTTTAGCCACTTTTACATTCTTTTATCCACTTCTACATTCTTTTATCCACTTTTACATTCATTTGTTCACTTTTACATTCTTTTGACGACTTTAAAATTCTTTTACCCACTTTCCTGCGTTCCTTAATTTCCACGTTTCTACAACTGGCTGCATTCGAGACACATTGCATAGAACAATGAAAAATGTTCTCGCTAATGTTACGCTCGCATTAAAAATCGCACTCTTAAAGAGAAGTGACGGATGGACAAAATTCAAAGCAAATCTTCAAACCGGAAGATGACACTGCCGAGAACATTTTTTTTACTTTACTCTGGAATGCATCTCGAAAACAGCCAGTGACAGAAAACTATGAATTAAGGAACACAGGAAAGTGGCGAGAGTGACGCGTCTGAAAGGTATTTTGGATTAATCTCGTATTTAGCAATCGATAGAAACGGATGAATCAAGGAACACGTGAAATTCCCTGTAGATTCGAAGTTACCAAGCAACTTCACTCGCAACAAGTGCTAACCCAACGTTACATCGTTTGCGAGACGTAACCTACTTCAGCTTAGTTTTTAGTTTAACTTTACAGTTGCGATCGTTCGGGCCTTCGAAGTTTACTGCTAGCGACGATGAAATGCATTGACAATATATTTACCCTCTTGTACTTGTCGCTGGTTATGCTCGAGATATCGTCTTCGAAATGTCAGTGCGATTCCACGATGGTGACGGCCCCTTCAAACTATACGTTCGGAAGATTTCCTCGACGGGTCACCGGAGCTTCGGTGAGTGAAATAATTTGTACCAAAGCTCGCGCGCGTGTGCGCCGTCTCGATCGATCGAATCGGTAAAACTTCTATCCGACACCACGTCAGAATAATACCTCCCCGTCGACAATTAACCTGCGGCATCGTTCGCCCGAGTTTGTACTGAAGAGAATCGCCAATCACGAGAACGTCGAGGGACTCGTTCTCGAGAACGACAAACTTACCTACCTGCCACGAACCGTCGCCGATCTCACGAGACTCAGATCTGTCAGTCTCTCGGGCAACAGAATTGCCAATATCGCGAACGTTAGCTTTCTCAATGAACTGCCTCGACTCGAGAAGCTAACGCTCTCCCAAAACCCACTGAAGAGCCTCAAAGGGCTTCGAGTGTACACGCTTCAGATCCTCGAAGCTCAATGCTGCGGTAAATAGAATTTACGAAAAATTATCTCGAATAACATTATTATTATTATTATCATTATTATTATTATTATTATTATTATTATTATTATTATTATTATTATTATTATTATTATTATTATTATTATTATTATTATTATTATTATCATTATCATTATCATTATCATTATTATTATTATTATTATTATTATTATTATTATTATTATTATTATTATTATTATTATTATTATTATTATTATTATTATTATTATTATTATTATTATTATTATTATTATTATTATTATTATTATTATTATTATTATTATTATTATTGGGTTTCAGCGATCGAGGAGATAGACGGTATCTTGCCGAATTCGTTGCCAGCTTTGGTAACGCTGAATTTGACCGGCAATCCTTTGGGAACGGTTCGAAAGTTGACAAGCGAAACATTGACGGAGCTCGTGCTTAAGGATTGTCGGTTGAAAAATGTATCCTCCGATTCGTTCGGGGGACTGACGAATCTTACATTGCTTGATCTGCGAGACAACGAACTGCACACGCTGCCCGATGATGTATTCTCGGAGAACAATAATCTTCGTCGCTTGATTTTGGGAAACAATTCGTTCGAGGATGTGAGAAAGGCGTGGTTCAACGAGACGAGACACCTGGAGACTCTCGATCTGTCGGAGAATAAAATAGTGACGGTGAACGAGTCGACCTTCGCGGCGCTTTTGGATCTGGTGGAGCTGAATCTCGAAGCGAACAGACTCAGCTCACTGGGAAATCTGAGGACGGCGGCCGTGCACGCGAACTTTTCGAGAAATTCGATAACGAACCGGGAATTATGGGATCTGTCGGAGATGGGGAGGATCCGACGTCTGGACCTCAGCCGCAATCGATTGAGCGGCGAGTGCGGAGCTTTCAGGTCAACGTCCATGAGCATTCTGATCCTCGGCTACAACAATATATCGAGCATCACTAAGAGCAGCCTCGCCGGGTTGCCAAACTTGACGGATTTGAGTATAAAAGGTATAAACGATTTATATCGTTCGTCCGATACGAACGATGATGTTGAAGGGGAAAAATATCGACCTTCTCAAAGTAGAACATATTTTTTTCCTAACGCAAGCACGAAAAAATTCGAGGCACGGAAGTTAGCAACGCAGAAAGTTGCTTTCCTAGCGAGCCGATAATATTATATAATGTAGTATAATAATAATGATACAAATATATAATAATATAATAGAATAGAATACATTTTTTAACGGTTTCGCTGGAAAATAAAGTATTCGATAAAATTGACAATTGTCAATGATACTATTGGAGCAACTGTTGCTAACTCCCATGCCATCAAAATTCCGCGTCCCGTTCCGGTTAAGTGAGCGTAAAAAAGCACTTTTTCGCATGGCTTGCGAGAAATATACTGCGCATGCGTACAACGGCAATGTGATATTTTTTCTCGCACTAGTGCGAGAAAGTGCCTTTCTGCGGCCTAATTGTCAAGAATTCGCTTTCTACACTCTTACCACGGATTAAATAACTATAAATAATTGATCGACGGACGGGCGGATGCTTCTAGGCAACAGATTTTCCACTGGCATAGACCCGTCGATTTTCGAGGACAACCGGATGTTGCGCAATGTCGAACTCGATGACAATCCGTGGACTTGCGATTGCAACCAGATGTATCGCATGTATCTCTATCTTGCAAGCGGACAGAGAACTAACACGGGTCGCCTGATCTGCAGGAGTCCGAGAAACGCTACCGGTCAGACCTGGTGGGATTTTTGCGCTCACGATTGGAGGGAACTGATGGTCGCGGAGGATCAGGTTGAGCTCAGCAAGAACTGGATGATTGCGACTTCGGCGGTCTTCGGCGCTTGTCTGATTTTCGGTACTATGGTGTACATTACATATACGTTTAAGAAAAATCGTTCGCAGCGGCGCATATCTGTATAAAAAAGAAAACAAAAAAATAAATAAAATAAAAACAAAATCATTGGCCTCATTAATTTACCCCTTCACGTACGAAATCCTTGCTTAACAGGGGTCTAGAATTTTTCAAGACGTAACATTGAAACGATTAGAATGAGAAGTTGATGTGCTAAAAAATTTTGTAAATATTTGCAAGACGTACCTTGAAGCGATGTTTTTCTGATAACGCAGAAGAACATTTATTACGAACAACCGTATTGTTTTTGTGCCTAAAAGAAGGCACGGTCGTATGCTCTTGGCGAAAAGTCAACGGTACTTGAAGGATTAACCTACTCTATCCCGAATTCACCAGTTATGTGAATATCCTTATAATATTTCGTATGTGTATATAAAAAAATTAAAAAAAATTATTGGCAATGTTGGTCGGAGCGCAACCACATTAATTTACCTCACTCTAACCCAAATACAACATTTATGTGAGTATTCTCATAATATTTCGCATATATACATAAAAATAAATACGAAAACAATAGAAACAGAATTGTTAGCAATATTGGTCGCACCGCGACGACGTTAATTTAACCCGCTCGATCACGAATAGAACATTGACGTGTGTATTTCTTATTACATTTCTCTCCCGACCCTCTGTCTTTTCCGAACCTTCGGGCATTCGAGGCGATAAGGTTTCCGATCGATTATGCAAATTTATACGATGCAAAGATAGAGAGGTTCGACGACCGCGTAGCCGCGCCGCGACACACCTGCTATCCCATTCAGCGAATGCGATGAAATAAATGTAAATTGAATTCGTTCATGATATTTCTCGATGGCCCGAGGCCGTATTGGTGAATTTTTTTTTACCGGAACCAAATTATAATAGATATTGTTGCGTACATCGGGTCCCCCTCTGTCGTCGCGAGTCTCGTGATTCATGCTGATTCCGGAATAGCACTTCAGCAGAGACGGTGAGAGGCGATTTTAAAATGATCTTGTCGTATTCACCTGGCCGACTCTGCGCGATAGAGTCGCTCTCTCGATCGTATTATAACGTAGCCCTGCCCACACGACGGTGTCTCTGTTATCTCACCGGTGAGTTATCTCCCGAACCGCGCTGCCTCTGCCTTTATCAAAAAGATAAGTTAGTTAGTAGTTTCCACGTTCGCCTCCGCGCAACGCCGCTCCCTGTGCATCAACACAGTTTGTCGCCATTAAAGTTCAAAGAGCCATGAAAAAAATTGTCGTGTCATATATCTCTGTGAAAAATAAAAAATGAAAAATCAGATCGAATCGTCGACGAGTCTCCAATCGCCACGATAGAGTTACGTCGGTGGATTGGCACCATAGATCGCTGCTGCAATAATGGTGACGAGCTTGATGTGATTTCGCGATCGGTGTCGAGATGGAAAATGGACGAAAGAATTTCATCGACTCGTGGCGCGTTTGCAACCGAGGGTGCCTCATGGTTTTGCTCTGCTTGACGTACTTTCAAGAGAATCTTGGAGTAAATTCGTGCCCGGTTAGCTGCCTCTGTTACCTCGATCACGAGCCCCGCAGGGTCATTTGCGATGCTCAGGGCCTTCAGGATTACCCTACGAACATCAGTGAACTGGTCAGTCACGTGCAATTTTTTTTTTTTTTTTTTTTTTTAAAGATAAATAATATCATAATTTACGTACGACGAATCATGTAATTTATGCACCCAGAAAAATAATTTATTGGACCTGCGGCACGAATATAAATATTTATTAAAATCAATTAAAATAATGATTTAAACCAAAACAATATTTATTTGCGGGTAGCCCGTCAAATAAATGATTTTCCTGGGTGTGCGAGATGAATCGTGTAAATATGTGTAAGATCTGTAAATTATTTACTTAATTGATGTGCTGTGCATTAATTGATTTATCGATCGCCAGGTACAACATCTGGATCTGTCGAGAAACATGCTCGAGACTCTGCCCCACGAGTTGAACAGCCTGATCGAACTTTCGTACCTAAATTTAGCGAGTAACAAGCTCACATCGCTGCCGAATGATCTTCGGCAATTGAAGCAATTGCAGAGGCTGGATTTGAGTGACAATAATATCGCCGATATCAGCGATATCGCTGGGGTCAGTCATCTGACGGGTCTCAAAGTTTTTTATCTGTTGAAAAATCCACTGAAAAGACTCGACGAGCTGACGAACGTTGCCGTACGAGCTCTGGATGTCAGTCGATGTTGTGAGTTTTTTTTTTTTTTTTTTTTCAGTATACACTTCATAAAGAACGTGTACAATTTTTGGTGGCCTTTTTATAATTTATCAATTCCGCAGCAATTAGCACTATCACCGGCGCGTCCTTGAGAGGCCTCCCGGAACTTGTCACTTTGAGCCTGGAAGGGAATCCTTTGAAGAGCATTCAACGACTGACAAGTGAAAAATTGAGATGGCTGGATATGTCCGATTGTTTCCTCAATTACTTGAGTCCGGACACATTCGAGGGTGCACCCGACCTTGAACAGTTGAGACTCTCTAACAATCCTAGGCTCGTTTACAGCAGCGGGTAAATACATAACGAGCACACAGTTACTTCTGGACGAACGCTACGGTAGAAGAGACGTTTGGCCACTCCGACAGAAAAAAAAAAAAAAACATCCTCGAACGTACGTTTCTCTTCTTGCTGCAGATACGAGACGCTGCGACACCCAAATTTGAAAAGGCTCGACGTCTCCAGGTGCAACCTCGATCGTCCGGGTCTTCACGGCCTCACCGCGCTCACCCACGCCGTTCTCTCCCAGAACTCCATAGGAATGCTGCCCGATCGGATATTCGCGAAGAATCCGATGCTCACCCAATTGCACCTGAACGCAAATCATCTGACGAAAGTCAACAGAAGCTCGTTCGCTGGTCTGAAGAAGCTCGAGGCCCTCGACCTCTCCTCCAACGCTCTGACGCATTTGCATCCAGCGACCTTTCACGAAGCCATCAGTCTGAAACTCCTGAATTTGTCGTTCAACGAGTTTCAGCTTTATCCCAATTTGATGACAACCGCGCTCTCGCTTGACCTCACGGGAAACAAGATAGCGAACGTACCGAGGGAATATCTGACCGACATGCCGCGAATAAGGACTCTGAATCTTAGCGACAATCAGCTGGAAGGCGTGTGCGACAAGTTCGAGTCGGAGACTCTGAGGACGCTGATCATCAGACGCAACAGATTGGTCCAGCTGGCGAACAACAGCTTCGCCGATCTTCCGGAGCTTCAGAAACTCGATCTGTCAGGTAGCTTAAGATTTTTCGTTTTGTTTTATCGACGCGAATCGAGATGACGATTCCGGTGCGATTTTCAGGAAACCGGCTGACCGAGGGAATGGACACGGAGGTCTTCGAATCCAACGTCAATCTGCGATCCGTCATCCTCGAGGATAATCCATGGCGCTGCGACTGCTCCCAACTCTACCGGACGTACCTCTATCTGATGGAGACCCCGAAGAAGACCGAATCGGCGACACTCGTTTGTCAGAGCCCCGCCAATGTTTCCGGTTTCTCGTGGGAGACCGCTTGCTACGACGAATGGCACAATCGTCATCGCGTCGACAGGGACAGAACTTGGGGACTCGCCATGATCTCCCTTCTGGTGATCGTCATTATGTGCGGAACGAGCATTTCTCTGAGGCACACGTGGTCCCTGAAGAGACGAGCGAGACTCGAGAGGCGGCGAAGGGAACAGGAGGAGGGCGTGGAGAGACTCCGGTTGCTCCGAAGAAGGTTCGTTGGGAAAATAAAATAATTAAAATGAAGACGTTCGTTCGAAGTCGGATTGACATATGGAAAAAAAGTCGTTCGAGGCAACTAAATGAACACTCATGGCTGTTCAAAAGAATACCGGTTCGCTCGAATCCCTCGCGGATCAACCAACCATAAAACTTTGGACTTTGGGTTGGATTTGGTTTGTTTTCTAACAATCTACTCCAACTCAACCAGTCTATTGGTGCGCCAAATTGACTCCGATTGCAACCTTCTTGACGTTGGTTTTTGGTCGATATTTCAAAACCAACCGCAAAAAAGGTTGGTCTTTTGATAATGCCGGAAATACAGCCTCACTAAGGTTGGAATCGGAGTTTGTTTGGTCGATCGGTTGGTTTTCAGATTGATCTCAGGTTGGTCGGAACGCGAGGGAAATTAGGTATTACATCCGATAAATTTAGTCGACGCGAACGATTTCGATGGTGCGCCAAACCGACTCCGATAGGAATCTTGTTGAAGGTTGTTTTTTTTGTTGAGGCTTCAAAATCAATTGTAACCAACCGTTATATGTGCCGCTTAGAACGTTAGTTTACAGTTGAACTTTTCTAAAACAACCCAATTTCCGACACTATGCCGAGAGCGCCGATAGCTCGTGGTTTGGAAATCTGGTTGTTTTAGGAAAATCCAATCGCAATCAGCCTCAAATCCAATATATATAACGGTTGGGTTTTTAATAACGCCGAAAAATAAACCTCTCGAAGCTTGGAATCAGAATTGGTTTGGTGCACCAATCGATCGGTTGGTTTTCAGGTTGGTTCTAGGTTGGTCAGAAGGCGAACGACCTAGGTTCGATAAAGTTCGACAGGAAAGTTTTTAATTTCTCAATGTAAATGGAAATTCACGCGTGGTTAAAATGGTGTCAATCGTGTTTCAGAAATCAGGAATTGGAGGCGATAAGCAGAAGCAATTTGTCCGAGCCGCGAATCAATCCTCTGGAATTGATAAATCCTCCGCCTTACGAGGAAGCCGTTCAAATGCCGCGGCTGGCTCAGTCGCTGGACGGTCTGGATTCGATATCGATGGGTGCGCTATCGAGTCAGGTGATCGGTTCCGCGGAGAGCCTGAGGGCCCGAAAGAGGCGTCAGAGAAGACCCCGGAACAGGGCTCGGAGCGAGGAGAACTTGTCGCGGCGCGACGACAGGATCCAGAGCAGACGGATGCGTTCAGCACCGAGAAGAAATTATTCTACGAGTGTCCTCTCGGAGTCCGCGAGAACGGACGGCAGATCGACCGAGACCGTTAGATTCAACAACGCGACGAAGACGGTGTCGTCGATCGGAAATCGCAGAGACACGGAATCGGAAGAGCCGAGCAGCGATTCGAAGCGAAGACCGAGGCCTCAGACGCCGAACGCGAAGAGGAAGAGACGCAGACAACCTCTCGACAACGGCCACTCGACCGACGACGAAGATTCGGATATCCAGAACTGTGTCACCGGCAGGGAAATCAATAACGAGAAGTCGATAGTCATTCGGGAACTTCCAAGAGAGCCGAGAAGCGGTTACAGACCGAACGCACAAGCTGGCAATATAGTTTGATCGGCGAATTGCGCAGAAACCCTGCAAAACTGTGTTCAACGTAAAATATAATTTTAAAATACGCTAAAGAAGAACGAAACGAAAAAAAAAAAAATTGTACATAACAACGAGAGAAACGAGATTCAATGTCACGAGACAAACAACGAATATTTCGGCAATAACTATTGAGATATTAGTCGATGAAAAACAAACAAAACAAAACAAACAAACAAAAAAACAAGAATCCCTATCATCGTGTGTGTGCGCGCGTGAGTTTTTTAAAATTATTTATTATAAGACTGAAGGTATAAATAAAGTCTTGCTGTTCTTTATCGATCTACGTATCGGTCATTATCATCATCACCATCGTCATCATCATCGTCTTCGTTATCATCGGTTATGCCCTAATTAAGAGATCGAACGACGCTGGACTACAGCAAAATCGGCAGGTGCGAAGTTTCTTCGATGTATCATTTTTTTTTTTTTTTTTTCCTTATACATCTACCGCTGAAAGACAATGGGGCGTATCTCCCGCGTCACAGCATGCGGGTTACGCCCCTTTCTTTCCAAGCACTCGATATATCTATACATATGTACGCATTTTGTCTTTCATCATATAAACGTAAAACAGTAAATAATATAATGCTGCACGCGCGTCGTTCGTCCTTCTATCTCTTAGTCTGCATAGCTAAGTCTACGTCGTCTTAGGGTCTACAGGATGTTGATGCTCAGCGTTACGTGGTACGAAAATTATTATTCATTTGGCTTAAGGAGACGCCGCGTGCAACAGACGCATTGCACGTGGTCTTTGATCGTCTTTACACTGATAATTATCCTCTGCTGTTACCATTATAATTAATACATATATAATGTGTGTATGTATATATATATACGCTATATCTCACTCGTTTATGATACTCGCTCGTTAGCGGGCACAGCAGAGCCGCACTGAATCGGGGAATGTCTGCTAATACGAATGCAGCAACCGACGAGCGACGAGCACGTGCCACGGCTAATAACACTAAATTGATAATTAAATGCTAAACGTTCGAAATTGCGGATACCTCGTGTTCGCTCCGTCGTCGTCCGGGAAATTCTCAGCCCTCGTGCGCGAGTGTGATTTTTTTGTTATTTTCACCCTTAAAAAAATAAATAAAACGCGCCGTATCGCCGGCGCGAAAAGTTCGTGAATTTTTTTTTTTTTTTCGGAGCTGCGTGGGAACGGGTCTTGCGTCGTTGTTCGACGACGTAATATATATATATATATATATATTTTTTTTTTTTTACGAACAAACATTTATTCGCCTTCTGTGGGGAATTTAATTGAGCTCGTCGATCTCTCGTCGCGGTGCGAAGCGAAATCACTATAGTTACAGGCTGATGTTTCAAGACCCGGTCGCACAGCAGCGCGCTCGTTGTTACACATTTACATACGTTACGCTGTGCAGTTTATAGTGTTTTTCTTTAATCTATGCAGTAAATACTATGCTATCGAGTGACGAGAACCCGGGGACAGTCTCGAACACTAGTAAAGTCCGTTCGCACTCGTAGCGAACCTCACAGCTGGATCATGAATTTTTTTTTTTGTTGCCACTTGCTCCTTCGTTCTGCTCTTTGCACGTCGCGACTTTCCGGCATGCGAAGACTGTCTATATGTAAAAGATAAAAATAAAGAAACAGAATGACGGCCTTTTGATCGTGGCATCGCGGAACGTACGGTCGGAACACATCGCGGAATCGACTCTGAACGACGACGGCAAAGAGTTCGAAGCAAGCGGCAAACAGGAAAAAAAAATAATCATTTGATCCTCAACGCGTTACCATTGGTTGATGAATTTCTTTACTGACGATCGTCGCGCGACTCGCGCCTCGCGCGATCATCATTTTTTTCACGGTGTCTTGACTAGGTTCTCGCCGGCTTTCGTTCGCGTTATCAGTATCGGTGTCTTCGGCACACTGTCTGGATTGTCCTGGAGCGTTATCTTGACCCTCTGAGCGCCGGGACTGAGAGGCGGCCGCGCGGGTCCTTGGATCGTCCCGAGGGAGCCGTTCGTCGGGGTGGAGAACGGTGGACTCGTTCGCGCCGAGGGCGATTCCCTGGAGCCCGAGCCGATCGACGACACGGAATCGTGACGATTGCTTCCGTTGACGCCGGCAGCCTCGGCGGGGCTCTTGGACCGCAGGTGAATCGGCTCCCTGACTTCCGGTCCTGACGGCGAGGAGTTCGCCAGGTCCTGATGACTCTTTCCGTTCGCCAGAGCCTTCTCGGGCTCCTCGTGTGGAACGAACGATTTTCTGGGTGGTTTCACCGGATCGGCGGCGTCGAGCGCCGAGTATCTCGCGTTCGAACCGTCGTCCGGAGAGTCCTGAAGCTTGGAGTCGTCGGGAGGCGAAGTGCAGACCAGCGGAACGTTCTCCATGTTTCCGTTCGAGGCGATCTTCGGCTGAGGTCCGTTTCCGGCCTCCAGAAGCGACTTGGTCATGTCCTTGAGCTCCGTGCCACCCTCGACGTCGTTGCGCTTCCTCTTCTTCTTGCAGTAGTCACCCTTGTAGGCGGCGAAGCCGAGAAGCGCACCGAGAACCGCGAGCAGAGCTGCCAGGACCACGTACGATCCCATTCCTTGCTTGGGCTGACGAGCCGGCGAAGCGTCCGTCGCCTCGGCGTCCGCCTCCTCCTCCGCTCTGACCTTCCCCGATTTGGAGTCGTCGAGAACCTGACCAACGCTGACGGTTTCCCCGTCGCTCTTCACCTCGGTGATTTTCCTCTCTAATGATTTTCCACTTTCGCTCACCACGACCGGCGCTCCGATCTTCTCGTCGACGGGAATTCCCGGCGTGCTCGCGGGCGTCGGCTCGGAGGATACGTTTATGAACTCCTCCTCCTCGAGATCCAGATCCTTCTTGTTCTCGTCGTCGGGCGGCGCCGAAGTACCCGCTATCACTTCCCATATCGAGCCCAGCCAACTGTCCTCCGTCGAGGTCCTTGCGGGCTCCGAACTCGTCGACTCGTGGCCGATCTCGTCGTCGGGCGAGCCCCAGTTTATGGGCGGCACGCCAGTTCCGGATCCTTCGATGCCGGAGCCTTCCCGAAGATCCTCCTCTTCGCCGGAACCCTCGACCGGATAAGCCTCGTGCTGGTGGAGAACCGATTCCTCGTCGGTCTTTTTGGTAGGCTCGATCTCTTCCACGGACATCGTGCTGCTGGTAACTGGCAAGGTCGTTGCTCGTTTCTCGTTCTCCTCGGAGAAGAAGAGCTCCTCGCGGAGCTCCTCGGTTATCGTCGGGACGGTTGAAGGGGCCGCAGTTTCCACGGCAATCGGCACTTCCAACGATTTCTCCGGTGCCGCTGTCTCGACCTCGGTCGCCGGAGTCGCTGGCGCTTCCTCGGTGATGTCGTGCTCCTCCTCGTCCAGGTTATCGTCGGTCAAGTCCTCGAAGGGATCGCCGGAAATCGCCGAACCGGAACCCTCCACCGCCGCTTCGTCCATCTGCATCTCTTCGTCCTGCTCCTCGAACATGCAGATCACCTGGACTTCCGGTTCGAGAAGAGACTTGCTCTTCAGGTTCGCCGGGCTCGAGCACAGCGCCCTCTTGGACACGTGCACTCCACGATTCACCAGGATGTCGCGCATCTTCAGAGTCGCGCAACTGCAGTTCAGCGGATTCATCGCGAGATCGAGGAACTTCAGATTCTTGAGAGCGAGAACGGCGCTCGGAATTTCCGTGAAGGCGTTCTTTCTTATGATCAGGCTGTGCAACTTCTTGAGACCGTCGAACGAATCGCTCCGGAGACTCGCCATCTTGTTGTGGGAGAGATCGAGACTACGCAGTTCGGGCAACGAACGGAATGTTCCCGGATCTATGTGCTCGACATCGCCCCTCGAGAGATCGAGGTGCCTCAGACTGCTGAGGTTTCGAAATATTCCCGGGTAGAGACGATCCTCGGAGACCGAAGTCTTGAGAGTCTCCAGGTGGTATGTGTCGATGTACATCGCGTCCTCGAGGTCGTGACAACGGGCTATCGTACCGTTCACCAGGTTGCACAGGCCATCGGCGGGCTTCGGCGATCCGACCAACAGCAGAATGCCCAGAAGCGGGAGGGACAACTTTGCGCCTCGCATTTTCGTACTGGTCAACCTGTGGTAGAGATTTTGTTATTATGTAAATAGATACTGTGATGAATCACTAAAAATATAAATAAAAAACACGACGTTGACGTTGAAGAAAGTTGAACATTGAAATTTTCATATTGCTTCCTCGTAAAAGTTGAAAATTGACATTTTCACATAGCTCTCTCGCAATATTCTTTTATTCGCAAAGCTTCTTCTTTGAGAAAGCATATTCTGTATTTTTGGCTTCCTCATAGAGGAGTTTAAAAATGTTAAATCCCGTAAAATTTCCAATTCGGCATCAATCTGCATAAAAATTGCACTGAATGAAGAGACTTGGACACTCTACTAGTGTACGAAATTTCAAGCGGCGATCTCGTTTCCGAGTTATAGTCGTTTTAAACGATGCAAAAGTCTCTCACACATACAAACCTACAACCGGACGCCAGCTAAAAAACACATATTTCCCGATGTTTCAGACTATTTTAAGTACTCTGACACTAAAACCTCAAATTTTTTTTTTTACGAAAACAAAGCTTCCTCCACGAGGAAGCAAAAATGATTTGAATTAATAAAAAAATTAAAAAAAAATCTTTGCGTTGTTTTATACAGTTCGGGCCTGAGATAGCTGAGAATTAAATTTGGAGGAAACTCTATCCCGTTCCGGTTCGACTGTACCGCATTATTTTCGGAGCGGTGTCGGATAGTCGCATGGTCCGTCTACTTACTCGTTATTGAATAACGCACGACTGTTTCTTTTATTATTATCGCTCCCGTCGTTGGGTTTCTGCCAAACTATCGTCGCCTCTTATTCGACGTGTCCGCTCGTCGAGGAGCGTTGCTCGACCGGTGGGTGAGAAGACTTCGCGAGTTCGCGAGAAATAACGTTTCGCGCAAGGGGCCCGCAAGCGGTTTCTATACATAGCGTTCAAAGTTTAGGCCCACTATTTGCACTGTTTTGCATACTTTGGACCGTCGACGACGATTATACACACACTCGGGCATTCGTGTGACTGCATTAATTCTCTCGCGGAGAGTCCGAAAGTCAGACGTGCATAGTCCACGTAAAAAAATAAAATAAAATAAAAATACAATAACGTGTTGATCTTCCTCGCGCAAAGACATTCGGTACACCTTGAACGCGGCAGAGGTTAAAATATAATTCGACAATTATATCGAACGATGTCTTTACTTCTGTTTCATAAAAAATTAAAATTTATATGCTGCTTTTTTTTTTATCTTAGCGAAGGAATTTCATGCGGAATCGAATTGTCGCTGATAACACTTTAATTAATATCCTTCAGAAACGCTCTAAAAAAATAATTTAATGACGGTTTGATACTCCTCTCGCAAAGATATTTGGTACACCTCGAACGCGGCAGGGATTAAAATGCAATTGCACAATTACATCGAACTATATCATTACTTCTTTGAAAAAAATAAAATAAAAATTTGTATGCAACTTTTTTTTTTATCTCAGCGAAGAAATTTCACGTGGAATCGAATTATCGCTGACAGCAGTTTGAATAACCTCTTTGCGCGCCAGTAAAAAAAAAAAAAAAAATTAAAAAGACTAATGGTTGACGCTCCTCCGAGATTAAAAAAGATTAAAAAACAATAGAACAATTACGTGGCACGATGTCTTCACTTCTTTTCCAAAAAAAATTTTAAAAAATACAATTTATATGCTCCTTTTTTTATCTCAGCGAAGAAACGACACGTCGAATCGAATCGTCCCTATTAGGTGTTTAAATAATCACTTTCAGCGCGGCTTAAAAAAAAGTAAAAAATAAAAGGACGAAAATATTCAGTATAATGTAAAACGGATGAGTCGGCGTAATCGTTAAGTCGTCCCGGTGAAATGTTAACGAGTCCAGTGAGTTCGTACCGATACTACGAGGATAAGTCGTTTAACCTCCGTAGCGTTATAATCGAGGCTCGCTTTTAAAAACGTCCGCATATATCTCCGTGCCGACATCCACTGTGCTGCGAGTCGAACGTTGCGCAACATCGTCGTCGCCCAAAACTCTAAATTTAAAGAATCCACGATTATTCTTCACGTCCGCTCCTCGCCCCCTCCCTCGGCGCGTAATTTATTTTATTTCATTCTTTTACATCGCCTTTCCCAAATTTTCTTATTATTCACCGGGCCCGAAGTCCGCGGCTCTCCACAGTGCGAAGACGCGCCGGCGTTCGCGACGCCGTCGTCGAGAGCTCGTCCGTTATGTCGGAATATCCGATTACGCATATCGCGAGGGTACACGCCGCCACGGTTTTACACGTGTACACTCGAAACTGGTTTTGATTCTGATTAAGGAGAGAATTTGCGGCACGCGGAGGCTTTAATGTTTAGTTACCTCTTACCCGTGCGAGAGGTTTTTTTTTCTTTTTTTGGTCTCGAAAAAAAAAAAAGTTATGCCGGATGAGAAATATCAAGACAAATTAGTCTTTTATACTCGGTGCAAAATGAAAAATTGCACGCGGAGACATTAGTGTAAAATTTTCGTACCCGTGCGACAGATTAAAAAAAAAAAACAAAATTTTGTCTAGAAAAAAAGTTATGCCGAACGCGAAAAACCCAATCAAATTAGTCTTTTATGCTCTTTTCGAAATGAAAAATTGCTGTCCGCGGAGACTTTGAGTATGTAGTTTTCGTACACATGTGAGAGCTTTTTTTCTTTTTTTGGTGCCGAAGAAAAAAAAGTTATCCTGCACGAGAAAACAAAAAAAATTATCTTTCATACTCGGTGCAAAATGAAAAATTGCGGTGCTCGTTAAAAAAAAAAAGCGCAATTAAATTGCTGAAGATTAATCGCGCGCGAATGTACGAATGTTCCGATTGCAAATTGCAGATTGCATGAATGAATGATAAATAGACGCGTCGAGCGTGTGGTCGATTCACTCGTACCCGCTGGTCTCTCAATCATATATATGTGTGTGTATATATATATATATATATATATATATATATGTATATATATAAATTTTTTTTTTATAGTACTTTGAGTTTAACGACTCGATAATCGTTTATTTGCATGTTCGGTCGCTCAGAGTGCTCGAGAGCATCCGACGTGAAGAGTTTTCCCAATCGATATGTTTTTCCGAAGCGCGAAAGCTGGATTATTGATAGTTGTATGACGTCGCGAACGAAACGTCCTTGCCGCGACACGTGCGCGCACCCACACGGTGGATTATAAATTTTACGAGTTTTCTCACGAAGCCGTTTAACCGGGTTCCGAGTCGTGCGATAGAGCGGCGATGAATCGCGTAACTCACGTGTTGTTTATTCAGACGAGGCCAGTCAGCTAGCAGCGCCTCGGCTTCGGGAGCATCTGCAACATATCAGAATAACGAGCGTGTTACACGGTTTGCCAGAAAGTAAATTGTAATTCCGGGTGAGTCGACCTGCCAGGTGCAGAAAAAAAAAGAATCCCATTCGAAAACTTATTTTCAATCAATTTTTTAAGGCTTTATTCCCGTTGTCCGCTTTAAAAAAAAAAAAAAAAAAAAAAAAAAAAAAAAAAAAAAAAAAGTTGCCATATAACACGTGATTACCATCCGCCAGATACGTTCTACCGAATAAAACCGGTAATTCAATAGGACAATATTCCAAGAGGTAAAAACAAAACCCATCTGAAAATGTATCTTCAATCAATTTTATAGAGATTGATTGCCGTTTTCCTCTTTAAAAAAAAAAAAAAAACGTAGACACATAACTCGGCATCATCGTCCGCCAGATACGTCCCTCCCAATGTAACCGGTAATTGGATAACACAATCTTCGGAGAGGTAAAAGAAAAGAAAAAAGAATGTATCATTTAACGGCGATACAAAAGTAGATCGGAATGCGAAGAGGGACATCGGCACTGGAGGCGAGGTCTTCCACGGATTGGAGTTAATACCGTTGAGGTTCAGCGTTGCTTGATGATTGCAGGTGGAAGGTGGAATTGGATAGATGTCCGAACGGGTCGAGCCTCGACGGAGGGGTTTGAGATCTCGCGGATGGCCAAAGATGTCGAAACGGGCTCCCTCCCTCCGTCTCCTCCTGCCGGGGATCCGGAGATCTCTCGCGTGTTCCGTCTATGGTCAGAACCCGAGCCGTTTTTACCGGGGTTCCGGCGATCTCCTTGCTGCGCTCGGCAAGGCTATATACTCGCTCTCTACAAAACGCTCTGCAGCTAACGGTACATCGGAAACCGCGCCAAGGATTCACGGCCTCTTGGTCCGGTTTGTCATCGTCGGTTCGCCGATCATTGGACGAGGCTGCGAGGACGAAGACCAAAGTTCCTTGAAGAGTAGACCCGCGACAAGGAAGATCCCCCTTCGGCGGTCTCGCCGTCGGCGAGCGGAAGCCGATGAGTTGCGTAAAACTCAATCGAGAGTCGAATCATCTCCATCATCTCCATCGTTCCCAACGTCTCGGCCGTTGCCAGGTGGACTCTTGTCGGCAAATATGCGATAACCGGTAACGGGCGATGCCTCAACGGACGAGTTCCGCTGATGGACGGACAGAGTGTTCGGTAATTTCTATCGGTCATTCGGTAATTTGTCAGTAATTTATCGGTAATTTCGCGATCATTGGGCGAGGCTGTAAGGAGGAAGACCAAAGTTCCTCAAAGAGGAGACCCGCTACAAGAAAGATCCCTCTTCGGCGGCCTCGCCGTCGGCGACCGGAAGTCGATGAGTTGCGCAAATCTCGATCGACCTTCGAATCGTCTCTTCGTCGTTCTCGACGACGGAGACGATTCGACCGACAAAAACGACTGGCGAATCATCTCCGTCATCTCGACGTGACCGCCGTTGCCAGGTGGACTCTTGTAGGCAAATGTGCGATAACCGGTAACGGACGATGCCTCAACGGCCGAGTTTCGCTAATGGACGGATAGAGCGTTCGGTAATTTCTAGCGGTCTGTGGCGCATTGACGCTTGGAATCAGCGCTGAGGGGGGTCCTCGCGTCATCGAGCCGGTGCGAGCGCAGCACAGCCGTGGGTCTCCCCTCGAGCGATATTGCACACTCTGGACATTGAACATTAAATCGCCCAAACGCGCTTGTCTGGTCGACGGTTGAGTCTCGAGAGGTCTCTCGATTTCGGAGCGGATTGAAACACGGGATGCGAGAGAGTATAATCTCTGCCTTCCCCGTTCTCCGTCCCGCACGAGAGACTCACACCGACGGTGTCCGCCGAAGAGGCTCGTCGAGGCTGGTCGGCGTTACGCAAAGGACAAAAAAAGCCCCAGTCACGCCGGCAAGTTCGACGGTGGCTTTGATGTTCGACCGACACGCGAGCCGCGCATGCGCCCGAGCGGATCAGGTGAAATTTCTATGTTGTCGCGAGGTGAAAAGAGAATCGGAAGGGGCGGATTGATACGAAAAAAAAAAAGAAAGTGACGAGAAGAAAAGCGTATTACTTCATTAGGTTAATTACAGTAATGATAGAGTAATAAGAAACTACTCGGCGAACGCGACCGCTATTAGCACGCCTTTCACTCTGAAAAATCAACGCGCGCAAAAAAAAAAAGAAAAAGCAGAGGAAACTTCTACCATGAATTGATAGGGGAGAACGGGGCAAAATGAGATAATGGATAAAAACGCAATTTTCCAATAACTTTTGGATGGTGGCGATTTGGTAAGTGGGGCAAAACGGGTTGAAAATCCGGATTTTATCGTTGGGACAAAATGGGCAATCCAAAAATTATTTCAAAATTGAATTACGCCCCAAATCGACAAAAAATATCAATGACACAAGTAAAATTCGCTTGCGGACTGCCAAAGAAAAATAGATAGCCTAAAAATTGTGAGCGTTACAGTGCGCACAGACATTTTCGAAGAAATTAAAAATGGCATACAAAAAAAAAAACAATTGAACATTTTTTGATGAAATTTTGACCAAACGTTGACTATTGATCACACATGATGCCAAATTTCAGGTTTGATTTTTTCGCGTCCGTTTCATCACACACACACACACACACACACACACACACACACACATCCGGACATTTTTTCTAAATATGATTTGTCGATGTTTTGGAACATTCTGAACACGTCTTCATTAAAATCTCGAAAAAAAAAAAATGTTTTTCATCATCACAAATTATTATGTCAATTCTACTTTCAATGCTTGCAACTGCGTAAGGGATTGAAACGATAACATGTCACATTGACAGTCTTGCGGTCGCTGTTTCAATATCATATGAAATTCTAAGAATTGAAATAAGAATTTTTTTTCTTTGGCAGCCTGCGAGCAAATTTTTTTTTTTTTTTTTTTTTTTCAATGCACCCGTCCCGTTTTGCCCCACTGTCCCATTTTGCTCCGCTTTCCCCTACGCCCGAAGAAATTGACGAGCTCGCGGCTATTCATTTTTTTGAAATTGACATCGAGATGACAACCGGATATTCGAAACTGTGCGACGCTCTTCGGGAAGAGGAGGCTCGGCTGGGCTAGGCTGTGCAGCGAGGAGCAAACATTAGAGCCCGTACGTGAGACTACGTGACTCGATGTGCCTCGGGAGATATCGATAACAGGCGGTCGTGCGAAACGATTAGCAATCCGTAACGTGCGGTTCGAGGATCCGTGTATCAGACACGCGCTCGGGCATTGACAGGTCGCGGTTGAACCGAAGTAATCTTAAACGAGACCACACACACACACACACACCGACGATTGGCTTGGCCGTGGTACGTAGTCGTAGTTGCCCCGGTGAAATGGTCGACGGTCAATTAAAAAAGTATAAGGCGTGACTCGAGTATAATGTAACACGATTTTAATTAAAATTCATTTTTCTTCGAAGTCAAAGTTAATTATCGAACGAGAAGCTTGGCTTTTTCCGTTGATATTCGTGTTTTCACATCGCGGACGCTGTTCCGAGGAAAATAGGTCAGCGTGAAATGCACCACGTGTGTCCTCGAAGACCACGACGCGCGACACTTCAATGCTTCGCTGTATATCGCATCGCTTTTTCATACCATTTTTTTTTTTCCCCTCTTTTTTATACACCGACAAAAGACTCAAAGGCCGGAGGTGTTTTTCCTGACTGCTATGTGTGTCATCAACGTGCGACAGTGACTTCGTGCGCGTAGTCTTTCGCGCCTCTCGCAGCGGGACACGCGCTGAGAATTAACGGAAAGTCCTCGAATGGATTTTTCGGGAGTTCTGTCGATCTGTAAATCGGTGAACGAGTACCGGATATCATTCGATTTTGATTCTTCCTGACTGTGATTTTTGTTACCAATGGACACGATAAAAGTAAATTGTAAATTCTACGTACGGGAACTTGAAAATTGCTCACATTTGCTTACATCGATCGAACATTAATTAATGTACTTTTTTGCAAAATTAAAATAGCAGATACTAAAATTACAAATCTTTTGTCTGAAATTCGTCAACATTTTAATTGAAGACGAGAAAACTTTGCTTTCAAATTCTAACGCACGCGTCTTTGAAATTTCAGAAAAAGTTTTCTGCAAAGAAAGAAACTCCCAAACTCCCAAGAAAAATGTTCAAACAAAATTATTGTACAGTGTACGACAGTGGCTTCGTCTATAGATTCTGAGCATCTCGCGGCGCAGAATCTGAAATTTCTCGAACGTATTTTCGGGACATTCGTCGATCCGGTGAACTGAACTATCAAGCTCGGAGAGCGGGAGTCAGAATCGGTAGGCGAGACCGGAGATCATTCGACCGTGTCGGGATAGAAAGCGAAGTACCGAACGAATTGAACACATGTCGACGATTAAATAAAGATTGATATCGATTTGGACCGTCAAATTGAAAGGCTCGGGACCTTAACAGCTGCCACTGTCGCGCCGGGCAGTGAATAACCAATTTCGACCCGACGATTCGGAGTCGCTTTACTTCTTTGTATTCGAACGACTCGTATTTTTGCGGACAATTTTACACGTATCTTGGAGTATCCGGATAAGAATCGCCAAGCGGTTTTGAAAAAGCAAAAATCAAAAAAAAAAAAAAAAAAAAACAACCATCTCGCAGTCAACGGCGTGTTTATCCACACGAACGTCTCGGAAAAACGTGACTCACCGGTACATACTTTCTTTTCGCGAGAATTCCCATTAGCTCTCGGCGAGCAGGCAACGGGCAACGTTATAAAAATTACCGACACAGGTATTATGCAGTTTTGCAACAGACTCTTAAGAGACTTTACCTGTTGATCGAGTCATGGAAGGCATGATTCAACCGCGTAAGTAATTGTAAAAAAGAAAAAAAAGAAGCGAAGAGAACCGCGATCGTGCCTTGTGACTCTCTCACGAGAATCGTACGAGTCCCGTTGACGAACGACTCAAATGTACGTGCCATGCGTTGTCATTAAGATTAGCTAACGTAAGTTTCTCGTAATTGTCACATTGTTACATCAATGTGTACAGATAAAAGCATAAAAGCCGCGCATAAGAAACATTAACAAAAAAAAAAAAGACGAGTTATTGTGAAGAAGCGACATTTCGTTTGACCTTGTCGATTGCAATTTCCAGTGACGATGCCAAGACGTCATATCGGTTCTTCTCTGGCCAGCTCTGGCCAGCTCGAGCCAGCTTATCTGCTTCGTTTGCGATCTCGCATCCGGTTTGAACAATCTCTCCTTTAAACCGATGAGGCCACGCAGAATTTTATTTTCATTAGGAGGCGTTATGAAAATTTCAATTTTCAACTTTTTTATTTCGTTGCGACGCCACTTCCGGTTTGAAAACCGATTCTTCCGACCGGAAATGACGTATTACCGGTATGACGTCACTTCCGATCGAAAAATGAGATTCTCAAACGGGATTTCGAGAGCAGAACTGACGCGTTTCCCGTATGACGTCAACTACCGGTTTAAAAGTAAGATTTTCAAACCGGAAGTAACGATAAGGAGAATATTTGTTGTTTCATCTGTGAAATGTATCTCGAATGCAGTCCTGAGTATGATTTTTCTCGGCAGACTAGACAAGATAAGGGTAACACGCTTGTTCCGACGCTTTGATGTGTCAAACCGTCGAGAGTTCTCGACATCGCGACGACCTTCGCCATCCTAGTGACAAGTGCTGGTCTGTAAAAAAAAAAAATACAACCGATCAAAGATATTTTTGCGGCGGTGTGTGACACAGTGTGTATAAAGAGCGCGGTGTAAAACGCCGGTGCGCGGAGAGTCCGGAGATAAAATAAATACGAGGGTTCGCAGGTCATGTGCCGCGAGGCATATCAACATTGCTAATGCCAAGAGCAACGGTGACGTATTTCTCCGTCACTCCCTCCACCATCGGATTCTTGCTTGCCGCGAAGTCTGCGAAAGCGGCGAGAACGAAAAATCACGAGTCCGACTCGTCGAGTATATTGCACGCTGCACGCGGAAACTACCGTATGATTACACGGCGATGTCCACGGGCCTCGGTTGAGAGAGCCGGAGATCCAGATTTCCGCTCCTTTAAGGTAGTCCTTGAAGATTGTGTGCACTTCGCACAAGTTTCAGAGAAATAAGTGGGAATTTGCAAACGTTTCTGGGTGATATAAAAATCCGAAAAAAAAATCAGGCATACTAAAGATACTGAAAAGATTAATTTTGCACAATAATAATTCCAAATGCACAATAATAATTCATGTTATTAACAAATTGGGGAAAAATAAAATCGTTCAACAAATCTCCCGGCAAGCTAAATTTTTTTGTCATGAAAACGATTCGTTCTGACTACGTACGAATTTTTTTCAGATTTTTAAATTGACTTTCAATTTTGGAACTTCGTTACCCACTTAAAAAAAAAAAAATCCAAAGTGAATTTAAAGATCTGAAAAATTAATGCGTATCCAGAAAGGTGTACGAATTATTTTTATTAAAAAAGTTAGGTTTCCGGAGGATTCGTTGAATGATTTTATTTTTCGTCAATTTGTCAATAACATTTTCGAATTATTATTATGCAAAATCAATATCTTCAGGACCTTCGATATGCTTGATTTTTTTTTTCAGATTTTTCTGCCATTCGGGAGTGTTTGCAATTCTCTCGAATTTCTCCTGAGACTTGTGCGAAGTGAAGACCATTCGCAAGGATTACCTCAATCTCTCGCGATCTTGGCAAAGATTTCCAATGCCGTGGAACTGTCGATTAGACGAGAGGCCGGACTGTTTGTCAGTCAGGGCGGAAACGCACGTGGCCTATCGCCGCTGAATCGAGGGAAATAATTCAGTGTAGTCCAGCGAATAGATAAATCGGGTTCGGAGCGCAACGAGGAGCCGCCCGATTCGCCGTTTTGGTGAACGAGTCTCGGCTCAGGGCCCTCACGATTTCGAGGCGTAACGAGAGAGAGCGAGGGAATAGAGAGGGACATCCAAGCTGATCGAGGTCTGTGAACCGGGGTTCAAGGTCTATCACTGCTGGTACCCGCTGCGAAACGTACCGTCCTATGACATAACCGTCGAAGCCGAAGATAGACGCGGGAAGGCTCGAAGTAGGAACTAATTTTCTATTCGATCTTCTTGTCGAGCTCTGGTGATTTTGTTATTGTTGTAAAAACTGCTCGTGTATCGTACAAACGATTAATCACTTTTCCACGGTGGAACTTGCGTGGGAGGATGAACCATTCGAGCGCGCGACCTCCGCAGCGAATCGTCAAGTGTAGATTGGGCCGAATTTACTCCAAAGTCTTGCGATGGACTTATTGTGAGAAATGCGTTTTTTTTTTTGGTACAAATTTCTTTAACTTCAAGACGGCATAGTTCAATTTAAAACATAAGATAATTGAAATAAAATAAAATAAAATATCAGAGGAATGTTCAACCGTAACACATCTAAGTGGGGAAAGGAACTGAAAACCTAAGGGGGAGAATTTGGGATGTTATCGCCGGAGGAAATATACAAGAACTTGAGAATATAATGGAGGCATCCAGATTAAAACGGACGATGGAGGGCAAGTGGAGTGGACTAACTAAGGTTGAAAAATTTTATTATTGTAGAGAATATAAATGTCGGAAACGCTGTATTATGGCTGAAACATACTGGAAAGATAAAAATGTTAGAGCAGAAAACCCTAACCGTAAATGATTTAAAGAATCGGATAGCTGAGAAATATGTCTGTGAGCTTGAACATAAAATCGAATCTGGTCAAACTGGCCAAACTGGCAAACCTGTACCAGCACTTTATACTTTTATAAGGGAATTTCAGACGATTGTACAGAATGACAAAGAATGGAACCGGGGAATGCGTGGGATGAGTGCAGTGAATGCAGAAGATCAGCAAAGACCCGAAACAGTATCCATGCAAATAAAGACTTGCATAAAATAAAATAAAATAAAATAAAATAAAATAAAATAAAATAAAATAAAATACGATGGTCGAAGAGCTGCGGTCGATGGCCAATTAACAATATCGGTGAAAAGAGAAAAGTTTGTTACGTATAAAAAAAACGGTTGCATGTCATTTATTGTTAATAAACTCACTACTACTAAAATAAACTAAAATAAAGATTTAGTTATCAAAAAAACAAGTTGTTGACAAGTTGTTCAGCCCCATTTAGTTGATCGATTTTGGAGTCAGAGGTGGGGGCCCGAAGGGTTAACGACGCAGTTTCCTTCACCCATTTTCTTTTTACTTGGAAGTTGGAGGAGTAAAACAGAACACAACTATACATGTAGTGCCGAGGATCTAAAGTTCATATCGGGACTGAGATCTCTCGATGGGAGGTTCCATAGGTTGTGAAACCGATCGCGACGATAATTGCGATTATGCGCATAAGATCGCGCAGATCTCGCGTTATCCTTGTCCTTTGGCTGTTCTCTTTATTTCATTTTTATTTCATGTGTAACGTCGAGAACCTTGGGAGAACCTTCGGACATTAATCGAGCGCTTAACGACGTCGATAACGCGTAAAAGAATAACGATCGATCGTCCGACGTTAAAAATCAACGATAAAACGAGATAAAGGCTCGCGGAACGTGACGCACTTCAGTCTTTCTAGTGGAGCCTTCTTCGATATCAATCGCTCGTGCGATTTTCGTGCAAAATTCAAATTCCTCTTTATCGGAATCAGCAGGAGTGATCGGCGAATAACCAACTTTCATCCTCCGAATTATGGTGGATAAATAAACGAAATAAATGTTTTTTTTTTGTTTGTTTTTAATTCTCAAATTTTTATACTTTTAATAATCCACGAAATTCATAAATATTCGGGTCAATGACGAGTACTCCACTTGTGTGCACTCTCTTATCGAGAATCTATGGCTCGCTATGCGATAAGAGCACGCGGAACCGAGGCGTAATGAACGCCAGGCGAGATGCGTGAATTTAGGCCGAGACGTCCGTTCGATTCTCGAAGTCAATGGACTCGACGCCGTTTTTTTTTTTTTTCGTATCAGTCCGAGACTCAAAGAAATGATCGATTTACTTGAATCGATTTTTTATAACAGTTGTAATTAGTTAAGAAAAAAAAAAAAAAATTGAACGGAAAGAAACAAGAAACCCGCGCACTGTCTTATATTCAAATTGTTAATATATAATTGCACTGTCAACCTACATACGATTCTTCGACCTTATCAACCCCGCTTCCGCTCTTTCATTTCGTTTTCTCTCTTTCGTTCGCTGTGCATAACACTGATCCGTTATTACGCTCGTCATCCCCACAAAGACGCAAGGAAAGAGAAACAGGCCACTGTCTCTTCTCGCAATTTCTTCGCAATCCGATTGTTTTTTCTTCTTTTTTTTTTTTTTTTTTGTTCACTGCGGAGACGATAAAACCCAAGAGAAAGACGTCGAAACGATTCTCTATACCTCGCAGAGTAAATAAGATGATCGCCCCGAGAGTGTGTAATCTCCGCCTGTAAATATAGGAATAGCGAAGGCTCTTCGTGCCTTTCGACTTATCGCCTCCTCTCGTTTGTTTCTCTCACTCCGACTGAGAAAAATAATAAAATAATCCCATCTACCATAAGTGCACCTCGACGTCTCTCTCACTTGCCCCTGGTCTTCTCTCTTTGCTAAATTGCGTCACAAGCGCGCATACGTGCGCGAATGAGTCGTGGACGGGATCAGCGGCAGCGTCGCTTTGACACGATCTCGGCCCTCGACGATGCCCAAGGACACGATGAAAGGATTTCATTTCAAAATCCTTTTCTTTTTCATCATCCTTTTCCTCCTGACGCGAGCGCGTGGCGGTCCCGCAACTCCCGCGTTCGTCAGCACGCGCACGCACGCATGTGGCATTTTTTTTTTTTTTTTTTTTTTTTTACTAGTCTTTTTTCCCGGCGACGAGAATTCCTCTCCGCGGCTCTTAGGCTTAGCCCGTTACGCAATTGAGCACATAGCCGAGTTACCTGCCGTTGTTATGTATCTTTGGTCTTATACGTCACAGCGACATTAGTCGTACCGTAGAGACAGTATAGACTGTATCTGGGCTCGGAGACACTCACACTTAGACACCGGTCTCTAATCGTCGAGCGGCGGGGAGCGAAGACGATAAGTGAAGAAAGAAGAGTGAATTTTATGATCTCTCCTAAAGGAGGACGCACGGTCGTTGCAAAAGATTCGGTAGCCCCGAAACAAGACGCTGGGCGAGCCGAGCTGCGCTTTTAGGAAATCGTGCTTTTTTTTTTAAACATTTAAAAACATTTTAGCGATTACAATTCTTGTAAGCTTCAATTTCTATATAATTCTATATATAATGTTTAACAGATCATTATATATCGAAATTTCTATATACAATGTTCACCAGATCGGTACCGCGTGCCGACAGATCACACTGTTATATCGTGGAATTTCGATTTCACTGCCGATCAACTTTAAAAAACATTAATTTTTGTCAAAGTACCGCGAAGATGAAAACTTCGGCTCGGGCGGCTGAAAGTGAAGAAGATAAGTGAAGAAAGCAGACTGGATTTTAGGATCTCTTCCAAAGGGGGCCGGACGGTTCGTGCAAAATATTTCATAACGCCCGAACACCGTGCATGATTCTGACAGACCCGAGCCGTACTTTAAAAAAATCGCGCTTTTTGTAAATAATATTTCATCGATAAAAAAATAATTTTCGTAAGGCGTTCAATTTCTATAATGTTCATCGTATCGACACGACGCCCCGACAGATCAGGTCCTGGGCTTTCGATTTCACTACCGATCAACTTGAAAATTATTGATTTTCGTCAAAGTACCGCAAAGACGAAGACTTCGGCCTAGCCAGGCGCATTTCTGGTGTTAAAGTGGGGTGAAAAAATTTTATTGGCTTCCAGAATTAATTAATCGACTTCTGAATGATTATCGAGGCGATACGGAAAGACAATTGGCTGTGAAAAATGTGTTGGCTCTCACGATTAATTGTCGACTTCTCACTGATTGTCGAAACGATAAGTTAAAAGAATTTGACTGTGAAAGCCTCTTCGTGAGTTTCATCGACGAATTTCTCGCTCCTCGATGGCTGGTAGAGAGTTTTCCCTCAAAATACTAATTATACCGATGCACAACATTCCTACAACTGCGCCCGAAGCTCGAGGGGGAAGCCGCCACTACATTTCCAGTTTAGCGCTAATTTTAGAAGACCGGTGACTACTCTCGCAGCTCCAAACTATTGCTGTACGAGTCTACGATTTCGAGTTTCCGCTGCGATTACGCTCAGGGTTATCCTCGAAATGTCGGGCGTTAGTCATCGATGATCGACGTCACAGGGAAACACCGTTCTCCCGCCGTCTTCGATCTTCCCTCTTGAAATTCGCAGCTCTCGCCCAAAGCGGCAAATTTCACCTAGAATCACACTCTAAAAAAATATTGTAAATTTAATCTAGCGAACCGAAAGTTTTTATGCAAAAACTGGCACATTAAGTTTAATGCACAATCCCGATGAAAAATTAATATACTTTTTCATTGAGATCAAGGTAAATTATAAAAATTATAGTACTTTCATAGTGAAGTTTGAGGAAATTATTAAAAATAAAGTATTCCCAATGTTTTTAATACCCTAAACATATTTCGTCACAATTGTACACGAAAATGTAATATACCAGTTTTTTCCATAAAAACTTCCAGTCCGATGCATCAAATGTCATACAAATTTTTTTTACAGTGCACGCACGTTGCACTGAGAAAGAATTTTTATGAAATTTAAAGTTCCGGACTAGAAGTTTTTATGCAATAACTGGTACATTCAATTTAATGTACAATTGTGATGTAAAATTAATGTACTTCGTTGAAATTAAAGTGAATGATAAAAAATAAGGTAATCCCAATGTTTTTAATAAACTGGACATTCTTTTTTCGTCGCAACTGCACACGAAAGTTAATCTTCTACTTTTTGCACAGAAACTTTCAGGCTACATCAAATGTCATACAAATTTTTTGTACAGTGCGAATTATGCGGGTCAAAACCTTCGAATTGTTTTAAGGCCTTCAGTTTCTATAATATTTACCGTATCGGTATGGCGCCTCAACAGATCTTGTCGCTTATATCCTCGGATTCCGATTTCGCCAGAATAAGCTTTAAAAATGAGATGTGTATGACTTTTGGCTCGATTCGGCTCAACCTTGTCTGGGTTTCCCCTCGGCTTGTAACAGGGCGTAGTCCGTTTTTATATATAAAATAAAATAAGATATTTCACGGAGCAGTTAATAAGACAAGCAAGACCATAACATGGTCTTTACCGATCAAGAAACAAATCTGAACCAAAACGAAAAATCCCGCGAGCGATCAAAGAGGCCGAGATCGATCTAGCAAGAACCTGCCGATCCGCGATCGCGCGCGCTCTTTCGAAGCCCGATTCATCGCGGACCCCTCTTCATGAATGGAAAAATAGTAGTACGCCGTCTCGTCGGTCCGTCGAAGGTGGAACTCTCTCGTCGATCGATCGCTCCGCGTCACGCAAAACCAGCCAGATTGTAACGATATTTTAATTGAGCATTTGTCAGGATTCTCACGTTGTTTTTCATTTCCCTCACCAGGTTAATCGGCGATGCCCTCCCGGGCGTTCGGGCGCTCCGCGTCTCGCCTCGATGATCGAGAATCTGGATCAAGGATCGATCGGTCGAGGGAGGGGTAACCGGTCGATCGGCCATCGATCGCGAGAATCGAAGAAGCTACTGTCGCTAAGAGGTGGAGGATTCGTTGACGGTGATCGTCGTCACTCTCCCGCGCTCCTCGTAACTTACTTCGGCCACGTTTTCCATTCCTCTATTTTCATAAGAACCATAATTTTCATCCATATGTACATACACATATATACACATACATATATATATATATATATATATATCTCATATATATGTATACGAGAGAGATCCTGTGGGTATCGCCGAAGCGAGTACTCGTCTTACGACTCCGTAGATCGGAGTCGGAAGGCGCGCGGCGGAGGAGGAGTCGTCTCCTTGGCCCGTAACACCAGGTTCACCACAGACGTTGTCGCGTGACGGTATAATGATATCCAGTACTCCCCCCTCCCCCTCACCCCCCCCCCCCCCCTATGCTTACTGTACAAGTCTGTATACACGCGCATCCATATGCATACCATTATTTTATATTACAGCTCTATGAGTAGTCATACACGTCATTACTGATTACAAGACGAAGAACTCACGAAGAAATAGCCCAAGGTGCACAAACTCAACGGTACGGTCAAATTGTATTTTCTAATTAAAACAAAAAATGAAGACAAAATTTAATAAAAAAAAATAAACACAAGATCACAGACACAGAGGCACTTTTTCCTTTTTTTTTTTTTTTTTGGTAACTTAACACGTTATCACGGGCACTCGGAGATAAAAAATTTCTTCGCAGTCGCGTCAGTTCCTTACCTCCTGTGTGAGCCCTTCGGTATAAATCCTCTTCTGGGATTCTTGGAGAGTCGAGAGTGTTTCGGTAATCCGATTGATCCTCGATCGCGATTTTTTTTTTTATTGATTGATATCGATTCGATTCGATTAAAAAAAAAAAAAAAAAAAATTAAACAAGAAGATATTGGTTGTTTGTACCGTGAAACTGTCGAGGGGTTTTCGATGGATTCGAATTGGCGGTAAAGGGAATTCGCGAGCGCGATCGTTTTTTTTTTGGTTTTTTTTTTTTTTTCGAGTGAGTAGAATAATCGATGGAGGCGCGATCGAACTCTTCCGATACAATCTATCGCGGACTGAGGTCGTGTGAGGACTGTGCCGCTCGGACTGACTGCGCACTCTCTCTCGCACAATCCCCCGACACAAGCGACGACTACGACGAACCGCCGGCGGCTACCACAGCAGCAGCTACCGCTACCAGCAACAGTAAGCAGCGGCACAACCGACTCACTTCGAACTCCGAAACCCCCCCACTAAGGCCCCGAGGCTCGCGTTAGGTGTGTAATCGCGGACTCGGGGAGAGAAAATGCGGGAGAGGAGCGGAGAGAGATAGGGGGAACGGACACGCGGATTTGTCGCGAGACTCTTCATTTTCGCAACCAAAAAAAAGTGCCCTTTTCTGATGACCTTCTCTCCTGGTAGGTGAAAAAATTTTCCGAGTCCGTGAGCCTCGATACTTATGCGAATGCGCAAGATTTTTTTCTTTTTAGCTCCAGGAGATTGGCTTTTGATGATCAAACATGGAAAATCCACAGACAGGTGGATTTGTTCGTGCTGCTTTTTCCTCCACTTAGTTTTGATATTCTCCACACCCATTCGGTTCTTCGACAATGACGCAGATCCTGAGTTCCGAGAGGCTCTGTCGGTAAAATTAACAAAGGTGGGTGCGGGATATTGGGGCAAAAGGGACCATTCCTTTTTACAATTATTATTATTATTATTATTATTTTTTTTTTTTTCGTGTGATTTACGAAAAAGTTCGTTTTGCGCCAGAGTTCCGTTTATCCGGCGCTCGCTCCGTCGCTGTATGAGTGGATTACGAGGCCCGCAAAAGTGCAGCAGTAGATAATGCAACGGCGATCAGACGCGAGTCCGACCAAGCGGCACAAAGTTCCCATCAACAAAACAATCTTTCGCTGGCAATTAAATGTAGTCGCATTTGGTACCGTGAGGGGCATTGGTTGGGGGAGGCAAAGGAAGACGAACTAATTTCTTCTGTGATTTTGCTGCTGCACGAGTTTTACTTTAAAGATAATATAGTGCCGGAGCTTAAGGTAGTCCGTGCGGTACAGTCAAGTCAATCGAGTATCCGATTTAAAAAATATGAATTTTTTCAGATTTTTCAGTAATCGTTGTTTTTTTTTTTTTTTTTTTTTTATGGAAAAATCAACGATTACTGAAAAATCTGAAAAAATTCATGCGTATTCAGAAAAATAAACGAATCTTTTTCACGAAAAAACAAAGTTGGCTTGCGGGTAAATTTGTTAAGCAATTATTTTTTTCATCAATTTGTTAATAACATTTTGTAATTATTATTATGCAAAATTAATCTTTTCAGTATCTTTAGTATGCATGAATTTTTTCAGATTTTTATACCATCAAGAAGTACTTGCAATTTTCTCTTATTTCTGTCGAACTTATGCGAAGTCAGCGCGCAGCGAGACTCCCTCATTAAACGCGAGGATAGGAGAGCGAAGGGACAGCGAAAAGCGCACTCTCATCTCCCGAGCTCGATTGGCATTGCGAGATATAATAGGGGAGTCCTACGGTAAATTGGAGCGAACAGCAGGGTTCTCCGGTAGCGAGATCGCGAAAAGGAAGCTCTGAAATATTAGTTATCTAGTTCGGAAGCGTTGCCGATGGATGCTTGGGGCTACGAAGCTGATCCTGCTGGCGTTGCTGCCGAGCGAGTGATCGTTCGATCATCAGGATCCGGCGGAATCGTTTCGGGAATTCGGGGATGATTCGCCGATTCTCTTCGAAAATCACTTCGAAGAACTCGTGTGCAACAATAGAAACATTTTCACCGTTGCATTCGCGTTCCAATTAATTCTGCAATCTCCCGTTCCTCGCAAAACATTAATCCTTTCTATAGTTTCAGACAGCACAAAATGACCGAGGGGAGAACACGTGGGCATTTTGCTTCCTCGTGCAGAATGCTTTGATCTCGTGACTGACTTCGTTTAATTTATCAATTAACAAAGCACGGTCTCTTAGAAACTCAAAAAAATAACACATGATTCTTCCCTGCAGAATGTGCTCCGTAAATAAAAGTAAATTGCCATTAGAGAGTTTAATTTTTTTTTTTCTAATTTAATTATTACTGTAATTTAGCATGGAACTTGTTGTATCGTTTATCACTGACTCGCACTGCTATACACTTTTGTAAAAGGGCTCGTCCCGTGAAAGTTAAAAAAAAAGAAAAAAAAAATGTGAAAATGTATATTTCTCATAGGTATTTAGTAGCTTAAGCCCTACAATCCACAAAATAGATAAATTGTTCGTTTTCCTCGTACAGATCTGAGAAATCTTTGATCTGAGGGACTGATTTCGTTTAATTAATTAACAAACCATCCTCTGTGAGAAACTCCAAAAAAACAACGGAAGATTCTTTCCTACAGAACGTGCTCCGTAAATAAAAGGAAATTACGATTGAACGTGCAAATGTATGGTTCTCAAAGGTACTTGCTGCTTAATCCCTAAAATCCACAAAAAAATAGATCAATTATTCATTTTCCCTCGTACAGGATGCTTTGATCTCAGGACTGATTTCGTTTAATTCATTAATAAACCATCCTCTGTGAGAAACTCCAAAAAAACAACAGACGATTCTTTCCTACAGAACGTACTCCGTAAATAAAAGTAAATTGCTATTAAACGTGAAAAATGTATGATTCTCATAGCTATTTGGCTGTTCATCTCCAACAATCCACAAAGTAGATAAAACTCGTCATGCAGCGAAGACTTCCCACGCTAGCACCGCTTGCCCGAGCTCAGAAGTTCCGGCGAACCGGGCGGAACTTCGACGTAAAATTGTTCGACCCAGAAAATCGACGCGAGATCGCACCGTCGTCATCGAAGTCGAAGGAACGCGAGCTCACGAGAGCGGCGCAGTGCGATGCAGACCGACCGCCACTCCGAGTTTGCTTAATACCGTTCACGACACATGAACGCGTTGCCCGATGGGCTATTAAGGCCGTATCGCACGTTGAACTCTCTTCGCTCAAGCGCGGTTCCTGAAAAGTACACAAACCTCTATGTATCTCGAGGCGCGGGGCGAGTGTAAAACCGCACTGCCGTCGCATGTACGCCCGATCAAAATCCTACGTAACGCTTTCACTTTCGGTTGTTACGGAATTTTTAACCGGAGCGTGCAATCGGATCGGGCACGACGGCTGTAAAAGTGGAACGATAATAACCATAGCACGCTCCGTTTCAGCGGCCCTAGGACCGCGATCGACCAGATAGAGCGACTATCAATCAGCCGGGAGATCGCGACCCTTGGCACCATTAATTAAGCCGATAATCGAACGAGAATGAATATTGATAACTGTCAATAATAATCCGTCGCAGCCAGCAGCCACCGCTGCTGAATTAATTTAACGGTGGAAGAAACAATCGATCCGTGAGGCACATGCCGGCTGGGAGGTATCGTTTTTATCGTATATCGGAGGAGAGTCTCGAAATAGCATTCGAATTCTCGGCATGCATTGGGCCAACTTCCGTCGTAAAAAACCCACTCGTCTGTCCGGGAGGAAATCAAGGACAGTAGATGGGCAGAGCGCGTAGAATCAGCTTGCCGGTAGCCTTCGTTCGATTAATAATCAGAATGGGCCACGTGAGAATGACATCCGGAAATCGATACGGTTGAGCTACGGGACGATCCGAAGATTCGAGGAGTGATAAAAAAAAAATCTCTTCTGCCGCCAGCAGAAAATCAAGGAAAGTCGGTGCGCAGAGGTGGTAGATCGAGTTTGCCGGTTTGCCTTCGTTCGATTAATAATCAAAATGATCGACATGAAAATGACATCCGGGAATCGATAGAGTTGAGCTACGGGTCGATCCGAAGATTCGCGGAGCGCTTTAAAAAAAAAATCTCTTCTACCACGGGCAGGCAAACTAGGACAGTCAGTGCGCAGAGCAAATACAACGAGTTTGCCGGTAGCCTTCGTTCGATTAATAATCAAAATAAGCGCCATGAAAATGACATCCGGAAGTCGATAGGATTGAGCTAAGGGACAGTCCGAAGATTCGACGAGCGATAAAAAAAAAAAAAAAAAAACTCTTCTGCCGCCATCAGGAAATCAAGGACAGTCGGTGCGCAGAGCGGGTGGAGCGAGTTTGCCGGTAGCCTTCGTTCGGTTGATAATCAGAATGGGCCACGTGAAAATGACATCCGGAAATCGATACCGTTGAGCTACCGGACGATCCGAAGATCCGAGGAGCGATAACAGAACAAAAAAAGTCTCCTCTGCTGCCGGACCGGTATGCGAGGCCGGTGTTATGGCTTGCATAGGAAACCATCGAGCGAGGAATGCGCAAATGCGACGAAGAAGAGACTTCTGGTAGCAGCGTGACGGAACGACGAAGGGCTCATCGGCCCGTGGTCGTTCGCGGCTGACCGCGCGAGTTAAAATTAACATGCAAGACGACTCGGGAGGTGCATCGCTACCGGGCGATGCACTGCCGATGGGACAGTCCAGCAGGAAGACCGGAGAGAGATATGCGTTTTACAACTATGAGAGTGAAATGTAAATTACGGGGTCTCTGATTGTACGGGCGATCCGACCTGAAGGCTACGACATCGCGGTGGAAAAGAAACTGCTGCCTCGACCAACTGTGCAGTTAAATACGCTCCGGACGATTAATTTCGATGAGCCAACAAATCTGTTGGTTGCTAAACAATTGATTTGTTCGGTCAACTTGTTAATTTCTTCAAACGGTTTTTAATTTGATGGGCGAACTTTTTGATTTGTTGGGCGAACTTTTTAATTCGATGGACCAACTTGTTAATTTATTGGACGAACTTATTAATTTGATGGACCAACTTGTTAATTTATTGAACGAACTTGTTAATTTGTTGGGCGAACTTGTTAATTTATCGGGCAAACTTGTTAATTTGTTGAGTCGACTTATTAATTTGTTAGACCATTTCTTCATTTATTGTGCCAACATATTAGTTAGCAAGCAACTAATTTGTCGGCTCGACCAAATAAATCGCATCATTTTTTTTTTTTTTTTTGCCCGTTGCTCGAAGAACTCTCTAAATGATCTGTTGCACAGCACAGCCAAACAATAATCTCGATTACTCTCGGATAATAATATCTCCATTGTGAACTTCGTTCGTTGACATTTAGTTTTTTACGGCTTGATAAATTAGCCGATGAAATAGAGCTTAAACTCTTTACGAGAAATGTCTTTCACGGATAATACATGGTCGGATACCTTGACGAGCTCTCGCGTTGCGATAACATCACCAAAGCCTTTCGTCCTGCCCGTTCGCTCGAACCAGCGAACTGTCCACGCGCGAGTTCCGGATACCTCACTGATCCGACGTACGCACCACATACATAGCGTATAAAGTTGCGAGATCACCCAACCCTTTTTTTCTAATGACGATTTTTTTTTGTTTTTTTTTTCTCTCATTGTTCACGAACGAGAACACTCCATAGGTGAGCAACGGAGCGAATGATTAGAGGCCCGAGCGAACGAACGGGAATTTATCTGTACACACTATAATGTCCTCTTTATACGCCGTGGCGAGTGTAAAACTGAAGCGGGCGCGCGGGGAGCAATCTCCGCTCGGATATTAACGCGCATCTCGAAGAGACTCTTTATCTCCCGGCGTGAGAAATTTCAGACCTCCCCTGGCGGCAGCGCGCGCGTCTGGCTGATGCCGTAATTTCTTCTTGAATCCAACTGCATCCACAACGCGACCACACACTCCGGAGGATCGTCCCCCTCCCGAGATGAGCGCCTTCTGTCTGAAGAGAGTGAATCTTTTTTATTTTATTTCTCTTCGTCTTCTCTTCTCATCGACTTTCGAGCGTCCGACGCTCCGAGACCTCTCCGTACGCTCGCGTGGGACCAAGTGATTTGGCTTCATTAATCGGCGACGATCGGCCTTGAGACGATGAGCGCGCGACCAAACCTCTCTTTCCGTATGTGTACACACACTTCCCCTTTTATACTTTACATACATCTATATATAATATATATATATATATATATGTGTGTGTATGTGTGTATGTGTGTACATCGTCGCGACGTATTACCCAACGCCGATTATGATTGGCGAGTTTTCGCCGTGTCCAATCGACTGTACTTGTCCTTCGCCCGTTGTTGATCTTCTCCTCAAACGGTCCACCGGGTGTTTAATGCTGTACCCGCACCGGGGCATTAAACGGATGCTCTGATACACACAAACAGTTTTGCAGCTCGGTGCGCGTTACTCGGAGGGGCGCGATAACTCTCGGTACGAGGCAACCTTCGGTGATTGGTTTCGAGTCAACAACTTGGTCATCCGCTGCGATATTAATTCACCTACAATTTGTAATTGTAAGCTCTAGGCTGGCTCCCTCCGGCGATGACACCGAGTATCGTACGCGTTTGGTGACACGGAATTAAATCGTCGACGAAGCTATTCAGAGCATCCGCGAACGAACGACCGACGGAGATAGCGCGACGTTATCGGTGAGGATTATCCGCCAACTAGACTTTCGGATCTCTTCGGGACTACGACACGAAGAAAAATGTCAACGAGGCGCTCGCCGGACGCACGGAATTTATATTTTATTTTTCGGAGTGCGCCAATTGTCGTGACGATTTCGCGGACGATCAACACGATGACCGTGGAGGATTAGAGATTGTGTGCTATTTTATTTTATTTTATGTATTGATATTTTGTGGATTGTAATTAGAGTTTAAAAAACAATTATTGCATTTATTTTTAGCGCTAGGACGGAGTAAAAAAAGTTTGTACTTTTTACAACGTATCGGTCACAGCATCCACAATTTTTGTATTTCTTAATTTTTCGATTCGTACAAACTATTCCAATTGAGTTCCAATTTAGTACAAACTAAAATTGTTAATGACACGAGAAATAAAAGGGCATGTTTGTAACATTCAAACCTGAAGAAGCGAGTTTGTCACTTACTTGACAAAAATTATTTTTCGAACTTTTATATTCCGATCTTACGAATTATTATTATTTTTAACTGTGTACATTTTATCGAAATTTCAAATCGTACATATTAAAAAAAGTTTCTTACATTTAAGAAATCCACAATTTGTCTCTTCCAAACTTTACAATTCAATCTTTCAGCGAATCGTATCGCCGCTACAAAAAAATTGTGAAAATATCTAGAAAAATAATAAAATAAATCCTCGATCCAAGAAAAAGAATCGTGGAATGTAAAAATAATTTTTTACCTCGCATCAAGCCGACGACTTTGCCGCTGATTCGCCGAGTGTGCGATTAATCGCTCGCGACCGAGATGTTGGCACCTCGCGTAGGTCGCATCTCGCGACCTGTGTACGTTGTCTTAGAGAAAGATAGGCGAGAGAGCAGGAGCCACTTAGGTGGCAGATCAGCAAAGTAACTCTATAGCATAAGCGTGCCAGTTGGTGGCAAATTTGCGGATGCGTGCAATTGGCATAGCCTGTGCCCTATGTCGTCGCGGGTCCAGTTCTCGGCGACACGTACGTTAGCGTATCTGCCGCACGGTACACACACGAGTGAGCGTCGCGAGCGTACGTCGTGCATACCTACAATACATCGGAGCCTGCGGGCCGGACCAATCGTCAGCTACAGTACGAAGGCAGTTAACTTAATATAGACCAGCTCGGAATGTGTGCCATCGGCGACCTCGAGGCCTCTTCCCTAGGTCAGTGCTAAATCCTCCCGCACCGGGAACCACACGAGGCAGACGCACAATGCTATATTGCCCCATCCACCACCTCGCATCTCTTCCCTGCCGCGATGTATAATCCCGCAACGGCCGCTTCGTTATAAATTCAGTCGCGTTCTACTTTTAGCATCGCACCACGGCCAGAAGGAAGATTATTCTGCCTCAGTTGATAAGACTCCCGGGAAGTCGCTGTTTGTAGGTTTTGTACGATGGAGGAAGACACGTTCCTCGACGGTAGTTCGGCTGGAATCGAGAGAGGCCTCGCGACCGCTGCAACGTTGACTTCTGCCACCCGGGTGAGACCTTCGTTCGCCAATTGCCTTATCGGCGAACCGCGAACGACGCCGGTGGAAGAAAGGAGGGAATTCAGCCGGGCAATTTAGCCCCGGGCTACTTATACTCTTATCGAACATCCTGGTCTCCCGTGGAAGCTCTTTCGTTTACCGTGTTTGGTCTTCCGGGTGTTGCGGCAACGAGGTGGCTCCGAAGGCCGGTGAGCGCGCGAGGCGGTCTCGTTCGGAGTCAAGAAGCGACCGAGTGTCATGAGCTCCGATCAGGAAGTCTCTTCTTAATCTCGCGAGGAAAAGTTCTCGAGGGAACTGAATCCCGTCGGTCAGAGTGGCGCATTAACGCGGATAAAAGACCGGGGCGTCATTAACTGGGCGAGCATACAAACTCGACGAGTTGTGTTTGCCAGCGCCGAGCCGGAGCGTCCGCACTTCCGGTTTTGCCATCTGACGCAACCGCTCTCGGAGGCTGGCGTGTAATAATTAAAAATTAGTCCTCGGGCGGTTCGAGTTTACGGCTCATTGGCTGTTTTGGTGATTAATGTTTGGGAGACTTTGATGTATCGATGTCTGAGTCGGACGGAGTATCGCTAAGGTTCGATGCGCGGAATGAAGTATCGTTGATCGAACGTAAGTCGTATCGCCGTAGGGAAATCTGTTTTATGGGAACAAATATATTTCGAAATATATGCAAATTATAAACAATTTTTTGTATAAATGTTATTCACAACAGAGCTGGGCTGTACTCGAAGTACCGGGTACTTGTTTGGTACGTCGAGTACGTACTCGAAGTACAAAAGTATTTTTTAGTAGTTAAAGTTCTTTTTTTTTTACGATTATAATAAGTACAAAGTATAAGTAACTTTTTAACACGCTCGCATCCTGTTTCTATCAATATATGATCATTTGTCTAAACTTTTCAATTAAGTGTAATTTCGATGAGAATTTTTTTTATTTGTATTTGAACAATTCCATTTAAAGAAACGAGAAAGTACAAAAAGTGATATTCTCCATTTTTATTATCAATTTTGTTTTATTGTCAAAACAAAAAGTGACGAATAGATTAAAAATTGCCTCAAAACGAGGAATTACAAAAATTTCAATTCGCGATTTTTTACAGTTAGAAAATCATATGCAAATAATTTTGCACTTTTTTTTTTTAAGCGTAGATAAAGCCTAACGATACGAATCTAGTTACGAAAAGTACTTGAGAAATACTTCGAGTGCAACGACTACTTGATACGTCAAGTACTTGTGATACTTTGTAGTTTAAGTATTTTTTTGGTACTTTGTCCAGTTCCGTTTCATATCGATCGTTTTATGTCAGCTTTGGACGAAACTCCAAATACGATGGAGTAAAATAATAACAATTCGTTTTCGATCATCTGATATGTAGGATCGAAGTCTGACTCTTTGTAAAGCTGGCGATCTGGTCAGTCGATCTTGGGAGCGCGGTGCGAGAGTGCGAAGTTAAAGAGAGAATAAATCTCGGCGCTTAAACCTTATATGTACACCTTTGAATCGACGCTGCGTAAATCTTTTCGACCTACGACAATGTCGCTACCTGCGATCGGATGAAAAATTGATTCGTATTTTTTTTTTTTTTTTTTTTTTTTTCACCGTAAGTGGGACGAATCTAAGCGAGTCAGGGAGAAGAACAAAGTATCGCGTGTTACAGTTGCGACTGGAATTGCATATGCATTAGGCAATAAAGGTTAACGACAGGGGAGTAGCGAGCAGCGAGACAAGTGTGACGTACCTCGCTCGAGGAGGCAAGTCAACGGGCCCGGTGCCTTTTCTTTTAAGGAAACGAGACGAGGAGTGAGCTCGGACTGCCCACGTTGCAATTCAGGCTGCAACTTCGCCAATGTTGTCGTCGATCACTCGACCTACCGATACTCTCTCGATCTGGAGTGCGAAAAAAAGCAAAGCTTTCTAACGGTCCCGTTTTGCGTCGAGCGGGGAACGTTGCGTACTTTGTACTCGGGAAGATCCAATTTGCAAATAATAGCTGCTGCATTTTGTTAAAATGTCATAACGCGAGTTAAAAGAAAATACTTCGTCCTTCACCTATCAAAAAATACTTCACTTTTCTATTAAGAATGTATGAAAGGCAAAGAGCATTGACGTTCTCCGTAAGAAGAAAACATGACTGAAAAATATTCAGAGCCCCGCGTAAAATAAAAAATGCGGCAACAACAAATTAAAGAAAAGCTACTTGCAGAGAAGTTCGGTTCCGCCATCTCGAAATGGGTGGCGCCGGGAAAATTACGGAGAAATCAGATTTTGCGAAACCATCGCACACATCGAACAGCGTGACGTTGATTTTTTTGTTCGAAAATTTTATTGAAAGTTTGATAAGCCGTGCTCCGAGGAGCGTAGATAAGAGCGCGAATCGCGCAGATAAGAAGCATACATCGAGCGGGCGACTCGCGTTGTTATCCGCGTTCAGAAATTGTAATAGAATGTTGAAAGAGAAAATGATTCTAACGAATCGCAAGGATACTGCTCGCGTAACGAGAAAAAATATACAAAATATTAAAAAGGAAGAAAAAGGTCGCAGCTACTGAAAAATAGGATAACAATAATTCCTCCGTAGATTCCGAACCGAGATAATCCGAGCGACCGCCAATGTTTCCGAGCAGAGTCACTCGGACCTAGATTTAAAAAATTATAATAATACTAATAATAACGATAAAGCTCGACTAATGTTTGCATTCCACGAATGAACTCTAGCATCCCTGTTTATGCAAGCTCGCGAATCTTCGTGGTCCGTTGATGGACATGTTTCGTGATGATGAAGACGGTTTCTATCGCGATTCCAACCGTGCCGTTGTAGGCAAGAAAATGAAAGGGTATAAGGATCTCTCCACCGTATAATTTTTTTCGCTCAAACAAATCTTATGCGAGTATTTGTGAGTATATGTGAGTATCTGGAAGGCTTGGTGACTATCTGGGAGTATCTGTGAGCAGCCGTGACTATCCGTGTGAGTATCGTGTGAGTGGCCGTGTGAGTATTCGTGTAAGTATCGGTCAGTATTTGCGATTATCTATGAGTATCTATGAGTATTTCTAAGTATCTGTAAGTATCTGTGTATCTGTGAGTACAGGGAATATCTGTGAGTACTAGGAATATCTGTTAGTACTAGGAATATCTATGAGTACTAGGAATATCTGTGAGTACTAGAAATATCTGTGAGTACTAGGAATATCTGTGAGTACTAGGAATATCTGTTAGTACTAGGAATATCTGTGAGTACTAGGAATATCTGTGAGTACTAGGAATATCTGTTAGTACTAGGAATATCTGTGAGTACTAGGAATATCTGGGAGTACAAGGAATATCTGTGAGTACTAGGAATACCTATGAGTACTAGGAATATCTGTGAGTACTAGGAATATCTGGGAGTACAAGGAATATCTGTGAGTACTAGGAATATCTGTTAGTACTGGGAATATCTGTGAGTACTAGGAATACCTATGAGTATCCGTGTGAGCGTCTATGAGTAACTGCGATTATCTCCAAACATCTGTGACTATCTATGAGTAACCGTGAGTACCGATGTGAGTTTCAATCGCCATTAACTTTACGATTACACGGATTTATGTGAAGATATTATGTAGATTAATAATAATAAAGCTCGACGAACGTTCGCGTTGCGCGAACGAACTTTATCATCTGTGTTGTATGCGCGAACTCGCGAATCTTCGCGTTCCCTTGATGGACATGTTTCGTGATGATGAAGACGACGGTCGTTATCGCGATCTCGCCCGTGACTTTTCAGGCGAGAAACGCGAGGGGTCTCTCCACTCTATGTCTCTTCTTGCTCGAGCAAATCTTATTTACAACCGATCTCGGATGCGCAGGTTTTATTATACGGACGTTTTGCCTACGTCAGCCGCGCGAGCGTCGGATAGAACGCCGCGGGACTCCGGTCCACGGGCGTCATGCAAAAAACACGCGAATAGTAAGAGAGCCGTGGTGCGACTAGACACGCGTAATTATTTGAAAACAACTTGTCTATATCTGCGCGGCCGTATCGGGAAGCGGGGAACGGTCGGAGGGCTCGCGTTGCCGAATAAAATGACACAAATGAGTGGTAATCAAGCGGTGCGTACTGGCGCGAAGGTATTACGTTACGCCCCCGCGATACGGACACGCAACGGGCATGCAGAGAGATGCGCGAGCAAGCAGAGGTATAATATTGGCGCGGGTGCGGGCAGACGAATTGTCGCTGCCGCTGGCTATAGCACTGGTGGAAATGTTAAATGATTCGCCTCTTAATGGGCCAACTTCCCGGACACGACGAGTTTCACGGGCAATCGTCAGCTGCGACAATGACATTGCCGGCCAGCTGGACAGTTACGGAGAACCTCGCCGTCGAACACCACCGAGAGACGAAAAGGAACGTCATTGAAAGTGTAACAGTTATCGACAGCATGCGATTCCATATTCTATATTTTAAATTCGGATATTTTTTGACGCCTTGACAAGTCGGACTTCAACGATAGTTCGAACGGGAGACAAATCATCATTGGCGTTCATCGATTTCAGGAAAAAGTAATGTTTTAGTTTGTTTTTTCGGTCGTACAATTTTTTTATCAAACATTCCTGATTATTAATCATACACGGTGAAAAAAAAAATTCTACTTTTTACGACAAATAAAAATAATAATAATTTTCCGATACCACCATGTGATTGCTAGTTTTGCAAAAAAAAAAAAAAAAATACAAACTAAAATTGTTAACGCCACGGGAAATAAAAAGACAAGTTTGTATAGTAAAACCTTTGCAAACGAGTTTGTCACTTATTCGACAAAATTATTTTTACGAAACTTCATATTCGGACTTTACGAAATTACATTTTACTGTGTACATAAGGGTGTTCCGAAAATCTCGAGAAATTCTCAAGTCTGAATATAAAATTTTTTTTTAAGGATTCTCACTTTTTAAAAGCAAATATTTTTTTTTGTTGTTTTTGTAATATTGATAAGTTGATAATAATTGTTCTGCCGCAAGTACTGCAGTAATAGGCACCTCGCGCATCGGCTGACCCGACTGGTAATTTTTTGTCCTGTAGAGGTATATTGGATCGGTAAGAGAGTAGCAAAAAACCGGCGAGAACTTTGCGCCTCCGAGTCGGAGCCGAGATTCTCTCCCAGCGCCGCTGACGTTAGTGGTTCAAGAACGTCAGAGAATCGGCGCAAAAAACATATGTACGCGAATGACTAGTGAGGGGGGGGGGGGCAGAGCGCAAGACAAACGAGAAGATCGAGAGAGGCAGAAGAAACATGCGTTGCGTCCCTCTCGGGGGACTCCGCTGAATAACATCGAGAAGAGGCGCCAGCGGTGCACAAGTGTGGTGCAACGAAGCCCCGGAGTACTCCGAACGAAAGAGAGAACGCATCCGACTTCGAGAAGGGGACAACGTATTTTTTTTTTTTTTTTTCGTACAACAAATAAAATCGGTGAAAGTCGCTCGGGAGATTTTTGGCCCGAAGACTTTTTGTCCCATTCGTGTCTGAAAAAATATATTGGTACCATTCGATGGAAAATAAATCGATATGTAAATTAATTTTTGAAACGATTCGCATCAATGTGTCACTTTAGCGCACCGAGGCTGTTTGTCTCATTCGTGTCCGACATAAATGTTTGTAAGGTAAAGGTACAAATGCTCGGACGGTTAAAAGCATCCACAGATTCCAGCAGTTATTAATTGGTCAAGGACTAATTTGCTGTGCAATTAACTGAAACCAATGTCACGCTGATGGTTTCTAGTTTACAAAATATATCGATTGATTTTTGAAAGATTTTAAAACATTTAATTACGGAAGAAAATAACAAGAAAGTCCAAATTTAGCAGTCTTCTGACGCGTTTTTCGGGACGCCCCTGCATTTGGACAATGTATGTCCCAATATTTTGGCAATCGTAAATTTCGAAAATTCTGATGTACCGACTCAACTAGTTCGTATTAATCTAAAGAATTTTTTTTTTTGCCATTTATTAATAAAATCAATGAAAAAATTATATTTAAGTGAAACAATACCGAAGATAAGCTGCGTAGAAAGCTGGCTACTCTAACTTCTTCTAACAGTCCGATTATTAGGTCGTATATGTAATATCAATTTCTGGACACTATATCCTCTGTCATTTAATAAAATACAACAATAGAAGATAATTTAGACTTAAAACTTGTGTAACTTTTTTCTATGCATCAAATAATGTTTGTATATACGATTAGTATGTCAAATTGAATTTCTAATAATTGAATTCGGAATAAATCAAATATGCATATGAGTGTCCGACAGCCATGTCGCGTATGTAGTAACGCTTGTACCAATTTTCAGACACTATATCGTCTGTCTTTTAGCAAAATGCAACAATAGAAAATAATTTAGGCTTAAACCTAAAGAATTGTTTTTTGCCATTTATTAATAAAATCAATGAAAAAAATTATATTTAAGTGAAACAATACCGAAGATAAGCTGCCTAGAAAGCTGGCTAGTCTAACTTCTTCTAACAGTCCGATTATTAGGTCGTATATGTAATACCAATTTCTGGACACTATATCGTCTATCATTTAATAAAATACAACAATAGAAGATAATTCAGGCTTAAACCTTGTGACATTTTTTTATGTGCATCAAATAATGTCTGTAGATACGATTAGTAATGTCAAATTGAATTTCTAATGCTCAAATTCGGAATAAATCAAATCTGCATTGGAGTGTTCGACGACTGGGACGTGTCCGAGCATTCTCCGTTACCTTACCTTCCGATGGAAAGCAAACCGAGCTTTGTAAATTAATTTGTGGAACGATCGGCGTCAATATATCATTCTAGCTCACCGAGGCGAACGTACGATTACGCGGGTTTTGTAACAGTGATAATTCAGGCCATGTCGGCAAGCGCGAGGAGATAGGTAGAAGAAAACACACGAGCGCATAGCGTCGACGTTATATTGCCCGACGACGGGGACAGCGTGGGTTACCTGGGACCGCGTGTCGCAATCGCACATGACGTGTGCCCGGTCCCGACCTCGCCAGATACGTATGCAAAGTTTGCGTCAGCGGCGAACGTTTCTCGCTCGATCGAATTTTCATTATAAAAAAAAAAAAAAACCCGGGAAATTTTGAATCGCCGATAAATCGGTCGATCCTCGGTCTGCCGATTCTTGTGAATCGGTAGTTACTCCGTCGATCCGTCCGATGCCGGAATCGATAAATTGTTATTTGAGCAAGGAAATAAATGAGTCAGTTACCGTTCGCAAGGACTTTCGGCGTGTAAATCAGATTGGATATGGTTTCTCGCCTCTCTTTCCGTCGGATTAAATTTTATATCGAATTACAATAAAACCTTCATTGTTCGGCAGCGGGCGGAGGCGGGAGGGGGGGGGGGGAGAGATTAAACGTGCCTAATTTTTTCCTGGAAAAACTGTAAAATTAATTAATTTTAAACATTCCAGTTTTCCTGGAAAAACTGTAAAATTAATTAATTTTAAATATAATTTTAAATATAATAACTTTAATAATGAAATGTAATAATTTCAATAAATCAGTTAATTTCAATATTAAAATCGTATCGGACTAATCAAAGCAGCTCTAGAAAACTGTTTTACCGACATACCACATCTCCGCGGCTGAGGCAGTAAGAGCGATTTGTAAACGGAACGCTCCGGAGAATCGAGCCGGTGAAATGCACGAGGTCCACGGAGCGGTGCCGCAAATTAACCGAACAAATATTCAGCACACATTCGATATTCCACCGAGTACACGCGATACGATCTCCAAAAGTCCCGAGACTGTTCCCCAAGATCATTTTTATTTTTTTCATTTTTTTTTTTTTTTTTTTTTTTTTTTAAGTTTCAGCTGGCGAGACGGGAAATACCAGATTCAGCGTCTGGACCCTGACCCCGTGAGACTCGTGCGCAGGTGAAGGTAGCTCCGTTGGAAGCCTCCTGGCTGTTTCTACTATTGCCGGAGAAGTCGACCTTCTCGGAATCATAAGTAAGATCGGCGCACGGCAGCCGTCATCGACGATCATTGCTCCTCCACTCTCGATCTTGTTCGGTCGAATCGATCGACAACTCGATCTTCGCACTGTTCGATATCCGTGGGAATCACAATATTCCACATCCAGCGAGCATGTCGCACTGGCCATTCATTCGATGGTTAGCTTTTTTCATTATTCGATAATTGTCCTTGCACTTGAGTTATTTTAAAAAATAAGAAAATAATCGTAGCTGGCAATGAGCGATCGATTTTTCAATAAATCGCACGTAGCAACGGGCGCGCTTTATTCCGAGAATTTAACTGCGTCACACTCGTGGACACCGTTCGTCGAAATTGAGATCTCGTTGACACGCCGACGATTAAGAGTCGTCATGCGACACATTTTTTTTTTTTTAAAGAGAGTGCATCCATTTTTGTTCGACCCCGCAATGAGGAGAATCGGAAACATATTGTCGTTTCTTTTCGCTTTTTTTTTTCATTCCCGCGAATCGTCGGACTGGTCATTCATTCGATTGATCGCGGTTTTACATTCTTCTGTGATTGCGTTGAACTTATGGACAAAAACAAAAATGGCAGCCGGTAATGCGTAATCATTTTTCGATTTTCGATAAATCGCATGTGGCAACTGGCGCGCTTTATTCCGACAATTTAATTGCGTCACAGTCGTGAGCATCGTTCCACGAAATGCACACCTCGTTCGTACGCGGACGAGCGGAAGTGGTCATGCGACGCATTTTTTGAACGAGAGTGCGCCCATTTTTTTTTTCGACTTCGCGGCGAGGCGGAGAAAGAACGCGGAGGAGCTCAAACTTATCGCCGTTTCTTTGTTTCTCGTTGAGTGTAACTCGCGACTTCCTTCGTCGATAATGGACCGTTAATGCGCCATTGGAAGCTCCATCAGGCCGACCACTTCGCGTGAACACTTATGGCCGTTCACTATTATCCGGGTAAATTATGTAGGTGACTACAATTCCGATGGCCTTTGCAGCGGCGAGGAGATCTCGCGTGAATGGCGACATTCGATATTCCTGGCCTCCGTTATTTCATAGTGATATTCAATAATTCACGTCGAATTGAAAAAAAAAAAAAAAAAAAAAAATCCCAGCGATGGTGAATTCGAGGCTGTTCGTTGCCATTGCAATATCCCGTGAGCTCCGATCCGAGCGGCGTCGAGATAACGGAACGGCAAGTATCGCGTCATTTTTTTTTTCTTCTTTTTTTACATCAGATAAACTGATAAGACAAACAGCCAGCGATATCGCTCCGTACGAATTAGATAAATTTCCCGGTGCCGCAATCATCGAACAAACTGGCAAACAAGGTGAGAGAAACCAGGCGTTGCCCAAGCCTTATCGTCTTCGAAGAGAACGACCGAGACCAAAATGCTCGGAGTCTCGAGTACGCGATTTTGAAAATGATATTCAATTGGGAACAAAAAAAATTATCACCAAATGATTATCATTGGAACAATAAAAAAATTCCACACTGAACAAAAAATTCGCTTGCGAGCTATCAAAGAAAAATCATTTATTTCAATTCTACTTTGAATCCTTAAAATTCGATATGATATTGAAAGAACGACGGCAGGACTGTCCAAACAACATGTAATTAATTGTTATATGTTATGAATTGCAAGAATTTAAAGTAGAATTGAATTAACAATTTTTTTTTCTTCGGCAGCCCGCAAGTGGATTTTACTTTATTCATTGACCATTTTGATTTTTTTTTTTTTTTTCAGTGCATCGATGTTCCAACGATCAAGCGAACAAATCTTTTGAATCTTCAGTCCGAATGACTTAATTTCGCTGTCAATGACCGTCCGATCGGTCATGATTCATTTATCAACGTCAGTCTTCGACGCTTAACCGATGTGCTGTTGCGATTGCATCACACGATCTATCGCATAGGTCGGCCGATAAAACATTTCTCATAAAATATGTACGTGACAAGAGAAATGGTCGATGGTATCCGTCATCGAATTCGAGTAAAAGTTCCAAGTCCGCGAGTCCATTGTAAAATAAGATCATGAATCATTTTTGTAATCGTTTCCGTCGGAATTGATTTTGTGACATTCATTGTCTCGAATGCGACTATCTGTTTCGGCAAACGGCCATTTAGAGCAGCCAAATAAAGAAAAAATATATATATATGAATCGCTTTCGAGGCTATTGCTCTGTCAAGAATCAAAGTCCGAGGAGAGTCGCTCTCTCGCCGATGATAAATACGCTCAGTCGATCCGTCTTTGGTTTATCCAAGTTTTCCATCAGAGAGCAGCAGGTCGATTTTTTTTTTCGACGGTCCAAATTTCAGTACCGTTTGTCGATAGTAAGGAATCTGTGAATGATAAGTAGCTCACTGCTGGGATGTTATCCGTTGCGAGATCGGTAAAACAGGTTTCTGCAATTTCACATTGGAGCCCTCTTTTGCCGCAGAGAAAGTGTAGAAAAAATGCTACCTTGAAATTTCGTCGAAGATATGATATTTTTACGTATATCAATCAATGTCATGGGTTCTCGCCTCCACCCGCTAGTTTCATGCTTCCGATTTTTCTTGCGGACGAAGAGGCGCGATAAATCGTGATCAATCGTTGATCCACAGTCGACTCGGCTCATCATCCGCACAACGACTTTTTTTGTGTCCATAAACGGTAAAAGGCACTTCGTGGCCCCGAGCTCGTGCGGGCCTGAATCATAGAAGTCTCCAGAGGCCATAAAACAACCCACACGCACCGCCAGATTATCGTATACCGGTCTCGAATCCCAATACACTCCACGAGGAATTTTCTTTGTATCGCCGCATTTTTAGCCGGATGTGTCCACGAAGCTCGGGATAAACGATAAGAGAGAAGCGTAGAGTAAAAACACCTCGAGGCCGGTACAATGGCCTATTGATCCGATCGACTTTTTGTCCGATCGTCGTATCGTATATCGTAAATTCCACCGATTACAAGAACATTTTGTAACAATTGTGTCTCTCTTGTTCAATCACCGAGCTTGATCGTTGAACCGTCCGAGTGATCGTGCGGTGAATCGTAAATTCCATCGATTCTAACGATCCAAGAAAATTTAACAACATCCGCTAGCAGAATCAGGGCTGATTAAGCAGGTTCGAGCGCTTCACATTAGTCGAATGAGTGGTGCGTTGTTAAAATCGTTTGTACAGGATTTTACGCATCCATTGATTACAGTAATGGCTATTTGTGTGCACAGCGGATGTCCTTGACCTAGAAAAACATTGATTGCGATGGATTTGCAAAAATATTAACTGGCTTGTGCGAATTTTCGGAAATTTACATATTCGTTCAGTTTTTTTTTCAAAGAACAATCCATAATTGCTTGCTCGGCTTTGATGCACTACGGCTCATTTTCTTCCTCGAAAGATGCCCTACGAATTCACCGTACAGATATTCGATAGTATTTTCCGTTTAAAAATGACAGCAGTTTTTTTTTTACTAAGGAATTTCGCCATTGGACGAATAAAAGGCTGACATTTGTAAACGAAAAATACTATCGAATATCCGAACGGTGAATTCGTAGTGCACCTTTCGAGGAAGAGAATGAGCCACAGTACATCAAAATCGAGTAAAAATTAACGATTATTCTTTGAGAAAACTGAACGAATATTTACCTTTTGAAAAATCAGCACAAACCAGTTAATATTTTTGCAAATCCATTGCGACTAATGTTTTTCTAGGTTAAGCACATCCGCCTAGATACAAATAACCATCGACTATAATCATTAGACGCCTAAAAGTTTGTATAAACGACTTTAATGACGCAGCACTCAGTCGACTGTGCGAAGCGCTCAGACTCCCTTAATCATCGTCCAATCGCTCATGAATTCCGGTGGTATTTTTGTTTCAGCGCCCAGAAAAATTATTTCTCTGACCCGCAACCCACAAATATATATTTATTTGTTTTAAATAAATATTTGTTTTGGTTTAAATAAATATTCATTTAAATCAATAAAAATATTTATTTGAACCAAAAAAATATTTATTTGAACCAAAAAAATATTTATTTGAACCAAAAAAATATTTATTTGAACCAAAAAAATATTTATTTGAACCAAAAAAATATTTATTTGAACCAAAAAAATATTTATTCGAACCAAAAAAATATTTATTTGCGGATGCCCGTCAAATAAATGATTTTTCTGGGTGCGCAACATCTCGGCCCGCAAAATGCAACGGCTGCATCATCGAATTGTTATTCCGAGCGTTCTTCAGGATTCCCCGTGGTCTCGAGGAGATCGAAGTTCGCCGAACGCGATCGATCGACTCGTTGTGTCGCCTCTCGCGGCTCCCGCACCGCGGACCGGAGAGGAACACCCACGTTTAAGGTCGAGGCGGTTCGCGATCCAGGATCGATTCCGGATCCAGCCGCGAGGTGGCGGCAACGTGACCACCTGTTACATTCGCCGGATTACTGTTCGTTACCTGGGCGTCCACGCCGCCCGGGAACCCGACCAGGTAGCGTGGGTAGGGGCAGTCAGGTATCCGAGCGAGCGACACGAAGCGTCCCCTCGGCCGCGGATCGGCCCCACTCTCGGGCGTCGTTCGACAAACGTCCCTTCCTCGCCAACCCAACACCGAGACCCTGAGCGTGTTTCTCCGGGGCCCCCGGACAAACTCTTCGGCCCCACTTCGGACTGGCCTTACGCTAACCAGAACGCAGTTCAGAAATTCCATCAGCGCCGCACGTACGATACTGGCGCACACCGCTACGTGGATTTCACCTTAAAGTCCCAAGTGCTTCGTCGGTTTCTTCGCCGAAGAGAGTTGATACTTTGATCGAAGCAAGATCTTTACGGAGAAGACCACAAGAAAAAGTTCACAGTTTCCTCGACGAGAAAACACCGCAAAAAAAAAAGTGTCCCGACGGATTTCACGGAGGATTTTCCGTCCGCGAATTCGTTCGTTCCTTCGCTTGGAAACTACGAGACATGTGAGTACTCATTTATCTCGCGATGATGTTCGACATTGCGCAATTTCATTTTTTCTTTTTTTTTTGTGATCGGAGTTGCAAAATTTTGAGTTCCGCCGTGCGTTGCATTGTAGCACGGGTTTTTTTACTGTACACACTTCCGCCTCCCCGTTGCGCCTCATCGGACCTGCGGAATAGCCTATTCGCTCCTCTCTCTAGTCCACAAACGTGGCCTGAATCTTCTTTCCTTCTCGACGTAGTTTTTTTTTTTTTTTTTTTTTTTTATCGCATCTGCCGACGCTCTCACCGCCGAGTTCTGGAGCTCTCCTGGCCCCTTTGGAGCCAGCGGCGGCACATCTTCGCTCTCGGGGCGATCGCGCTCGCGCTCGAGACCGCGAACCGTTAATCGTCAGCACCGATCGCTCGGACGAAATCGTTTCTCAACGCGATAATTTTTTTTTTTTTTTTTTTTTTTAACGCTCCTGCAACGGAGAAATAAATGGTTAGTGACCAAGTTCAGAGGCGCTACCGGTCTCTTCTGAAGAGCCAATATGTCGACTGAACTTTTAGAAAGTTCAAGCTTCAGATATGGGATTAAGAAAAAAGACGGAGTTTCGACTACGAAACTCCCGAATTTCCAACCTGTCTCGCTTTCCCGTCGATCCACAAATAAACCGTGACGCGATGACAGTGCCAACTTTCAATGACATTGCTGGGCGTCGAAAAGAGCGAGCGAGAAAGATAATCGACGATCACGGGATCCGACAGTATCATCGAAGCGATTCACTATCGGACGTCGTTTGTGGAAAATTTCGACGCCGACGGGCGACGATAGGGAGAGTGGGACAAAACGAAACGCCAAGGCATAATGGACCGCCGTTTAAGACGAGAGCTCTTTTATGCTCTGTGACAAAATCGGTAAAGATAGTCCGTTTTGCCCCCCGGCATCCTACTTCGCCAGGTTGCGTAGAATCACGCGTATCGGCTCTGGCACAATCGCGATTGTCTTTGTTAAGTTCGTTGGCCTGTGGTCGATGTCGAAGAAGTTATGACATCAGCTGTGACCACGATCGAATCGTCTGCACCGTCAGTTGGAAGGATGCAGATCGCCAAAATACGTTTCTTAAGTTTCGGTTATTGGTGTTGGCTCTCAGGATTTTTCAGAATTTTTACTTCTGAATTTTTTGAACACGAGAGAAAACTTGTGTAAACATGGAGACCGGCAATAAATGGCCTCAAGGGAGAGTGGGCGAAAACGGGAAAGACAATTTGAATCCACTGATGGGGCAAAATGGGATGTCTGAAAATTATTGGAAAATTGCGTTTTTAAAAATATCTTTTAAAACGCAATTTTCCAATAAATCTTGGAGCTCCGATTTTGCGTCACAATGAAATTTGTAAACTTGTTTTATAAATTTCTTTCTTCTGGAAAATTAGCCGAGAAACCTAAATTTGCTAAAACTATTTTTACCACATAAGTCATCAAAATAATAAAAATAATCCCCGACATGTGATCGACATTGTTTTCTGCAGTGGTCAATTTTTACTCTTTGCGATCGTAGTTTTGCAATTACTTTTGACTTTGGCTAAGCCGGTAACGAGAGAGGATCGTTGAAAGAACTCATTAGCGTTCTTCCAAGACGATACCATCGGAGATGAGCAGATCCTTTCGAGGACCTCCGCGATCTTCCTGCGCCGAACGGCGGCCGAGGAGTTCGATCGTTAATTAGAACGCCGGACTCCGGGCAAAACGTGCCGTTGATCGTGTCGAATCGGCAAGGTAGCTCGCGGAAAATCCGAATTCGTTCCGCAATCGGCAAAAACGGCTGGGGATCGTGCTCCAAACTCGCTCCTTTCGACGGCCTCGCCGGAGAGGATCGCCGATTCGTCCCGGTAGAACAGAAATCGTTTGGTCCAAATCTCGACTCCATTTGGTCCAATCTCGGAATACGCGGTACGAAAAGACCCTTTGTGATTCTTCGTTCGTCAGCGGTCTCTCGGCATCGGCAAACAAGCGAAGAGGTCAATGGGAGTTTCGTTCCATTTGTCGCAAGAAAAGAAGATCGACAAACTACGCTCCCTTTGTCGTGCGTCTTTCAGCTCTTCTGGCATTTGTGTCCGCAAAACGACGGAAAGAAAGCCTCTTCGGGAGATCTCCTCGCCCTAAAAGCCCCGCGCGTACCTCGTACGAACTTTCCACGCAGTAAAAAAAAAAAATGTACTTTTTAAGACAACTTCATTGTTCACAAACGTTCAGAATTTTTATTTCTTAATTTTCCGATCCCACCAGCCGTTTCTAGTTTCACAAACAAAAGTACAAACTAAAATTGTTAATTAAACGAAAAATCAAGAGACAGCTTTGCATGGTTGCCACGGACCTGGAAAACCTGAAAAACTGGGAAAAGTCATGGAAGTCCGTGCTGCACGACATTTACATTTTTCGTTTCAGCAAACTTGTCGCCAATATACAGCTATATACATAGTCATATATATATATATATATATATATATATGACTATGTAGCGATATTATTTTCGTTGGGAACTTTTAATATTGTGTTATATTTACGTTATTTGTAATCGTCCTTTCCTACTCTGATCGATAGACGGATAGACGTCAGGGAATTCCTGTTGGAGAATTTCGTGGCAATCACGAAATTCTCCAACTTTGTCGCTTTGTATATTGAGACCTTAACAAACGACTTTGTCACTTATTTAACAAAAGTATTTTCGTTATAATCGAAAATACTTCGTATTTCGATTTTACGAAATCACTTTTAACTCTGCACCGAGCGAAATTCGCGCTTCTGCACGATCCCACGGACAGCCGCGCGCAACAGCGGTCTCGTTGATCTACCGACAAACGGAGGAAGGAAGTCGAAGGCCGGTCGGCATTCAGCGAAATCGCATCGAGCCAAAAACGAGAAACCAACCGAGTTCATCAGAGCGGGACGCCAAGGTTCTGCCGCCAGCCGGCTCGTGTGGACCCCTCGAGGAGTTCGCTCGCTTCTTTTTTCCTCGTATTTTTTTTTTCCTCGTTTTCTTCGATGACAAATGTCGCGCTTCCCCCTCTCCGATCTTCGCAGATGCAGCGGACACTGCTCGAGTGCATCGTGCGTGCTCCGTCGATCGGAGTTTCTAATTTTTTTTTTCTTTTTTTTTTGAGACACGCAAACACCTCCGCGGTTCTCCTCGATGTTCCGTGAACTCCGGGAATTCTCGTGACGTCAACGCATCTCGCTTAAAACGACGACTCCTCTGTGGATCGTTTATTATTCACGACGTGTGTTACAAACGTGCCGCCGTGGCTGTATTTTTCGACCGGCTTACATTTGCGAATCGCCGAGATCTTCGCTCGATAATACAATGACTCTGATGGATGAACGACGTCCGATATCACTGTACATACGGGCCAGCTGGTTCCTTCGATCCGTGGGCGAGAGGATAGTGAAATACAGCGGTTTAGGCTATTTCGATTAAGGCTGTAGTAGCGCGGACAGTTCGACCTCACGTGAGTTCGGAGAGAATTGCGAACGCTCTCGATGGGATAATAATCTTGAAAAAAAAAAAAATCAAACATGTGCTTGACTTTGATGAGAGAGAATTGCGAACACTGCTCTCTGAACTCACGTGAGGTCGAACTGTCGGCACCTTCCATGAGGAAGGTACCCGAAAAGATTGATTTTGCATAATAATAATTCCAAAATGTTATTAACAAGTGAATGAAAAAAAAAAAAAAAAAAAATTGTTCAACGAATCCGCCGGAAACTGAACTTTTTGTTCATACAAAATTAAACTAAAACAATTTGTTAATCCTTTATGTACACGTACGAATTTTTTCAGAATTTCGTGTAATTTTGAATGTATTCAGAAAAATGAACAAATCGTTTTAATTTTTTTTTAAGTTAGGTTTCCGGGTGATTTGTTGGGAATTTTTTTTTTTTTTCGTTAATTTTTTAATAACATGTTGGAATTATTATCACGCAGAATCAATCGTTTCAGCGCCTTCCGTATGGTTAATTTTTTTTTTCAGATTTTATATGCCGTCGAGAAGTGTTTGCAATTCCTCTCTCAGTTCTCTCCGAACACACGTGCTGTCAGACTGTCCGCCAAGTGCCACCTTAACGGTGTCGATGAACTGCCGCAGTCGTCGAAGAAAGTCAACTCTACGTTTTTTTTTATTCACTCTTATTTTTCTTTTACTCGCAATCATCTTTTTTTAATCGGTCATCAAGTTCGCCACTGAGCCGCGACGAGCGCCGAGTCATGAAATCGGATCGCGACGATCGCGTCTCTCGAGGGTGCAAAGTTTAATTCCCGCGTACGCCTCGACGTGCGAATGATACGCGATGAGGCAAAACAAAATGCGGTCTCTTAACCAACCGAGCCGGCGCTGCGAGCGATTCCGACGCTAATCAGTTCGTCACTCGATACGCCAGCCAAGAGCGCGTGCGTTTCGACTTTACGCAAATATGAGACGCACAAGGATAACATAAGCGTTCCATGCTGCATGATGGAATTCCCTGGATTCGTGAGATATTTTTTTTTTTTACTATCGAATTTCTAGCCATCGGTATCCGGATGCGATCGATCGAAGCCTCGACCTTGATTGCGCTCCCGCGCGCGCCCACGTTCTGAATTTACTTAACAGTACTGCATAACCGAAAAGTATAAAGATGGAAGCGCCGGTACATAATTCAGCGCGGCCTCCGGGACGCCCACACTTAACATTCGCTGTTGACGCTAGCGCGCCACGCAACTGTCAAGTATACACTCTTGCATATTGAGGGACACGCAGTTCGAGCGTCACATGTCAACATCACGGCGCGGTGTCTCATCGAACGCGTCACATGTTCGCGAGCTACGAAAATGACATTTTTTAGAGGGAAGAACAAAATTTTAATGTTAAAAATCGCAACATTCTCGGTACTCCTTTGAAAGCTGAGGATCCCTCGATGAGAATTTATCGTAGGATAAATTGGCAGATTTTTGGATGGAGTATGGAATTTTGAAACCGAGGATTTAGCGGAAATACGTCACTGCCGGTTTGAAAATCTTATTTTTCGGAAGTGACGTATCGTCAGTATGATATCACTTCCGGTCGATCAAACATAGATTCTCAAGCCGGAAGCGACGTACTTCCATTCCGCGTCACTGCCGATCGAAAACAATGAGATTTTCAAACCGGAAGTAATGTATTTCTGGTAGAAAAATCATTTTTTTTTTTTGTGCACAATTGTCCACAAAATTTTTGCGATACGTGTCAGACACATGTAAATTTTTTTTGGTTATTCGCGTATTTCGTATATACAAATTTTCATACGGGCCCCGCACGTCGAAACTTTGCCGACACCGAGATGCAGTTCCACAAGTGTTCGATCTATCGATGCTTATTTTTACCATCTCTTATTTTTCTTCCCCCCCCCCCCCCCCCACTCGATACTTCGTATCTTATTATACCGATCACGATCAACTCAGCCTCGTCTTGTTTAACAAAACAATGCTGCATTTGCAACAAAAAATTTTATTTGTACCAAACAGCTTTGAACATCACCACAATTCATGCAGTAAAAACTTATTTTCTGCAAATAATAATAATAATAATAATAATAATAATAATAATAATAATAATAATAATAATAATAATAATAATAATAATAATAATAATAATAATAATACAAAGTTTCATACAGGCCTTAGACCTCGAGACTTTGTCGGCACCGAGATGAAGTTCCACAGGTGTTCGATCTATCGATCCATATTTTTGATTATCTCTTATTTTCTACTTTTTTTTCCCACTCGATACTTCGTACCGTGTTATATCGATCACGCTCAGCCTTGTCATTGTTCGTTCCGTCTTTGTTCTGTTGCTCCCGGCTTCGTGCGCTCCGTCGCTCGTTCCTTAACAAATTTTATATCCACTCGACCTGCCTCGAGTGTCCCGAGGGGCTTTGGGCCACGGTTAATGCGCGTTCTCGCATCAAATTACTGCGCTATAAATCGCGTCGATCTCGATAACGGGTCACGTAAGGTTCGCGAGTTGTCCAAACGTTTCTCGGCGAGTTGTTCGAAGCTGGGTCGATGACTCGTAAGAGGTAGAGACTGAGTCGTCGGAAGGAACCGAGCTGCGGAGATAAGGCGGCACGAAGACGTGAGTAACCAATCTCGGTATACTGTATTAATAATTTATTGTATCCCAATAGCTCTCCCCCCCCCCCGCCCCCCGATTACACTCGGAATTGAATTTATGAGTAGCGCAACGTTCCGTTCAAGCGACATTGTATCCATTTTTGCGGTTGGATTGGTATTGAGAAAAAAACGTTCGAGGTTTTCGATGTAGAGTGTTGTCGCATTTCCGACCGGCTCGATAAAAATAATGCTTCGATGGCTCTTGGTTCGGCTGGTCGGGGGACATGATTGTGTGCATGTGTTCATGAGTGTGTGCATGTGTCCATGAGTGTGTGGGCGCGCGCATGTGCGCGTGTGCGTGTGTGCGCATGTATATGTGTACAAGTGTATGTGTGCATGTATATGTGCACATGTGTATGTGTGTATGTGTATGTGCACATGTGTATGTGTGCATGTGTATGTGCACATGTGTATGTGTGCATGTGCATGTGTACGGTTGTATGTGTGCATTGGTATGTGTGCATGTGTATCTATGCATTTGTATGTGTGCATTTGTATGTGTGTAAGTATGTGTGTGCATGTGGACGTGTGCAAGTATGTGTGTGCATTAGCCCTGGTGTTCGCCGCTCGAGGCGTGAGACAAAACAGATATATGCTCTAAAAGTACACACGAAGCAAATAACTGATAAGCTAGTGGCGATATCGCCACGACGCTATCTTCGACCGCCCGCGAGTGAGGTAGATAAAAGGACGCGAGGGAGTGTGTGGGTGTGTTTTTTTTTTATTGAAAGGGCGACTCTCGGCTCTTCTCTTTGGGTTCTACGATTAAATTCCTCTTTGCTATCCGTCCGCTTGTGTGAACTTTGAAAAGGTTATTGTCACGCGGGGCAAAATAAACCTCTTTAATCAATTTTTCGCGGTATAGAATTGTTTTTAATTCTCGTCTCAAACATCTCGTACTTGTGGACGATCAATTTTTGATACATGCACGACAATTTTGATTTCACGCGAGGTTCACGAGTATGTTTCGAAGTTCGAAGAATCGAGCTTGATTTTACCACGCTTGGAATTCTAGCCGCTCATTTTTTATTAAAAAAAATAGATTAATAAAAATCAAAAAAAATAAAAATTCAATGAAGAAAACCTAAACAAACTGGAGCGACTCAATGTGATAGATGACAGCATCATCGAGCCCGCGAGATGTAATCGGCGTAAGAAAACCGAACATAGAGCATGGAATATCATTCCATCGTTCATAGGCAGGAGCAGAGGTGGGACGAAACAAGGCGAGTATGTAAATGGAAACCATATCGCGCACGACGGCGCTCGATGTGTGACTCTCGTTACCGCGGGCGTCGACGGAGGCTCTCGCGCGCCGCACCGGAGAGCACGACGTTCCGCTGGTGCATCGCGCGGGGGCGCGAGACTCGTTGCGTAAAGCGCAATTACCAATGTTTGTGCTCGTCGCCGGAAAACGGGAGCGGGGCTTTGGGCGTAGACGTCACGAAAAAAAAAAAGTTGTAAAGTCGAAAGCTCTCGTCGGCTACTCGTCATTGAGGAGAGCTCGCGAGGCGAGTTCAAAGCAGATCCTTCGGAGTGGAACTCCTTCACGAACAAAAAATCGCTCGCGGACTGCCAAAGATTTTTTTTTTTTTATTTCAATTCTACTTTAAATTCTTAGAATTCCATATGACATTCAAAAACTTCTGCCAAACGTGAGTTTCAGGAAAAAATTCGAACATTTCTCGATGGGATAAAAGCCTGAAAAAAAACAACCATACGGGAAGGTGCAAATACTATTTTTATGAAATTATAATTCCAAAATGTTATCGATAAATTAACGATACAAATAATTGTTCAACAAATTTCCCGGCAACTTAACTATTTTTTTCCATGAAAATGATTCGTTTATTTTTCTGAATACGTACAAATTTTTTCGATATGTTTTGTAATCTTTGAAAATTGCGTTTTTTCTATGTTCAAGCTATGTGAAAGAATGCATTTTTCAAAGATTACAAAGTTTTCTGAAAAAATTCATTCGTATTCAAGAAAAAAAAAACGAATTATTTTTGTGAACGAAAGTTACCGGGTAATTTGTTGAACAACGATTTTTATCTTCAATTTTTTAATACCAAATTGGAATTATTATTTCACAAAAACAATCTTTGCAGCACCTCCCATATACTTGATTTTTTCAGATTTTTATCCGGTCGAGTACCACTCGGACTACCATAAGGTTATAACTCCATTCGGGATTGAAACAATAACATCGTTTCAATCCCGAATGGAGCTATGAGAATTGAAAGAAAAATTAAGATATTTTTTTTTCTATGGCAGCTCGCAAGCGAATTTGACTTGAGTCATTGATATTTTTTTTTCAATGTTCGTCATCTGACCTGTCTCGTACGGTAATTGGCTGCTCACCGTATACCTATTATATCCGCTTCGTTTCAAATTATTCTTCACGCGCCATTAGTCTCGGGATAAAACTGCTAACGCAAATTTATTAGATTCCTGGAAGTCGTTTATCTCGCTATATTAATCGATAAAGCCGTATCGCATCTCGTAGCTGGGAATTCTGGGCGAAGAGGAAGATAAAAAAAAAAAAAATGGGAAAATATTAGTCGACGATTCTACGTAATCGGTCGACGATACGGGGAGCCTTTGGTTAATATGCGCAACGAGTTGCTAGCTCGGTTTGTGGACTTCGAGGAATCGTGCGAGATAAATAAATCCATGTGCGAGCGAGCGGGTTTTGCTTCGAGAGGTTGAACTCGTAATCCGAACCGATAGGAGATTATTGCATCGGTGTAAGATGACGTTGCGCGGACCGTTCACTCGTTGTCATTTTGCTCGGTGATCGATACTCGAAACGACATCGGCCCAACATTGTCGCTGGCTTTATGTATTGAATGACCAAGGACGCCAGCTGCGACCGAGCGAACCAATATGAAGGGAATGTGGAAAGATATCTTGTATTGGATAGTTCGCGAGTGCACGCGGCCCACACACGTCGCTCGGAATCTGCAGGTATTATATTAATCGATCTATTTATAGATGTCGAATTATTCAATTTTTTTTTCCGCGATACACCGGAGGGAAAAAATGATCTGTTGCAGACCTGGCGAAGATAAAGTTTGTACCTTTGACAACCATTTTTCGTCCCAATGTCTACGAACTTGATCTTGTTTAAATTGTGAATAATATTTGTAAAAAGGTGCAAAGTAGTTTGCAGACGGGTTCCTCATTTGTTAAAATTTTGCGCATGGCTCTCTCTATGAGAAATTTCATTGGTAGATTTTTTGGATATCTCATATAGGAAGTTATACGCAAAATTGTAATAAATGAGAAAGCCATGTGCAAATTACTGCGCATCGTTTGCTTTTTTATGTGGCTTACGAAACCGCGAATAATATTTTGCGTCCGTTGTTGAGTAGGATTTCAAAAAAAAAAAAATGCAGAACCTTTTAAAATTTTAACGACTGGGTCGACTCGTGCTAAATTAATAGGGAAAAGTTGATGTTTATCCACTTCTGTAGAAAGTTTCAGCCCGATAGCTCAAAACTTGCGTAGAGCGCGAGCACACATTTTTCGAAATGAAAACCGACAAAAGGAGAACGAGTGTTTCAATTATTGCGTAAATGATAACAAACACAGCCACTGCTCTACTCGCGTGCCAAATTTTAACCTGATTGCTAAAGCCGTTCTTGAGTTATAGGCAGTTGAATTGTACAGATCTAACATACACGTTTTGGAACATTCCGAATATGTTTATTAAAAAAAAAAAAAAAAAAAAAAAAAAAAAAAAAAAAAAAAAAAAAAAACTTCCTCTACGAGGAAGCAAAATCAACTTGAAAAAAAAAAAAAAAAAAAATTGTGGACGTTTGCGGACGAGAAACGAACCTGTTTTACTGCGCGATAATTCTCTATGGTCGGAAATTGGTGAAATATGTCCTGGACAATTGGACGGTCCATCTTCCCTCTCCGGGATGGAGAGAAAAAAAGGTCCGAGGCTACCTGGAGCAACCTGAACGAAATCCGAATTTTCTGCTTGGCAAGGAGCGCGAGGGATGCAGCACGCACGGAACCGAACCGGCGAAGGAGGAGAGACCAGTACAGAAAACGATAATGAAGAGTGAGGATAATAACGAAGGAGGAGCGGAGCTCCGATCTTCTCCGAAGTACCTCGTGAGGGGGAGCGAGTGGGACAACCAAAAGCGTAATATCTCTCGCTGCGTGTTTCTTCCCTTCCCACCGCGAGGTGGTCGTTCTCGTTCGATTTTTCCTCGAATCGCTGGTAGCCATCTCGTAAGGTCCTGCGAAAGGAATTCCGAGGGCGAGTAAGCTCACGAAGAGTCCGGGACGCTCGGAGACACACACGGAATCTCCGAATCGTTTCGGATCTCCGACGGAGCTGCGGGGGGAAAAAAATCGTCGAGACCCATGGAATTTATCGAGAAATTCTTCGATCTACCGCGGTATTCCTCGATCGATTTGGAGACGAAACTTTTTAGCTTCACCGTAAAGAAAAATAAATAAAAAAAAAACATTTGTTTGAAGATTTGTACACAGCACCTAAATGAAATTTTTCGCAAAAACTCGTCCCTTTTTATGGGGGTTAAATTCTCTAGGGATTGAATTTTTGATCATGGAATGAAAATTATTTAATTCGACGAGCCAAATTTTCCGATGATTGAATTTCAACACCTGGAATGAAATTGATTCCACTCTATGAGCAACATTTTCTACTACTCGAATTTTAGTTCGTGAAATGGAATTTATGCCAATTCACGTGCAAAATTTACCGTGCATCTCCAAGCAAGTTCAACAGAACTTAACAGTGACGTCGCGTCTCCCGGAGAGAAGGTTCATCAAAGAATCCGAAGAATGCTTTTAGCTCCATCGACGTGAGAAGCCTACGGATGTTCGGCTTTCCCTAATTTCCCCCTGGTCGCTTAAAATTTTCCGAGCCCCACGGCGAAACCTCGAGTGCGACTATTGTCGAGGCTTCGCGCAGGCCGGTGAAAGAATCAATATTTTCTTAGAACCTCAAAGACCGTTCGGGTTTGCGGGTTTTATGTTGATGCAAGAATTTCGTTCCTTCTCGTACGCACTCGCCTGCGGTATTATTCCAGCGATGGATCGTGGAACGGCGTAGGCCTAGGAATCCGTGAAACGTGTTTATTCACCTCGAGTTACCGAAGCCGGAAGGCCGATCGCCATAATTGAAGAGGCGGCAAGAACGGGGAGAGGGAGGAAAGGATCGGCCCTACGGCGATACATCGGTTCCTCGGCTTCGACGAGTATCTTCGAGTAAGAGTACCTTGCAGCGAGGACGCGCACACCAGCTGGGCCTCCGACCGGCTCCCTTTGTTCGATCGGGCTCCCTCCCGCCGGTAAACCTCTCATTTCGTTGCTCCCATCGGTATATGCGAGCGGCTCTCCTCCTCTCGCCGCCTCTGCTGCCGTTCGCCAGGTAAAATTACCTGCGGAGGAGCCAAGCAGGTGGTCCCGGCGTGCCGCATCCACTCGCTTCGCATGGCGACTCGCACGGAGGGCCAAGAAGGACGCGCGACACCCCCGGGGCCGAACGCACACCCAAGGGACTCGAGGAATCAAGCATCCTGAAAGGAAACCCGTGCGGCCGGCACGGGACCCTCTCTAAATCCACTAAATCCTCAAATTCCACGTGCACAGGCCCTTCCGAATTTCTCCGGTAAAATCTGCACTACGGTGACGAGGCCTCATAGCGAGATGAAGAAGGAGTTTTTTTTTTTTTTCTCTACATATAGAAGGAAAGATGGGAAAGGAAATTGGTCCATCGCACGCGTTTCCGGGAACACCGTTGAAAATGTTGGCGATAGTGACACACAAAATATTAAAATTTTTACGCATAAACCGTTAAACATACTGTAACGATTGTGGGAATGAATAACGAGCGTATTAGGTTTTGGGGCGGATATTATTGGTATAATCGCGGCTAGGTATCTCGACTATCAAGTGTCAAACGTCTCTACTCTCTGAAAAGTCCGGTCAAGACTCTTTTATATGACGATCGATCTTGCATCGATCGTTCGTTAGTTCGTCAATTGTCAAACCTAACTAATATCGTGTGTCTTAACGAAGTCAGCTACATATTCGTTACAACAATAAAGATCTTAAACCGGTAAACCGTATTGAATTTAATATATGTAATATAAATTGAATACACGAAAGAGCGATAAAATTAATTGATCGGTAAACTTGTAAGATTGTCATTTTGTTATACCTATCGGTAATTTTTACTCAGGCTGGTGCATTAAATTTAATCTATCGGCATGAATTATCCATAAAAACTTCATATTCTGCACATAAATGTTCAAGACTTATTTTTCGTTTTCTTCTTTTAGCGATGTAAAATACAGAAAAAAAATTACTCATCGGTGACTATTTAGCATTTCACTTTTTAATTTTCTGTTTCTCGAATTCATTGTCTCTATTCGTGGTCTTGGTTTTTTACCGCGAATTCTTTCACTTTGCTTACCCGCATAAGGTATAAGTGATAGACCGGAAACAGAACAGAGCCAATGTTTCACGTGTAGTATGTTTCTATATCGAAGAATCGAGCTTGATTTTACCACGATCGCAATTCATTTTCTGTTTTCAAATAAAATCAATAAAAATAAAAAGTCAATTTAAGAAATCCCCAACAAACGAGAGCAACTCAACGATACCTCACAAAATCGAACCCGCACGAGGAAATCGGGAATAGATTTTTTGTTTGTCGATTTCGTCGCCCCCTTTTCGCGGGCTTGGTTATTCTGACGCGAATACTTTTGGTTTTTATCCGCACCAGGTGGAAGAGATTGTCCGGATATAGAACGGAGCCAATGAATTTTTCCTAAAACGTTGATACGCGCCATGAGCCGTCCACAGCCCTCATTAGATAACGCGCGAACAATGTAACGGTTATAACGTGCGTAGTTTTCATCGTTCGCGAAAAGCAGACGGCGACGTTGACGCTCGCGTCGAGATATCCTTCATTCTTATCAGCAATGCGTTACGTATACATATCGGAGCGGATATGTGGGTAAGGGGCATGTAGGTAGCGAGGAGACTGTCTCAGGTGAGCGCCTGTGCTCGGCGACACGTATGAGCCATGTCTGACAACGCCCGTTGTGAATCTACTAGCGCGCTCCTACTCTACGAGCCGAAGCAATGCGAGGCATTGCACTGCCTTTGGCTTTGCGACGACTCGCTTAGTAAATTTTTTCTAAATAAATCTTTACCCTCCCTTCCATCACCGGTCGAACACAATATTGGTTCTTACACTCTGCCTCGCGACCGGCGCTGCATTAAACGGCGATTGCGAGCGCAAACTCCAAGATCCCTCGATCGGCTTCCTCATTTGTTACAATTTTGCGCAAAGCTTTCTCCGTGAGAAGGTTTATTGGCCGATTTTTGGCTCCCTCGTAAAGGAAGCTGTACGCTACATTGTAATAAATGGGAAAATGTCTTGCAGGACATCTTGCAGGACATCTTGCCGAATGTCTTGCCGAATGTCTTGCCGAATGTCTTGCCGAATGTCTTGCCGAATGTCTTGCCGAATGTCTTGCCGAATGTCTTGCCGAATGTCTTGCCGAATGTCTTGCCGAATGTATTGCCGAATGTCTTGCCGAATGTCTTGCCGAGTGTCTTGCTTGGTATCTCTGACCCCATTAAGACATAAAGCAAGATATCCAAGAAGATAAAAAATCGGAAAAATCGGATGTCTAACACCGTAAATCCACTAGCGCGCTCCTGCTCCACGACTCGAAACAATGCGAGGCATTGCATTGCCTTTCGCTTTGCGACGACTCGCTCAGTACATTTTTTCTAAACACATTTTTTCCTCACTTCCATCTTCGGTCGAACAATATTGGTTTTTACGCTCGGCCTCGCGACCGGCGCTGCATTAAATGGCGATTGCGAGCGCAAACTCCAAGATCCCTCGATCGGTAAACACGAACTCGAGGATTCTTTGCTATCTGGTCGAAAAAAAAGAGAAAAAAATAAAAAATTCATCTTACAAATAGTTCTGCAGGGTACACAGAGTCTGCAGTCTACCGGATGAATTTATGTACGGTATGCGCGTAGAATAATCTGTGCGCCGGCGCACCGCATTTACCTTTCATTCTTTATTTTCCGCGGGCAATCGCGACCGATGAACGGCGACGGTATAAAGTGCGCGATATTGTAGCAACAACGATAGCCCAGTGCGCGCTCGCTGCGATGTGAGATAATTTATCGCTAATTATGATTAGCGAGAAGCGGCGCGTGTCGCGGCCGGCGCTGCTAATAAATTGCATCGCGATTGCGCACAACCGAGCGGCTAAAATGAGCTTCTTCCCCTTTCGCGGTTTATGCAGTTTCTCAAGTGCAAAAATGATCGCGCCGCCGGCCCGCAAGATACGTCGAAACGCTGGATGCGTACAATTGTTTTTTTTTTTTTTGTCGCGACCGAACTCCATCGGGTCGATAGATTTTTGATAAGAAAATACGACCAGCGATAAAACGCACGGCAGCGACAGCCGCAACACTTTTGTCATACAGCGCCGATAACTGTCAGCGGCAGCGATAAAGAAAAAAAAAGAGTCGCGTTGTCGCAGCGGAGCGGCGCACTCCCGCGGCTCCTTCAATGCCACATCGACAGGGAAATACCGAGGCGTACGATAACCATTTTTTTTTACGATATAAATACTGGAACAGGGAAATGGAGCAAAAGATTTTGAGGCTGGAGAGCCTGTTGTTGGATAGGTTGATAGATATATATATACATATATTTTTTTTTATTCCACCGGAAAATCGATAATCGCGTGACAATCAGTCAATAACTCGGCAACATCAATGGCAATTACACAATCGCATAATACGATCAGGCACGCGATTTTTTTTTGTTTTCAACTATTTTCCTTTCCAATTGACGTGTGTGCCAGTTATGGAAAATCTACTAGCGATAAATTTAATTATACAAGAATTAGTTCCGAATGCATCGAAGCAAATTCTTCGCCCCGTACGTGCGAATTCTATTCGACAAACTATTTTATTTTTATTTTTTTTTCTTACGGTTTAGAAAATGTGCTTTCCATAATCTTGTCCGCGAAACCGTTCGTACAGTCGAGAACTTTCAAAGCCTTCATTGTCGAGCGTTGAACAACAATAAACGCAGTTTACATTCCGACTGATAGGGAGCAAATATAATGAACGATAAAGAAATTCGTGGACGAAAAATGTTTTTCGAAGGCATTGAAGCAAATTCTTTACTCCGTATGTGAAAATTCCATTCGGCAAAATAGATTTTTTTTTCGTGTTTTAAAAAAAAGTGATCGATCCAGAATCGTACCCGCGAAACCGTTTATAGAGTCGAGAATTTCAAACAAATGATTCTTCGATCATTCTCAGGCGTTAAACAACGATAAACTCAGTTCGCGATCCGACTGGTACGGATCAAGCGGGGAATTCAGCACGAGCTACCTCGTTTATATTTAAATAGCAAGGTAGGTCATTGCGTATACGCATAGTAATAATAATCATTATAATGACCGTTGCGTCACGTTGAGCGCGTTACATACTCGGTGATTGAATGAAACGCGCGCGGTCACGTGACCGAACGAGTAAATTCGTCGAAACTCCGGCGCCAAAGGACGCACGCGAAACGGAATTAAATCCACTTATGTGCGTACAGTGAAACACCGATAAATGCTCCGTTTCTTCGAAACATTTTAATTTTCTCTTCGCGCCTCTCGCGAAGCGACGAGCCCGTCTATTTAGTTGCAACTCGCCATCTGCGGGTTCGAAAATTTAATCCGGGCTGCATTCAACGAGGTTCGACTGTAGCTCGGCTCCGACTGCGGCGGGCGCGCCGCTGCAGTTGCGGAACGGCTAAAGAACATCCCAAAGGCCGCGGCGTGTCCGTCCACTACGCACTGTCACTACGAAATGCGAAGCGTGCATGCACTCGGCTCATGCTCAGCCTCTACCAGGTACCGAGCGACAGACAGACTGCTCTAAGGCTTGTCTCTCGACAACTTTCCTACATTACGGGATTCTGTATAGGGTGAGTCGGGGTGATATGGACATGCTTTTTTGAGCAATTCAAATCGGAGGTTTGACGTTGAGAAAGCCTTGAGATTTTTGTCATAATCAACCCTAGAAACATCGAATTGAAGTAATTCACTCAGAATTACCTCTGTCAAATCTTTCAAATGCCAAAATAAAAAGAAAACGGTTTTACTGGCCATGTCACCCGGAAGCTGCGGGCGATATATAAATTGGGCATTTATTGTAACAACGAACCGAATGAACACAAAAAAAAAATAACACACTACATCTAACGCGCTAAACATAAAGAGCGTAAAAATAATGTGAAGAAAGTGAGCCAAAAATCGAATAGAAATTGGAAAATAAGCAAAAAAATAAAATAATAACGTAGCACACGAACTCGAGTCACATCAGACAGGATCAAGTACTGACGTAAGGAGCAAGCACCGACGCCTGTACATACAATCTTATAATTTTCGGTGCAATCATATTTTACCAACAGACACTAAAAACTGGGCAAATGGCAGTGCCGTTCGGTTGTTACGTTAAAATTATATTGGCGGTCGCCGTATCACCCGCGCGGCCATATCATCCTGACTCATCCTAGTTGATGCCGCGTGCGTAAGCTCGGCGAACTGCGACCGCTTCCACCGACACACGTCAAAAGAAGAACAAAAATTTATCCTGGAGTGAAGAGCGTCTCCGTCTTATCTCTGCGCACGTTTTTTCCCTTCGACGACACAGGATGAATGATAAACGAGGAAAATCTTTTGGTTATTTTTTTTTTTTTTTCCTTGAGGTGCGAATCTCGTATCTCGATTGAGAATACTTGTTAGCCGGTAGACGAAAATTCCAATCGTTTCTCGCGAGCCGTCTCGATGACGCGATGAACCATGAGCGGCACACCTTCGCATTGTATAAACTTCGATTCTATTTTCTCCTCTCTCGATCGTTCGGAGCTCTCGTAGTTTTATGTCTCACTGCACTCCGCGCTTTTCGTCCTCGCATTAAAACGACCGGTGACAAACGAATGGGCGTAACTCACGCGGTTTTACTTGCCAAGTCCATTGATTTTTTTATTTAAAAAAAAAAATGTTAAATAATTTTTTTTCTCGGTGATAAAAAAAAAATTAATCGAAAAACCCCCACGATAGTTAGTTCTTGAGGGTGTTCCGAACTTGTGAAAAAAATCCCAGACTCGTGTGTAACAATATTGTAAGAGGAGTTTCATTTAATCTAAAAGTAGAAAATATGAAAAAATAGTATCGAAGAAAAATGAAATTCCGACGACGACGTTTGCGGATTCGGAACTGGTGATTTTTTCACACGAACAGAACGTCCCTGCGAACGGTCAATCGTGAGAAATTTTCAATTCCATTATTTCATTATCGAGAATAAAAAATAAATCGAACGACGTTGGACCGTTCTGTTTCTCTGCTGCGCGTATCGGCTTAATCATCGCTCGCTCGCAGTCCGCAGTCGAGTAGCATCTGCCGCGTGGCACGCACGATGCTCACATAGGGACGGCGAATCAACACGTAAGCATAGAAAGCTGCCGCCGCTGTTGGGCATTCGTCATCTCCACTCTTTATTTCATACCCGTCCCGTTTCTTTCCCGCCTCTCCATCTTTCATCATCGATGTCTTTTCCTTTTTTATCACTCTCATTCCCACTGGCTCTCCCGCTGCTCGCGACGTTAGCTCGCGCGGCGCTTCCTACGGGGCAAAACGGCCCTCAATTCGACATCGGACTTCTTTCTGCCCGGAGAAAGATAAAATAAATATGTTTTTTTTTTTTTTTTTTATGCGCTGCGGTTTCGCAACGGTCTAATTTCACAATCCTCTTCGTTGGCTTTCAATGAAGAGACTCACTTTAGGTCCTCCTCAGAACGATGTTTATTTGATCCATAGTCGAATTTCAAAACAGATACATGTCAATATATCTCTGAAATATATTACTTAAGCCACGTTTTATCATTCTCATTTTTTCCTTGTAACATATTGTTTCTTTTCATTACGATTATTTCTTTCTTAGCGGGTGCTATTCTTTGTGCTCGTCTCGACAGAACATATCAAAGAGAAGCGCAAAGAATAGCACCCGATAAGAAAGCGACAATCATAATGAAAACAGGTAATATAAGCAAAAAAAAAAAAAAAACAAGAATGATAAGACATGAGCAATAAAATAATCGCCAACGATTCACAAACGTCCACAATACTTTTCATGTTAATTTTACAAAAAAAAAAAAATCTTGTCCATCTCACAAAAATGTCTCTTAATTTTACGAATATTTTTTGCAAAATTAACAACACAACAGTTGCGGAACTTCTTGGACATGTTTATTAAACGTACAAATATTTTTAACTGTGTAGCTGAAGCAATATAGGTCAGAAATATATGGACATGTATCCGTTTTGAAATTCGACTATAGAGAAAACAAAAGTCGTGGCGAAGGGGGCGCTGAGCAGGGTCGAAGCGCAAAGTGACTCTCTTCACTAAAAGCCAAAGAAGGATTATGAAATTAGACCGTTCCGAAGCCGCAGCACATCAAAGAAACGTTTTTTTTTTTTTTTTTTTTTTCTCATCGGTCCCAACATTCGACAACTGTGGTCCGTTTTGCCCCGCTCGGCCCCCCCTACTCCGATGCCGAACTCTCGCTCTGACATTCATACGCTCCGCTTGCTCGCGCTGGTATGTTCCGCTGCTATAACACAACCCATCAGTGTGTATTCCGTACGGAGGACACCAGAGCCGCGGTTTGCACGTCTCCCATTCGCTCCGAAAGCATCGGAGAGTTATCTCGCGTATCCGGCACGACGTGTGTACCGCCAGTGTGAGTCTCTCGCCCGAGTTCGCCAGTGTAAACAAGTCGCGAGCCGGAGAAGAGCGGAGAAATTCAACTCGCAGCGCAGTTCGCCGGCTTCCACTGCAGTGCATTGTACGAATCCCGCTTCCATCTCTCTTTCTCACTTCGCTCACCATACGCGCGTCTCTGAGCTTACGAGAGTTTACTCTCATCGTCGTCGCGTCTCCTTCGGAGCTCGAGTGAGTTCTTTCCTCGCGAGTTTCTTGCAGTGCTGCGCTCGACAAGACCGAGACGAGGTGCGCACTCGTGACGCTGAAGAGGCGTCGAGCAATCTTTTTTGTTTTTTTTTTTGTTTTTGTATTTGTGTTGAGGGTAAAGTTGCTTCCTCGCGTGAATCGGCGAACAGACTTCCTGCTTCGCGTCTTTTCGGCCAGCCGAGCCGCACTTCCGGTCCGAACGCTGAAGGTCCTTTTTTGCGGATTTTGTAACTCAAGCCCCGATATTTGGTTACGTGGGCGCCGGCGATACCGCTCCGGATTGCACTTGATTCGAAGCTCATAGGGGGAAAAAAAACAGCATTGGGCGTTTAATCATTTTCTTTTTTTCTGCTAATTTTACAATGTTGACAAACGCGCAATTTGCACGTTTAATCATCTTATTTTCTTTTTATTCGGTGTATTTTTACGATGTTGTTGAACGTGCCGTTTGCACATTCAACAATATCGACTGAGCTCACCGACATAAAACAGATTTTCGATATTTCCCGCAAAGTGTTTTCGGACTGCTCTTGTTTTAAAGCACTCCTTTCGTAATGTCTGACGCAACTTAGTATGTTCGAGAGAGGAATGAGAGAGATTACAAACACTTCTCGATGGAATGAAAATCTGAAAAAAATCGAGCATACGTAAGGTGCTGGAAAGATTGTTTTTGCGTAATAATAATTCCAAAATGTTATTAACGAAGTACTGAAAAATACAAATTTTGCAACAAATTGCCCGGCAAACCAATTTTTTTTTTTATACGAAAATGATTTGTGAATTTTTGTGAATATGTAAGAATTTTTTTTCAGAATTTTATGTAATGTTTGAAAATTGCGTTTTTAAACAAATTTTAACATAAAGAGAACGTAATTTTTCAAACATTACATAAAATTCTTTAAAAAATCATACTTATTCAAAAAGTAACAAATCATTATCATCAGAAAAAAAATGAGATTGCCGGCTTTGTCAATGACATTTTCGAATTATTGTAATGCACAAACGATATTTTAAGCACCTTTCGTACGCTTGATTTTTTATTTAAAAAGATTTTTTCAGATTTTTATCGAATCGGGAAGTGTTTGTAATTCTCTCTTATTCCTCTCTCAAACGTAGGCAGCGTCAAACATAACGAAAGGACTACCTTAAGTCCGAAAATATAAACTGTTATGGAAGCGGATTTGACTTCAGAAGCGTAGCACTTTGTTATTGTCACTAATCGCATACACTGTATAACTCGTGTATGTGAAAATACGATCTACAATACCATCATAAATAAACATAAATAATAAATAAACCGTAAGCAAATAAAGATTGTTTTTGCCGCTGTGTAGCCTCTCGGACTGTTTGATGATTGGATATTTTTTATTATATTTTGTCTTTTTCAAATTGAAGATAAGCGAGGCACGATGAAGGGTCGAGCAGCTCTGCTGCTGGTGACGTTCGTGTTCGCCACGGTGCAAGCGAAGACGACGACGCAGGCCAATCCGACCACCGAATTTGAGGAAAAGCTCGAGGAACACCTTGCCAGGATCGCGACTACGGAAGGTGCGGGCAAAGTATCGCCGAGTACGGCAAGTCCTGGAAACGCCAAGGACGACCAAATCGCCGCCGAATTTATACAACCGTTGGCCAATCCCAAGGACATACTCTTGCAGGAAATTCGTTCGTTGGACGAGGACGCTTCGACGGACAAAGTGAGCTCCGAACAGCTTCCTTGCTATTGCAACCGATATAAAAAAAAAAAATAAAAAAATAATCTTCAATTTTAATGTTTAATTTATGAACCGTTTCAAAGCAGATCCAAGAGGAATTGGCAAAAGCCATCAAAGCCGAGGCTCAGAAGACAAGACCTCGCGTCTCGACGACCGCCAAGCCGCGAGTCAAGATAAGCATCGTGCCAAACAGCATCGACGATGACGGTATCAAGAGCCACGGCGAGCTGGACGAAGATCGCGCGCTGAAGGCCCTCAAACAGGCCGAGACCGAGCTCGCCTTCGACGAGGAAACTAACGAGGACAGCGACGAGGACACCGACGAGGAGGATGCCGACGACGAGTACGACGACGAAGACGACGACGAGGACGAGGATGACATATCCGACGAGGAGGAGATCATGACCGAGTGCCCGGACTATTGCAAATGCTCCGGGCAATACGCCGCTGCGACGACAGCAAAGTAAATTCCTTTTAGAATGAAACTCAATTTTTTTTTTTTTTTTTTTTTTTTTTTTTTTTTTTTTTTATACACGAGGAACTTTGGTTAAGCTACAGTAAATGCGTAAAAACGCATGCATATTTCGTGATTTTTTTCCTCGGTAAATTTCCTCGTTGTCGATTTAATTTGTTCGTGGTGGAATGAGACTATATTGAAGAACATTTAGGAATTTTTTCATTCAATTTTATTGTCATTCTGTATTGTTTTTATCGGTCGGCGTAAAGAATTTTTTTTTTGGAAATTCATTTGCGGTGTCCCTGATTTCAACTTGACATTACAGCAGAATCAAATGAATGTAATTGTGTCTTAACAGATGATATTCAACGCGGCATTGACAAGGGGACAAAATTAATTTAAAAAAATTGGAAAAATGGTGGTCATTTGAAGAAAAAAAAGTCGAGTTTTACCCATTTTTTCACACTTCGAATCATTTAAAAAAATAATGTTTTATTATTTTTTTTTAAATATGAGACCATCAAGAACTAAAGAATCTATTGAAGTACATCTGAAAATCACGTTTTGAGAAAAACGCCTTCAAAGTTCAGCCGTGCCGTTGCTCAAGCGCTCCGCCACTTCAGAATATTCTTAACACTATAAACAATTAGAACCGAAATGGGAATTTTACTCTGGTTAAGCCCTTAAACGCGTAATTTCTTTGAATTTTCAGATGCAGCAAGCTCATCGACAAACAAAACTTTGGACCGGGAATCGCGCGTCTGATGATCGAGAACGCCGGCGAGATAAATCTGGGGCCTCACGCCCTTCGAGCCCGCGGTCTTCAGCAGCTGGAGTCCGTGACGATCGTCGACACGAGAATCGCCGCTCTCGACAGAACTGCCTTCGACGGAATTGATTATCTGTTCGCCGTGAACCTGACGAGAACCGCCCTCATCGACGTGCATCCCGACTACTTCCAGAACAACACTCAGCTGAGCCTCTTGACGATTTCCGGTCAGCCACTCGGGCCAGCCGGCTCCAACTTCGCCAACGACTACGTGCTTAACGCCCCGAGCGTTACCGAATTGGATTTCTCCAACAACGGGATAACTCGTCTGCCACGCGCGGCCTTCTCGAAAATGCCGAATCTCGCTTACGTTAATTTGAAGAACAACAGGCTGAGGAACGTTCAGAAATCTATTCTCGAGCCGATGGATTCCCTGGTCGAACTCGATCTCTCGGGCAATCTGTTCGTCGAGATTCCAGCCGGTGCCCTCGACGGAAGAGAACTCGAGACTCTCCGCATTGCCTGTGAGATACATTTGGATTTTTATTTTATTTTATTTTTTTGCATCTTCCAAGCGATCTGTCGATCGATCGATTTTTGGTATTTTTTTTTATTGTTATTTTTATTTTTATTTATTTATTTATTTTTTTCAGCAAACAACTTAACTTCGTTGAATCTGCGACAAGCCCCGAAATTGGAGAGCCTCGACGCTTCGAACAACAGAATAAAGTTCATCACCAAGGACGATCTTGCCGGCGCGCCGGCCCTGCAGAAATTGTATCTTTCCTCGAACGGCATAAAGAGAATTCATGAACACTCGTTCTCGATACTCGATCAGTTGACTCATCTCGACATCAGCGACAACCACATCGCCAATCTGACCGAGCATCATCTGCGGTCCAATGCGAGACTGCAAGTTCTTCTCATGAACAACAATCCCGGAATTCGCGTTCTTCCGGTATTCAAGATTATCGGCTACGAGTACGACACTTACAGGTAAAAAAAATCTGATGAAAATCGGAATGCTTATTTCAATTATTGCGTAAATTGTAAAAAAACAAAACAGAGGCACCTAACTGCGCTACATGCGCGCCAAGTTTCAACCCGATTGATAAAACCGTTCTTGAATTATGGGGTCGAATTTTAAGACGTTAGGTTGAACTTAAGATCGCTCTAGAGATTGAAGTTTGGCCCGAACTTAAGTTCGGACTTAACATCGAACTCGAACTACAATCGAATGTGAGATTAGACTTTAGCATGAAATCAAAGTCGAGCTTAAGATTGATCTTAAGTTCGGGCGAAGTTTCGGGCGAAGAAGTCGAAGGAATGAAGTTTGGACGAAACTTCGATCTTAAGTTCGATCTCAAGAGCGTTCTTAAGTTCAAACTAACGTCTTAAAATTACACCCATAGACGGTTGAACTTTGCAGGCCTGACACACCCACACAAATACATCCAGACATTTTTTTCTTAATGTGATTTTTCGATTTTTTGCAACATTCTGAATACGTTTCCATTAAAATCTTAAAGGAAGCAAAAATGTCAAAAATATTCGAAACGATGGAATATTTTTTTGGGGCTCCGCTGATCACGCGTTTGGTGAAATTTTCAGCGTCTTCCAGTTCGAGTGCGCAAACTGCGGTCTCGAGACCATAATCGAGGGAACTTTCGACGCTATGCCAGCACTGACGCGACTGAATCTGGCGAGAAACAATCTGACGGCACTGCCAGTCGGTCTCTTCAGGCCTCTGTCGTCTCTTCGGGAACTCGATCTCTCGGACAACTTGATAAAGGCTCTCGAACCGAAGATGTTGGTCGGCGCTCGATCACTCTCGAGACTCAGCCTCGCCGGCAATGGTTTGGTAACTCTCCAAGTGACACCCTTCCTGCAGAGCCCCAGTCTCACCCGCTTGGACGTCAGCAGATGCATGCTCCGTAGAATCTGGAGTGAAGCTAGACAGCCACTTAAATCACTTCGGTGAGTTTTGACGTACAAATATGAACGAGAAGAATAACGAAGCTTTAGGAGAGTAAACTTTTGAATCATTGAACGACTCATACGATTTGTAACAGTCGTAAGTGGGAATTTTTTTCGCACCCTTAGGATCGATCGTGAGGAATTTCCGATCAAATTTATTATCAAATTCTTTTTTTACTTCGTTTTTTTTTTTTTGGCCAAAGTCTTCCCTTCGGAAATCTCAACTTGGATATTTTTTTATTTCCTTAAAATTCGATTTAAGTAGCTGGAGAGCGACTCAAGTCGCTTTAGTGACTTTTGGTGTAGAAAAATGAACAAGAAAAATAACGAAATTTTCAGGAGAATTGATAAACTTTAGAAACTTTTTAATAATCCAACGACTCCTACAATTTTCTATATTCGTGCCTGGAATTTTTTTCCGATGCTCGGAACACCCTTGCGAACGATCGATCATGATTTTTTTCACCAAGAAAAAAACATTTTTACTTTGTATTTTTTTTTTTACCCGAAACCGATGGAACCGCGGATTACCTCGGAGTCTTCTCTTCGGAAATCTGAAACTGGATTTTTTTTCTTCAATTTCCGTTCGATTCGCAGATTCCTTTCCGTTCGTTCGAACGAGCTGCAGCGAATCACGGTCGAGGAATTGAAGGCAATGCCGAAACTGTCCGGTCTCGATGCGACCCACAATCCTTTCGCCTGCGACGAGGAGTTCAACCAGGCCATCCAGTGGCTGATCGAGCACGGTGTCACGCCGACCGAGGTATTGCGCTACATGAGCAGCAAAGTTAACGGCGAGGACTACTCGGAGGCCGAGGGTATCGGCAAGTGGACGGACCTCGCCAGAGTCGTCTGCGACGACGAGGACGAAGGTCCGCCTCCGAGAACGATCGTTCAGAAGCCCGTCCACGAGTTCAAGATCGAAGAGCTGCCCAAGGAGGAAGACTCAATCATGACCGGTGACAACGGCATTCCTGACCTCGAGGTAGGTCATCGCAAACTTTCAATCAATTCCCCCCGTCAAAAATTGCTGGTCCGTTCCCAACAGCTCGATTCATGCCGGAAGCCTCGATAATGCAGCTTCTTCAGCCATTAAACGAATCCATTTTTTTTTTTTTTTTTTTTCATTTCTCTTCGGATCATCATGGAGCTAACTTAACATTTTTTTAAATAATTTCTTAAAATAATTTTTAAGTAGCTTTTTAAATATTTTTTTAAATAACGTTTTAACACTTTTTTAAATACCGGTCGCTTGACCGGTTGAAATTGAACTTAATAACGGTCTTTAGATCGAACTTAAGATTGACGTTTCGTCCAAACTTCATTCCGTGCTTTTAAAATCAATGATAAGTTCGACCTTGATTTCATGCTAAAGTCCGAACTCAAGTTCAAATTTACGATCAAGCTTAAGCACGAAATCATGCTCGGGCAAAATTTCGATCTTACGTTCGGTGTCAACAGCGATCTTAATTTCAAACTACATTTTTAAATATACTTTTTGAAATAATGTTTCAAATACTTTTTCAAATGTTTCTTTAAAGTCTTTTTAAAATACTTTTGTAAATACTTCTGTAAATGCTTTTTTAGATAATATTTTGAATTGATTTTTATATTACTTTGTATAGATAATTCATGGAATGAAAAATCACCGTAAGAACGACATATTCGAGGACGCCTGGTCGGAGCAGTACCAGGACTACGACGAGCTGAAGACCTTCTCGCCGGAGTCGGATGCCGATTTATCATCGGAATCTCGTCCCTGGTACAGCGGCGCAGTTTGGCCGGTAATGACCTTCGTTCTGGTAGTCCTGGCGCTTCTGCTGATAGTCGCGCAATTCGCGAGCATAATGTCGAAGCGCAAGGGACGCGGTCCGGTCATCAGACCGCCGATGATGCTCCGCCAGGGTCTCGTCGACAACAAGAACTGCGGCTTGGTCTACAAGCCTCTTCAGGAAGAAATCGCTACGCCCCACATGCCGAAGAGAGGCAGCTTTTACTCCAGCAGCACTTTCCACTACGACAAGATCGTTCCCGAGAGCGTTTAAGGGGGCTTATTTTGTTTTTATTTTTTTGAGAAAAAAAAACAAAAAAATAACGTGGGGAGTCCCACGCGATTAAATCCCGAAGACTTTAGTTGCCTGGAAGATTTTTTTTTTTTTTTGTTTTTGACGTGATTCAACATAAAAGATACATATGCGTAATGCGTAATGGCGGTTTTTTTGAAGAGCTAGTAAAACGGAAGAATTTTTTTTATTCTTAAGATCGACCATTGAGCTCGAAATTATTATTCCAGGATCATCGCAGATAATTCGCAGTCTTCCCTTCTCACGTCGACACAGACGCGAGAAAAAGTGTCGATAATGTTCTGGGATTTTTTTTTTTTTTTTTTTTTTTCAATTATACAAGTGATTTCAGTCGCAGTGACTAAATATCGATAATAAATTAATAACGGATAGATTTTACTTGTTCTTCGCGGGTCTGAGTAAAACTGGGGGGAGAGCATTTTTTTTTGTTTCCACCGATATTAGAGTGACGAGGGAGTGGGTGATTTTTATCGTTCGCTTGGACAAGCGAGATAAATAAGCCATAATTATTCAAACTTATGCAGTCGATAAACTTATCTTTTAAACCCCGATGCGTTGCGATAAATAAATCGGTCAGCTGATCGTTGTAAGCTGAGAATAAATTGGTAAATGGGACGGGTATGTCGTCAGTGAATCAGAGAGAGCAAAGAATGTCGAAAGTTTCGCGACACGAGAAAAACGGAGCAGTTGAGCTTCGGACTTTTGGAGTTCGAAGTAACAAACGATATGAAAATTAGAAATAAATAAGAAATCAACAAACTCCGAGTATACTGTCAAGTCACAGCTACTATAATATGTTTATGTACCTTAAACTACGCTTCAGCTCGTAGATTATAGCTGTACGGTATTACAGGATATGCGAGAAAAAAATAATAATATTACCGTCAATCAAAACGGTTTTTCCAATATTACGTTCGTATTTTATAATTTTAAGAAGAAAAAAAAAAAAAACACAAGAAAACAATAAGGCATCACTGGATTTATACATCCGGTGTCCGCTATTCACGACTATCCACTGTAAATAATATATAACAATTTTAATAAAAATATTAGTTGTACTGAGTTACGTGTACTTGTTTCTTTTTTTTTTAATCCTCATCCTCTCTAAAAACAAAACGATTGAAATGTCTTGCAATACAGCGTCAAGTGATTGCGTCTTGCTCGATTGATCGTTCGATATTCCGATCGCTCATCATAATACCTTACACATACTCAGTGGTAAACATATTTCGATTCGATTACACTCCGCGAAGGCCTTGGACCATATCTCACGATTAACCGAGCAGGCGGCTGCACACTCAGATACGTTGACGGGCTTTTAATATGCTACGGAAATTTCTGATTTTTTTTTTTTTAATAATTTTTTTCATCACAAGAAAATAAAGCTACAAAAAAGTGCGGAAATAATAATGGCCCTGAGAAATTAACTTTTTTTTTTTACATTTTTATTAGATTTTGTTTTTGTGAAGACGAAATTTTAGGTTTGAAAATGAGAAAAAATTTATGGCAGCATTGAGTGATACATACACGTTTAAAGGTTTTTACTATGCTATGGACATTTCTGTTTTTTGTCGTCATAAGAAATTGAAATTATAAAAATTGGTGCCGAGATAATAATGGATCTCAGAAATGTTTTTTTTTTATTTTTTACATTTCGATTAGATTAGATTTTATTTTTATAGTGAAGAAATTTTAGGTTTGGAAATGATTTTTTTGTGTATGGCAACATCGAGTGATACGCTCCTGAAACGTATCGGTGAGGCTCGAGAGACGGCGAGTTAAGAGTCGACAAACAAACCGGCGTCATCGTCATCGTGACTGCGATATGTCGGACTCAAAAGTGGGGATGCGACAAGTCGCCCGACAAGAAGTCGGCCCGCGAGAACCGCAGCAGGGTCTTCGAGTTTACAGCGAGTATCAGGCACAGGCGGTCTCGTGCGAGAATTATCTTCAAAAATTACTGGCGAGATCTTCTTTTTATTTTTTATTTTATTATTTTTATTTATTTATTTTTTTTTTTATAAAAAATATTAAATTCCACTCCGATCAGGATGATGCCCAGGAAGCGCGTCGTTGACTTGCTGCAGGTCATTTCCTCGCAATCGTGAGTTATGCTATACCATATTTTGCATATTTTAATAATCACATATGCCAGGCTACAACAGTTAAACGATTGCTATTTTGATTTATTTTTTAATCTTAAAAAAATAATAATTTGCGTATTCTCGAAATAAAATTGATATTAAAATAAATATTGTTATCAATATTTATTTCATTGTCAAGTAATATTATAAATACATTGTAAAATAGAATTGTGAATTTAAGGTACCGGATTGGAAGTTTTTATGCAAAAATTAGTACATTAAATTTAATCTACAATCGGGATGAAAAATTAATATACTTTTTCACTTAAATTCAAGTAAATTATTACAAATAAAGTATTTTCAATCTTTTCAATACACTCACATTAATTTTCATCACAGTTGTACTCGAAATTTAACATACCATTTTTTTGCATAAAAACTTGCAGTCCGCTACATTAAATTTCATACGATTTGTTTCAGTGCATTAGAATAAAATTATCGAAATTAATTGACTCCGTTCTACGTATACGCGTCCGGGGTTGAGCGAGAGACAGAGCGATAATAAAATGATTGAACTTTAATACAGATGCCGATGTCCCGCTCACGGAAATCCCGGTGCATCGAACAGCACCGCGACGGCCGCGACTCCGACGAACGAGTATGCATTCGAGGTAAGATAAAAAAAATGAAAGGGGAGAACAAAAAGGTATTCCAAAAAAATGTTTCACTCACCGACGATCCACCGTTCCGCCGATCCACAAAAAGCAAACTTTATCTCTTACGCAATAAAATTCGAAATCTTGAGAAATTATCGAGGAAAACGCACCAGTCCACTCGGGCCTGTGCAAACTTCCCGATAATGACGAGAAGAACAGTCTCAGACTGTTTTCGATCAACGGGACTAATACACTCCAGGCTGCACGTAAAAAGCGCAAAAATTGACGTATTGGCAAACAGCAGATAAGGAATTAAAAATTTGTTCTGTGCCCGATCTACTTCGCACGAGTCCATCGCGCTGTGTACTCTGCAATAATCTCCGTCAATTCACATGCGTGCGATATACATTAAAGCTAATCATTCCACTGGTTTTCATCATTCCGAATGGTTTTCATAATCCGAATAAGAATTAAAAAATTAAAGAAAATGATGTTAAAAATTGATTTTTATTCCAGATGGCTTGCTCGACCGTCCGTTACGGTGTCGGCGTGACCCGCGAGCTGGGAATGGACCTTCAGAACATGGGCTCGAAGAGAACATGCCTAATGACCGATCCCCATCTGGCGACCCTTTCGCCGGTAAAAACGGCGATCGACAGTCTCGTCAAGCACGGCATAAACTTCGACGTCTACGACAGGGTCCGAGTCGAGCCGACTGAGGCCAGTCTTCAGGACTCCATCGAGTTCGCGAAAAAGGGAAATTACGACGCGTTCGTCGCTGTAAGCAATCGATTACGAATAATCAATTGAAAAAGGCGAATTTTCATGTGCCTGAAGATATCTGCATGACATGAAATTTCATCTTCAGGTCGGCGGTGGTTCCGTGATGGACACCTGCAAGGCCGCGAATCTCTACGCCTGCGACAGCGAGGCCGATTTCCTCGACTACGTGAACGCCCCGATCGGCAAGGGGAAACCTGTACTAGTGCCTCTGAAGCCGCTGATCGCGGTTCCGACGACTTCCGGTACCGGATCCGAGACGACCGGCGTCTCGATCTTCGACTACAGACCGCTGAAAGCCAAGACCGGAATAGCCAATCGAGCTCTGCGACCGACACTCGGAATCGTCGATCCTCTTCACACCCTGAGCCTTCCCGAACGGGTCTGCGCCTACTCGGGCTTCGACGTCCTCTGTCACGCCCTCGAGTCGTTCACCGCTATAAATTACACTCAGAGAACGCCGTGCCCGACGAATCCGATTCTGAGACCGGCGTATCAGGGCAGCAACCCCGTCAGCGATGTCTGGGCCAGGTACGCTCTTCAGGTAATGAGGAAATACTTCGAGAGAGCGGTCTACAACAGCGACGATCTCGAAGCCCGAAGCCACATGCATTTGGCCAGCACCATGGCTGGTGTGGGCTTCGGCAATGCCGGGGTGCACCTTTGTCACGGTTTGAGCTATCCGATCAGCGGAAACGTCAGGAACTTCCAACCTAAGGTAATTGCCGAATTTTTGAGGAAGTTTGGCTCATTTTTGAAATAGGCGGAGTCACGTCACTTTGCCGAAAGTACAATCGGCTGAATTGCCGTATGGTCGAAAGTCATGGGTCCAAAGGCACTTCATCCGAATAGTCTAACTTCAGAAATTTCATTGTTTCGAATCGTCAAACTGCTGAATCGTTATTTTTCCGAGTTGCCAAATTTCCGAAACTTTATTATTACGAATTTTTATTTCAGTGAACGTCACTCTTCGAAAAAAAGACGTTCGGCTAAATGACGATTTGAAATAATAATGTTTCGAAAATTTGCCGATTCGGGAAAATAAAGCTTCGACAATATACGATTCGGAGAAAATAAAGTTTCGACAATATACGATTCGGAGAAAATAAAGCTTCGGCAGTTTTCGATTCGGAAAAATAAAGCTTCGAAAGATTGACTATTCGGATGAAGTGCGTTCGGACCCATAATTTTCGGCCATCCGACGAAGGCCGAAGGGGATAAACGACAAATTGGTCACTTAAATTTGTTCAACTTTCAGGGCTACAGCGACGATCATCCGATCGTACCGCACGGACTCTCGGTCGTGATCTCGGCACCTGCCGTTTTCTCCTTCACGGGCGCTTCCTGCCCTGAGAGACATCTCGAGGCCGCCGAACTGTTGGGAGCTGATGTTAGCAATGCGAAGAACTCCGACGCCGGAAAAATTTTGGCCGACACAGTGAGGCGGTACATGCAGGTCATGAAGGTGGAGAACGGTCTTTCGGAACTTGGATTCAAGAAGGAGGATATTCCTACTCTGGTCCAGGGAACTTTGCCTCAGGTTTAAAAAAATTTGTTAATTAGCGTGTATTTTTTTAATTTTGTGAAACGTTTGAGGACTAATGAAGATATGTATGTGTTTTTTTTTTTTTTTTTGCAGCATCGCATCACGAAACTCGCACCGCGCGAGCAGTCCGAGGAAGATCTCGCCCAGCTATTTGAAAATTCTTTCTCAATCTATTGATAATTTTACTTGACTTGTAAATAGAACTGCCATTTATCGGTCCAAATAAATCTTTATTTTATATTATTCGACGTCATTTAATTTTTGCTCCACGTCGTATTCAAAGATTGACCCGCAATATAATTTCACATACATTGACAAATAAATACCTACGCGCTAAATTACATCGTATACAACTGTCGACAATAGTTCAACAGAATGGGAAATCGTTATTAAAATAAATACACTTAAAACGAACGCAATTAAAACTAATACACTTAAAGCAATGGGAAATCGTACTATTAGCAACTACTTACAATTAAAACAAATAAATCTCGCGAGAAATCAGATTATTCATCGATAAATAATTCGCTTCTGAATACCAGCGTGGAAAACGCGCAGAGTATGGACATGTGTGGAAAAGTGCAGAGTATGGACACGTGTTTAAAACTTACTTATAAAATTTCGGTAAGCGACGCTAATTTTTCCACCCCTTCGTATCGACGCTAACTCGGATCATTCAGCTTAATTTAATATTAACAAATTTTTAATTCATTGTATCGCAGTTTCCGCCTTAATGCCAAGAAAAGACGGCGAGTCTTTATCAGTGGCAAGTTCGAAGTAGATTCATGGCCAGTCGACGACCGCGAATATTCCAGAGTACGTAGGGATGCGAAGATCCCGAAACCATTCGCGCATCTCTGAAAGCAAAGCAATTTGGTTAAAGACTTTTCTTTAAAGGGATTAGACATTTTTTTTTATACGCACACTTGGAAGTACTCGTAGTTGGTTTTTATTTGGACGATGGTGTTCTGGTTGTAAAATTCGATAAGTTTGTACTGATGTGCGGAATCCCACTGATCGCTGTTGTACCGAAGGTTCGTTTGTTCCCGAATCCAGCTGTTGAAGCGTTGGAGATTTGCCAACTTCGCCCGGTCAGAATTCATCGAGAGATTGGCGAGCGGCGGAATCGTGCATAGAGTGATGGCCGATCTGGAGAAGGAGTATCGAGCTTCGAGGTACTCCAGCAGGTCTTCCATGTCCTCTATCATCTTATCGCTCGAGTGATCCTATAAATTATTTTAAAAAATAAAAATAAATAAGAACATAAGGTATAAATAAAATGTAGAACATATTTTTAAAAAATGATTATTGAGGTTCTGAATTATTCTCTACATTGGCAACTTACTCTGTAGATATCCTCGGCGCCCAGCATGATGACGAGTCTGTTGGATAGAACTTGGACTTTCATCAACGTTCGAGTGCAATCTTTAATCGTCTGGCCTGATATGCACAGACCGCTGTGCAGAGCTGTACACGCTGAGAATAAAAAATCCATTACAATGAATTAATATAAGAATAAATAATAATAATTTCGATAAAAATAAGTAAATATGAAACGGAAGAGTTCCTCACGTTTTTTTCTCCAAACGGGCATGCCCGCGTTACGGATCGCCAGTTGAAGGAAAAAGTCATCGCCGATCAGCTGTTTGCCGCCCACAATCGGCTCGCAGATTACGTCCTTCGTTCAGAATTTTTTTTTTTTTTAATCAGTATAGGCCGACCGTGAAAATTTTAACCATACTCGTAAGTCGGATTTACCATTTTTGCTGGTTTCTCCATAATCTTCACCTGGTGATTGTACTCGTCCGCGTACCAATCCTCCGAATTGCTGATGTCCCACGGACAGTCACCTGCAGAGTCGAACGAGCGCAGATTAATTTCAAGCTCTCGATTAAAAAAACGCTCTACAATATTTTCGAGACATTACCGTGATTTCCCTCCTCGCTCGAAGAATTACGATCGTAAATCTGATTCCAATCGCGAAGTCGTGTCCTCTCGTCATCCTTTCGTCGCTTCTCGTTTCTTCGTCCACGCCGACCGTCGTTCGTCGCCTTTCGCTTCCAATTTCCAGTCGGGCGTTCGCTGTTGCCGTTCAAGTTGTTCGAATTAATGACGCGGGGGCGGTTTTTGTTGGTCTGTAAAAAAAAAAAAATAATAATAATAATCGTTAAAAAGAAATCGGAAATTCAAGGCTCGAAAAAATTACCTTCGTGTACCGAGCGCTCGGAACCGAGTCCTTCTGCCTCTCGACCAGATTGGCGATGTGAGCTGTTTTTGGAGCGAAGACCTTGTAGACGAGCACATTGTCCTCGTTGCGTTCTTTCACTATGTCCGTGAACGTTCTCATGTATTGGTACAGACTTGGATATCCCAGGGCGAGGTAAGGGATGAAATTGCCCGTGCACTTGAAGTACGTGCCTTCCATAAATTGAACATTTTTTATTATTGTTATTTATAATTTCTTTATTTCACTTTCAATTTTTAATTTTTTTTTTTTTTTTTTTAAATACCAATTAAATTGCTCGTTTAATCAACACTGATGAAATTCTTACCGTCGAGCTCTTCCTGCGGGATTCCTCCTTTGCAGGACACTATGCAAGCCTTCAAAATACTAGCTATTTCCTCCTGGTCCAATTCCTCCGTTGATCGATTGGAGTCCTCCATTGTTTTATTAGATTTTATGAAACGAACTTTCGCAAAACTGAGACGATCCTCTATCGTTCGAGCTCACTGCGATAATAGCACTCGACACACTGTCGCGAAACCGCTCGAGGGATTCGTTAATCTCTCGGATTAATTTCGTATAATCTCTCGAAATGTAAACACGCGTGTTATAACGGTTACGTTAAGGTAATCTTTGCGAATATCGTTCACTTCGCATAAGTTTCAGACAAATGAGAGGGAATTGCAAACACCTCTCGGTGGTATAAAAATCTGAAAAAAATTAACATAACTTCTTTTAATGAAAAATTATTCGAACATTTTTCTGACTACCTACGAATTTTTTGGCATATTTTCAAATTCACTTTGAATTTTCGGACTTTCTACAAATTTTTCCCATGTACAAAAAATTCAAAGTGAATGAAAATATCTGATAAAAATGCATACGTATTCAGAAAAGTGAAAGACTCATTTTCATTAAAAAAAAAAAGTTAGTTTAACGGGAGTTATGTTGAACAATTTTATTTTTCAACAATTTGTTGGTAAAATCTTGGAATTATTATAACGCAAAATTAATCTTTTCAGCCCCTTTAATATGCTTGATTTTTTTTTTTCAAATTTTTCTACCATCCAGAAATATTCGCAATTTCTCATAGTTTCTCTGAAACTTATGCGAAGTGAACACTCTTCGCAAGGACTATCTTAAGTCCGTACGGAGAACTATCGCTCCATTGATCCATTCTCGTAGGATAGTTCGATTCTTAGAATTTATATTCGAGTGTGTATCATAAATTCAACGCTTGCAAAAAAAAAAAAAAAAAAAATTGCTATACTGTCGACAATACTTGTTCGACGAACTTCAGTTGTGTCCCTTCGGAATTCGTTGCTTGAAAAAAAAAAAAAAAAAAAAAGAAAAAAAAATCATGGCAGCTGTGGGTATCAACGGATTCGGCAGAATCGGTAGAATGTGTCTCAGAGCGTGTCTCGAGAAAGGCTTAGAGGTAATAACATTCGTAAGAATTGTAATTTTACTCCAAATGGACGATTAATAAAATCGTATTGAATGTATTTTTAAATAAAAAAAAAAAGATGACAATGACAGCTGTCCCATGATGTCAGGTTAAGCAGATCAACGACCCATTCATCAGCACGGATTACATGGTCTATCTCTTCAAGTACGACTCTACCCACGGCACTTTCCCGCAGCCCGTTGATCGCGAGAACGAAGACATATTGATCGGAGGTGTTTGTAAACTCCACTTTAAAATGTCTATAAACTCCAGAAATTCGTTGAGAAAAAAAAAAACAAAACTAGCGGACAGTCGGGAGTTAAAAAAACTGTTCGCGTTAAGTAGAGTTAATTAGAGCCGAGCAAAATGGACTATTTTTTTCCCCCGGTTCTCCGCGGAATATCAAAGAAAAAGGTCTCATTTAAAACTTGACTCCGTTTTGCCGCACTCTGTTCGATCCTATAAAATCCCTACATCCAAATAATTCGATTTAGATCAAAGGATCAAAACTTCCCAGGAAAAAGATCCGTCGAACATAAAATGGAAAAATGCCGGTGTCGTATACGTAATCGAGTCGACCGGTGTTTTTCTCACTCTCGATAAGGCGATAGTGAGTTGTCGATTAAATTAAATTAATATCTTTCACCGATTGTTCATAAATAAATAATAAAAAAAAAAAAAAAAAAAATTATCTCTTCATCAAGTTACACATGGATGGAGGCGCGAGGCGGGTCGTCATAACCGCACCCTCGGTGGACGCTCCCATGTACGTTTTCGGTGTCAATCACTGTTCCTACAATCCGAAGAAAAACTCGATAATCTCGGCGGCGTCGTGCACGACAAATTGCGCGGCCCCGATCGTTAAATTGATGAACGACCATTTCGAGATTCTCGAGGCAATGATAACGAGCGTCCATGCTACAACGGCACCCCAGAGAACGGTCGATGGCCCCACTGGAAAGGCGAGCTGAGCGATCTCGGTCTATTTATAAATTTCGGATTTAAAGTTAGAACAACAGCCCTACGCGACTCGCGTACCCTCCTCGAGAGATTCCCTAGTTCACGCGCATTTACCGTTCAGTCGATATTCCATATAGCACGAAATATTTCGAAACATTCTGTCAAAATAATCCACGGAAAAGTGTCTTAAATATTCCAGAAACACAATTAATCTTTCGAGACACATGAAATATTTCTCAAGCATAGAGTGATCAAATATTTCGAAATATCTTTAATTTCATGTTTTCACCGAAACACCTCTGCCAATGTTCAGTCTCTATACGGGTGTGTATGAGCAATTTGAATTTGCTATGCGATCTTTCATATTTCGCTGAAATGTTCAAAAAAAAAAAAAAACATTTCACAAATATTCTCTAATATCGATTAAATATTTTCAATATTTAAAAAAAAATATATATATATATATATTATTGCCACCTCTCAAAAATACATCCGCCCTATGTTGTAGTCTTAATATAACTAAATAATAATAATAATAATGATATAATAAATAAAAAATTCTATTATATTATATCATAACATAATAATTAATAATATCCACATGTATTAATTAATATAAGCTAAAAGTGGTGAATATGAAGCGGATCATATTCACCACTGCACTCCCACGTACACGTGTGTTATAATTTGTCCTTTTGTCGCGTATTCTCCAGCTGTGGCGGGACGGCAGAGGTTGCATGCAAAATATCATACCCACATCGACCGGCGCGGCCAAGTGCTTGGCCAAGGTCCTACCCGAGCTGCGAGATAAAATATCGGCCATCGCTTTTCGCGTTCCCGTGGCCAATGTTTCATTGTGCGACATGACCTTCAGGTAGGTTTTAGAAAAAAAAAAAAAAAAAAAAAAACTGTCCAATCACTGCTGAGAGAGCTAAAAAAATGGTATGAAAATAGAGTGAACAAGGCGACGACCTACGAAGAGGTCAAAAGGTTGATGAAAGCTGCCTCGACGGAGGGAGATCTAAGAGGGATTCTTCACTACACAGACGACGACGTCGTTTCGTCGGATTTCAATCATACATCGTACTCTTGCGTCTTCGACGCGAAGGCCGCAATACCGCAGACGAGCACGTTCATAAAGATCGTCGCTTGGTACGGCAAAATTTTCAAATGCTTATCCGCGTTACGTGCAATTTTGCTGTAGACTCTGCAAAAGCGTTGTTGCGCTCACTGACGCAATGCTCTACGTACAGGTACGACAACGAGTACGGCTACGCTAACAGGGTCGTTGATCTTGTCAAGTTCATGCACGAAGCCGATACCGGAAAGGGTTGCGTCATCGAAGAACCGCCGCAAGATCGAGAATACTAAAATCCCACCTTCCAAAAAAAAAAAAATAAAAAATATCCTTCAAGAATATTTCGCATAATCCTGGTCAGAAATTTCGTCACGTATACGGAACACCTGCCAGACCTCACGCGACCGCCGGCCGGCGAGCGTGAGTCAGCGTGACCTTGAGACTCATCATCCAGGAATCGCGGAGTTACACAAAATTATCGATACTTGCAAATACAACGAATTGTAAAATTAAAAACATTTTTTTTTTTTTTTGTACCGAGCTGCGACATGCTTGACGAATGCTATTTTTTTAAATTAATTTTCATCTGTTAAATATTTTTAATGATTAAGGAGCAAATTTTATTAGGCGAATCGCTAAATCTCGCGAAATTCGCAGCACCGTCACACGCGTCGATGATTCCCCGCGAGACGTGAGTCAGCGTGACCTTGAAAGTCATCCAGTAATCGTGGAGTTACGCAAAATTATCGAGACTCGCAAATAAAGCGAATTGCGCCATTAAAAAATAAATGTACTTAGTTGCTACACGCTTGATAAATGCTGTTAGTTTTAATTATTTTTTTTTAAATTAATTTGAGCTAGTAAATATTTTTAATGATTACAGACCAGATTTAATTTCGCGAAACGCCAAATTTCTTGTAATTCGCGCCACCGTCGCGCGTCGATCCCCCCCCCCCCGCGAGTCGTGGGTCAGCGTGACCTTGAAACTTGTCCTAGAGTAAGCGCGGAGTTACGCGAGATTATCGAGTCTTGCAAATAAAGCGAATTGCACAATTAAGAGCATTTTCTCTTTGTACCTATTTGGTACACGCTTGACGAATGCTATTTCTGATCAATTTTGAGTTATTGGATATTTTTGATGATTGCAAGTCAGATTAAATTTCGCGAATCTGAATCTCTCAAAATTCGCGCCAGCGTCGAACGTCGATGATCACCTCACGTGACTCGAGCGCGGCCGAGTATCGACGTTCCCCGAAGCCCGAGGACCAATGAAATTCGCGAAGCCATCGCGCACACGCGAGCTCCCGAAGCCGGTTATATTACCGCCCGGTTGCCCTTCAAACGACACTACTTCCGTAGTAGCCGAAGTGTGAGCAAGTCCGTGTCTCTCGTGTTACGTAAGTACATTTGATCGTTTAATATACCGTCATCGCGATAATTCACCGGCAGTGCAAAGGTAGCTCACTGAAACGACCTAATCTCCCGACGAATCCACGTAATTATCGTAGTCTCGCGAGCGAACGTTTTCTTTTTTTTTTTTTTCTCCACAAGAACCGGCTAGTCGGATTCAGGCGCGTAGCGACGATTCGCCGAGTCTCGGCTCGTCATGCCACGCAAAATGGAATCTCTGCGGTCTCATCGCGCGGGCTCTCAATCGCTCGCCCTACATTGTTGCACGTAAACGAGCCACGAAAGTCCTACCACGAACGACCTTCCAGTTGCTCGCGACTCGATCAATATCCGCACAAAAGAAAACGAAAAGAATGAAGATAAAAAATTGTCGAATCTTTTTTTATCTGTGAACCGTGAAAAATTACCAACGGCTCGGTGTTCCGCATATCGCAATTTTTTGTTTCCCTCCAACATCGTCTATTTACGTTTTTCGTTCGGCGCCTGAATAGTAACGAGGCACGATCGCGCGTTGCTATGACGCAATAGACCGCCGAAGTTCCGGGCTACGCGAGTCCCGAGCACGACTATGAGAAATTTTCGATGCGAAAAATCGAATGTTAACAGAATCTTCGTGCGATCAATTGATTTCGATGAAATTTCGATTACATCGTGCGCTGTCATTGGCCCTGTCAATCGCGAGATTTCGAGGCGTGGCTCGAGAGGCTCGATTACATGGCATAGAACGGCAGGCACGTAACGGCGAATTCGTACTCGCAGTAACGATGGACTCTCGAGCCAGAAGCGGCGTCGCTCGATCCTCTCGCTCGAGCTCCGTGTATAATTTATTTGGTCGGACGTATATACGCGTGTAGAGAAGTAGCGCGGATTGATGCTGGGCGAGAGAAGACCGTTGCTCGTGCCGAGATATCGACCCTAATTTTCGCATCTCGGTCGGGGTCACGTTCGTACTCTTGGCGAGGGGATGAGATACATATATACATATATATAGTATATATGTATGTATATGTGTACATACATTGAGGGGACGAGAGCGAAGAAAATAACAGAGGGCTGGCCTCGAGGGACGAGCTGAGCCTTCGTCGAAATATCCGCGTTCCGACCTTGAACGACCTCTGGCCCGAATGGGAGACCCCCACGCCCTGCTTCGAGAATACAATTTGGACAAATATTTCAGTCGCCCTTCACGCTGAGAGAATATCGCGGCGCTTTCTGTTTTTTCTTTTTTTTTTCTCTATCGCGCGTCACTTGACTGTAAACATAGATAAAAGACAATAATTCGTCTCGTGAATTGCAACTCTTCGCGGCTTCGAGGAATTTCGAACGAGAGAACGGCGAAACATTATAAATTCAGATAGAATTAATTATTTCCTATAATTCGGGATAAAATTCATTATTTCGTGTATGAAACACTTGTAAAAATCTCGATCTGATGTATCGAGCATTACTTTTAACTCGTACTCGTTTATTAAATTTAGTCCATCGGTTTATGTATAGAAACTATACGTTTCTATGTTTAATGGAAATTTGTATACATTATATAATTTTCCATGCAACATTTTTTTATAGTTTGTAGTAGCATAATAGACTCATCGACGACGGTTTGTTTTCAACGCTAGCCCAGATAATTTTTTTTTATCAGCACTCAATTCGCTCTATCAGCAGTTCCTCTGTCGAGAAAACGCCGATCAATATTCACACGCCGAGAATATACGACGAAAGGAGAACGTTATTTAGTTAAAAATAAACGCGACGCTACCCGAGAAAGAAGAAAATTACTCGTCGGTAGATATCGATGAATTTTTCTTCCATCGTTTCAATAACTCTCACCAATAAAAATCACCATGAGCTAAATCGAAATCAACGGATTCGGGCGCATCGGACTTAGGGATGTGGCATGAAGGTCATTTTTATTAAGCGTCAATTGTCCAAAAGTCACCGTCAATTGACCGTCTTTGTTGATTCCACTAAATGTTTGTTGTGCCATGACTATCATTTTTTTTCGGGGTCACAAATATGGTCAACTGTTTAGCAATCTGGCTTAATTTCAAAGGAATTAATCTATTAATCGTTGACTTCGTAATCATTCGTATCTTTTGACATTTTTTCATAAATTAATTGATCAATGAAACAAAATTATAAAACGAATGCAAAATTAATTTTTTTCTAATTAAAGAAAATGGTAATTTGTTAATTTTGCAGTTGGAACCGTGGACGTTTTCAGAGTTAATGTCCGAACCGGTGAATTAACGGTCACGTGACCGTTGGCAAAAAAAATGGCCGCCCACAAAGTCGGCACCCATCTCTGATCGGATCTCTCGTCCCGATATTGACGAAATTAGGTTAAGTTGATAATGATGAAATTTTTATTTGCCGTTTCAGTAACTCACAAACAAAAAAAATCACCATGAGCAAAATCGGAATCAACGGATTCGGGCGTATCGGACGTCTCGTCCTGAGGGCCTCGATCGAGCGTGGAGCGCAGGTCGTCGCTATCAACGATCCCTTCATCGGTCTCGACTACATGGTCTACATGTTCAAGTACGACTCTACCCACGGTAGATTCAAGGGAGAGGTGAAGGCCGAGGACGGCGCTCTGGTCGTCAACGGCAACAAGATCGCCGTCTTCAGCGAGCGCGACCCCAAGACCATCCCGTGGGCCAAGGCTGGAGCCGAGTACGTCGTCGAGTCCACCGGTGTCTTCACCACCATCGAGAAGGCTTCCGTATGTCTCCACAAAAAAATAAAAATAAAAATTCATACGATTTCAGCCAGCGGATTTTATAACTTAATTTTTTTAACCCTTTTTCAGGCTCATTTGGAAGGTGGCGCCAAGAAGGTCATCATCTCCGCGCCCTCAGCGGACGCACCGATGTTCGTCGTCGGTGTCAATCTCGACGCTTACGATCCCAAGTTCAAGGTCGTGTCCAACGCCTCTTGCACGACCAATTGCTTGGCTCCCCTGGCCAAGGTCATCCACGACAACTTCGAGATCGTCGAGGGTCTCATGACCACCGTCCACGCTACCACGGCTACCCAGAAGACCGTCGACGGACCATCCGGCAAGGTTCGTAGCAAAAAATAAAAAAGAAAATAATCGCTTGATGAAAATTTTGATGTCTTACTAATTTTAATTTTCGCAGCTCTGGCGTGATGGACGTGGCGCTGCCCAGAACATCATTCCCGCTGCCACCGGAGCCGCCAAGGCCGTCGGCAAGGTCATTCCCGCTCTGAACGGAAAGCTCACCGGAATGGCTTTCCGCGTTCCCGTTGCCAACGTCTCGGTCGTCGACTTGACCGTCCGTCTCGGCAAGCCCGCGACCTACGACGCGATCAAGGCCAAGGTCAAGGAGGCCGCGACGAGCGGTCCCCTCGCCGGTATCCTCGGCTACACCGAGGACGACGTCGTCTCCTCCGACTTCATCGGTGACAACCGTTCCAGCATCTTCGACGCCCAGGCCGGTATTCCACTCAACGACTCGTTCGTCAAGCTCATCTCATGGTACGACAACGAGTTCGGTTACTCAAGCCGCGTCATCGATCTCATCAAGTTCATGCAGACCAAGGATCAGTAAACCGATCCGCGGCTTTCTCGTCGCTCGCGCCGTACGGAAATTATTATTTGTCGTCGGGCCAGAACAGCCGTACGGACATTGTCGTTCAAAGCAAACAACGTTACGGCTAGACAAGTAGTGTTGTGAAAAATGAAAAATGAGGTCGAAGGATACGCGAAGGTCGGATATGTTCTTAATTTCGAGATTTTTGCGAGCAGCAAAACTGCAACGAGATTCACGATACGCTGGAGCCGGCTCTGGATATCGTATTCATCACGAGCAATCATTAAGAGTTGTATGGAAGTTTATAGAGAAAAAAAAGAAAAACAATAAAAAATATCACAATCGGACACGAGAAGAAGCCTCCGCGGCACCTCGACCTTCGTTAATCGTCTCGTATCCCGAGATCTCAAATGTGAAGCGCAAATGAAAAAAATAATGAAAAAAAAAAAAATGAGAAAATAAAAATATATATCGCATCGTAACTCCAATGTATCGACGATTCTAACTGCATAAAAAAAATGTTACTTTTAAACAGCGTCATAAATCATTTCATCGAACGACTCGCGAACGGACGTGGATTAATCCTCTTGCGTCGTCGTGCTAGTCTGTTCACCAATTTTATTTTTCATTCGATAAGCATCGACGTCAATAAAAGTTGTTACATCCCTAAATGACTCGTCCGACTTTGTATTTATTCTTTGCCCATCGTAATCCCTCAACTTTTGCTTTCCAATATCGTTTGATTCTGTGTACTTGTCTTTTTTTTTAATACCACACCGCGGCAAACTACACGAGCGAGATCGAGCTGGGTAGGTAGCCGGCTATCAGTTCGGCACAATAAACTTTATATACACAAAATACACCGTCACAAATGTAATTACAGAAAAAATTCTTATCAACTGAACTTGTAGTCGTAAAAACTGACGGGTGTTTGTATGTGTGAAATAGCGCATTATCTATCAGTCATTGCGACGGTTTATCTAATCCACGATTACGACGCGACGGTGTGTTGATAATAATAAGAATAATAAAAATATAGCAACTTATGGCACAGAGTATGTTTTAATAATAATAATAATAATAATAGTAATAATTTAACGACTCGCGAAATCTTTATATCATAAATAAATCGAGAATAGCTGATAGATCGCCATACGACGGAAAAAGCTTCCGTTCGGGTTTATAGCTAGAATATAACGAACGGACGAAAAAATCACAAGCCGGTGTACACGTCGACACTTTTTTTTCGTTTTATGTTTAAATACTTCTCTTCGTTAAGTTCCTCGCGAACAAATCTAATATCTCGTTTAGTCGACGGACACAGAAGCACTCTCGGATGCAGTTTGACAGCAGCGAACCGGAGATTCTCGTGGATCCCACAACCTGGTATATTATCTCACACCGGTAGGAGATTCTCTTCGGCTAATACTTTATTTACAATATTTCGAGCTCTAACGCGCTAAAATATTTTATGCGAGATGCGAACAACGCTTTCATTTGTTTAAATTTAAATTGAGTCGTGAGCTGATGACCGCGAGCGAATCCGAAACACGAGATTTGACATTAAACCGGTGTTAAAGATGCATCGCACATACATTCCCAGCGAAAGTGAGATTCAGTGAGAATTCGAACACTTCGCAATGGTATAAAAATCTGAAAAAAATCAACGCTATTAAAGGTGCCGAGAACATTACTGTGTTCATTTTGTATAATAATAAAGTTATTAACAAATTGCAAAAAAAAAATTGAGTCAACAAATAATCTGAAAACCTTTTTTTCTATTTTTAAATGAATTCGTTGATTTTGTAGAAATCACATGAATTTTTTCACTGTTCCCTAATTTATTAAAAAAAGGAACTGTTGGAGCATCCAAACTTTTTGTGTGCACTGTGAACGCCTGATACGGAAACATTAATTTTCCCGATTATTCTACATCGAATTATCGAATTTCGAAGAAGAAGTGAAATGTTAGAAAATTCTGAAAAAATGAATATGAATTCTGAACATCAAGGAATTCATTTAAAAATGAGAAAATCTAAGGTTTCCAGATTTTTTTTATTAACTTTTAAAATAATTTGTTAATAACTCTTTCGCATTATTATTATGCAAAATGAAAGGTCTTGACATAATTAATACGGCCGATTTTTTCCAGATTTTTGGCATATCACGAAGTACTAAAATTTTCATCGAATTAAACTTTTGGTTCAGAATGCACGTGTGATGAATCCTTAGGATTAATTTCCATTCTTATCAAAGAACACCCTGGTAGGACGAATCGGAGCTCGGTATTCGCGTCGCGCGTCGGTGCTTCGAGGAAAAAAAAACGATAATTTGATTATATAGCAATACGAAAATACATTTTGGCTTCGGTTGGTGTCAAGTCGACGAAGTGTAGCCGTGTGTATAGTCTTCCTCATTGTGTAACGTATTATATTCTTGTAAACTACAACGATCGTTATGCTCTTTTCAATTCTTCATCAACTTCTCTCTCAACGTTTATCTGTCTATGCTCTAATGTTTCTTCGACGCCCAGCGTGCATAAATAACTTTTAAGGGAGGGACGGGGGGGGGGGGGGGGGGGGAGAAGGGGGAGAGAAACAACGGCAATGTAAGCTTGGCGAACACAGTGATTAGCAGTGGCAAAGAGGGTAGTTGTCGAGTTCGAGCGGGTACCGAGCACTGCCCGATCGAGGGAATGCTGTTTTTTTTTTCAATCTTTTTTTTAAACGCAGTCATCGATTACCTTTTTACTCGAGACTAGCAAGATGTATTAATATAACTATGTATATGTATATCAGAGTTGAGCGACAATTATAGTTAATAAATCCGTAATTCGAATAATTACGTATTTCCCGTCACGATTATTGTTCGTTACGAAATCTGCGTGAAATCCGCAGTGTCTCGATTCGTCGCAGCGCCGTAGCTGCGTACGCTGTGTCTGTGACGCGATGCTCGGATAATTCGAACGCCGCGAACGACGGGAATAATCGTTGAAGAGAAAGCGAATATATTCGCACTCGAAAAAAAGAAAAAAAAAACTCTTCGAACGTATCATTCGAAAGAAGCCCAACTCTGCTGCGTATAAAACACGCGCGCGATAGGGTAGTCAACGAGGAGAAAAAAAATAATGAGCGAGTAAAGGAAAGAAAGAAATGGTGGTTTGGACTTACGGGTGAGTTGAAGATTAATCGACGTGCAGTAAGGACGGGAGGATCAGGTTATAAGCAGGAGTTTAGCTCGAAGATTGATTCTTTCCTGAAGCGCTCCGGCTAACTCGCGCGTCAATTCCTCGCAAACTAGACGAAGTTCGGAATTTTTTTCGCGCAACTCCTGCAACGTCAGCGGCCTCTCCTCGTCAGCCTCGTCCTTTCCGGCATCGTCTTCGCCTTCGCCGCGTTCTGGAAAAATAAATCCTTAATGATCTTGCGAATTCGTCGAGTGGATAATTTTTTATTTATGATCCTGGAGATATCTGCATGAGAGTAAATGTCACCAAGCTATAGCGTCTGTCTTTTGCATCGCACAAACTTCGCTCGGAGAAGTTCACACAGAGAATAAAATTCTACTAGCGAACTATTATTTTTCTTCCTAAAGCAGCGCATTGACAAACACTTGCCAAAGATGAAATTTGATGTCATGCAGATATATTCAGGGTCATTTTTTTTTTTTTTTTTGCGAACTTACTGGGACTGGGCTTTCTGTATATGTGAAAAGCACCGCACACACCCGCGAATTGCTGAGACTGCGGAGCGCTGCCCTCGACAACGCTCGTGGGTTGACTCTCGGCTGTGTCTCCTTTCGGTGAAAAGTGCGAGAAATCGGCGACAAAGCCCTGACTCTCGCTCATAGTTCTGTGACCTTCGCCCTCGCTTCTCTGACCCACTAACTTTCGTGGCGAAGTCTGTAAAAAAAAGTAAATAACAATAATACACTCCATAATGAATTTGCATAATATTTTTATTCGTAGTGCGACGACATTAACCCCAATACGATCAGTAGTTACTCACGATTCCGGGCGAGACCCTCGGCGGCAAGAGTGGCGGAGCTCCGAGGAAGTTCTGTCCATTCTTTCCTGCAAAGAAAAATAAAAAAAATAAATAAGATTGATTAATATATGAGTAGAGAAGAGATCTACAATAAAATATGAAAAAGAGAGGCGCCTAATCATATGCAAGTCTCATGCTAGCGGTTAAATTGTAAGTTGAAGTGTTTTAACTGTTGTAATTGTAGTGGTTAAATCGAAGTGCTAATTCGCGTAAAAGCTTAAGAGTTAAAAACCTTTTCAACTTTTATAATCCGTTATTCGGGCGTTCTAACATTTAAGCTTTATCGTATATTGATATCGTATACCGAAAGTAATAAATGATCAAATTATCAAATACTAAAAAAACCCAGAAAAATGGAAACGAATCAGCGATCGCATAAAGCCGATTTTTACAAATCGTGAACTTGGCGTTACCTAATTTATTAAGATCGAGACTAGAACTCCTCGTGTGCGTTCTGTAAGGTCTCGGCGGTGGGGGCGGCGGTGGTTCCTTCTTCGGAGTGACAATAACGCCCTCGTCGGGTGGCGGTGGTGGTTTCTTGGCGAGTGGCCTCTGAACGAGAGTGACGGCGGAATGTTGTACGTCGTCGTCGACGAGGGTGGCAGTGCCGTTGCTGCTGCTGCTGCCGTTGGCGCTCGACGCGAGTATCGCGGCCTCGGGTGTGAGTCTGAGCGGCACGGGATGGAGTATCTTCGGATCCCTCTCGACGGCGGCTTTTTGAAAATCAAAATTTACCGGTTTCGGACCGGGACTGGTGAGGGAGCCGCTCGTGCCGGTCGGCGAATCGACGAACTTCGTCCACTCCTTGCTCTTCTCGCGAGTGGCCTTCGCGGGCGACCCGGCGATGGCAGTGGTGGTGAGCGGCGCCGGAACCGGAAGCGGAGCGACGACGACGGCGGCGGTCGGAGCAACGGGAATGGTCGGAATGGTCAGACAAGCCGGCAGGGCGTCGGGGAGCGGTACGTGATTTCTCCGGAGCACGACGAGATGCATAGCGACGTAAAACTCTGGAAGACTGAGCGCCCCGTCCCTCGTGACGTCCGCCAATTGCCATATTCGTCTGAGTTCGGCGACGGGTAGTCGCGATTTCTCGAAGAAGGTTCGAGCGACAGTTCCGGCGAGGAGACCCTCGGGATCGGGCTGGAGCTGAGCGAACTGAGCGGCGTAGTAGTCGCGCTGCTCGGCGCTTATTATCCAAACCTCCTCGGGCGGAAACGCGGAGGGATCCGCGTCGCCGTCGGCCTCGTCGCTGCTGTGTCGCTCGGAGCTCTCCTCCTCGGTTCCCAGGAGCTGCCTCTGCTCCTCGGAGACAAGAAGGCCGTGCCAGCTGCCGGACACCGAGTCGAGTATAGTCTCGCCGCCCAGGATCCCGTCGTTTCTCTCCTGGGTGACGCTGTTCGTGGGAGTCGGAGAGTCCGTGCTGCCGCCCATTTCTCTCGGCGACTCGGCTTCGCTCTCGCTCTCCGTAGTGCTCTCGGGCAGTCTCGAGCCGGAGCGGCCCTTCATCGTCTGACCTGGATCCAGACTCCTTCTGCCCTCCTCGTCCTCCGACGAGGGCCAGGTAAATCTCGGCAGGGCGGTTATTACGTCGAGTGGCGCTGTCAAGGCGTCCCTCTGGATATTCACGCCGGCTTGGTGCGCAGCTACCAATTTCAGGGCGGCGTAGAACTGCTTCCTGCCCAGGTGCGTAGTTCCTTTGGGTCCTGCGCAGACGTCCAGAATCTGGAAAACGTATACCAACGTATATAGCACCGTCGTTTATAAGACAATAGACTAAAACCCAGAAAAAAAGTAAGCCATAACAATCGTCATGTCGTGCCAGCACAACACAGATATGTGTGTTGGCAGATTCTGGGTTTAACACACTGCGCTGCCACCATATCGTCACCCGCAGACACAGATTGTGACGATATTGCAACGGCATGGTATTTTTAAACCGGAAGCTCCTTGCACAATGCCAGCTCGCTGCAGAGCTTCGCATTGAGACTGCGGAGCTTCCCATACGGCGCTGGGCCAGTACCGGCAGATTCTGAATTTAACATACCGCATTGTCACAATGCATATATGTGTGTCAGCAGGTAACGATATTATGACAGCACAGTATTTTAATACCGTAAACTGCTCGCACAGTTCCAGTCCACTGCGGAGCTTTGTACCGATACTCTTAAGCTTCCAGTGCTGGGACAATGCCGGCAGATTCTGGATTTAACACACCGCACCGTCACAGTACATATATGTGTGTCAGCAGGCAATGGTATTGTGACTGCACAGTATTTTAATGCCGGAAGCTGCTTGCACAGTTCCAGCTCGCTGTGGAGCTTCGCTCGATACTTTAGAACTTCCCATACGGCGCTGGGACAGTACAGGCAGATTCCAGCTTCGACACATCATCGAAATATCGTCACCTGCAGATACACATGATCTGCATTGTACCGGCACGGCATGAATTCTTGTGCTATTAACGACACCACCCAGTAGTCGTGAGTTTTTTTATCTGGGAGACGAGAAATTGCGGATAAATTGCGACGAAGATTGTCCGAGGCGGTTTACCTTTACGGTGACATCGCGCGGTAAATTCGCCGAGCGGAGTAGCTCGGCGGCCTTGACGACCGGTACGCTGTCGTTGTCGGAGTGCTCGCAGCAGTACAGAAATATATCACCGTAGTACCGGTGCTCGGTCTCGGTCAGCTGTAGATTAGCCTCGGTTATGAACTCCCAATTCATTTTGGCATGGGCTGACGGGGCTCCCGTACCGCCCGACTCGCCGCCGCACGGGCCGCGCGACCTCCTTCGCGATGATCTCGTTCGCCGTTGTGTCGTTTGATTTTAGGGTAAAAAAAAATATATATATATCCGCCGGTCGACCGGGAACGGACGAGAGAGGTATACGTTGAGCGGAGCACCGTAAGCTGAGCCTGCCGACACAGCACACGAACGGGACGCGCTCTGTTTCTTCAGCCCGAGGTCGTATCAATTCATCAGCATCGCCTCTGCCTCGCTCTGACTCTCCTCCCGGCCCTCTCCGCTAGATCCGCGCTCGTTCTCCTCGCTTCCGGCACGTTTTTTTTTTTTTTTAAACGAACCCGTAACACCCGAACAATCTTGCGTACTCCCGAAATGTGTTGCTCATCGCGAGGAGAGAACTTCGGAGATTCACGCGTCCGCCATTTTTACATCGAAGCGTTTGACGTTACGGGATTGGTGTGGCGCGTTGGACGGTTTTGTGTGTCGTCGCGCTGCACGTACACACTGATGCAATTCGCAGCCGGTAGGGTCGCCGAACTGGCGCGCATAACCTACGAGGATATTTTCGCGGATTTTACTTAACGCGAATATGTTTTGACGACGATCCGATTGGAAATAAACCATCGGGTTTGTTTTTGCTAGAGCAGCTGACGAAGAGTCGCCCGTTCAATGTTGCAGAGCCTGTGTGGACCACGGGAATGACCGACTCTCGCTGTCAGCCTGACAGTTACGTTAATCTCTCTCTCGCGGTGTTATCGCGAATGTACTGTGTCGCTCGGGAGCTCGTAAAATGTTTACTGCCCGCTCCTGCTGCTGCTATGCATCATCCAGGCGTGGACGGAATATCGCGTTATTCTGCCAGGCGTATAATAACCGTGAGTATGATAATGATAACAACTCGCGCGAGCTCGTTCGGATACTCGGATGGAGGAGAATCGCGTGAAACTTACGTAAACACGAGAGTGCTAAAACGAACAATGTGAATTTATTCGTCAAACTCGCACTTATGGTGAACTGAACGTTCGCACTTAGGTAAGTACGTTCGCACTTGTCGAATGAGACTACTCAAACTCGGATGTGTACTTTGTCGAAGACTGTTTATTGCCTCGCAGCATAATCATCGGAATACGCGCCGATATATAGCTCTTACGTTGAGTCTTCGACGATTATTATTTTGGGGGCGTTCTTCCACATTGTATTTTGTGATTTAATAAATCAACGACGAATCTTTTGAGAACGTTACAATAGATACAAGTTTGAGCCTCGCTTCGCTCTCGTATACCGTTTAGATATAATTTCTTTCTTTTAAACACACGATAACTACATCTTTTGGGCCAGTAAGTAAAAGAAAAAAAAAAACAGTAACTATTCTTATTCGAGGCACCGTGCGACGAATAACGTTTGTGCACTGCGCACCGTTTCCAAAATTCCTCTCTCTTCTGTAAATTCTTACGAAACACGAAAGTTACGCGTGCGTGTTTATGTCCGTATGCATGAATGAGTATGTGTGTATGAAACTTGTGTGTTTGCCCAATGACGAAATATTGTAGTAGATAATGAACGAGGGCGTTCGAATGTTACCAAACTTATCAGTATGACTAGAATGAGTTGGGGAGCAAGTTGCTTATTTGTTGTGTACGTGTGTGTGTGTGCGCGTGTGTGTGTGTGTACATTAGCGATAGATCACGTACTAACAGACACCGATAAGGCTCGATCGTAGGAAAGCCCGATCGGCATCCGTATGATTCATTAAATCATCGTGTTTAACTACTATGCGGAAACTTTACGACGCAGTATTTTTTTTTTTTTTTTTTTCGATTATCATGCGACCTTGGATGTTCGATCCCCGCTTCTCGATTACGATCGACTCCGGCCTTGCGGGCAATTATTGCAAGTGAGTCACTGCGATCGATTTAAAGGATTAATTTTCATTCTTCGCCGATGTAGATGGATTTTTCTTCGCGGCGCTGAATCGACTCACTACCGATTTCCTCTGCCGAGGCGATTTGTACACGGGCGAACCATTATCGTCCTTTGGACTATCGGAGACGTTGCCGAAGTCCACGTTAGCGAAATGCTCCTCGAACAGGTCATCGAGCTTCTTCGACAGCGTCTCGATCTTTGCAGTACGATCGGTGTCGTTCTGAAAATAAATAAATCTTGTTTTTATTTTTTTTCTTTTCTTTTTTAAGTCTGTCCCAATTTAAAATTGGATTCACGTGGGCTCCGCGGAGGTTTTCCAACCACTGATTACTACAAGTCCTCCTGTGGAATTCCATCCCACGTTGCGATAACTATTCCGATAAAATGCGCGTATACTGAGAAAAATCAATTATTGGATTGTCCAAGGCGCGGTGACATAAGTTCAATAGTAATTTGCAATACAAGTGCGGTAAAGCGAACTTTATACGCCAGCGGCGAGTGCGATTCATTTAACAGTCGACGTGTAATGTTCGCTACAGCGCACTGGTTATCGGATAATACTTTATATCACTCGGTGCGAAAATGGTAGTTTTAGGCATTTTCACATCCTGTTAAATCAAATTTTGTGCGATACTCGTGCGTAAAACTTTTTCGTGACTCGTGTGATTCCAACTTTTTTCGTAACTCGTGTGATTCCAACTTTCTCGTAACTCGTGTGTTTCCAACACTCCTGCAAACTCACACTCGTCTGAAAAAGTTTTACCGCACTAGTATCGTAATAGTGCATTACGATACTGGTGTGAAAAAACTTTTTCCGAAGGCGAGTGTTGCAATCACACGTCTTAAGAAGACCTTTTTCGCACGAGTATCGTACGAAATTTTATTTCACGAGGTGCGAAAGGGGAGTTTCGCGCGCGCGAACCGTACGTAAAACTGCACTTTACGCACCGAGTGAAATAAATTACTATTATCACACTCGGTGCGAAAATGGCAGTTTTGCGCATGCGAAGAGTGCCACTTTCCCAACGAATGACATAAAGGTGTTATTTGGTACAACAAAAATGCTTGTTTAGATCGACAAATATTCAATCGTTTAAAAAAAAAAAAAAAAAATGCTTTAATTCGCACCAGACAACAGCTTTGAATTTATGTGACCGCGACTTTTGTTTAATCGAACAATTTTCTTTTCTCAGTGTAGTTTAAATAAAGATTCTTTTGTTTTTGTTTTTCGATCATTTCACTCACCTTATGATACAATTTAGAATTGTTAATGATCTTCCGGAAGTCTCTTACAACGTGCTCGGCTTTCTGATAGATCCGATTTTTCAGCTTGTAGCCGATAGTCTCGAGGAACATCGGATTCTTGATGACTCTGCAGTAATCCTCGATCTACAAATTGGAAATGTATTCAATACTTTTTTAAATTAAAAAAAAAAAAAAAAAAAAAAAAAACACAAATGATTTTATCATTCGTTGACTGACCGTCCCAGTCAGAGAGCCAGCGACGCTCGAGTTCGCCGATGGATACTTAAAAATCTGCGCTCCGTCCGTCTGCCACAGAGTCTGATGAATGCTCGATAATTTGTTCAGCGCAAGGGGACTCAGGCTCTGTCTCCTTCTGGAACTGTACCAAACTGACCAGCCACGATCGCTGGTTTTAGATTTATTTTCCAAAAATCCGGCGCACCCGCCGTTATTCGCCCTCTTCTTCACCTGTTTCTTCACGGCGAACAGCCTCGACGAGCTTCCGGCGCGAGAGTCCTTGACGATCTTTTTCCTCCCGAAACTATCCTCGACTTCATTGTCCTCGAGATCTCGTGACAGTCTCTTCCCGACGGTTTTCCTCGATTTGTGAAGCACCTGATAGGTCTTGTCGTTCTCCTTGCGGTGGGACTTTCTTCCCGCGACCGGAAGTGCGGAACTCTTCGCCGGGACGCTCGCCGTCGCGTTTCTCTGTCTCGATCGGCACGAATCCTTCTTGCTCGCGGAGCAAGTCTTCCTGGCGGATCGTCTGACCGTCTCGGAGTAAGTGGCTCTGCCAGCGAATTCGCAGCTGGTATCGACCGGAGCCTCGGAAATCGGTTGGCGAGTGCCGGAAACCGATCGCTCTCGATCTTCGCCCGGAGGACTCCGCGATTTCGACAAATCCCGAAAACTATCGGTAAGATCCCTGGCAACGATCTTACAACCGATCGAGCATTCGGTCCCAACGCTCGGCTGCTCCGGCGTCGAAGTCACGACCTTCCGATGCTCACGACGATCATCGTCGATCGGGCTCTTCAACGATTCCCCGATCGTGCTATCGTCGTCCGATCCTGCGGCCTCGATCTTGCTGACCATACTCGCATTGTTGAGTGTCCTTATCAGCCAGGAGTCGGTCTTGACGTTGGTCCTTTGCAGCCTCGTCTCGCGAGGATCGGGCTCGAGGTCGCTCCGAGGTGAGAACTTGCAGGTCGAATCGGAATCGTCCTCGGAGGCCTCGTAACTCGAGGCTCCGCAGAAGTCGGCCTCGTAGCTTTTCCCGGTCGCCTTTTGACCCGACGATTGATCAGCGATCGACTCTCGACAGTTGCTCGGCTCCTTCGCCGAGCTCTTCGGGTCGTCCCTATTGGCTCTCCCAGTCTCCTTGACGTTCAGAGCCTCGAGCAAAATCTCCGCCGAGGCGCACGCAGCCTTCCACGCGACGTCCTGGCGACTCTCCTGATCGGAGACCGATCGAATCCTGCGCAGGATCCTCGTCGAGCCCTCCATTCCGAAATCAGCCGGCGGTGGAACTATCGGAGTAGCCGGAAAAGGCACTCTGATCGTCGTAGTTGTGTTGGTCGTCGTCGTCGAGACTTGGACCGACGAGACGATCGTCAGAGATCCAACGGACGATGAGTCATGGTTCTTCCCGCTAGTAGAGTTGTAAGATCCTCCAGGAGCGCGAATCGTCTGAGACCTAGGTGTGTGATTGTTTCCCCTGGAACTTGCGGGGTTGTCAGCGCGTTTGGTGTTCTTGCGATTGTGCCTCTTCTTCGGCACGTTGTAGCTTCCGGGCTTCATGTAGATCCTAACGTCCTCCGAGCTGTCGTACTCGTCGACGTGACGCACCTTTGCGCTGCTGCGTTTGTTGTTCAAAAGATTGCAGGCGTTCCACGGTTGGCTCTGTATGGTCTGCATGTTCTGCAGTGTCGCCAACTGGCGATTGCCGTCCATGTGGAGCTGCCTGTTGAGGTCCATCGCGCTCCTCGACGTCTCCTGAGGATGCGTCGACGTTCTCGTCGCAGCGGCGTTCTTGTCGCTCTTTCTGCCCTCGGCCGGACATTCTATCGTGCGGTGACCAGTCGAGTTTCTCATGCTGGCGAACCAGGCCGAGAGATTGGCGGTCATTTCCTTGGGATCTTTGTTGGTCGTCGAGGCGTTGCCCTCGATCTGACTGAGCAATGTCATCTTGGTCCTCGGCACAGCGGCTAATTCCCGCTGATCCGACGAACGCTTTCCGACGTAAACTGGATCGGGAGCGAGGCTCGAGATGCTGGTCGCCGAGACGACCAGCCCAGTCGCGCAGTTGTACTCGCCGCACTCGCCTATTCTAGCGGTACCGGTGTAATCCGGCTCCGCGCAGGTCTTGCCGCTCCGATCGACGGCCACGTAAGTCGAGTCCATTGCGGTTTCAGCGCCTGATACGAGACAAACGCCCGAACACTCGGCCGTTGTGCTCTGATTGACCGAATTCGCCGAATTCATTCGAGGAAGGCATCTTCTAGTGTACGCGTTCTCGTACGCGCTTCCGGTCGTTCTGATCTTCAAGATCGGATCGCTCGGGACTGTCGCGGCTCTCGAGCCACCGAAGACAAAGTCGTACTGGCGTTCCTTCATGCCCCAACGTTGTCTCTCCACTTCGTTGCAGTTTCCCATGCTCTCCATCACCGTGTTCCGGAGATGAACGAATTCGGCGTTCAGCGAGTGTCGGCCCGAAGTGCCGATCTTGGCGGACGAAGCGTTCGAGGCGTTCTTGACGCGAAATCTGTTGCCAGTGGAGTGAGCTGCTTCGCTCTGATTCAGAGAGATGTCCGCAATCGATTTCGCACCTTCGATCGTTGATGACAAATTCTCCGTGATGGTCCACTTGCTTCGCAGCTTCGTTTCCTTCTGACTAGGCGCGTACTGCAGTGTGTAAGTCGAGTCTCGGTCGGTTCTTCCGGCGTTGCTGGTCTTCGAGGTTGTTTCTTGGTGGCGTTTGGAGGAATCGAGCAGATCGTAGTTCACGTAGAGGCTCACATCGCCGGGAAAGGAGTTACTCGACGAGTTTTCCTGGCGGCCGACCGGATCCGAACCGACGCAGCTCGATCCGCTCTTCTCGTCGATCTTGACGAATGTCTTGACGATTTCCCTGAGCAAATCGTGAGTGGCGACTTCCCAGCTGCGAAAACGACCGACGAACTCCCGCTCGAACTTCTGACTCAGGCTCGGATAGTGCTGCTGCTTGTGCAGATAGTTGTCGAGCACGAGCCAGCCGTTGCTGATCCTGAGGTGAGCGTTTATGAGGTCCTGGACGAAAGTCCTGTCGCCCGAGTAAATTGGAAAGCAGGTCGACGACTTCGTGACCGCCGTTCTCGTGGCGCAGCAGACGTTCGCCAGCCACTCGGCCCTCGAAGTCGTCCGATAGCTTCCCGAGCTAAGAACACCCTCGGCCTCGCTGCAGCCCCAGTAAATGGTTTTCCTCATCGATTCCGTGTACTGCTGAGAGTCCTCTCCGTCCTCCTGCGTCTGCGTGCTCGCCGCACGATAATTCTGACCAACAGTCACGCCGTACTCGGCGCAGAAGTCGGCGAACCATATGTTGGTCTTGTTGGTCACGTTGTCGCCGGCCGCGCCGCTGAAGGACGGCGATGTCGCGTTTCGATCGCGACTCTCCTCTTTGCCAAGTTCGTTCGACGAAACCGTGTTGCACAGTGCAGAAACCATCTTCTCAGCCTCGATCGTGAAATCGAAGCTCGCTGCCGACTCGTCCGAGCAATCCTCTTCGTGATTCTTCGTGAACGTGGAGGAGTTTAACTGAGCGCCGCGAACCGGCGAAGAAGGCAGTCGCGCACTTCTTCCACTGTCGGAAACCTGCATGTAAAAAGATAGTGGAAAACAATTTTGAAACAATTATGGAGGGATCATCCAAGACGGAAGTACCTCAAAGATGCCATTGGAGCTTTCTCCAGGATTTTGAGCCGGCCACTCGACGTTCTCCGATCTGGGAATCGCATACTGCTGAACCTTCGTCTCCCCGGGGAGCGCCAAGTTCCTCGAGCAGCCCAAAGCTTGAAGATCGACGTTGGAGACCATCGAGCCGTTGTCTCTGGGCGCTGCGCCGAAGGTCACCGTCACCGGTGGATTCTGAAAGACCTGACTCGTCTGAAGAGTCTGCCCGGAGCCGATCTGGCCACTGCCGAAGGCCGCGATGCTGGAGTAAGGATTCGCCAGACTCGTCAGCTGGTATCCGGGCTTGGGATTCATCGCGGCTGAGATGTTGTAATAGGAGCCCTGATTCTGGCCGAGAATTTGTTGCTGCTGAGGTCGTTCCGGAAGCAAGCAGAAGGCTTGCGGAAGATCGGGAGGCTTGAAGTAGGGCTGAGGGACGAGCGTCAGCCCGGAAGCTGACGAATACTGATCAGCCGGGCCGTAGGGAGCGTGGCCGAAGGTCGAGGACGCAACCAAGAAGGAAGTCGCTGACGGAGGACCACCGGAAGGTTGATTGGTCGGGCATTGATCGAAGAGAACCAGAGGCTTAGGAATGTAGGAAAGAGGCTGCTGGAGCTGCTGTTGCTGAAGGGCCTGACAGTACTGTTGCTGATGATGATGGCCGCGCGACGGCTTGCTCTTCGGCTGCCATTTGCCTTTCGTTTGCCGAAAGGGAACAGGGAACTAAGTTAGTCGACCGAAGCGATCAAGCGACAAGTTTCCCCCAAAAAGTGCGCTTGGACCGAAATCTCGAGATCTTACCTTGATTCGTCGACGGAGCTGCGGTTCCGGACAAGCCGGGAGTTCTCTGAAGACCCGTGTAGAGGCAATGCGGATGCAGACTCGCGGGACAGGGCTGAAGGGTCGTTATCGGACCGTAGAGAACGTGCTGCTGCTGCTGCTGGATCAAAGAGGGCGATGGACATTGGGCGAGGGACGGACTGGGACAGGATCGACTTTGCGGAGGTTGTTGGGCCGCCGGGTGCATGATCCGATCTTTGTCCGATCGGTATCTTTTCTCCTCCTGCGCGGTCTATGACGGCCCTCGAAAGTAACTCTTTGATTCTCGATGCTTATGAAACTTCTTGATACCTTTCTTTTCGTTCTACAATCTTTCTTTCCTCAACCTTGAGTCAGCTAAAATTTGAAGGCTTTTTTATGACCGATTTCCTCGTGGCGCTTTAGCTGGTAAAAAATATTGGAATTACCTGCTGACTTTCAACTTGGCCGAAGTTACCGGTCTCGGTGGGGTGCTGGAAGATTGCGAGCGACGAAGATTCGGCAGAACTGTTGTCATCTTGAAGAGTGAGCACAACACGGTTCGGAGGTAATCAACGACAGAGAGCGAATCGGTCGCGAAAGATACCGATCTTTCTCAACGGAGATCGTTGGCTTGGGTCGGAAAAAAAAATGTCAAATCGGTAAGGCTCAATGAGAACACCTCTGAAAATCGTTATCCGTGAGTAATCGATGCGGAGAACAGAGTTCGAGGGAAACCGGCATATCAGCCACTATGCATCGCGGCCAGGGACGGGAGAACGATCGCGGAAACAAATCGGTCTTCTCAACGCCGCGAGCTCTAACAGCCATGAAACGATATTGACGGCGAATGAAAAAAAAAAAAAAAGAAACAATTGACGATTCAACGCTTGACATTCTTTTTCTCAAAGTCAGCTGTGTAGAACAGCTGACCGGTACGGGGGAGGGGAAGTTCGCGAATTACCGTCACGCAGGGGAGCGTCACGACTCGGTGATCTAATTTCATGATAAATTGATAAAGTACAGTCACGATGTACAGCATTTAGGTCACGCAAAGGTCGCATTCATATGTTACGTCGAACGACCTGTCGCAGACGATAATTTTATGATGAAAAAGCCTCGCCGTCAAAAGCAAAATAGCTCGTCGCTAATGGTGCGCTCGTATTATATTGACATTTTTTGTTGTATTTATATTGACCTTTTTTCGTATTATATTGAACTTTTTCCCTGCCGCATGACAACGGCGAACAGTAATCTCTTGCTCCAACAATCAACTCCGTTTCTTATTATTATTAATGTTTTTTTTTTTTTTTAATATATAATTACAATCCCTAAACTACGAGATCACTATAATAATCGATTTGCACGTTATCTTAATATATATTTTTCGTATCTTCTTTTTCAATATATATATATATATATATATATATTTTATTTTTTTCTCTTTAATCTTTCATTAATATTTCAAGCTCTAGACACAAAACGCTTTCAACAAAAACACAGAATGTTGTCGACCGACGTTCGTTCCATCCGGTTTGCGCCGAGTACGACGCGACTCGAGAAGCCACCCTCTTCGTTCTTCGTTATTTCATCCTCCGGATCTTCGTTGACAAACTTCGAGCTCTTTTTTTGTTCCCTTCAACGTCATCACGACAACTGCTCCCTCGTCGTTATTTGATTCAATGCCCTTACAGTCATTTTATCTCATATTTTATATGATTCATTTTTATTTCATTTTTTTTTTTTTTTGCATTTCATTGATATTGTGCGCGCGATCTTCCGGATCGGATTGACTTTCGGTCCTTGAATTTCCCGTGGCAGGCGACGTGGAACCGAGGACACATTCGTGGTATTTTTTTTTTTTTTTTTTTTTTTTTTACTACACAAGTACAGTGCGTGTACTTAGGCTCTCTTCGTATCCGGTGCGGCAGTGTGACGTCGATTAATTCTATTTATCATAAATTTCGCAATAGAATCGGGAATGCTGAAAGGCGCTTCGAATGGATTGTGAAACTAGCTCTATTTTATTTATCCTCTAGTTTTCCGGATCGTCCGACGGGATTCATCTTTGTGCAATCGCTCGATAGTGCCCTCAATTGTTCTGCCCTTCGAGTCTCTTCACCGTCTCCTCTGACCGACGCTTCCTTCCTGTCCCTCCGCGGGTTTCTCTTCTCGGGCTCGACGTCCTCTCCTCGAACTCCTCCGTTTCGCGACTTCCGGTGAGCACGGATCATCATCGCATCGACCATATTAATATTCTCTGGTCCCAAGCTTCAAACTCTCGGCTTTGTCTTCTCAGTCCAAGTTCACCCTTCCATGATTTTTTTTTTTTCGCTTCCTCTCCTCGCTCTATGAATCTTTGTAGTTTTTTTTCTTCTTAACTTCCGGTCACGATGGCCCTCCGCTCTTCTCTTATCACTCGCTCGATTCGACTGCCTGCGCGTGTTCGCTGCGGACGTAGGGGGTGGGGGGGGGGGAGGGTGGGGAGGTCGAGGAATCGACGGTGGGTGGGACGAATGACGAAAACTAATTGCGCACGTAGGCGGCGAGGGCGCTACCGATCGCGCAAAGGGCCACGAGGGTTGCCGGCACGTGCGAGTTTGTCGGCGTCGCGCCGTTGCAGAGATCGGTCAGGCAAGAGCAGACTTCCTGTCGTCCACCGAAACCGCTGCGCTGATAGCAGAGGCCCTTGTAGTTCGACTCGTCGTAGCCGCAGGTCCTGATAACGCGCGTTTCCGGTGGCACTGAGGAAAAAAAGGAAAAATAAAAATTTCCATCGTTACTTATGTTTGCATTTATCGGACGCCGTTTTTTGTACGAAAAAAAAAAAAAAATGTTAGTCGGCACCATGTTATATGTAATATTGTACATTCAAATTTTATCGTGGTGTTGAATATTCAAATTTTCTATTTCTCGTTTTTACGTTTCGTAACATGAGTTCTGAGTAAAGGAGTTTTTATTTTTATTTTATGGAATTCGTCGGTAAAATACCATAAAATTCGATTAAAATCACTGTGGCACTTGGCAATATGCAAAGTACACAGTAAAATGGTTGCCAACCTTTCTTGTCAACAAAATATCCAAAATTCTTCTGTTGTTCATTTTACAAAAACGATCTTGTCCATTTTACGAATACTTTTTGTAAAATTGACAAAAAAATAATTGTTGACGTCTGTGGACCAAAAAAAGGGTTTGTTAAATGTGCAAATATCTTTTGCTGTGTAGGTTTAGAGATAAGTTTGTTCGGTATAAAAAAAAAACTGTTACATGCTTTGTATTGTTGATAAACTCATAACCGATTACTATTACTTAAAATTACTTGCCGATCGTGAGGCGTTTAGTTTGATCGTTTGGTCGAACCGACCGGTCGACGATAACAACGTGACAATTGAACGATAATTTTTACGTACAGCCGTTCATAGCGAACTCGATGGACTGGACGGTCTTGCGGCACATCGTGTACTTCTGGCCTTGGCTCTTGTCTTTGCACGAGGTCTGCAGCGATTCGGGAGGTATCGGCTCGGCGCATCGGCTGTCGTTGTGGCTGTTGCAGTCGTAGCACATCAGACCATCGACGCCTGCAATGACATTTTTTTTATAATCATTTTTACGCGAGAGTCATATGAAAATTTCAATTCGCAACCTTTTTTTAAACTTGAGACGTGACGGATTTCACATATGACGTAACTTTCGGTTGAAAAATTAGACTTTCAAACCGGAAGTGACATATTTACGGTACGACGTCACTTCCGGTCGAAAATTGAGATTTTCAAATCGACAGTGAAATATTTTTGGAACGACGTCACTTCCGATGGACAAATTTGTCTTTCAAACGGAAGTTGACATATTTTTAGTGCGACGTCACATCCAGTCGAAAAATGAGTTATTCAAATAGGAAGTGCGATATTTCCTGTACGACGTCACTTCCGGTCGAAAAATTAGATTTAAAAACTGAAAGTGACGTATTTCTCTCTAAATCTCACGGAACTTAAATTTCCTTTTTCCAAATTTCGCAGTCCATAGCGGGGTCGCGTAGGCTTCAAAGCGCAACAATCTGCTAGTCAGACATAAATTTAACGAAACACGTTAATATCTTGACGATCGTTTGTAACGATTCTTCCGCACATCTTTGCATAAAAAAAAAAAAAAAAACAATTCGTAAAGTCCGAACTCAATATATTTCGACTAAATTTGTCTCCCGTGGGTGGACGCGATCGAGGATAAGATTAATTTTCAATGACTCGTCTGCGTTTATTTCTCGTATGTAAAGTGGGCGTTTATATGACGAGGGGGAGATAAAGAGAGCTGCTCATTTATCGCGTCGCGAGCCGCGGGTCAGAGAGCCCGAGCGATAACGATTGCCAAACTCGTCTGTTTACACGATGCAACGTTCGGCATCCTCCATGCGCGTTGACGAGAACGAATATTAGTAATTTAAAAAAATTAAAAAAAAAGAAAATGAATTCCTCAACTAATTTAAGAGCCATTTTTTTCGCAGTCGCGTTTCTTGTTCTCAATTTTATTTGTAGAACGAGAATAGGCACACTCGAGACGAAGAGGTTCAACGAACCCCCCGCGACAATGACGGACCGTGACGAGAGCCGGTAGCAGTGGCTTGAAAATCAATGTAGCGCTCAGCGTGTCCCAGAAAGAAGGGTGGCGTCGTCGTGTCGCCAGCTTTCTCATCCCCTTGGCTCGTTTAGACATTTTTTCCCCCGCCACCTCGACGTTTAGCCCTGTCGGAGCTATTTACATCGCGAATAGAAATTCCAAAGTTTGCGCCGCATTCGTGATCGATAAAAGAGCCGCATAAATACAACGGCCTCGACCGACCTCGCGCAAACTATCCCAAACTAACGGAACAACTGCTTATAGCGCATACCATAAATCCCTTAACCCCCTTTTATGCCGGCGGTCCGTTTTGCCCGTTGACCCCCTTGGGCCTCGGCAATTGACGTCGTCATCGATTCAACCCACGCCTGCGCTCCTCGCTATACCATGCCTATGGAACGTGCACGAAAAAAAAAAACAACTCCTTGCGGACGTTGCAAAAAATGATAAAGCTCTTTATCATTTTTTTTTGTTTTTTGTTTTATTTACAAAAATAATTTTGTTCTCGCCGATTTTAATTGAAGTCTCAATAGGACGATTCGAAAGTTGACTTTCATACGGTTTTAGGAAACATCTTCGGGAAAAACAACTACTTGCGGAGGTTGTAAAATAAAGCTCTTTATCATTTTTTTTTTTTTTTGATTTATAAAAATAATTTTATTCCCGCCGATTTTAGTTGAAGTTTGAACCGGACGTTTGTGGACTTTGATATGGTTTTAGGAAAAATCTTCGGGCAAAGCAACTCCTTGCGGACCTCGAAAAAATAAAGCTCTTAGTCATTTTTAGAATATATTTTTAAAAAAATAAAAAAAAAATGAATTCCCGCCGATTTTCGTTGAAGTTTGAACCGAACGATTCGAAGGCGAAAAAACTTCTGGGAAAGGGCTCGTTGCGGTGTTAGATACGAAAAGAGCGATGACCCACTTTTTCTGTGCTCGTGACTCAACTCTCATACGCCTAACAATATATCAACAATAAAATACATGATATTATATTTAAAGAATGTATAAAAATTTTCTAATTCCAACGACGATTTAACGATTTTGTTTGCTCACAGAGGAAGCTTTTTGTGAATAAGTTTGTGGAATCTTTGGGGTTTCGTCGCCATTATTCTCGATGGATCGCGAACGCAAATTCTGATTAATCCCGAATATTCAAGTAATCGATTGGCATAAAAAATATATATATTTCTTTAGACACTGTTCGTAACTTACCCAAACAACTGACGAGTAAGTATGCACTACAGGCGAACGCGATGGTTTGGAGCTTCATCCTCTCTGTCCGTCGTTTTCCTTTATATGTGTGTATATATATATATATATATATATATATATATATATATATATTTTGGAAATCCTTCCTCCCCCTTATTCCTCGCCGAGGATATCGCAAGGAAGCTCGAGACTCGAGTAGACAGAAGTGGCAGTCGATCGGATCGGAACAGATAAGTGACACACTCACCGCGGGAGAGCCAGCGACTAACTGTGTGCGTTAACACTGTGCGGGGGCTGCGCGCGACTGGTTATGTTACGGGGGTTGCAAAAACACACCGACCCCACGGCCTCGGGAGCTCGGATAGCACTGTCGATGTAGCGGTCGCTTTGGCTGGCACCGAATGCCTCCACCGCGCCGCTTTCGACTTACACGAACGTGTTACGTTACACGATCAGAGAGATTCTTCCTGGAGGGAGACACAGCGAAGACCAACTAAACCGATCGAGCGCCAACGATACGATATGCTCCGAGATAAAGGGAGATAAAATTGCGGCCGTGCCGTAACGACTGTGTAACAGATGATATTTTCAATGTTTTTCTAGCCGAAGAGTGGGGCGAAATGGACCAGTTTTTAGGAGTGACCTAAAAAGTCCCACGTCCCAAAGGGAGGTGACTCTTTAATGCTTGTACTTTTTAGACCAACTTATTGTCGACAATGGTCCACAATTTTTTTTTTTTTTTTCGTCAAGTTTCGGATCGCAACTTTCGGCTCTTGTTTTGCAAACGAAAGTTCACAAAGTGAAATTGCCAATGGCACGTGAAATAAAAGGGTTTGTTTGTTCTACATTTAAATCTGAAGAGACGAGTTTGTCATCCTTATTTAAGAACATTATTTTTACTAAAGTTCGCATCGAGATTTTACGAAGTTGTTTTTTACTGCGCACTCCGGTCTTATCGCAGTTATCGGGAAACGGTGAAAAAAAAATCGAGTGAGTCGAAGACACGGGTAACATTTATTTTTGTTTTTTTTTTTTTTTTTTTTTTGAATTTGGTCGAAATCTATCCAAACGGTCAGATTTCATGGGATTTTGAGTTCTTTGAAGAGGTGACGAAAAACGGCATAATTCGAGTAAACATTGAGGTGTCGAACATAAATGCGACATGAAAATCGACTGACACTGTGCAATGTTTAGTATTGTTTATATTTGGCGAAAATTTATCTGACGCTTTAAATTTTTTAATTGTGAATTTTTGAATTTTTGTTTTTGCTCGCGATTCTTGAATTTTTTCGGACACGAAATTATGCGTCAAATGTGGCTCTACGAGTGTCACAATTTTACACGCAGCAAATAGAGTGAAAATTGTGAATATGGCCCAGAGCGATTAGCACGCGGATCGGTGACATACAGACCGTGCGATATTTCACCCCTTCAATCCCATACAATCTTGCGGATAACTATTGGCAAATTGGACTTGAGCATTAATTTTTTCTATAAAAAAAAAATATATATATATATATATATATATACAACATCAGGAAGATGCGGAAAGTTAATGAAAATTGAGTACACATAATTGAGTATACGCGCGATTGTGTACGGAGCCGAATTGTGACCGGTACACGCGGAAGGCCGTAGGTGGTAACGTTCCAAATGGAGCGTAAAGTGGTGGTCCGTGACTACTACCGTCCGCAGGCCTGAGTGGATAATACCTCTTTTCCTGTGACACGGAACGTCACCAATCCTCCGGGCCTCGACAACTGCGTACGTCCGTCGGTCCGTTCGCTCTTACGCTCTGTGTACCTCTGATCATAGCTTCGTTGCGATAGTTTCTGTCATTATTGTCTACTCGAGCTATTCGCGAGTGAGGCTCGGACTTGGAGCGAGATGCGCGCGTAACACTGCTGGCCTACCCGAGGCCAAATAATAGTCGGCGATAGTACACGCGGAGGCCAACGGAGACGTAATCGATGTTGATGCACTTTGGTTACAGATGGCACGGGGTTCGCTGCACACCGCTATTATTAAACTGATTTGGGAACTAAGGTAAAAGCACCAGTCGACGGCCAATAAACAGTCGTTGGCCGTCTAGTGTGTAAAACTTAAATACGGTAATTCTGTAGATTGACGCGACGCGGCTGATCACACATTCGCGCGCATTTAGATGAATCATGTATTCATGTAAATTATGAAATACATCAACAAAAATATATTTAACAATATTTGAATAAATAGTTAACGTTAGAATTTTGATTAGACCGAAATTCGAATTTTTTTTTCAAAATAACAAAAAAATTGTAATATTAATAAGAAAAAAAATTGTGGACCCTTTTGACCAAAACAATGAGGACGTAATCGATGTGGATGCACTTTGGTTGCAGATGGCACGGGGTTCGCTGCACACCGCTATTATTAAACTGATTTGGGAACTAAGGTAAAAGCACCAGTCGACGGCCAATAAACAGTCGTTGGCCGTCTAGTGTGTAAAACTTAAATACGGTAATTCTGTAGATTGACGCGACGCGGCTGAGCACACATTCGCGCGCATTTAGATGAATCATGTATTCATGTAAATTATGAAATACATCAACAAAAATATATTTAACAATATTTGAATAAATAGTTAACGTTAGAATTTTGATTAGACCGAAATTCGATTTTTTTTTCAAAATAACAAAAAAATTGTAATATTAATAAGAAAAAAAATTGTGGACCCTTTTGAACAAAACAATGAGGACGTAATCGATGTGGATGCACTTTGGTTGCAGATGGCACGGGGTTCGCTGCACACCGCTATTATTAAACTGATTTGGGAACTAAGGTAAAAGCACCAGTCGACGGCCAATAAACAGTCGTTGGCCGTCTAGTGTGTAAAACTTAAATACGGTAATTCTGTAGATTGACGCGACGCGGCTGATCACACATTCGCGCGCATTTAGATGAATCATGTATTCATGTAAATTATGAAATACATCAACAAAAATATATTTAACAATATTTGAATAAATAGTTAACGTTAGAATTTTGATTAGACCGAAATTCGAATTTTTTTCAAAATAACAAAAAAAATGTAATATCAATAAGAAAAAAAAAATTGTGGACCCTTTTGAACAAAACAGTGAGGACGTAATCGATGTGGATGCACTTTGGTTGCAGATGGCACGGGGTTCGCTGCACACCGCTATTATTAAACTGATTTGGGAACTAAGGTAAAAGCACCAGTCGACGGCCAATAAACAGTCGTTGGCCGTCTAGTGTGTAAAACTTAAATACGGTAATTCTGTAGATTGACGCGACGCGGCTGGTCACACATTCGCGCGCATTTAGATGAATCATGTATTCATGTAAATTATGAAATCCATCAACAAAAATATATTTAACAATATTTGAATAAATAGTTAACGTTAGAATTTTGATTAGACCGAAATTCGAATTTTTTTTTCAAAATAACAAAAAAATTGTAATATTAATAAGAAAAAAAAATTGTGGACCCTTTTGAACAAAACAATGAGGACGTAATCGATGTGGATGCACTTTGGTTGCAGGTGGCACGGGTATGGCTGCACAGTGCTGTTATTAAACTGATTTCGAAACTGAGGTAAACGCACCAGTCGCCCGCTAATAAACACTCATTGGTCAGCCTAGTGCGTAAAATTTAACTATACGGCGATTTATTGATGCAGATTGACGCGACGCGGCCGATCACTACTTCGCGCACAATTCCATGAACAGATGCAAAAATATTGTAACGAATATGCAAGTATATGCAAATATTCGCAATATTAAGAAAAAAAAAATAGTTGATGTTACAATTTTTTAAGCTGGAAACGTGGTTTTTTTTTACAAAACGAAACGCAGTAAAATCAATAAGAAAAAAAATTGTGGACCGTTGTGAACAACAAATGTTTGTCTGATAAGAAATCTTTATCGAGATTCTACGTCGGACAGATGAGTGCGATAGTCAGGATTTGCTCGCGAGCCCCGAACCGCGCGTCAATAATCGCTGCGCGGCAAAAGCTCTCGCGCCGCTCTTAATGCGTCGGAAAATTGCGGCGACCCGTCGTCGACGCACCTCAAAAGCTATTCGACGATTATCGCCCGAAAATTTGAAACGTCACCTGGGCGTCCTTAAATTCCTACGAGCAAAGTTTATTCACAATTTCAACGAGAAACAACGCCGCTTCAAATACAATCCGTTCGAGTGAAAAGGCTCGCGCAGAGGAGTCGCACGATTATCTGAGAGGCGACGACGATCGCGGGAACGCCGACCGATAAATTCACCGAGCGATTGCAGCCGGAATCTTTGCACTCGCAAACTTGCTGATAACTGTCCCTGCTGTATCTTCCGCGATAACACTCCCTCTCCTCGTTCCTCAGCATAGCGCATTCTCGGACTGTGATGTAGTCCCGCGAGTCGGTGAAGTAGTCTGAAATTTAAGGCGAATTGGGAGCGAACTTAAGAGCAATTATTTTATTATTGTTTTTTTTTTTCGTTTATCTCGAAGAAATTTTCGAAGATGCGTACAGATGGAATTTGATTTTCGACAGTAACCGTGCGTCGTTGGACAGGCTCGAAGATACCTCGGATCGACGCTTTTCGTATCGCAATTAGCGTCCGCGATGCTGTTGCACTGGTAACAATCGATAGCTCTGCAAACTTAAACGGTGGATCGCGTTGCTCAAAAATCTTATTTCACAAAGAAGAAATTGAAAACGTCAATTTTTTTTTTTTTTTTTTTTTTTTTTAGTTTGAAATCTCACCCCTTTGGAGAAGGGACAGAAGCAGAAACGTCCGTAGGGCCGCGACTAGTTTGCACTGCATTACAGGCCTATTTCCCTCATTTAGGAATGTGCAACCCGCTAAGGGCCTTTCGACTCCCAACTGAATGAAAAAAAATCTTTATTTTTTTTATTTTTTTTTTGTACGCAAGATATAACCCCAAAGAGTCGGTTTTCCATCGATGTCTGGATCAATCGTCCGGAACATAGTTACAGGACGAGGAGATCGATCGGGGGGGGGGGGGGGGGGGGGAAAAAAAAATTGAACGGCGACAGAACCGCACGCTCTTCCTGTTTGTCGTAATCGGTATTGAGGCACTTCGGTTGAAGATCGAATCCACGGCACACCGCTATTATTAAACTAATTTTGGAAGTAAGGTAAACGTACCAGTCGTCGGCCAACTGGTGTGCAAAATTTAACTCCAAGGTAATTTATAGATATATCTATAGATATAGATTAGCGCGACGCTGTCGATCACTTGTTCGCGCACACTTACATGAATAGACACAAAAATATATTCGTAATATTAAAAAAAAAAAATCTGTAATGTTAACATTAAAAAAAAATGGAATGACGGTTTCTGTTCCAAGATGAAACATTGTGAAATTAATAAATGTCCGTAGGGCCGCTTGCCCTCATTTAGGAATCTGCTGCCCGTTAAAGTAGTCCTTGCGAATGGGACTACTTTTGTTCACTACGCGTAAGTTTCAGAGAAATGACAAGGATAATTGCAAACACTTTGGGATGGTGTAAAAATCTGAAAGAAAAATCGAGCGTATTGAAGGTGCCGAAAAGATTAATTTTGCATAATATCAATTCCAAAATGTCATTAACAGATTGATGAAAAGTGAAAAGAAAAAAAATCTTGATTTTTGTTTTTTGTTCGCAAGATATAATCGCGAAGAGTGGGTTTTCCATCGATTACTGGCTCAATCGTCCGGAACACAGTTACGGGACGAGGAGATCGTTTACAAAAAAAAAAAAAAAAAAACAGGAAAAGAATGGAATGTCGACAGAGCCGCACGCCCTTCCTGTTTGCCGGTGGCTCAGCGAGGGTTTCATTAATTTGTTCGGTTCGCTCGCTCCAGCCTCCACTTCGCAAGTACCAATCGTCCACTCGACGTACGAATCACGCATGTGTGTCAAGGACCATGTCGGGAGCGTGTCGCTAAATCGTATCGCTAAACGCTCTAAACGGCGAAGCCGGCTTGCCACAGTCATCCAGCGGTCCTAATCCACAGATTCAGATATAAGTGCATGAATAGATATCGTTTGAGGGCGATGAATTACAGAGGTACGAGCGAGAATGCGGTCTCCCTTTACGACAAATACGCACTTCCTAACTATGTCGCATAATGGATTCGTAAAGAAATTCATAGAAATGATCGGGCTTAAAAAAATCATTGAAAATACTAAAGTTGATATTTTCTACTGGTTCAAAGATGTTTATGTTTATGCAGAAAATTTAAATAATTTTACGTCCAATTGTTCTCGACTTTTTTTATTTCGATTTTTTACTCCGTTATCTTTGTTTTACGTAAATTTATTTATTTGAATCACTTCGAGCGGTCTTCGAGCGGTGGTTCGCCCTCCGCGCGAAATGAAACCCTACAGCCTTTAGCGAGGGGGTTCGAGCCGGAAGTCATTGAAAATACTAAAATCGATATATTCTACCGGATTAAAAATGTTTGTGTTTATACAGAGAATTTAAACAATTTTACATCAAATTATCGTCCACTTTTCTGTTTTTTTTCCTTTTTACTCTGTTATTTTTGTCAATCATTGAAAATACTAAAATTGATATTTTCTACCGGATTAAAAATGTTTGTGTTTATACAGAGAATTTAAACAATTTTACATCAAATTATTTTCCACTTTTCTGTTTTTTTTTTCCTTTTTACTCTGTTATTTTTGTCAATCATTGAAAAATACTAAAATTGATATTTTCTACGGAATTAAAAATGTTTATGTTTATATAGAAAATTTAAATAATTTTACATCAAATTATTGTCTACTTTTTATTTATTTAAAACATTTTTTTTCTCTGTTCTTCTTGTTTTGTTTAATAAATATCTGGATCACTGACTTCAAGGAACGACGGTCGTTCGGCCTCTGCGCCAAATAAAACCCAATAGCCAAGCGACAGTGCTCTTTGTGCCGGTATGAAAGCTAACCGTAGATACTGCACGTCGACATCATCAATATCAAGCTTCGTAGCTGCTGGTACTGCAACGACTGTCGGTCTTGTTCCAGCTGCAGATACCGGAGGCTAGCTGCCGGTCGAAAGGTTCTTATCTCTCCCGCGCAGATAGCTGACGCCTCCACCAGCCGTCTAATTGCGAAACTTTCTAATCCTCCAATTACTGGATTATTAATTTTATTGTCACAATAATCAGCCCGATGAATTCTATTAATTTTAGTGAGTAAAATTTCTTCGCCACTTTCAATCGTAATTCATTATTTAATTCCCAAATGAAGATCCACTTCTAAAAGTCTAACTTTCATACAATTCATTACATCATCGCAGCAACGCCATAGATTCTCTTACTCGCCTTACAACGCCATAGTCTCTTACATTCCAGCGTATCGAATTAGCCTACGATTGAACTGAAATTATTGATTTTTGTTAAAGTAGCGCGACGAAGCCGCTTTCGAACGATCATGCGACTCATTGAAGCTTGGAACACTCCCGCTTCGTGAAATTACGTTAATTTATCGTAAAGTAAACTAGCGGCTTATCGTGGCTCGAACAAACAGCCAAAGAGAAAGAAAAAGTAACGTTTTTCTAAAAAATATACATAAAATTTCCACCCTCGAGCCGAGCGAGTGAATGCGTTTAATCAACTACGCAGCACTTTTCGTTATTGAGTTTTGCCGCTGGTTGGTGAACCAGTGGAAGGGCATCAGGGCAAATGCAAAGGGGAGAATCTCACTATCTACTCTTTAACGCGTGACCCCCCTCCGATGGGGCTGTTGGCGAACAGTGCGCGAGCTATTTAGTCCATTGTTCCAGTGAGACAGCCCTTCTCCTTCGTTATATACGATTCAGCTAGTGTGGGTGGATTTTGCCCGTTTCCCCCGGAACTCACCCCACCGCACACTGGGTATTATTGTTATTTGGGTCGCGGCAATGTGGCGCCAAGCGTCCCGACGCTCTCGCTCGCCCTCACACCCTCCCTCATCCGCATACGACGCTCGCCAACCCCCTTTTTATTATGCGTGTCCCGTGGATTCGTACGTGATCTCCACGGGCAACCCTCTCCTCCCCTATTCTCCTTCTTTCATTCTCCTCCTTCCTTTCATTCGATCTCTATGAGCCGATTCTTCCGAAAAATCCTCGCATCCCGCCGACCGAATTCTGAAAAACAACATCTTTCAATGCGCGGATTTCGCGAAATTTCGTTCTATCTGCGTTGGAATTGCCTTTGACAAAGACAATATTATCAAACGGCATTCCGACAAGCAACGTTTTGCAACTAATCGATTTCTATTCGATTTCCTTCGATAATTTGTATTGGAATCGTTTTATTTTTGATTTTTTGTTACAATCGCAATTACATTTTTTTTGAATTCACGCGAATTCCCACGAATTGACGTGCATCCCTGTTTTCCTTCTTTTATTGTTCTTTCAATCATTCGATCTATGAGCCGTTTCTTCCGGAAAATCCTCGGTTTTCGCCAACCGAATTCCGAAAAACAACATTTTTCAATGCGCGGATTTCGCGAAATTTCGTTCTATCTGCGTTGGAATTGCCTTTGACAAAGACAATATTATCAAACGGCATTCCGACAAGCAACGTTTTACTCCTAATAATCACTATCAAACATCTTTCGATAATTTCTAGGTACTGGAATAGTTTTATTTTTGATATTTTACTATACCGAACGGCATTTCGACAAGCGAGCACTAAAATCGATTTACAAATTCTATGACACTTCGTTTTCCATTATTTATGTCCTAGCATAAATAATGGAAAAAAAAATAAAATAAAATAAACTATTCAAATAGCGTTTGATTGTTTTATTGCGCCGCGGTTACGCCCTGCGGCATGTTGACAAGTGCGTCACCACTTGTCACACGGTGATTGCGTGTTACATGTGCCATGCGGATCACGAATGCGTGCCTTGCGCGCGGGCGCGCGCGGCTATTTTTCTGCATTCGAGGCGAGGCCTCGGGCAATCGGTTCCACATCGCGAGAGCAATTATTTCATTGTTCAGAGGGCGACAGCGGGAGAGAGATATGGTCAACGATGATGTGGGGAAACGTGAGAGAGACCAGAGACGAGGCACAAAAAAATGATAATAATAAAAAAAAAAAAACCCGCCGGTATGTAGGTCGTCCGAGGAACGCACGAACGCGTTCGAGGCAGTCCGAGCGGGCGAGGCTGCACAGAGTTTCCGTCTGCTCGGTGCGAAGTGGTTGATACTTAAAATCATTGAACTCATGCCAACGACACGATAGTCTGTATACAACTCATCCTCCATTCTTCTCTCCTCCCGCTGGACTGTGCGAGAAATTGGAGTTATACACTGCTATTCGGGTAATGGCTATCATAACGCTGCGCCGATGTCGTTCTCGCGAGATTTATTCGACTCCGCACTGGCCTCGGACAGTTTCCCCTTAACTCAAACAGCGCCTTGTGCATCATTTTGTTTATATTACTCAGAGTCAAATGAAGAGCGATAAAACAAACAAACAAAATAATTGTCAAATGGACTCTCCGACAAGAAGGACAAGGCGAGTACTTCGTTTTTCTAAATAGCGGCAGTTTTTTTCCCCTGGAAAAAAAATTGCTGATCTTTTCACTGATCAATCAAAAATTATTAAAAGAACATTAATGACGCAAATCAAAATGTCTTATTGTATTAATGTTTAATTTAGTTTTTTTTTTCGAAATTTTTCCAATTTTTTTTGTTTTTCAAGGCTTATGTACTTTTTATTTATTTATAGAAGGTTCGGCGAGAATTTACTTTTTCAGCGGCGAAATTGTGAAATTCCCGGATTTTTCCGGTTTTTTTTTTACCACGGCCACACACAATTATCCGAGTGAGATTGGACCATCGGCACGGCTCGAGAGTTCTGTACTGGCCCGAGCCCGGCGTTGCGTCGGTCTAGCTATCCGTAATAGTTATCGTAACGCTGCGCCGATGTCTTCCTGGAGAGATTTATTCGACTCCGCACTGGCCTCGGACAGTTTCTCCTTAACTCAAACAGCGCCTTGTGACATCATTTTATTTATATTTCTCCGAGGCAAAAAAGAGCGATAAAAAAAAATCCCAGCGAAATGACGCCTCCGGTGTCTCTGACAAGAGGTGCAAGGCGAGTCGCTTGTTTTTCCAGTCACACGATTACCCGGGTGAGATTGAACCGTCGGCACGATTACGGTACCGCACCAGTTGCCGTCCTGTACTGGTCCGGCGCTCAGGCCGGTATCGGCTCGAGCCCGGCGTTGTGTCGGAAACCCTTTTTTTTTGTTTTTTAAATATATGTTTATTGTTTAACATTGTACACAGTAAATTGCAAGTTATTGGTTACAAAAAACATTCGAAAAAATCACCATTTGGGATATAACATAGTTGTGAGCATGACTAATTATATTATACTAATATAATTACTATACAAATAATTACTATTATCTGCCAAGATTCGACTACCTCTAAGATCTTCTAAATCTTATTCCCACGAATTAATTGTCTCTTAATGAGTCTCTATTCTGGCATAAGAAAGTTGGCAATTTCTCGTTTCCCGGAGTTGATACTACTACAGAAATGAATAAATAAATCGGCTAATGGTTTATTTATCCAGGTATAAACACAGATAAGTGTCTCAATAATTTCATCAGCTTTCTTGTAATTCACAATATAACTTGATTAGCTGGCTAAACAGTGGCTAATTCTCAATCGACCAAACGATTTTAGCTGACTAAGCGGCGACTTATTAAGCCCGCCAAACCATCTTAGCTGGCCAAGACGGCTCAGCCGGTCAAACTACGATGTCCATTGGACGCAAAAGATTCTTTAGTCGGCCAAGAGGCCTCAACTGTGCAGCACTGATAATAGCAGGGCTTTAGTCGTAGGGTTGCCGAAATGCCAGAAGTTCGGGTGAATCACCGCATGACAGAAATGGGAAGTGCGGGAAACGTCCTTCTCGGTCGGGTGGAGTTCGAGCTGCGGTTGGTCTATCCTGTTTTCGATTTGTAGGGCTACGCGGGGGATGACGCACATCCGGCGTCGAAAGGCTCGAAAGGGGCGGCCCGGCAGGGCTCGGCTCACTGCCTCGTCATCGTGGTCCTGTCCCTTTATCCTAAAATTGTACGCATCGCGAATCCCGGCCTGGCGCCACTCGCCTCGCCGAGTTTATTTACGAGGCAAAGCGAGAGTAGAAAAACAACGCCGGTGAACGGAAGACGCCTGAGCTCGTAGCGTTGAAAAAGCGTTTCTCATGGCTTCGCGAACCCGATACGATTTCCCGTGGCAAGCAAGACCATGAAACATTTTTTTTTTTTTTTTTAATGTAAGCCTAAAGAAGCAGCGGCAGAGCGAAATGAGACCCTGATCGACTTTCGTATGCCTTCTTGCCCGATTCATGCCGCGTTAAAATCTCGATCGGTCTCGCCGACCGTAAAGATAAATAAATGCAGTTGAATCAAGCGAAGATTCGGGCTGGGACGTTCAAATAAATATTTTCTTGGTCGAACGAAATATTTTAATACCTTAGAAAATATTTTTGTTAAATCACCCAAGAAATTTTACGATTATCCAATCTTTTGAGTAAAATATTTATTCGAACGTACCTGACCGAATAATTTGTTGATTCAATCATATTTTTTATCAGTCCATTGTAACTGACAGTAATTCGAAGGTTTCCGTATTTTTGTCGTTGTCGTAATAGATGTGGAGAGTTAACCTTAATAGTACAAATCTCGGTCGTCGAAATCGCGTTACGATAACTTCGACGATCGAAAGTCGATGCGATATTCCTCGTCGCCGCCCACGAGTCCGCTTTTACGCGCTCCCTCTCGCTCATAAATCACGCGAACGATGTGCAATATCATCTTTCGCGGATATAGAAAGACAGATTTTTATCTATCATTGCAACAATCTATATATATATATCCTTGGATAACTCGGTCGTTATATTAAATGGAACGATGCGGTCTGCCGTGTCGACGATGAGTGGAGCGGACCTTTTTCGTTTGGTGACGTTGAAACTTTCGGTATTGATGGACATAAAAGAAAATGGACAGACGTCATAATGTATTAATTATCGGTCGGTTAGTCGATGGCCAATTGTTCAAAAAATTCGAAATTATCGGTCGCAAATTGACCTCGCATCTCTAAAATGGCTCCAATCGGATCACCGCTTCGCAGAGCGAGTGTAAAAAAGCATTTCTGTTCGTTCTCAACTTTTTGCGGTACGGACGGTGATTGGATTGGCGGCGTGCACACATAAAAATACACTCTCACGATTGGAAGCGATGATTTACATCGCCGTCACTGTAATTTGTCCCGGGCGTCGGAATAGCGATCGGGATCGGCGTCAAGCAGCCGATCCAGTGAAAATTTTAGTGTGCGATGACCTTGTCCAGGGTAATTGCAGCCCCGCGAAGATGAGGATCGAATGAACGAAGGAGCGAAAGGATAAAGAGCGCCGATACGGTCCAGACGACGACGACAACGACGAGGTTCGCCGCGGTGCCGCTTTTGGATTCGTCGGGCGCGACGGAGAGCAAGCTGGCGTCTGTGACGACGGCGATGGCCGCCCTGGCGCCATCGAGCTCTCCACCATGTATCCTCCACTCCATCCACTTTTATCCTCTTCCATCACTTCCGAAACACGTCGCATTCGCGTCAACGGCGGTCTCTCGTTCCCCCGAACGTTTCCTTCCCGCGAAGGCTCTTCCACGATGACTCGACGAATGGACCAAGCAGGGGAGTCGCCAAACCACAGAAACTTCTCCACTTCTCATTCTCTTCGGTCGCCGATTCTGTCACTTGCACCTTATCCGAGCGATGAAAGGAAAAAAAAAAAAAAAAACAAACAAACAAACTAAGGTGAACGGCACAATTCTTGATCCAATTATTACTGTCCGTTAATCATATTATCTTCGATGGAAAATTCTACTTTTATTAAATGTATTACGATATATTCATAATTCAATTATATTATAAATGCGAGGATGCTCGAAATTCTCGCATTCTTTTTTGCACATCCTTTATAATGTGCGTCATGTGATTAGATAAGCATCGAGATTTAAATTTTTTTGTAAAATCGTCGACTTTCGGAGTTTTATTCGTGAACCTGCAAGAAACAAGCTCGCGCCGATCATTTTTTTTTTTGTCAATTTCGTTAAGCGGTTACGTTTCCAAAAATCGGTTGTTTTTCTTTGTCAGAAGCGAATGAAATGATGCATGCTAATTGTAATATGTGAGTGAGGGTCAATTAGAACAGTGGTACGCGAGAAGATAACGATAAATTACGATTTCGCGGGAAAATAGGTGGTGCAGAATTAAGACTGTAAAGACGCCGTATTTCCATTATTGCCCGCATATTTCAGTCAACTTGATGAGCTCGCTGATGAATTATGTTTGGTAACTAATCGGGCATAGAAGCAACACGACATTGGTCTGAGATTAGACCTTGGATAGACTATACGGGCCATGTGACAAAATTGTATGACACTAATTGGCTCATTTACAACAGTGCGTGTATTTGGAGTTTCGTTATTAAAAAAAAAAATGCTCAAAAATAATAAAATTATCCTTGTTTTGGTCGATTAAGACTCCAAACTTTACTGCAATAGCAGTTATCTCAATACCTCCACTATTTTTAACAATCTTCTTTCGTTTTCAATGCCATGCGGAGCTCAGGTGGTCAGTAATTGGGCCGTTCACCTTACTCCGTTACTTTTTTTCCTATTCATATCGATCGTTAGGGAGATTGCTAAAGGAAGGAAAAAAAAAAGAAAAAAAAAGAAAGAAAAAGGAGATTTATGGTACTATTCTTGCACGATATCAGAGCGCACGTAACTCAGTGGAAGCATCGGGCGCTGCCGCCCCATGCTCGGAGTGAACTCGAAGGAGGGTCCGAAGGAGTGGCGAAAAAAAAAAAATAAAATCAAGAAAATTGCGGCGAAGTAACAGTTGGGACAATAACAGAAATACTCTGACGTCGCGTGCTGTTATGTCGTACATGTGTGATTTCTATATCTGTATGTTTGTTTCCTTTGTTTCCAAAAGTGTGACACGAACACGGAATTTATTGATCCGCCAGGAGGTCATTGACCTTGAGCCTAGAACGACAAAGGAGGCACTGTGCCGCGTAATACTTGGGTTCACGATCCCGCTTGCCAACATTCGGATTCATCGACGGTTCTATCAGACATGAAAAATTAAAAACAATTTATATATTTATATATTTATATATTTATATATTTATATATTTATATATTTATATATTTATATATTTATATATTTATATATTTATATATTTATATATTTATATATTTATATATTTATATATTTACTTATTTATTTGATAACTGGCTGAAATTGCACAAATTTATCACTAGTAGTTAAGATGTAATATTATGTTCATAAAATTTATGATGTGAAGTGTAATTTTAAGGGCGTCGCAAAAATATTAACTGTTTTGCGTTAATTTTCGAAAAGATAAATAAAGAATGATCCGAAACTTTCGCTCAATTTTGATGTATTAGAGGTACAGCTGCTTGTTTACGAAGGAATTTCGTCGATGGATAGACATAAGGCTGTCGTTTTTAAACGAAAAATACTATCGAATATCTGGATGGTCAATTCGTAGACCATCTTTCAAGAATGCGAATGAGCCGTAATGCATCAAGTCGAGCAAAAATTACGGTTTGCTCTTTGAAAAAAAAAAAAAAAAAACTGAATGAATATCTACCCATTAGGAAATTAGCACAAATCAGTTCATATTTTTCGTAAAATCATTGCAATCCACATTGTTTTTTTTTTTTTTACTTAAGCATTTCCGATATAATACAAACAATGATCCACTATAATCAATAGATGCGTAAAAGTTTGAATAAACGACTTTAAAAATTGACCACTCGCTTCACCGGTGTGGGAAGCGCTCCAACCTCTTTAAATGTTGACGCACAGACCCGCTTAAATGCCAATGTCCTGGCTAACAATTGAAACAAGCAAAAAAAAAAAAAAAATACATTATTTTTTAATGAGTTCAGTGCCCTCGGGCATAAAATTTGATTCTGGATCAGTGCGATCGGGATCTCAGCCATGTCGCTTGGTTTCAACGAACTTCGTAAATTTGCAATGCAAACATTCGACGGCGCATGATATTTTGTTGAACCATTGCCAAAGGCCAAGCGAAATTCCTCGAGTTCGACGATGCGCAAGGTGAGAAGCTTCCGCGTTCGCGACAGGGCACGCGAAGTGTAATTGGTTTTGGTAGAGGTGCTTCCCAACTGGAGCGTTACCCAGTTAACGCTGTTTTATTATTAAACATCGGCCGTCGATGCGCTTACCGCAGAGCCGCCGTAAATCCAATTGCGGAATTAGCGTAGCGCTGTCCGCCATGAAAAATTGCCACTCGATTGCACTTCTTTCGGCAAATTCTTCGCGACAAAATGTTCGCGGGGTCACGTTTCTTCGCGTTGACCCAGGTGGTCGACGCGAAAAAAAAAAGGTCACCCCACTTGCAGCATTGGGCAACGGACGGAGCGAGGGAAAAGCAGTAAAGTCCATTCGTCCGATGAGCTTTGTCACCGTCCCGAGCCGGGTGACTACACGGAGGTTCGGTCATCGGTCACTTGTCGCCGAGTGACCTCTCAATCTCCTCTTCCTCATTCCACTTTATCGCCCACGATTTCCGAAGCTCCGCTGGCTTTTCCTCCGCCGATCACTGGGTATCCAAAAAAAAAAAAAAAAAAAAAAAAACTTCCGTAAACAAGAAAAGCCCTTCGGAAATTCTTTCGCAAATAGGAAAGCTCCAAATTGTTTTCCGTACACATAGATTGATTACAGCGTTCACGAGGAACTCCACTCGTGCGCGAAAACAAGAAAAGGAACAAACAAAAAAAGTATATTTTCTTTTCTCTCTATTTCCTAATTACCAATGTCCGCCTTGGGTTTCGGACAAAATTGCAGCTCTATTCGTATACAGACCGAGATGACGCAAAAAAAAAAAAAACAATTAACATCCGCCACTATCGGCCATAAATTATTATCCGGCGCTTCGATGTCCCAACTAAAATGAAATCATGCAGCTTCCTTGTTAGCCATAATCTTATTCGTAAAAAAAAAATAGTTCCTTTACAACCTTTCGTATTTTTTTTTTTTTTTACTAATTTGCTTCCTCCCTCTTTGCCACTGTCGACCGAAAATCATTATCCGGCGCACCAATGCCCCGACGAAATTAAATTATGCGGCTTACTTCTATCCATAATCCTATCCAAAAAAATAATTCATCTTTTTTTTTTGAAATCTTTTATATATATATTTTTTTTATTCATTTGCTTTCTCCCTCCACGCCATTATCGGCCAGAAACGATTACCCGGCGCATCAATGCCGCTACCGAAATAAAATCACGCGGCTTCCTCTCATTCATAATCTCATCCATCCGCAAAAATAATTGTTTTCCTTCTTACCGTCCTTTTTTTTTTATTTTTGTCATTAACTTCCTTCCTCCCTCTTCGGCACTATCGGCCGGAAATAATTATCCGGCGCGCCAATGCCGCGTACTAAAATAAAATCGTGCATCTTCCTTCTCGTCCATAATCTTATCCGCAAAAAAAAAAAAAAAAAAAAAACAAAAATTTACAATCTTTCCTATTTCTCATTAATTCGCTTCCTCCCTCCTCGGCTCGGAGAGTCCGTCTCTCGAGTTTCTCTTAATTCCTTATCCCCGTACTCGTCCCTTCATGAATAAAACATGGAGCGAACGGGCAATCGGATTTATTAAATCTCCCGTGCGGAATCATCCCGTGGAGAACGATCATGCCGGAGGATAACAAACGGGGTAGTATCTCATGGCGCGATGGTATCTCAAAAAATTCAACGGGTCGTAAAGCCAAAATTTCTCACGAGATGACCGAGAAGGGATGCCGCGAGCGTTCGCCCGGTAACGGAGAAACGGGCCCGAGAGAAGTAGGGCGAAGGGTGAAGGGACATATTCCCGTCCCCCTCCACCTTCGTCCCCCGTTCTGGTTTTTGTCACAGCGGGACGGGGGCGGTGCGACGATGATAAAACTCTCTGATCGACTTTCCTCGAACGTTTTCCCTCGCCCGACGATAGTCGTCCACTCTCGCGTCTCCGTATCAAGCGGAATCGAGAGTAGCGGCAAAGCCCGGCGGAGACGGCACGAATGACGCGGAGCGCACCCCTTCGCCCTCCCGGGGGAACGGGACGCCGCCCTCGCGACGCCGGCGTCCAGCCTTCCCTCTCGTTTCCTCGTCCCCGTCCGACGCTTCCAGCTTCGACTCTGGAGTTACAACGTTACTGCGACAACGAACGCTGGCCACCGAGGCAGACATAATCATCGTACAAACAAAACTGTATAGGGTAGAGCGGGGTAAGATGGGACGGTGGGGCAAAATGAGACGGTGGGGGGGGGGGGGGGGGGGCAAAATGGATGAGTGGGGCAAAATGGGATGGTGGAGCAAAAGACAATTTTCCAATAACTCTTGGACGGTGGCGGTGAGTGAGGCAAAAGGGCATTGAAAATCGGGATGTGTCGTCGGGAGAAAATAGGGCATCGAAGAATCATTGGAGAATTGAGTTTTGTGCGTCCACTGTCCCATTTTGCCCCGCTCTCGAAGCGGTCTCAATTCACGTGTGGAAAATGCCACACAATAACTTTTTCGGACACACATTTTCGGGCGTGTGTGGGCGAAGTTACGCTCCAACTGTCGTATAAATGGGTGCGAACTGTACTGAAGAAGTTGATCGAGGGTTTGATAAAAATAAAAATAAGAAGGAATGAAAACATGTTCACGATAACAGTGATCTTGTCGGAAATTTTTTTAATAAAAATTGTTAATTTATGAGGAAAATAAATTGCGAAACTTTAGGACAGTATTTGTTAAATGTCGATATTTTTTTTTTTTTTTTTCTTCAACTGTGCATCCTTCATGATTATGATAGCGATATAAGAGCGATATCGATCAAACAGAACGAACTTTTTATCCCCTTCGGCCCTTTTTTTTTCGAACACTTCCGCTTTCTATTTTTCGCTCCTACAATAATATCCCACGTATTTACGACCATAGGTTAAAAAAATATATATATACGTTTACCTCTCGGCATCGAAACTGTGTCACGAAATTCGGGCAGGCTTACGAAAGTGCGTGATCACTTTGGGGTGAGCCGACACGCAAGGTTTTCCAACCCGCGCCCTCGTCGCCAGAGCCCGACAGGATCGCAAAATATCGTCTACATCTATACGTATATACACCGCACATGTGGAGGAAGTTACGTTTCAACGATCGTATAGATGTGTCCGAATTATTTTGAAGAATTTGATCAATGATAAAAAAAAAAAAAAAAATTACCAATGAAGTAAACATGTTCACCATAACAACGATATCTTCGGAACATTAAAAAAAAAATTGTCAAATTACCTAGAAAATTAATTTCGAACATTTGGGACAGTGTTTGTTAAATATCAATTTTATTTAAACTCTGCAGCTTTCAAGATTAGAATACCGATTTAACTGCTATATCGTCCCTTTATTTTTATTTTTTGAACACTTCCGGTTTCTATTATTCGCCCCTATAATAATATCCCACTTATCTACGACTATAGATTAAAAAGAAAAATTATATTCACCACTACAATGATCTCTTCGGACAATTAAAAAAAATTGTCAAATTACCTAGAAAATAAATTGCGAACATTTACGACAGTGTTTGTTGAATGTACATTTTATTTAAACCATCTAATCTTCATAGATAAAGTGCCGATATATCGATCAAACAGAACTAGCTTCGCATCTTCCCTTCGTCCCTTTTTTTGTGCCACTTCCGGTTTCCTATCATTCACTCCTAAAATAATATCCCACGCATCTATCACCATAGGTGGCCCAAAAAAAAAAAAAAAAAAAAAAAAAAAAAATGTTTGCCACTCGACATAAAAACTGTCTCACGAAATTCGTGCAGGCTTACTAAAGTGCGTGATCCATTTGGGGTGAGCCGCACGCAGCTTTTCCATCCCGCGCCCTCGTCGTCAGGGACCCAAGGATAGGATCGCAAAGTACAGTCTACTACATCCATAGTGCGTATATGCGCCGCACATACGGAGGATCGCGATCCGGAGGGAGGATCGAGTAGAAGAGAAGCGGGAGAAATTTGCGCGCGTTACACGACGCCGACGGGCTGCCGACGCACACGTTATAGTTGTGCGTGCTGGAAGGCCGCCCAACACCCCCGCATCATCCCCGCGTTCACCCCACCGTTCGTGCCGTTCGAGCTGACAACGAAGAAGGAGAAAGACCGCCGGCAAGCCGCTACCGTATACACCCGCAATCCTTCCGTCGACGTCGCCGAGGCTAGATCGGTCGCAAAAGTGAGCTCTCACGAGTTTCTTTTTTGTTCTCCGATCCCCACCCTCGCAGCCGATCGGCCGAACAAAGTGCACGCGAGTTCGCTCTCCGGTACCGAGAACGAGGCACAACTCCTCCAACTGTCCATCGATTCGGTCGAGTCCTCGAACCTTTTTTTTGTCCACCCGAAGACACGCAGTGAAGGGACTTTGTAAACAGCGACCGAAATCATGGCGTCGAAGATTGTGCTACCAGCTGTCGTGCTATTGGTCGCGCTGGCGATCGGCTCAGGTGATTTGAATATCGATAAAATATAGATGTTGCTTTTTTTTTTTTTTTTTTTTTGTCATCGTATTGATTCTTCGGAAAAATTTCTTTATCGAGATATGATTTTGTTTTATCGGTTACTTCATTCTGTCTTTGATGGTTCGGGGAAATTGTACGCGGTGAAAGAGGGTTTCTGCATTCGATGAGGAATTCTTGCTCGCAAAGGTCGAGGCATTTTTATTTGTTTTTTTTTTTTCCAATTCGTGCGCATAGCTTGGTAATTTTTAAAATTTATTTTTGCTAATTTTTTTTTTTCATACCGTTGCTGGCAATGGAAAATTTGCAACTGTGAAAGTGTGATCGAATCTGAATTGTAATCGGAGCTCTATTCGACGCAGGAAAGGAGTAGCTCATTTTAAAAAAATGTCTTTTTGCCTCGTCGTATTTTTCTATGAATGAATTTTAAACGAATAGTCTGTTTTGTCAACGTGTTCCGTTT